>BSBK01001093.1:0-1200000 GCA_027943335.1 Chamaecyparis obtusa
CTCTCTCTCTACTACTCTCTCCTCATCCCTCCTCTCTCTCTCTCTCCTCTCTCTCTCTCTCTCTCTCTCTCTCTCTCTCTCTCTCTCTCTCTCTCTCTCTCTCTCTCTCTCTCTCTCTCCTCACCTTCTATCTCTCTCTTCCCTCTCTCAGCCCCTGCCACCTTTCTCACTCTCTCTCTTCCTCAATGGCTGCCCATGAATTTTTTAAATGGATGATTGATTTCCTTTGCTTCTTTCAATGACCATCGATGATTTTTCTACAATCTTCCAACCTTTCGTACATAGTTGTAAAATACATATTAATATATATTATATACATATAAAATAATATGTAATATATGATATATAATGTAACATTTAATATTAATATATATTAAATAATAATATTTAATGTAAAATGTATATAATATAATATTTAATATATATAATATATAATCTAATATATATCTAATATATAGTTTTTGATAAATAATATATAATCTAATCTAATATAGGATGGAGAAATGGGAGGAGAAAGGGAAGGGAAAAGTGAAAAATCAAAATTCTGCCAGCCATTTCGGGTACCCAAAAATATTGGGTACATGAAAATATTGGGTACTCGATTAGGCTCGGTATTGTTTTGTGCACCAAACCTACATGGTCAACTATTAAAATGTCTCAAAAATGTGTTTTTCCCTTGTTTCTCTGAGTTCCAGATTTTGACCATGTAGCTGGCAACTTTTTTTTCACCCGAATTTGATGAAACGAAAAGGGTATCTTAAGGAGATTATCAGCTTTCTATTGATATAATTGTTGTCAAATTTTGAATTCGGTAAGTAATTATTAGTTATTTTCTAATTGAGTTACCTCTAAAGTGTTGATTTATATACTGATTGAAAAATGACTATAACTTTCAGATGGTATAACATTTTTGAAACCCAAAAAAATGTGTCACATTCTATGCTTCACCTACTATAAGGAAAAATAAATAAAATTGAATTTTGTAAAGTTTTGAATGAGTTAAGGTGGTCAAACATGAGAGTTTTTTTATTCTAAAAATGTTGTAGCAAAAAATTCATAATTAATTATTTTTTTGGAATAAAATTACAAAAAAATATGCATCGCATCCAGGCATGAGTCTACTACTTATATATAAAATCTTATAATAAAATATTATCATTTGATTATGATTAAGGTGGTCAGACATACACCTACTTATTTTTTTCCTAAATTTCTTGCACTGTTGCATTGAAATCTATACTTTTCACCAATCATACTAACTTTTTTTCAAAAAAGGCCTAGTAATTTAGAAACTACATTCAATTTTCTACAGATTCTATTCTTACAACTTTTTGATATTAGGTTGATAGCTAGTTGAAATTTTCACGTCAAGTTGACTAACCTGATTTGCTGATTTTTCATTGCCACTTAAGGGCATAGTTTGGCCCCTCATGATCTTGCACATACCCTTATGGGTCATTTATTCTTGGAGCCCAGAGGCCTTCCCCTCCTTTTAGACTTAGTAGTCCCATCCTTGAATATACCATCCTCCTCATCCAACTCATTCTCTTGTTGAGAACATACAACAATATCCGAGTCCAGAGAGTGACAAACATTGTTAGGGGTTCTCTCTATACCTATCAAAGGTTTTTGTGACACCAGAGTCCTTAATTAGTGTGGTTTTGATTAAATTATTTATATATATGTTTTATGAAATATTATTATATTTTTTAATTTTAAGTATATATTAATTTTCTAACTCAAGTTAATAGGCTACAATTTTAATAGATGTAAAATCTAATATGTTTATCTTCCCACCCACCCCATAGTTTCCCATGGGGGATGGATAGATGAATTATAGTGCCAACCTCAATGATTTAACACTAGCTAGTTATATACATCAACTATAAATAATTTAGATTGTAAAAATTGATTCATATTGTTAGAAGAGAAAAATATATTAAATTAAAATATGAAGACTATCAAACTATTGTTTAACATGTTAGCATGCAGCATATCTAAAACATTCATAAAAATTTAATAAAATATCATACTACTTTAAATCTACTATATTAATTAAGTTAAAAAATTAAAAGTAATTAACACTAACAAAAATAATTTAAAAAATAACTATGATGGTTAAAGATAGGCTAAGATTAAATAAGAGAATCACAACAATTACAATAAATTATAATTATCATATGTATAATATAATAAATAATTTTAAAAATATATAATATAGAAATATATAATATAAATAATTAACATAATATAGAAATATATAATATAAATAATTAACATAATATAAAATATATTTTTAATATAATATTAAATTAATTTGATGTGACAATTATAAAATGATTTTAAAAATTAGATTAATTATTTAATTATTTTTATATTATATTAATTTTAATGTTATAAGAATATTTCTCCATTTGTAATATATATATATAGATTGGTCACATCATTATCATCATCTTGTAATATTAAGAAATGAGGAATTGTAAAGTTAGTAACATTGTTACTTGTTCTTTCCTACACACATTGAATCCGATTTCTAAATTATTTTGAATTAATAAAATCATTGGCTTCAGTCTATTATCCATAAAAAAAAATTAATGTTATAAGATTTATATATCTTATATAACATATAAACTAAAAAATATATTACAATATTAAAAATATATTGTAAATGTTCATATAATATAAAATAATTATATTATTTAGATAATTAATATAATATAAAAATATTTTAAAAATAAATAATTAATACATCATAAAATATATTTTGTACTATAATATAAAATACGTATAATATATTATTTATAATAATAAAGTATAATATAAAACAAAAATTCATGGAGCATAGAGTTTGCAAATTTTTTTACCACTTAGTGTTGCAAAAAATATTAGTGAAGGTTAGTTTGTAAGTTTCTAACATCGTTGCCAATAGTTTCAACATATACTAATTTAATAGGCATCCATGTGATTAGGATTGGACAAAGGGAGTAGGATAATTTATGGTATCATAAAGTTTATGATATCACTGTATAGTATAATTAAATGCAAAAAAATTGCACTTTCTTTTAGAAAATTTGAATATCTTGTTTGTTCTAACCAATAGAAATAAGAAAAAATGGCATTTTGAATTTATAGAAAATAAGAAGTAAAGTTTAATTATCAAAGTTTTGTTAAAAAAATTAATTATGTGCATTCATTAGTTAAACTACTTGAAAAAAATTTAAATGAATGCATAAGTATATTTGTCTTTGGTAGGAACTAATGATATTTGAGATAAATCTGACTAAAAGAGAGATCAATCTAAGGTGCTTATTTATTCTCAATCACAATTTTAATATCCCTATGTCTTTTACATAAGCATAAATGTCTATGCTACTATTATAAATTAAATGAATACAATAAAATATGATCAAAAAAAATTATCCGTAATAAGTTTTAGATTTGATTGATATCAAGATTTTATGCGTAGCCTAAACTAGGAATGGCTACAAATAGGGAACCACCTCCTCGAGCAAATAAATCTCAAAGCTAAGACCCATTAACATGAAGTCCAATATTAGGTGTATGCCTTTGCTTTCCTTTTGTACAAGAGTGCAAGATCATATCAAAGTTACCTTCCTTTTTAGTCTTCTTATCCCTCTTCCTCTTCACAACTTGTTATCCTTCTTCCAACTTTGCTACATCTCGTTGTCATACCTCATTGAGCACTTCTTGATCATTTTCATTGTTGCAACCATCAACCTCATTGTTGTTCTCTAGAGACAAATTTCCTCATGTAATCTCAGAAGTTGGAGAGGAGTGATCACTAGTGAACAAGCTCTATGGGCCAACCTGATTGGTGTCTTTGGTTTCTCTCGTGACTTCAATAGTTGAAACACTACTAATTGGAAAATCCTTAGTTCCTACCAAGACCTTGGAGGCAATAGAACATGTTTATCCTCCAAACCATTTTCTGCCCACTTGTGGTTGATAGTCTTGGTAGACATTGTATCAGCTTTCTCAACATTGTAAAGTAGAGGGTCGTCCTCCCTCCACTAGGTTGCCAATTTTTTGAGTTCCCTTTTGGAACAATTTACCACCATATGACTAATTTGAAAATGACACCTACACCTAAAAGGTATTCTATTATATTCCACTGGTTGAATCCAAGTGTTATTTGTAGATTTCAAGCAAATGTTTGTTGGTAGCGCTTTCATAATGTCCATCTCAATAAGAATGCAATCATATGTAGTGTGAAATAAATTCAGGGATCCCTCATCCACCCAAATTTTTTTACCTAAAGTGTTACCTATGACCTCCAAACAAGATTCAAACCAGTATAGCAACAGAAGGATAGGGAGTCTTGCCAATAGAGGAAGCTTTCCAAAGGATTCAGAGATTGGATTAAAAGATGGATACTATGGTTTTAGTAGCAACATGTATTTATCCTCCAAGCACCACTGGTTATTACACAAGATTGTCTTTCTATCTTGTGCATTCTCGAAGACATGAACAATGAAACCACAGTATTTTGGGTAGATCTAAACATCCCCTTCCAAGATCGGTTTCTAGAACTTAGATATCCATTTGTGCAACTCATCGAGACTTGGCCAGAAACCCTCAAATCTCCTGATCGATCCCAACTCGGTAAAATGTTCTTCATTTTCTATCACATCTCTTCCAAATTTACCATTTAGATAGACAATAAGCTTGCTCTCAGACGACATGAGACTATCTTTGCCTGAGTCAAAACTAGACTATCATTTGCCTCTCAAGGATCCATGAAAACCATGGAGACCACTTCCACTATTGCATGCCCCCCTCTTTCCATTACCAACAGAGCATGAAATAATACCTTCTAGACCACCCTTAATGTAGGGAGAAGGGAAACCCTTGACTTGTGTGAGAACACCCTCCTAGGCTTCATGGATAAATCTCCGCCTCCACCAATCATCTAATCCTTCCTACATCTCGCTAAGGCACTTTTCCAATCCCCAAATGGTGAAGAACCCAACCCAACTTTATTGTGATGTCCATGTCATCCATCCCAACGTGACCCCCAGATGAGGGCCCTCCATGCTTGAAACTTGCAAAGTCACACCATTGTATTCTATGATAACCTACAATTGATTGAATATCTTGATGAGATGAATGGACAAGTGAAAGACAGTGATTAGAGATCACTGAGCTACTAAAGTGACATGTAAGGCAATTAAATCAGTCAATATGTTTTGTCATTGATGTCAACTATTTTTAACTATACTTATCATGATGGTTACAAACATTTGAAGAAGAAAAATGGTAAAGGAATGAGATATCTACATGAAGATGAGATGGATATGGAGATATGGCTAAGGTATACATTGGGTAACTTATTGATGAGTCCATGGCATCATTTTGTTGACTTGATTGTATTACATAATTTTTTTATGTATTAAAGATCAGAACTGAACAATTTTATGTGGTCGGTAATTGAAGATTTTTGTATATACCGAACTAGTGCAGTGTATACCAAGTATCAGTAATAACTAAGTTAGTATTCACCGACACGTTTTGTATTAACTGAGCAAGAGAAATAATTAAAGTTTATAACAGTCGACTGAATTGATGAGCTGGCAAATTGCTTATGATTCCAAGGTAAAAGATAAATTTTGTTATGATGATCTAACGGCTGACAAAATTCAAGATTGATTGAATGGAGAAGGATGAAATGTGTTATAGACACATCTGTCGAGGAAGCTTGAAGTGACAAAATGAACGATGGAGATTAAGAGGCAAAATCTAATGGATGAGAATAAAGTGGTTTATGACGTCTATTTAACGAGACATGAGATTCATTATTGAGTCTGGAGATTATTGATACTACATGAGAAATCATGGGAAAGGGATATTTTCATGCACTACTAATCAAACTAGTTATAGACATAATCGAGAAGAATTGCAGGCATCACTGAGCATTAGGGTATTATTCACCAAGCTAAATATGTTGAAGGATATGAAGGATTGAAGTGCTTATTAATCAAAGGAGGTATTTTGAGCTTAGCATAGATCTAAAAATATGCAAATATTAGTTGTCTTTGAATCAGATCACTACTGTATCAGTTTAACCATTGCTATAGCAAAATCTCTTAACCGAGTGGACTTAACAGTCTTATTTGTATTTCAATATGTTGTTTGTTTTCTTGTTGACCCCATAGTGAATGTTATTCAAGAGTTAATTTTTAGTGATAAATCCTCTAACCAGGTCACACCTCATAGTGTGTTTTGTAACCTTTAACAAGGTTGGCTCTTAACCAAGCTCACTTCAGAAGAGTGAAATATTTTGGGTTACCGGTCCCAGGTGGTTTTTCCCTTAGCAGGGTTTCCACATTAAAAATCTATGTGTTATGTGTATTTGATGTGATTGAATTGTTATTTTACTTTACACATTTCATATTTGGATTGATCGGTAATCACAGTATTGAATTGATTGTCAATCGGTAGATGAATAGAAAGTTTTTTTTTTTAGTTTTTTTTTAAAGGAGGGGTGAAATTTTATTCAAACTAAAAGAGAAACAAGAAAAAATAGAGAAAGGGCATCAAACATCCCTATCAAGATCAACCAAGTGATCAAATTAATGGGACAAGCCCATCAGAAGTTGAGTCTTATCAACAATGTTCCAATTACACATATGGTTAGAAGCCCACTTCGCCAGACAATCAGCAACACTATTTCATTCCCTGGGAATATGAGTGAAAGTAACAAACTCCAAAGAAGTACACAAATTATGAATCTAGTCCATAATCAAAGCTAACTTCCAACTAACAACTTTAGAATGTTGCTGATTCAATAAACGTATCACCACTTGAGAGTTGGATTCACAGATAAGCCTTCTCCAACCAAGGTCACAAGCATTCTTCACAGCATACAAAATAGCTATGGCCTCCATCAGGTTGTTAGTGTGATGACCTTTATAAATTAAAAATAGAAATTGAACATCCCCCGTACTATCTTTGCCAACACCACCAATACTAGCAGGGCCTGGATTGCCCTTGGAAGATCCATCCATGTTGATTTTAAGAACACCTTGCGGAGGGGCACTCCACTTCCCCAACCTATTTATCTTTTGCAAGGGATGTCTACACATCTTTCTTAGTAATTTTCCATGTGAGGGGGGAATATTCAAGTGATTATTGAAAATATCCTCCCCTGGTTCCATGGCCTCACAAGTGTCACATTTTGCAGAAATAGTTTCCCCCAAAGAATGGAGAATTTTCCACCGTAAGTGAGGAACCTCCAAAAACTCATCCTTAAAGATACGACGGTTCCTCTCCAACCAGATATGCCAAATAATAAAGGAGGGTCCAAGAGTCAAGGCAACTTGAAGAAATGAAGTCTTCACAGGAGCCTTACCCCAGTGAGCAAAGAATTCTGCTAGTGAGGAAACATGCCAACAGGATTGGTTCCACACATTCCACCAAGAGTGCCAAATATGTCTAGTGAAAGAGCATTGGAAAAAGAGATGCAAGACATTTTCTTCACTAGTCCGGCATAAAACACACATTGAGGGTCCTTAGAGGCCACACTTGCATAAATTATCCCATGTAATGCACCAGCTAAGGACCACCAACCACATAAAAAATTTGCATTTGGGCCAAGAAAACTTGTACCAGACTTGCTTCCACCAAGGCACCTGGATGTCCCCCAATGTCTGCCGGAGAAGCTCAGCATATCCTACAAACACTAAAAATTTCCCAGACAAATCCTCATTGTCCCAAGCAAGAACATCATTACCAACCAAAGTAGTACACTCACGAGACTGCAAAATCTGAAATAGCTCCTTCCTATTCTCCTCAGATCCTCCTGGAGGCCATTCAAAAGGGTGTTTCCAATGAAAGGAAGGAGTCAAACCTCTAACACACCCTATCTTATAAAAATCAACTGTGTCCCAACTAACAGCACTAAAATTTTGATAGAGGGCATGGAGCTGTGGATGATTGGAAAGGATAAGAAGGTTCCCATCCCAAGAGTCAAGCCAAAATAAAGCTTGTGATCCCGAATGACAAATCCAAAAGAGACCATCTTTAACCAACTGAGCTCCAAACTTTAGCATATTCCAAATCATGGATCCTCTCCCTTCCAAAGGAAACCAGTGAACTTCAACCACATCAATATCTAGAAAATACTTATGGGTGAGAATACAAGCCCAAATTTGATGCTGGTTAGTACACCAACGCCAATAAAGCTTTGCAGTGAGAACCTGTCCATTTAAAATACCTAATCGTAGGCCAAGGCCACCCTCCTTCTGAGGTCTACACACTATTTCCCATTTAACCAGACTCCATTTAGAAGTTGAAAGGTTCCCACTCCAAAGGAATTGACAAGACAAAGCATCAAATTCCTGAAGAAAATACATAGGAGCAGCCTGAACAAAACACCTATAAATAGGAAGGGCTTGAATAACCGACTTTAATAGAGTCACATGAGCAACAATTGATCACCATTGATGAGTCCAATGGTTAACCTTTTGTTGTAGCTTATCAAGAAAAACTTGCCAGGAAGATCTAGGATGTCTACCAATAGTAAGAGGAATACCCAAATAAACAAAGGGGAGAGACCCAATCTGAAACCTCAAAATAGAAGAAATACGCCTCTGAATAGCCTTGGGAGTATTGAAGAAAAAAATGGAGGATTTGTTCTCATTAACTTTCTGACCTGAAGCTGCAAGATACACATCCAAAGCATGCCTAAAAGAAGTAGCTTCCTGAAGACGGGCATGTCCCATAAAAGAAGTATCATCCACAAACTAAAGATGTGAAAGAGGAGGCAAGCCAACACCCCATTTCCACCCATGAATCAAACCATGGTGAGCATGAAGCTTAAGAAAGTGGCCCAAACCCTCAGCCAGAATGATAAAGAGGTAAGGCGAAATAGGGTCCCCTTGGCGAAGTCCTCTAGAGGCACCAAAGGGCTTTGAAGGAACACCATTCACAAGAATAGAAAAAGAAGATGAAGAAACACAACTCATAATCCAGTTCACCCACTGTTGGCAGAAACCAAAGGCCAAGAGAATCTTTTGGAGAAAACTCCATTTGACTTTGTCATAAGCCTTAGCCATATCCAACTTAATGAACATAGCTCTCTCTTTTGATGTATGCATAGAGTGAATAAATTTAGAATCAATAACAATCCCATTAAGAATTTGCTTACCAGCCACAAAACTGCCTTGTTCCTCTGAAATCACAACTGGAAGGCATATCTTGAGTCTTTCAACAATCAATTTGGTGATAATTTTGTACACAACATTACAAAGAGAAATGGGATGAAAGGAGTCAAGATTGTCAACACCTTCTTTCCTGGGGATAAGAGTCAATAAAGTAGAGTTCAATGCATGAAGCATTTGCTTATTCTGAAGGGATTCCTTAACCACCTCCAAGAGATCCATATTAATAATTTCCCAAAATTCCTAAAAGAATTCCACAAGGAAGCCATCTGGGCCTGGAGCTTTACCTTTATTCATCTGAAACACAACCTCTTCAAGTTCTAACATCAAAATTGGATGAATAAGAGAATCATTCATTGCGTTGGTGATAAGAGAGGAAATGCAAGAAAGTATCAAGTTCTCCTCCTCAGCTATAGGCCGAGAATCTTCAGCAAAAAGGGTAGAATAAAATTGAAGGGCTTCCTTGGTCATAGCAGACTGAGAGAAAATTTGTAGTCCTTCTGCTATAACAACAAAAGAAATATACCCTTTATTACAACGAGCCTAAACAAAATGATGAAAAAAGCAGTATTTCTATCTCCTTCCTGTAGCCAATCAATGCGAGCCTTTTGTTTCCAGTAAATCTCTTCCCGAAGTTCCCATTTTTCTACATCCTGCATAGCCTGGGATTCTGACCTGCCAAGAGCCTCTGTAAGCCCAGAGTCCCTAATTTGGTGAGTAATCACTGCAAGATGGTCTAGAGCATTCCTCTTTGTAGACTGAAGGTTTCCAAAGCAAGAGGTATTCCATCTCTTAAGATGATATTTGACATATTTAAGTTTCTTCTCAAAGGAAAACATAGTCATACCATAAGTTGGGCCACCCTCTCTCTGCCACTTAGCCACCAAATCATAAAAGGACGAGTCTCGGAGCCACATAAGCTAGAATCTAAAAGAAGGGTTCTTAGGGAGTGCAACAAGAGAAGAATAGAACTTAATTGGTCAATGATCAGAACCTCTCCAATCAAGAATTTCAAAACTCATAATCAAGCCACCTCCAACCCAATAACAAGAAACAAGAAACCTATCCAAATGTTCTGAGATAGCTTCCTGACCACTCCACCTATTGTTCCAAGTGAAAACCCTATTTGAAGGCTTAACATCAATAACAGAAAGAACATCCACCTGGGCTTGAAAAATATTAGAAGCAGTGCCAAGCCTAGGCCAACCTCATCTTTTCTCCTCAAGACTTAAAATAGAATTAAAATCACCTCCTAAAATCCAAGGAAAATAAGGAGCACAAGAACGCACATACCTAATGTGATCCCAAAGATGAATCTTCCCACGAATGTCAATAGGGGCATAAACATTTGTCACAAGAATAGTCTCACCAGAGTCTAAGGTAGTAGCCACCATAGAGATTGAGTAATGACTAGAAATCCACCAATGGGGAGAAATCTTCTGAGGGTCCCAGAACAAAGCCAAACCTCCAGAATTCCCTTGTGAACCAATACTTTGACAATGACCAGCATACCAAATGCATGGAGCATACTGATGCATAACCTCAACAGAAACCTTAGTCTCTTGAACACAAAAGACATCTGGAGAATGAATTGCAGTCAAATCATGAATAGCTTTTTGACGACAAGTGCTATTCAAACCCCTCACATTCCAAGAGAGAATGATCATGGAGGGGTTTGATAAAAGTGAGCATCAATAGGTTTAACAAACCCAGATTCCACCAACAGATCTCCAGTCATTTTTATCTTCTCAAGGTCTGTCTTCTGCCCTTTTGAGGAGCTATCAACAAGACCTTTCTTAAGGGGTCATTGTTGCACTCCCAATCTGTGAGATGAACCCTTATTTTGAGATGAAACTATTAGCTAAATCTGCCAAAATAATGTCATCCTCTATGGAATTATTTAAAGTCACCCGAGCCACTTGTTGTCCCTGAATAGCCTAAACTGGTTCTTGTTCAAGAACTGGTACAACCTCCATACCGACCCCAACACTATTATAAGTGACCACATGTGGGACTCCTTCCAAAGCTAAATTCTCCAGCACCTCAAACCTGTTAAAGCCTCCATCTATCTGTCTATCCTTGAATGTCCTCTTCTGACCTTATCCTTTAGCCTTAGTTTTAACGGGTACAAATCCTTCTTTATCCTTTCCCTGAGGTTGAGCCATCATGGGAGCTTTCCCTTTGTCCTCTTTACCCAGAGGAGGAGGTTCTGAAGAGGGGGAATAAGCTTCCTTATGAACTTTAGGGCATTGTCATGGGAGATGGCCATACTCATGACAAAATCGACAATGAAAACGTAGAGATTCATAATCTAACTACTGAATCTATGATGAAGATCCCAAACAAATTTCCATGGAATCCAACAGGGGATTATTCAGATCTATCTCAACACAAATTCAGGCAAAATAAATCACCTTTTTATCAAGGGTTTGTGTAGCAATCACCGCAGGCTTTCCCAAGAGACTAGCAATTTTATGTAAGATATCTTCTCACCAAAACTCCAGTGGGAGGTGAGGAAGATGAACCCAAACAAGAACTCGAGAAGGCATCTCTTCAGCTGAATTAAAACTTGCATGCCATGGTTTAATAAATAATCTAGCTTGATTATAAAAATATGGGCCACCTTCAAAAACTCTATTGCGATCTGCCATATTTGAGAAAATAACCATAAAATAGCTATTTGCTGCAAGCATAATTTCCATATCTCCTTCAATCTACCAAGAACGCTAGATCCAAGCTTCCAGAGTGGACAAAGGAATGTGAATGCCAAGAAACTTACAGATCAGAGCATGTCTACTCCAATATGAGATATCTTCTTCCACCAAATCAGGAGAAATGACCAAAACTAAGCGATCTTGGGTTCTAGGAAGACACCCATTAACCTTCTTCATTTTAGGATAAGCACTCGAATAAAACATACCTGTTTGTTGTGCATGCATGCTTGAAGAGGACCCATTATGAGTATTGTCCATGTGAGAAAGCTCCACCACTGATGCCATAGAAATCTCTGCCATGCAAAGATTGAAGGCAGAAAATTTTTTTTAAAAAAAATAGTTGCTAGCAAACAAAAAAAATCCTCGCAAACACCAATCAAAAACAAAACCCACTGCAAAAAAACAAAAAACTACCCCGTTATTGAAACACTTCCACAAATCCCACGCATGCAGACCTGCAACCAAGCTAGGGCACCTCCATCTCTCCTCTTCCGAATAGAAAGTTATTGTTGATAGCTTACCGAGTTGATTATTTGTTGAAAATTTTTGATCATGTACATCTGGGAGTTTGGGACTGTAGGATAACTAGAATTAACTGATTCACCCCCCCTCTCAGTTATCTAACATTCTACAGAGGAGAGAAGAATCCTAATGTGGAGAGACGTCATCAAAATAGGATCCAATATGCCTTCCAGCTGTGGTGTCTCACAAACAACTAGCGCAACCATGTCCAGAGAAACGAGAGACAGAGGCAATCTTCCACAATGAAACCCTAACTGCAACAACAATAGGGAATGGAAGCGCCATGTGTATTAATGCTAAATATGAATAATTTTATTATAATATTATTTTAATTTATAATCATAACTAATTTTATAATTTACTAATATTAATTTTATAAAATTTCTATATCATACAAATGTTCACCTAGTTCTCAGCAAATTAAATATATGCAAATCATTATCTAAAAGATAATATATTATTAGTACAATAAAAAATATAAAATTTTATTTATAAGTTATATTTTAGATTTTACTTTTTAATCTTGAAAGATTTAAAATAAAAAATTATCTTGGAGGTATTAAAATATTATTAATAAGCTAGATTTATTTTTTACCATCTTACACATCTCTTAATTATTAATACTGGTGCTATAAACATATCAAAGAATCTGGTGATGCATTCAAAGACAAAGCATATATCTATTAAGTATCACTACTTGAGAGAGAAAGTACAAGATAAGCATGTGACATTGGAGTATGTGAATTCTAAAGAAAAGATAGTTGATATATTTAGCAAACCACTACCTAAGGATGCTTTTGATAATCTCTAAGGTAAGTTAGGGTTTCTTCCCCTAAACAATGTTCACTAAGGCATGATGCATGTTGCATCAATTCAAGTATTCAATAGAATATCTATTTTGTGAGTTGATGCTAGTGTTCACTCTTTAGATGAAGCCTAAAGTTGTGAAAATGTTTATGACTGCAATGAGAGTTCAATACATTTGAGGTATAATTTACTGCCTTAGAAAAGTTTTTAGGAGTTTATGTCTTTGGCATTGTTGTCAAAGAGGGAGAATAAGTCAATTGATTAGTAAGGGAGAATATTGCAGATGCACTAATTGCATAAAAGGAGAATAAAGAAGATCAAAAAAAGAAGTTGTCAAAGAGGGACAATATAAAAGATCTATTGAAGAAGATGATTGTTACTGAAAGAGGGAGAATATTTACAGAAGAAGATCAAGTACAAAAAAGGAGAAGTTATAGCTCAGAGGGAGTACATGAATGACAGTGAATTGTACCATGATTAATTGAACACTGAATATTGTTAGTGTTTCCATCAATGCCAAAGATGGAGATTGTTACTATAACTGATAGTAATCTTGGATATTGTTTCAGATGAATACAAGATATTAGAAAAGTTAGATAAGTTATTTTCTTTTCATTGATGTCAAGAAATTGATTTCTGGTTTATATAATGTTGTCATATCATTCAATATATGATATAAGTTGAATAAGTTAAGAAGAAGAAGAAATGAGATGTTGTGAAGTTGAAGAACTTAAATGGGAAATTGATATAGATCAGACAATGTTAAGATTATGTTGATATAATTGTTTTATACCTAACATATAATTATGTTAAGTCGGTAAAGCATGGTAATGAAGATTTGTACAGTCGGTAAGCAAAATAGTTTTGGATACCAAGTAGGAAAAGTTATTTGGTAAAGAGAAAAGTATGTTTCGGTAAAGGCAAAGGAACTCAAGGCACCAAGCAGGAAAGTTTTAGGCACCGAGTGAAGTTAACCAAAATTTAGATTTATCTACCAAGCAAGGAATAAGAATTAAATAAAATGATTAGAATGACATTTAATCATTAGCTATGATGAGCTGGAAGGTTATGATGATAAGGAAAGTTAGTTAAGAGATCTACCGACAGGAAAATTCATGATGATGATCTATGGATTAGATCTAAATGGTTAAAACATAAGGAACAAGTTTCAAGAAAAGTTCAAGCTCTTAGGTGAAAGTAAAAATCTAGATTCAAGGTATAATGAATTGGATGGATGATATTGACCAAAGGAAAAAATAATAGAGAAGACTAAGTGGAAAAACATGTCTATATAAAGGATGAATTTGTATGAGAAAATAGTTGGAAAATTGAAGAGTTGAAGAGTCACAGACTGATGCAATGAAGAAGGAACAAAGAGATTCTGAGTCAAAAAGTAGGATCTGATGAAGTGTTGATGCCAGTGGAAAGTGAAGAATTGAAGTCAAGATAGAAGAGCACACAAAGGATCTAGTTATGCAAAGATAGTTGCACATTTAAAGGTCAATATATTTAATATTGCTTATTAGCATTTGTAACAGAGAAATCTCTTAAAAGAGTGGACTTAATAGTCTTAATGTAAAATCCTTACAAAAGGTAACATTCTAAAGAGTGTTCAAAGTCCTTTTACCAGGCCACTCCTAATAGGGTAAAGATCCTAACAGATCTGAGGTAAATCCCTTGACCAGTTCACACCTAATAGTATGTATTATAATCTTTAACCGGATTGGCTCTTAACCGAGTGTACTTCAGAAAAGTATTTTCTTAGTGGGTGAAAATTCTCACAATGGTTTTTCCCAAAGCTGGGTTTCCACATTAAATACTGATGTTACATGTGATGAATGGTCTATGTGAATGTTATTATGTTTGATAAAGTTTATTTACTTTTGTCGGTAAATAGTAAAGTGTGTTTAACCGAGTTGACACTGAGTTAATCAAAGAATAGATTTTTAGGTATTTAGAATCAGGGATTATTGATTCACCCCCCTCTTTTTATTCCAACAAATAGTTATATTCCAAACACTGCAACTAGGTTTGTGAAAATTGTCAGTCTTTGTTCCTACAACCTGTCTTTACTAAAAAAATCATAACTCTGTCTAATGATCATATAAATGTCTACGACCATAGGAATAAGATTTAGATACATCCTGAAACATATCTCTAAGCGTGTAAGAGCTAATGAATCGTACGATGTATGTACCACTCTCTATAATCTAACTTTTTGTATTGTCCAACAATTCCTGGTCTCCATAACTGAATATAAGTTGACATCAATGACAAAACTATTGAATGACGATAATTAAAACAATATCCTCCTTTGGCATTGATGGAAACATATGTGAAAAACCACCAATCCAAGAGTTCCCTTCTTAATACAACCTTTTCAATGTCATCTTCAAATCTCCTCCTAAACTAGTAGGGTTTTTCACTAATATCTCTCCCCCTTTGACATTAATGGAAAAGGGTGCCAAAACAATATCTTTCCTTCTTTCTATAAACCTTCAACTAATAGGTGCAAAATCACCCTATTTTGATCAGTTATGCTCTACCAACTACTCCCCCTTAGGAGTAGACCTCCACAACAAGTCCACAAATGACAATTCTCTAATAGTTGATGGACTTGTGCACTTTTTCACTTCCTTAGTTACCTGTTGGTGGGGATCTAACCCCAAACTTACCTCTGAGATATTCAAAGGTATCTTTACTCATTGGTTTGGTGAAGATGTCTGCTATCTTCTCCTTTGTACTGATGTATTCAAGCTTCACCACTTTATCTATCACTTTACCTCTCAAAAAATAATACTTGATTGCAATATGCTTACTTTTTTAATGCATCACTAGATTTTTTGACATGTTTACCGTACTTGTGTTATCACAATGTATGATAACAATTTCTCCTGAATTCACACTAATATCCTTCAACATTTTCTTCATCCAAATGACTTGAGTACAATTAATTGCTCCTACAACATATTTTGATTCTATTGTTGGCTGTGATACACAGTCCTAATTCTTGCTAAGCCAAGAGATCAACCTCTTCCCAAGGAAAAAAGGCTCCTCCACTAGTGCTTTTCCCATCATCTACACATCCTTCCCAATCTGGATCAGTGTAAACATTCAATATGAAGTTATCTGACCTATCATACCACAATCCTAAGTCAATTGTGCCTTTGAGGTATCTAAATATCCTTTTTACTACTGCAAAATGTATCTCCTTTGGATCTTCATGGAATCTACAACAATTCCAATTGCATTAGCACTATCAAGCATAGTATTTGTCAGATATTGAAGCCCTCCAATCATTGATTTGTACTATGTCTGAGGTACATTTTTTGCCTCATCTAAAATGGATAACTTACTCCTTGTCACCATAGGAGTTCCAACTGGTTTACTTTCATCCATGCCAAATGTCTTCAACAACTCTTTTAGATACTTTGTTTATGATATAAAAATCCCATCTTTACTTTGATTTATCTACAATCATAGGAAGATTTTCATCTCCCTATCATTGACATCTCAAAATCTCCTTTCATGTCTTTTATAAACTTGTTACTCATAGAATCATTACCCCCAAAGATAATGTCATCAACAAACACTTCTATTATCAAAGTACCTTTATTATTGCATCTTAGATACACATTACTATCTTCTCTACCCTTCTTGAAACCAAGATGCAATGAATACATGTCCAACCTTGCATACCAAGCCCTTGGAGCTTGCTTCAATCCATACAATGCTTTCTTCAATCTACAAACCATATTTATATCACCTGTCAAAGGAAAACCATATGGTTGTTCAATGTAAACTTCTTCTAAATCACCATTTAGGAATGTGAACTTGACATCCATCTGATACACCTTAAAATATTTGTGTGTAGAATAGGCCAAGAATAACCTAACTGCCTCTATCCTCACAATTGGTGCAAAAGGTCTCCTCAAAATCAATTCCTTCTTGTTGTGAATATCCCTTATACACTAATCTGGATTTATTCCTAATCACAACCCCATCTTCATTCATTTTGTTTCTGAAAACCCACTTTGTTCCAATGGAATTCTTGTCTTTAGGTCTTCGGACCAGTTCCCAAGTGTTATTTTTCTCAATTTGATCCAATTCTTCTCTCATTTCCTTGATCCAATACTCGTCACTACAAGCCTCATTTGGTGTCCTTGGCTCAACCTATGAGATCAAACATACTTCATTTCTGAACTGTGACCTTGTCCTAGTACATGTACTCTTTTCTTTAATGATCTGATCCTTTGGATGATTCTTCACAACATACTTAGGTGTCTTGAACACTTCTAGTTCACTCTAATTTATATTTGTGTCACTTCTTGGTAACAAATCCTCTTGCGGTTGTTCCTAACCTTTCCCTATTTGAAGCTGATTTTGATTTCTCTGAAAGATCTCCTTTTCAAACATTTCCCAATCTAGATCATAAGGATTGAATTCACATGTTCTTTCTTGTACCTGAAACCTTTCATCAATTTTGACATTCAATCATTTTCTTAGTTCTCAAATTGTAATATCTATATGCTTTGCTTTTAGTGGAATACCCAAGTAAGATTCCTTCATCACTTCTAACATCAACTTTCCCTATGACATCATCTCTCTTGATAAAATACTTTCCACCAAATTTTTTGAAATAGATAATAGTAGGAGTTTCACCATACCATAATTCATAGGGTATCTTGCTTACTCCTTCTCTGACCCACACTTTGTTCATTGTGTATATTGTAATGCTTACTGCTTCTCTCTAGTGTATGTGTGCTACATTCCCTCCAATCAACATTGTCCTTGCAACATCAAGGATTGATCTATTTCTTCTTTTAGCAACACCATTATGTTGTGGTGTTCTAAGTGTAGATGTTTGTCTCAAAATTCCATGTTCATCATAGAAAGTATTGAATTCACCTAATGTGAACTCACCACCTCTTTTTTATCTCAAGAACTTTATCTTCAATTTGATCTCATTCTCTACTTTTGCCTTGAGTATCTAAATTTCTCAAAAGCTTCTGATTTTTCTATAAGAAAACCAACCCACATCATTTTAGAGTAATCATCAATTAAAATTATAAAGTGCATGTCTCAAAAGTAAGACTTGGTTTAAGTAGGTCCACAGAGATCTGTATGAACAAGATCCAACTTGTTCCTTGCGAAAAATGCTCTTCTCTGAAAACTACTCCTTGTTTTCTTTCCCATAACACATTCTTTGTATGTAGTGTTAGCAGGCTTCACAATTCTAGGCTGGTCTCTGATGGCATTAGTATTACTTGCCCTTACAATGTTATCAAAGTTGAGATGACAAAATATCCTATGCCATAACCAACTATCATCAACCTTTGAAAAAAAATAGCTTACTTTACTTGAGTTCAGATGAAACACATTACCTCTTGTTTGAATTCCAGTATCAATCATATCTCCTTTAGCACTTCTGATTGAGTGCTTTCCATCCTTGAATTCCAACTGATAACCCTTTTTCACAAACTAACCAACACTCAATAAATTATGTGTTAAACCATCAATAAGGCATACATCATAAGTATTAGTTTTACCATCCAAAGTAATGGATCCAATCCCAATAATAGCTCTAGGAGTATTGTCACCTAGTATGAAAACTCCACCATTATACATATTCAACTTTACAAATCTATTTTTATCTCTTCTCATGTGTTGTGAACAAACATTGTCTATGATCCAATCAACCATTTTGTTAACATAAGACACTAATGCTTTTTATTCTTTGATAGGTTTATCTTCTTTAATTGCTACAAATCCAAGTAACTCATTTATCTCATCATCATCATCAGATGCGCCATCATTAGCATAATAAAATTCTTTATCCTTGACGTATTTACCATATTTAGGCTTATGCTTAGGAACTCTAGTTGGACATCTAGAAGCAAAATGACCAACTTTATCACAATTAAAGCATTTTATGGATAACTTTCCTTCAAACTTACCCATTCTTTCTCTTCTTGCAATCAAGGCTAAGACCTTCTCATCCACAATGTTTTCAATTTTTTTGATCTCTTCCCATTCATCAGCATAATCTCTTTACTCTTCTTTGTACTTACTTGATTTGCTAGCACCTGCAAAACTTGTTCCCACATCTTTGTTTTTGTGTACTGTTGCCTTGAAAGTTGTCTCCACCTTAGGTAAGGCATCATTAAGCTCAACGGTCTTGAATGTAGTTATTTTGGATACTAACATTTCCCTTGTGAAACCTTTGGTCAATGGTATGATCTCCTCTATGGCATGCACTTTACTTTTGTACGTTAGTGTCAAAGATCTTAGAATCTTTACAATGACCTCATTCTCAGTGTAGGTTCCTCCATTGTTCCTAATGCCCATTATACATTATGTAACCCTTTGAACAAAAATCCTTACAGTTTCATCTTCTTTTATCTAAAGTTTCTCCATCCTCGCTCTACAATTCTAAAGTTTGGCTCATTTAGTGTATGTGTCTCCTTCATACAGTGTTGAAAATATTTCCTTTATATCATGTGCCTTGTACAAATCTATGATCTCATAGAATTCCCCATCAAACAATGCACTTATCAATGCTTCTTTGGCTATCATGTTGTATTGAAACATCTTCTTTTCCTCATCAGTTGTAGAAGGGTCTTCCAACTCATCTCCAGTCTTGAGTGTTGCATCTTTCTTGGTTACCATCCAATAATCGAAGCCCAAATAGAATAAATGAGTCTTCATCTTGTCCTTCCATGCATCAAAATTTTTTGCATCAAACTTGAGACTTTCTTTCTTGAAGATATCCTAGATCTTTTCCTCAAGCTCTCAAGCTTTCTCTTCGAGGACCAATAGCTCTGATACCAATTGTTAGAATAACAATATCTCAAATAACTGAGGGGGGGTGAATCAGTTGTTAACAAAATTATTAAACTTAACACCAAATATAATATTATGCAAAATAGAATGCAAAACCACATCACATCAATGAACACAAGTGACACCAAGATTTTTTCTCGAGGAAAACCTTGTTAAGGGGAAAACCCCAGAGGGGATGACACCCACAAATATCTATACTATATGAATGAAACCTTGTTAGGAGTTCTATCATTGTTAGGATATTATTAAGACAATAGTAAGGTCCATGTTAAAGGACAAACCATGTTAGGAGTCTCAAACCCTGTTAGGGGTATTACAATTGGCCATAAGCCCAAATACAATTAGAACGTACATCCACCTTCAATCCTTTACTAATATTACTTTATCATACCTGAATTTCCTGTTAGGAAAATCCAATCCTTGTGCCTAGATGCACAACCTTATTCTCTGTTAGAATCATATCTCACAACTTTCCAGCTCACATATTACTGTCATAATCCACACACCATCTCAAGGAACAAACCCTTCCTTATATACAAGTTACAAATAATAATTCATCTAGAGGTTGACCATTATAGGACCTCATTGCATAAAAAAAATATTATATTATCCAAGGTGATGACACACAATTCATCCTTGATCATGTTACAACAATTACAATTCACCCAAAGTCAGCTCCATCAATAATTCAATCATAATTACTCTTCCTAGTCGGCCCTTAATACTTCCACACTAGAAAACATGCCATAGATGACATCAACAATCACATGAACACACTACAATCACAATTTATCTTATTCATGATGTCTTCTAACATTTCCCAAGTGTGCATACATATATTCATCATCGTACAATAGTTTTGTTCCAAACACTAGAACTAGGTCTATGAAAACTCTCAATCTTTGTTCCTACAACCAGTCTTTACTAAAACAATCATAACTCTATCTAATGATCATATAAATGTCTTCAGCTATAGGAATAAGCTTTAGATACATCATGGAACATATCTCTAATCCCACAAAGAGCTGATGAATCGTACGATGATTGTACCACTCTCTACAATCTGCTTGTTTGTACTGTCCAACAATTCTTATTCTCCATAACTGAATATATGTTGACATCAATGATAAAACTATTGAATGAAAACACTTCCAACACATGTTCCCTTGTTCTCTTCCTCCATAATAGCTTAGAAAACATATTCCTTTCTATCAATTTCCTTAATATGGAATTGGGTCAAGATTGTCTTTTCCTTCTTGGTCAAGGGTACGAGTTGCTTGATTTTCCTTCTTTTACCCAAGTTTCTAGAAGTAGTGTATTGTTTAAGGTTGCACATACCTTCATCAACAAAAATATGCATAGAGAGGTGTGTTTTATGAGTCTTGGCCTTATGGGCATTAAGGGTGGTGGGGGTGTTGCGTTAGGAAAGGGCCTTATATGTTAAATTACTTTGAAAGGGGGAAGTTTTGGTAGCACCTAATATCATAAGCATTTATTTTTACTCTAGTGACCACTAGTGGAGTCCAAAATGGTTTTTATGGGAGGGGAGTCAAAATATGGGGGAGCCTCCACCACAACAATGGATTTGGGTAGGCACAAGGCTAAATGGAAGTTGTATATACAGAAGATGAGACCCTAATGGAGCAAGATAGGCTTCTTGTCTAGTTTTTTGGCCAAATCAAAAGCATAGTTAATGGAGTTCTCTAGGGATTTTAATAGAAGGAACAAAAAAAATCAAAGCATAATGACAAAAATAGTTAATCAATGGGAGGTGGTAATAATACTAAACCTTAAATTTTTCGTCTATAGGGAAAATTTTCATAATCATTAGATACACCTAGTTTGAGGTATTAGATTGCGCATCATGATCAAATCCACCATGAAATTTGATAGGTTTTTAATTATCTTTGAAGAAGAGATCCAAGCTATCATTAGTGACCCTGATCTAATTTTTCTATTTTGTTCTCCAGTTGGAAATACCAGTCACTTTTGTAATGAAATCCTCATCAACATCAAATAAAATCCTAGGACCAATTATAACTCTTTTATCTTTCCATGAAGTTGCAAATTGGATGGAAATATTTTTGTCAAATCAATTAATGTGTTTTATAAACTATGAGACCCCACCCTCTAAATAGATGTGTCGTATAGCTGTATCATTTTTAAACTCAGAGTGGGTGTTAGGCTCAATTCTTAATTTGTCACCTCCTATATTCATAACACTTGTAGTAAACACTAATTTGGTAGTTTTCCATCATTTCCAAATCCAACAAGTGGATAGAAACAAATAAAAAATCCTAAAATTTATTAAGAAGATGGCATGTGTTTTGTAATAAAAAATATTATTATCTTGGCACCATCCACATTGATAGCTAAACACTTGGGCAAGGAAACCTCAAGTTAACCATCACAATTATATAATTAAAAATTTAGTTTTCATAGAAAATATGATGATTAATAAAATTTTGAATCCCCTTGGAGATATGAGTTGCACAATGGTAATCATTACATTGACTCATTGTCATCCTACAACATGACCCTAAATTGAAACCACATTGGCATGCCATCTAGACGAGCACCAATTCATCACATGGGACCACCGCACCACTAAAAAATGTTGAGGAGACCATTGATGAGTCAGCGGAGCCACACAAACATTCCAACAATATAGCCACATCCTCATAGTGACCCACACATCACACCAAAAATATTGATGAGGCTACCTGGTATCAATCCTGGTCATGATAACCATCCAAAGAAAAAGTTTGCACCAATAACTTTCCAACATTTGCTTACTAATCACAATGGTCCATCCTATCATACCCATGAGCCTAAGTAAATAAGTGATCCAGGCATACCAAACATCTATTTTTTGTAGCATTGGTGTTCCATTCCTCAAAGAAGAGCCTTCACACATTTTGTGCTAAGAAACTAAAGGTTTACCAACATCGCAAGGACCTAATATTTTAAGGACTATCATGCCACATAAGACTTAATGTCAAAATAAATGCAAGGTCACATTGAAAGTAAAAAAAAATGAAAGTAAACTGTATTTAAATTAAATCAATAATACATTGTTTCCTCATAAAAGAAATGATACATCATATTCAAATTACAATTTCGAACAACTTGTCAAAAATAATAAATAACGTATGATAAGAGATGTTGGCCAAATTTTTGATGCATCATTAATACATCAATTATACATTACATCATAAGATACAATAGATTACCATAAGGTTAATTCATAAACACACAATGAAGAAAATAGTGTTTATTACTATCTCTTGAACCCATCAAACTACTCTCCATCTATTGTGCTTGAGATGGGAATGGGTTCAAATAATTTTTTTCCCCCAACCATGGAGTGGTTAGCTACCCCATTTCTCAACATGAAAGGTTGAGGGTTTGACCCTGCCCAAAGTGATGCAAAAGCATCTAGGTTGTAAGAGCAATCTTGCATCACCCAAATAAATATTGTCTAGGTTTTCTTCAATAAAGATTATCTTTGGGCACAATTTATATTTTTAGCAAGTTTACTATTTTTAGTAAGTTTTTTTTGTTTGAGAACATATTTTTTCAATTACTTCCATGGAAGTTCATTTTGGATATATAAGCTTGTCGTTAAAATTTTGTGGCAAGATCATGTCCAATTTTGAAGATATTAAATATTCTATTTTGATGGGGTGGTACAAAAAAACTTTGAACTTACATTTGAAGGCCTTAGAGTCTCTGAAAGGGGTCAAAACTTGTCCAGGATAGTGCTTCACAATCCTAGTTGTAGAGCGCTTTGAGAGGTTTATGAAAAGTGCTTAAAATAGAAAATCAGGTACATGGTTCACAAGTTATGGCTTATGTAAGTTTTGCCATCAAGACTCAAGTTTCGTTACAAAAGATGAAAGAGAAAAACCAATTAAGGTGGGAAATTGAACTATTGAGAACAAAAATAAGAAAATTTCACTTCCTAGAATATTCTAAGGTAGTTATTGGTGCTACATATATAGAGATGAAGGTCGATTTTAGGCTAAGTTTGAAAAGGGTAGTTGTGGCTCTATCTTGCTGATTATTGTAATGAAAATGCCCATGTGTTATAGCATGTTATTTTTTGAATATTGTAATGCCATTTCATTGAATATAATAGAAAGGAAATTTTTTTGTTCTTGCAATTGTTTGGTTCTTGAAATTTTCTATTTATTTCTTTGTTGTATTGTATGTATTTGGGTTGGTAAGGGGAGTGGCCTTGATCAAGTGGTATCAGAGAATTTTTTTGAATGTGTAAATAGATCATTGAATGTGAGGCAATTTGCACTAGGACTATGGTTGTGGGTCTTATAAATAAGGAAAATGACTCCATGAAGGAATTATGGTGGAATAATTGTTGGTGTGATAGAAGAGGGTTTTAGAGCCCTCTAGAGACAAGTGCAAGCACTGCAAGAGGAGTTGCGTAGATGATTTGATATTAGGGAAAGAGATGAAAGTGAGGATGAATCTAAAGAAGAATGATAGTTTGAATAAGTGCAAGAAACAACTAGAGATCTTGACAAGGCTAGGTTTTTTAGGGTCATTTCCAAGATTGGAAAGAGACCAAAAATTGAAGTTTCCACATTCTTTGGAAATATTAATCTAGAAGAGTTGATCAATTGGATTAATGATATGAAAGATCACTTTGAATATGAAGAAGTAGAAGATCTTAAGAGGGTCATATTCACAAACTCTAGGCTAAAAGGTCGTGCTGAAATTTTGTAGAAAGAAGTTCAGTTGGAGAGAAATAAAAGAGGTAAGGAGAAGATAACAAGATGGGATCGGATGGGTGAAAAATTGAAGAGATGATTCATTCCTATAGAATATGAGCTTGATTAGATGAAGAAAATGCAAGGGTTGAAGCAAGAAAGAAAATTTGTCCAGGAATATACAAAAGAGTTTTGTTGAGTCCTTATCAGAATGGGTCATACTGAAACCAACAAGGAGAAGGTTTCCTATTACATAAATGGGTTGAGTCTGAGTATTCAAGAAGAGTTAATAATAGTAAGAAAATCTACCATTGAAGATGCATATCAATTTTCTTTGAAGCTAGAAGAAAAATTGAACAATAAGTTTGAGAGAAAGAAAAATGGAAGAGGTCATGGTGGAAAGCCTAGAGAATGGTCTTATGGAGGCCAAAATTAAGATCAGAAGAAGAATGATCATTCTAATAACATTTAAAATTAGAGGTAAAATAATTCCTATCATCCTCACAGTCAAAATAATGGAGATCAAAGAGGAAGAGGAAGAGAATGAGGACCGGGAAGAGGAGATTTCCATAGAACATGTTTCTAGTGTAGAGAAGAAGGACATATATCTTATGAGTATCCCAACATCAAGGAAGGACAAATAAGAGACTAGAGGTTAACACATGAGTTGCACATGTAGATGAGGATGTTGAATCTTCATATTCTGAAGATGTTGAAAGAGGAGATGTCCTTGTTACCATAAGATCCTTGTTAAATGATGAGAAGGAACTTGATAAAAGGAAGACTTTGTTTTGCACAATATGTAAGTGTAATGGTAAAGTATGCAATGCCATTATAGATGATGGTAGTACTCATAATCTTATTTCAGAGGAAATGGTTAGTAAATGTAAGTTAGAGATAAGGAAGCATTTTAATCCCTATTAGATTACTTGGTTTCAGAAGGACCACGAGGATTTTCTCACAATGCCTGGTAAAGTTCAAAACTGGAAACTATCTTGATGAGGTATTATGTGATATTATGTCTATGGATGTTTGTCATCTATTGTTAGGGAGACCATGGCAATTTTATTGTCATGCAGTACATGTTGGGTATGAAAATGCCTATTTTTTGACAAAGGATGGAGTCTAACACAAGCTGAATCCATTGAAGGAAATAGAGTAAAAGGTATGTAGTAATGCAAGACTGTGTTTAGTTGATGGAAGGAAGTATCTAGAAGACATGAACCACGAGCATGTGTTTTTATTTAATTCCAAAAGTTGATATCAAGGAAGTAGAAGATGTAGTTGTGGGTGTTGCATATTTGTTAGACGAGGTTTCACTACAACAAATCCCTATGATTAGCTCCCTTTTTTGCTCCATTTTTTGCGTTCACCCACTATTTTAATGTATTTTTCTCCACTTTTTTTAAAAACATAGGTGCTATTTATCAAGATGGCACTATTTATAACCTAAATTAGTGCCTCAATTGGTGTCTTAATTAGAACCTTGATTATAAACTCAACAAGCACCTTAGTTAACTCCTAATTATTTACCTATTTACAGGTTGTCATTGGCTCGTCCAATTCTTCATAGTCTATGCTTTGTGTTAAGCTGCAAAGTCTTTACAATGCATGAATGACCTAGATTATGTCATGATTGCATGAATATTTTAAATTTATCACCCAAGTTAAGAGCATAAGGGTGACATTGGGTCCCTTTTCTCTTGTCTACAATGTCAAATGAAAATCTGCCATGTGTTGGCTTCTTAGTTATGTGGGCCTATGTTTCTTTGTTAGTTATCAATACTAACCATTGAGAAGCTTTCTGAAGATCAACAATCATGGTTTTGTTGAGCTTGTGTGATTATTTCAACATGTGCACTCATATTAAGGGCGCAACTACAATGGGCGGCCCCCACTCATCCTAGGTGTCTTCAATAGAATATCATATGGCTCCATGTGTCATTTTGTTAGTGTTATGGGCCCTATTTTATCAAACCTATTTTGTAAGCCTCTCATCCTATTGAAACCAAAAAAATATGAAATAATGATGACCATTATTAGAATTTCCATTTCACAAAACCCTTTTATCATCACAAAAGACAAATTGTGAATTAGTGATTAAGAAAGAAAAACCATGTTATTATTGTCATTTCACAAGGAACTATGTTTAACTAGAATGAAGGGTGTGTGAATTAGTGATAATAATATAAAAATATGGATATTGTTGTTTTACGAAACCCATACCCTTAAGTAATAAGAGACCTGGGAAATGGAAATACATATTGCTAGATCACATGATTGAAATAGTTAGTAAGAAGGAAAGATGCAATTTAGTGACAAAGGAAAGGTCATATGTTCTGATTAAGTAAAAACGGGATTTGAAAGGTCCCAAAAACTTTTACAAAAAGATCAGAAGATAGGCATTATTGATCAACCCAAAAAGAAGAACTAGACACACATATAATAGGGGCACTCAGCCCTACAAAGAAAAGTAGAGAAAGACAGTGCAACAGACCCAGACAACAAAAAGGGAGAAAGGAAAAAACTAATTAGTTTCCATTAGCTCTTTAGCCCGAACGACTAAAAGCTCCATGTTTCCCATAAAGATTTTCAGATCTTCCAGATCCGCATCTTTTTTCTTGGTATTGGCACGAGTTCTAATTCCAGTCCCCATGCTCTCTTTAGTCTCCTTTATTTCCTCACCTTTGCTGGTTTCAAGCTTCTCCACTAGGATCTTGTTGTGGTCCACAAAAGCTTTCAAAATGTGGAACCTTTGTTCACTGATCTTCTTAAGAATAGTTTCCAGCTTATGCACTTTGTTCTCAAGGGTAGTGATTATGTCTTCATGTTAGTTGCTTTCTGAGTCCTTGTTGATGTTGTTCAATTTTTGTTCCAAAGCAAGCATCATACCACCAAGCTCCCCAAAGGCCCCCCCTTTACGAATAGCTTCCATCCAATCATTCAAGCATGTAGCCAAAGGTTTATCACCAAAGGTAGCCTTCTTAATCATGTTCACAATCTTACCCTATTCTTTGAAGTCAACCTTCATAACTTCATTGTTAGAGCTATGGTCGCCAGAAATTGACCAAAAGAAAGGATGATGTCCTTTTGATCTTGGCCTATAGTTATACCATCATTCTTGTTGGTAGGTTTATCACTCACCTAGGTATAATCAATAATGTTAGTCTGCTTGTTGTGAGGACTAGTATCTTCAGCCACATTATCAATGATAAACTTTTTATCCTCCTCCATGCCTTGTTGTTCATTATGAGTATATTACCTAGCCTCCTCTTTTTTAACAGTCTCCTTAGTAGCAATTTTCTTTTTCTTACTCTTCCCTAGGCTTTCAATGAAAGTCTCCTCTTCATCAGAGGAGACAAGAGGCCCTTTTTTATTTTTTTTCTAGTACCCTTTTAATCTTCAAAGTTTTTCTCCTTGATGAGGGGATCTTTTATCTTTTTCCTTCTAGGATTAGTGTCCTCTTCAGAATTGATGTCTTCAAGATCAAAATTAGAGTCAGAGACCTCAATCTTCTTCTTAAATTTGTTATAGGTGCTCCCCTTCATATTCCCTTTCTCTTTGGTGTTATAACCCATAATATTTGAATCATCCTCTATGTCTTCTTCAAATTTTTCTCTCGAGTCCTCATCCTCGGTATCCTCATCACTAGGGGCATTTCCCTTAAGCAAGGGTCTTTCAATTTTTTTAAATTTCAATAGATTATAGATAAGAACCATTAAACCCTGATGAGAGGCATGGTCACCTTTAGGGTTGTCCTGGAGGTCCTTCATCGTATTATTCATGGAACTCATGAGGTAGTAAGGGATACTAATTTTATCATCATGCCTAAAGTGATTCAAAATAACAAAGTGGTTCCCGTAGGCCCTAGAGAACCTACCATCCAGAGTCAAGTAACTAATGGCCACATATAAGATAAAACCCCAAGGGCGACTAATGTTACTAGGGAAAAATTACCCACCAACCTTTTTAACTAGTCTAGACACCTCTTCCTCATCTACAGGAAATCTTTCATAGGCTCTATCAGAGTAACTCCTATCCTGATAGAATTTCATACCGTCCGTAGGTAACCTCATAGCTTCAGCAATCAAATCTTCAGTAATTTCAACCCAATGATTGTTGAAATAGATTTTACCGTTCTTCCAATTCTTGGTGAAGAACTTCGTGATCACTGGATTACAACCTTGAAGCTTCTCCATGTAAACAGTGAAGGCAAGGTCATCTGTTGCTAACTTGCATAAGGAATATAACTAAAGAAAAAGAGTTTTGTGACATAATGACGTGCTATCGTCATTTCTCAATAGTGAAATCAAGTCATTGATTTGTTACTGCTTACAAAAGTAATTTGAGTGAGATGGGGGATAATAACAACTAATCTCAACTTAGGATTTTAAAAGGTTAGCAGTGTTATGAATCACATACTTGAATTAAATGATAAAGGACTTGCAAAAGGTGGCATTAAAAAGTGAATTTTTGTTCCAGTTTTTCATTCAAAGCTGAAGGATTGTGTGGTGTGAGCTTTATGACAAGGAAGAACACGTTAAATTATTCATCTAAGGTCACAAGTAAGTACTCCAACACTCTTTTATATAAGTTTAGTTGAGTATTTTAGAATTTCAAAATGCTTAAGAAGAAAGAGGTAGGCGATGGTTCTGAGAAGAAGCCTAGGATGTCTGACCCAAGAAAGAGACCCATGCAAAAATCTATGTTAGATGCCTTTCCTGGTTCAAAATACACTAGAGGGAAAAATATGTTAAGTGATAGGTTAGAAGGGTGTAGGGATACCAATATTCCTATCACAAGAAGGTACCTATTCTAGAATTTTTAAAGTAACTGAGATAAGAAGGTCCTTGTGTCAAACCCTTGGAATTTATACTTAGTGAAGCTAGTTGTGCCTAATGTTTTTGTGGATGTCAAGTTGATTCAAGTTCTAGAAGACAATTACCACCCTAAGAATTAGACCATTAGGATGACTAATGGATCAAAACAATCATCAATGCCAAAAAAATAGAAATAAAGATGAGTGTGAAGAATGATGATAAATAACCACCAAGAAGCACATAGAAAAAAATGTGAATATTGCCAGTGAGAAATCATGAATGAAAAAGACAAAGGGTAGTCAAGAGATGAGAACGGTGGTGTATAAAGGTTTGAACTAAGAGTACATTGGATCAAGGACAATGAACAATAAAAGAAGTGGAGTCAATACATAATATATAAAAACAATGACTGCTATGATTATTTATGTTCATCATAGTGAAAGATCACAAAGGTAAACACAACTATTGTTTATATCCATAAAGTTGTTGTGAAGAGGGTGCTTTTCAAAATGATCATATTGTTAATATTTGTGGCCTTGAGACAAAGATAAATTACATTGCAAATGATTATTAATATTATGGACTTGGCAAAGATTAAAATAACTAATAAGTATGCTACTTATTATATGACATATCACATTATGATTGAGAAGAGGGACGACTTTCATATTGAATTGTTGAAATTGCTATGAGGGCCGACCTGCATTATAGTCAGCTATCTATTGAGGTTAGCGACTGAATAACAATAATTATAAAAAGATGACTTGAATATGCAAGTCAACTTCCTTATCATATTGAAGATACACCTCTCTTGAGGCATACTTAAATATGGGATCAGGGAGTGCGAATTAGGCATCATCTAAAACATAACATGACTGCCTTATTTTGCACTTTTAGCAGACTTATAATTCAGATCATCATTGCATAATTGTTCCAGCATTATAGCAACTTCTTGGTAATTTGGAAAGAGGAATAATATACCTAAATTCACACCTGAAGTAGACCTAAATACATACTTGGAGTAGACCTAAGTTCATATATTGTAGCAAAATTAGAGAGGCATTATCGCAGACCTTAAAGAGAAAATTGTAGCAGACTTAAAGAGCTGATTGGAGCATAATAATAGCATTGGATTGAAGGATTATTATTACAATCATTCAATAGATTTCAAGCATCTAAACCAGATATTATCTATCTTCTATTCATCTATATCTTTGAAAGGGCCTAAGTCTTAGTTCTAAAAGATCATCTATAGATTGTTATTTTCTTTTCAAATTCTAAAATATTAACATGGTATCAGAGCTTTGGTGAGTAAAGGATCTACTTTCAAATTAAGGAAATCAATATAACACTTTTAAAACTAAGAAATTCAATATGAAAAGTGGAGTTAGACCAAAAGATAGACTTGAAGGAGCCACAAACTTCTTGTCTTGGAAAATTAGAATCCTAATTACCTTCAGATAACTAGAATTAGATTCAATTATAAAAAATTCACCTAAAGCTGAAATGGATGAAGATGAGACATGTGAATGGAAAAAGGGTAATAACAAATCTATGATAATTCTAATTGACAGTGTAAAGGACCATATCATACCCACCATCTCCTGTCTAGAGTCAGCCTATCTAATGTTCTCTACATTATCACGAATGTTTGAATTAATAATACAAGTAGAATTATGACTCTTAAAAATGAAATTTCATGAATCAAGATGAGTTAAGGAGAATCTATCACATCATACTTTATGAGAATTACTGAGTTAAGAAATCAATTGGAAATTATTGGGCACACCTATGATGAAAAGGAACTATCTATGATAGCACTTAACAAATTACCTCTCTCATGGGACTCCTTTACTCAAGGAATCAGTGCATGTCCTAAACTGCCTAAATTTGATAAATTAAAAATTGATTATTTTCAAGAAGAATCGAGACTAATAACTAGAGGATCAAATTTTAAAGAATATCTTCAAATATTATACTCACAATCAAGAAGGAAAGATGATTTCAAAAGAAAAAGAGAATTTGAAGACAAAGGAGAAAAAAACTTTAGGAACAAAAGGAGAGATTATCAAAACAGACAAGAAGGGAATTCTCTCAATAACGAATGGAGAGGAAGAGATTATCAAATCAAGCAAGAAGGGAACTCTCACAATAATGGATGGAGAGGGAGAGACTATCAAAACAACAATTTTAAAAAGAGAGATCTCTCTAGGGTACAATGCTATAGATGCGATTAATTTGGTCGCAAGGCAACAAATTGTCTAGATCAAAAAAATCATCAAGCCTCTATTGCAGAAGTAAAAGAAATAGAATCTGAACACCTTGTCCTTTAGTCTTCACCTTGAGAGGGAGTTTATATACGGGTCTTCATGAACTTAAAAGTCATGTTATAAACTCTTTGTAATTCCTTGTTAGATTTTGCAATTATTTTTTGAAGAGATATCATATCACTTGTTGTAAATAAATCAAATATTACTATCCGTTGAGAATATGATTCTTCGCTATGTTAAATCTAAGTAACGATCAAATTATTATGTGGTGAAAATATGATTTTTTGTTGTTATTTGAGGCTCTTGATATTTATATTTGAGCATTGAGGCTCTTGATATTTGCACATTGAGGCTCTTGATATTTGAGTGTTGAGGCTCTTAATATTTGAGCGTTGAGGCTCTTGATATTTGAGCATTGAGTCTCTTGATATTTGAGCATTAAGGCTCTTCATATTTGTGAATTGAGACTCTTGACATTTGAGCATTGAGGCTCTTGCATATTTGAGCGTTGAGGCTCTTGCATATTTGAGCGTTGAGGCTCCTGATATTTGAGCGTTGAGGCTCTTGATATTTGAGCATTGAGGCTCTTGACATTTGAGAGTTGAAGCTCCTGCATATTTGAGCATTGAGGCTCTTGGATATTAGAGCATTGAAGTTCTTGGATATAATCATCAATAAAGACTATCTTTTAGAGAGCTTGTGGATGGAATCTCACATGAAGAAAATCCACATCGTACATCATGCTAACATTATGTGATTGATACTTAAGATGACCTTATAATTTTTATTATCTTGTGGGAGATACTTAATTTGAGATTTATTGATGATACATTTTCTGATTACATAGATTTGAGCTATTGTTATATTGATGATACCTTTTCTTACATAGATTTGAGATCTATTATTCTTATTGAGATAATGTTATACATAAAGTTGAGATCTATATGTGATTATTGTTTACATCATGAGGATAATGGCAGTGATGCTTCTTACCTCTCATTACATGTGAACGATGCTTATATTATGTGTTATGTTTGAATAACCTTACATCTTGTAGTAGATGAGATTACAAAGGTTGAGAAATCCTGAGGATGATTAATCACAATGACTACATTAGGTATGAATACATTATGTTTTTGATGGTTCCATATTCATTGAGATCATTTAGATTGAAATCTATTGAGGAAAATAATTCATATGTTAGAATGAGATCTAGTGTGATAGAGATCTAGTGATTACACAATGAGGTCAATGTTATTAATCTTTCCCTCAAGTCCAAGAGGGAGTGTTAATATATGTGGCCTTGAGACAAAGATAAATTACATTGCAAATGATTATTAATATTATGGACTTAGCAAAGATTAAAATAAAGAATAATTATGCTACTTATTATATGACATATCAGATTATGATTGGGAAGAGGGATGACTTGCATATTGAATTGTTGAAATTGCTATGAGGGCCAACCTGCATTATAGTCAGTTATCTATTGAGGTTAGTGGTTGAATAACAATAATTATAAAAGTCGACTTGCATATGCAAGTCAACTGCCTTATCATACTGAAGAGACAACTCTCTTGAGGAATACTTAAATGAGATCGAGGAGTGCAAATTAGGAATCATAAAAAACATAACATGACTACCTTATTTCACACTTTCAATAGAATTATAATTCAAATCATCATTGTATAATTATTCCAACATTATAGCAGCTTCTTAGAAATTTGGAAAGAAGAATAACATACCTAAATTCACACCTATAGCAGACCTAAATACATACTTGGAGTAGACCTAAGTTTATATATTATAGATTACTTGGAGAGGTATTCTACTAGACCTTAAAGAGCAAATTGTAGCAGACTTAAAGAGCCGATTGGAGAAAAATAATAGCGTTGGATTGAAGGCTTATTCTGACAATCATTTAGTAGATTTCAAGCATCTAAACCAGGTATTATCTATCTTATATTCATCTATATTTTTGAAAGGGCCTAAGTATTAGTTATAAAAGATCATCTATAGAGTGTTATTTTCTTTTCAAAGTCTAAAATATAAACACATACCTAGAAGGTAGTAAAAATAATATCATAGTAGGCATCATGTTTTTTAAAACTAGTCACCAAAGAAAATATAAAGTGGTCATGACATGAGATTAAATAATAGTCCAAGATATTTTGTAGTAGTCAATCATTGTTCTTAAAGGTTTAATGCTTAAGTTTTGACCACAAAAAGGTTTGCCACAATTGCAAGAATGGATTGTGCCCCTAAACAGAGTAGAGATATAAATAAATCATGAAGGAAATAAGAATGATGTGACAAAGATGCATTGATAGCAGTGGACAATGAAAAAGGATTATAAGTAATATATTGAATGTCAAGTAAACATGAAGAGAAATAGAGATAGACCATGTCTTAAAGAGTAGATGCATGATATTAAATTTCATTATCATGGCAAAAGAATCACTATAGGAGTACAAGAACATGAGTTTTAGAGGCTATTTTCATGAATACATTAGGGGAAATTCACCTAATATAGTCTCAAGAACTAGACCTTGAATAGAGCCAATGAAATAGAAACATTATTTTCAAGAAGGGGAAAGAGATAGAGTATGCATAAGAGGTGTGGTGAAGCTATTCTCAAGAACAAAGGTATATATGTTGTTACAATGTAGGACAAAAGTCAAGGAAGTGTATAGATGATGGCTTTGTTACAAAGATGAAACACATGAAGAAGATGGTGAAAAAGTAGAATATATGTACAATCAGGGGAACTATAAATGTTAGCAAACCTCAATTATAAGGTTCAAAAGTGTATGACAGTGACTACATGTATCAAAATGAGTCTACATGAGTGCACAATAGGAGTAGTGAAGGCAATGTCAATATAAGAAAATAAATAAATTCATCTCATAGTCAGGGATGTTGATCATATAGCATAAGATGTAGAGATAATAACGTAGTAGTTATTTTATCAAGGGGAGATAAGTAATGTGTTGATAGTGCCTTGAAGCGTATAGTGTATAGTGTTTTCATAGCAAGAAAGTGAGATGAATCAGTGATAATATAACAAGTATGGAATTCTCTTTTGTTGCTAAACATCAAAGTCAATGAAAATGAAATAATGAAAAGGGTATTCATTATCACCATGATAAAACAATGAGAATGAATATTGTGGTATTAAGGAAAATTAAAATATGGTGGCAGACATTATGTAAATGTAGTAAGAAAATAAGGACAATCCCAAACATGTATGATAATCATGATAGTGTCAAGACAACAGTGATAAAGTAGACAATAGGTACACATGGTCACTTAGATCCTTGAAATGTGGAGTTTTGAAGAAAACATATCAGTCAAGGCTCAATTTAAGATGCTAGTACCTTGATATGACACCAGTTGAAGAAAATTTTGAGGCCTCTAACAATTAGTACACACTGCCTTACTTGCTTCACAACTTCCGACTTCCACTACTATCGCTTCACAGCTTTTGGCTTCGACACTGCTATTGTGTGAAAAAATAAAAATGAAATAGGGTAACATTGTCTTTCTTTTTTTAAAATGTGCGCCTGCAACCCTCGCAATTGCAACATTGTCATTGGCATTGGAATTGTGACACTTTTAGGCATAATTACAAAAAAAACACCAATTTCACAAAATGTGCCCCTCCATCGAAAATGACCATCGAAAAAAAATCCCAAATGTACTAGTGACATAACACATTTTGAGGGAGATACCAATAATAATAAAGACATGAAATATGCACGAACATGCTACTAACAATGATCACTACTCCAGGTGTCCACGCCAGTACAATATACCACTCAATAAGGGTCTTCTACCTTGGTTGTGGTCTATGACAGTCATGGTCATGCTCTATAGGACATTCAAAAGAGTTATGTAATAGTGGATGGTCAAAGACCCCTGTGAAGGATGTCATTAGAGAGGAGGATAGGGAGTCATAAGAGATGAACTACAACTGATTGAATACCTGAATGACTTTAAGATCATAGATTAGAGATCACCAAGTTACTAAAATGTTATGTAAGATAATTAAATCAGTAATTATGTTGTCATTGATGTCAACTAGTTTTGACAGTACTTATCATGTAAGTTACAAACATCTAAACATCTGTAAAAAGGAGAGAAAAGATGAAGAACTGAGATATCTACATGGAGAGAGATGGATATGACAGATAAGGATAATGAATACTTTGGGTAACTTATTGATGAGTCTATGATCTCATGTTGTTGACTTGATTATGTGGCATTAATCTATTATGAAGAAGGAAGCAAAACCGTACAAGGCAATGTGGTCGGTAAATGAAGCACTTCAGTATATACTGAGCTAGTGTAGTGTATACCGAGGGACAATATTAACTGAGCTTGTGTTTGCCAATGCATTTATTTGTTAACTGAGTATGGATGAAAGTATTTAATGCTTAGTTCAATTGACAAAATTTGATGAGCTAGAAATTGTTATGATTTTGAGATTAAGGATAAAGTTTGTTATGAGATCCACGACTAACAAAATTTGGAGAAGATCTAAAGGATGGAATTAAAATGTGTTATGGAGACAACTACTGAGGAAGGTTTAAGAGACAAAATCAACGAAGAGGAATAAGTGGCAAAATCTAATGGTTGATATGAAAATGGTTTATCTATCTATATAAGAGATATGCGTTTCTTTATTGAAACATGCCAGAAGAAAGAAGACTGCAGAGATTTCATGTGAACATAGTTTCATGCATGCCTGATCAGACTGGTTGAAGGAGAACTAAATTGCATAATAGTACTAAGTGTCAGAGAGCTATTACTGAGTAAAAGTAAGTTGAGGAAGTGAATTGAAATATTGATCAGAGGATTTGTATGGGCTTAGAATAGATCTAAACATCTGCAAATTAAGTTGTATTGTAATCAAATTAACTATTGTTTCAATTTAAGCATTGATACAAAAAATCTCCTAACCGAGTGGACTTAACCATCTTATGTTATGCCCTTGTGTCATTCAAGGAATGTACATTGTTATCTTATTGACTCCATAGTGAATGTTGGTCGAAAGTTAATTGTTAGTCTTAAATCCTCTAACAAGGTCACACCTAACAATGTGTTTGTAACCTTTAACAAGGTTGGCTCTTCACCGAGCTCACTTCAGAAGAGTGAAAATTATTTTGGGTTACCGGTCCTAGGTGGTTTTTCCCATAGTAGGGTTTCTACGTTAAATCATTGTGTTATGTGTTTTTGTGATGATTGTTTTATTGTCATACTTTACATACTGCATATTTGATTTGGTCGGTAATCACAGTGAGTTAATTAACTGGTAATCGGTAAATGGCACAGACAGTTTAATATTTTATGTTATCGAGCTACAAAATTTGTTGAAATTGGTTTGAGTTTTACATCTTTGTATTTGGGACTGTAGGATAACTAGTCTAACTGATTCACCCCCCTCTCAGTTATTCTAAAAATTGGTATCAGAGCTTTGGTTGCTTGGAACAAAGTTTTAAGGACTTGAGCAGAAAGATTACAAGATGTATAAGAGGGAAGTGTTGAAGCTGAATAAGGACAACTTTACTATATGGCAAAGTCAAATGAAACTTCAGATATCTAGAATCATAGATTCTGCCTTATATCTACTTGAACATGGCTACTTACAACCACCGACTAGACCTTTAACTCTTGATTAGTTGAAAGATCGACATGAACACAACATGACCATGATAGAGATTGTTTCTGCTCTATCTAATGTAGAATTTGAGGATGTCAAGACTTGCACTACTTCAAAGGAAATGTGGGATAAACTTGCTCTAGTCTATGATGGTGATGCAAATGTGAAGAGAGCCAGAGCCGAAAGCTTAAGAGATAGATTTGATGATATGAAAATGAAGGAAGGAGAAAACATTACATAGTATACAAACTGAATCAAAGAGGTAGTCAATGCTATCCGAGGAGCTGCTGGTGTCATTGATGAAGATACAATGGAAAGTAAGATTCTAAGAACCTTGTTGCCTACTTATGCAATCAGAATATCTGCTATGCATGAAATGAGGTCTACACCTGGTAGCACTCTTACTCTTGATAGTCTGATTGGTATGTTAACAACTTTTGAGTTGAATAATTTTGATAACAATGTTGTACCGTTTGTTGAGTTTGCTTTTATGTCTTCTCTGAAGATCAGTAAATCTAGCAGTAGACATAATATAAGGAATGACAGTGATAGTAATACTGATGATGAGCTTGATGAACTTGAAGCTCTTATGGCCTGGAGACTTCCTAAAGGTAAAGGTAGATATAAGGGTAAATTACCTTTAGCATGTTTTAACTACAAAGAAGTTGGCCATATTGCTGCTAGATGTCCCAATAGGAAAGAGGAAGATAAAGACCAAGACTGATCTGGTGATGGAAGCTGTGGAAGAAGAAACAATAGAGGTTACCAACACTACAACAGAAATAACCGATATCACAAAGATAAGGGCAAAAAGACATGTTATTTGGTTGAAGATGAGGACACCGACAATGATGATGATGTTGAGGTAGTATTTGTTGTGATGAAAGATGATTCTAAGGAAGAGGAAAGGTATGTAGAAACATCACTCATTTCTAAAGTTAGTAAAAATGATACTTGGATCATTGATAATGGTTGTACACATCACATGACTGGTGATGAAGATAAGTTTGATCATCTTGAGCATTATAATGGAGGATCAGTCAAAATGGGTAATGATACACCTTGCATGGTTAAAGGAAAAGGATCTTTATTGATAAATGATAAAATCAATGTGATAATGCTTATTGGGTAAAAGGACTAAATTAAAATTTTCTAAGTGTAGCACAACTTAACAACTCAGGTCACTATGTGGCATTTGAAAGCAAGAAGGTGAAGATATATGACGAGAGTGGAAAGCTTGTCGAAATAGGAGGACAATCAAAAGGTAACTTATTCTATCTTGAAAATGCTAAGACTTCTTGTTAACTGGTGAAAAATGAAGATGCATGGTTATGGCATAAAAGGTTATGTCATGTAAATTTTGATAACATGATTAAAATAAGTAGAAAGAGAAAAGTTAGAGGACTGCCTAGCCTAACTAAACCAAATCATGTTATGTGTCATCAATGTAAGAAAGGGAAGATGACAAAATCTAGCTTCAAAAGTAAAGACTATTAAACAAAAATAATCTTGGAGTTAGTTCACACTGACCTATGTGGTCCCATGAGAACTCAGAGCTACTATGGAGATAGATACTTTATTTTGTTTGTTGATGACTGTACTAGATTGATGACTGTTATGTTTTTAAAAGAGAAATCTGAGGCATTTAAAATGTTTAAATGGTACAAGGCTAAAGTAGAAAAAGAAACCGAAAAAGAACTAAAATGCTTGAGGTCTGATAGAGGTGGTGAGTTTATTTCTGATGAATTCACTAACTATTGTAATAAGCATGGCATAAAAAGACAGGTTTATGCACCTAGAACACTGCAACATAATGGGATTGCTAAAAGGATAAATAGATCTATAGCAGACTGTGCAAGAACACTGATGATAGAGAAAAAGGTTGCACAGATGTATTAGAGAGAAGCAGTTAGCACAACTGTATATGTCCCAAACCGAGTACAATTAAAGAAAGACACAAACAAGACACCCTACGAGTTATGGTTTGGATACACACCCAGTGTAAGTTACTTCAAAAATTTTGGTAGCAAATGGTTTATTCTAAAAGATGATAGGAACGATAAATTTGACTCTAAAGGGGATGAGGGAATATTTCTTGGATATTCTACTAAAAGTAAAGCTTACAAGTGTTTGAATAAGGTTACTAATAAGATGATTGAAAGTGCTAATGTCAAAGTTGATGAATTTGCTGATAAAAATGATGAAGAAAGCACTAAGGAGTCGGAAGACTATGGTAGATTTTCTTATGTTGAAGATCCAGAGTATCTACCAAAGCCACAGGTTGAGTCGACCGAGCATCATGAAAACAACACCGAGGAACAACAAAGGGAAATTGAGGATCAGGAAGAAGCTGCCGAGAAAGGAAATGAACCTGAACAGAATGAAGAACAAAGAAGAGATCAAGTGCTAGCAAGATTTGTTAGAAGACATCATCCTAAGAACCAAATCATTAGAGACAAGAAAGCTGGGATACTGACAAGAAGTAAGTTAAGACAAAATGCATGCTTAGTTTGTGAGTTTGAACCGAAGAATGTTAAGGTTGCACTTGAGAATGATGAATGGATCAATGCTATGAATGAAGAGATATAACAAATTGAGAAAAACAAGACATGGACTTTAGTACCTACACCGAAAGATAAAGATGTTATCGGTACTAAATGGATTTTCAGAAATAAGCTGAATGAGAATGGAGAAGTTACTAGGAACAAAGATAGACTTGTTTGCAAGCGATATGCACAAGAAGAAGGTATTGATTATGGTGAGACTTTTGCACCTGTTGCTAGACTAGGAGTCTACATGTTACTTGCATATGTTGCACATAATAAATTCAAGGTCTATCAAATGGATGTTAATTCAACTTTTCTGAATGGAATACTAGAAGAGGAGGTCTACATAGAACAACCATAAGGGTTTGTTGATCTGAATTAGAAAGACATGGTATGTAGACTGCAAAAAGCTTTATATGGATTAAAGCAAGCACCAAGAGCATGGTATGAAATGTTACATACTTATCTTTTAAGTATTGGTTTTGTAAGAACTAGTGAAAACAATAATTTGTACATGAAAGGAGGATCTGATGATACTATTTTGATTATTGAAATATTTGTGGATGATATAATATTTGGAGGATAGGATCATATTTGTAAATCATTTGCTGATGAGATGAAAAAAGAATTTGAAATGTCAATGTTTGGAGAGATTAAATTCTTTCTAGGATTACAGGTTATTCAACAAAATGATGGAATTTTCATCACATAATCAAAGTACATAAAGGAAGTATTGAGAACATTTGGCATGGAAGATGCTAAACCAGTAGGAACACCGATGGTCACAAACTACAAATTAACAAAAGATGATGAATCTACAGAGGTAAATTAGACATTGTACCGATCTATGATTGGTAAATTGATGTATGTAGTACATAGTAGGCCCAATATTGCACATGCAGTGGGGATTGTGGCTAGATTCTTTGCCAATCCAAAGGATTCACATATGGTTGCAGTAAAAAAATCTTGAGATACTTGAAAAAAATAGAGGATTATGGTTTATGGTATCCTAAGGAAGGCAAATTTGAACTTAGAGTTTACACCAACGCAGATTGGGCTGGAAATATAGATGACAGAAAGGGCACAACCGAAGGAGCATTTTTCTTTGGTGAAAGACTTGTAACTTGGACAAGTAAGAAACAACCTTGTATTTCTCAATCTACTGCTAAAGCAGAGTATGTTGTTGCTACTACAAACTATTCAAACATTGCTTATATCAAACAAGTGTTGGAAGGGATGAATGAGGTAATCACTGAGTTGGTGATTATATACTGTGATAACACTAGTGTAATAAATATTTCTAAGAATCCTGTAATGCATTCAAAGACCAAGCATATTTCAATTAAGTATCACTACTTAAGAGAACAAGTACAGGAGAAGCAAGTCAAATTGGAATATGTTACATCAAAGTAGCAACTTGCTGATATTTTTACCAAGCCTCTACCGAAGGACACTTTTGAATACTCGAGGACTAGACTTGCAGTCCATCCCCTGTCTACTGGTCACTAATGTGATCTGGAGATTGCATCAGCCTAATCTTATCAGAAGATCATTCATGTTGATGCAACATAGCTCACACTTTGGATCATGTCTAAGGTTGTGAAAGATTTGAGGAGCTAGAACAAAGATTTGCATATTAGTATATAGAGATACATTGTCTGCACCGAACAACAAAGAGTTACTTGGCTATTGCAGAGCTATATGTTTTATGTTTTTCTTTGGCATTGTTGTCAAAGGGAGAGATAAACAGTGAGGAGAGAAGGTTCGAATATGAAATATCTATCTAAGGGAGAAATAATTTGAGAAAGTCAGGGAGAGATTTGAAGATTTGTTGCTGAGAACAGAAGGAATCTGAGAGCTGAATAGATCAAATCTGCAGAGAAGAGTCTACACTTGTAATCTTGTTATGTAACATAGTGATTAAACATATTAAAATCAAGCTAGGGAGAGCTTACCGAGCTACAATATTTACTTTCATAGTTGTAGAATACATGTTTGGTATGTGCATGGCATATTTTCATATTGCTTGTGTTGCCATCAATGCCAAAGGGAGAGATTGATGAACTGCAACTGATTGAATACCTGAATGAATTAAAGATCAGTGATTAGAGATCACCAAGTTACTGAAATGTTATGTAAGATAATTAAATCAGCCATTATGTTGTCATTGATGTCAACTAGTTTTCACAATACTTATCATGTAAGTTATAAACATCTAAACATCTATAAAAATGAATATGACAGATGAGGATAAGGAATACTTTGGGTAACTTATTGATGAGTCTATGATCTCATATTGTTGACTTGATTATGTTGCATTAATCTATTATGAAGAAGGAAGCAAAACTGTACAAGGCAATGTGGTCGGTAAATGAAGCACTTCAATATACACTGAGCTAGTGTAGTGTATACGGAGGGACAGTATTAACCGAGCTTGTGTTCACCGATGCATTTCTTTGTTAACCGAGTATGGATGAAAGTATTTAATGCTTAGTTCAGCTGATAGAATTTGATGAGTTGGAAATTGTTATGATTTCGAGATTAAGGATCAAGTTTGTTATGAGATCCACGACTAATAAAATTTGAAGATCTAAAGGATGAAATTAAAACATGTTATGGAGACAACTGCCGAGGCCTGTTTAAGAGGCAAAATCAATGAAGAAGAATAAGTGGCAAAATCTGATGGTTGATATGAAAATAGTTTATCTATCTATATAAGAGATATGAGTTTCTTTATTGAAATATGCCGGAAGAAAGCAGACTATAGAGATTTTGCATGAACACAGTTTCATGCATGCTTGATCAGACTGGTTGAAGGAGAACCAAAATGTAGAATAGTATCGAGCGTCAAAGAGCTATTACTGAGTAAAAGTAAGTTGAGGAAGTGAATTGAAATATTGATCAGAGGATTTGTATGGGCTTAGAATATATCTGAACATTTGCAAATTAAGTTGTATTGTAATCAGATCAAATATTGTTTCAGTTTAACCATTGATACAAAAAATCCCCTAACCGAGTGGACTTAACCTTCTTATGTTATGCCCCTATGTCATTCAAGGAATGTACATTGTTATCTTATTGACCCCATAGGGAATGCTAGTCGAAAGTTAACTATTAGTCTTAAATCCTCTAACAAGGTCACACCTAATAGTGTGTTTGTAACCTTTAACAGGGTTGGCTCTTCACCGAGCTCACTTCAGAAGAGTGAAAATTATTTTGGGTTACTGGTCCCAGGTGGTTTTTCCCTTAGTAGGGTTTTCATGTTAAATCATTGTGTTATGTGTTTCTGTGATGATTGTTTTATTGTCATACTTTACATACTGCATATTTGATTTGGTTAGTAATCACAGTGAGTTAATTAACTGGTAATCGGTAAATGGCACAGACATTTTAATAGTTTATGTTACCGAGCTGCATAATTTGTTGAAATTGGTTTGAGTTTTACATCTTTGTATTTGGGACTATAGGATAACTGATCTAGCTGATTCACCCCACTCTCAGTTATTCTAACAATAATGTGTTTGGAGTAATAAGGCGGATGAGGGATCACTTTCAAAGTGATAAGGAGGGGAGGCATAAGGTGATTTCAGAGCAATAAGGAGGGGAAGAATCAAGATATTTTAAAGTGATATGGAGAAATGAGAGGTGATATAAATATGATAGGAAAAATCTAGGAGGAGTTAGTTCCTTGATAATCACATTTATCACCTCGAGGTTGGCATCCCTCTACTATGATCCCATTGGTTCAAACCTTTAGTCAAAATCGATTAATGATAAAAACAAAAATGAAACTATGAACATGATAAATAATCTTATGCAATATAATCTTGAAAAAAATTATAATTAACTATTTAAGAGAACATTCAAGGTTAAATGGAGTTACAAGAGTTGTACTAATTCTTGGACTCTTTTTTGATGTCTTACATTATTATTCTTTAGTTTGTGATGTTAATAGCTTGTGTAAATCCTTGCGTTTTAGATGTGAGAGGTAGGTGACTCTCAAAATGTAGCTAATGGTTAGGGTCAGGTGATGAATGACATTTCCTACATGTTTTTAGTTTTAAGTGGATTTATTATAGCTTTGTTAATTATTGTTCAGTCAAGGAAACATTATTACATAAAAATGCTATATTGCACTACCAATTTTTATGTTTTATTTCCCTATTATTGAAAAGAAAAATTATATAATAAAATATTATCTTTGTAAATATTTAAGAAGAATATAGGTTAAATTTAGTAACTTGCAATTCTATCTACTAAAATTGGAGCTTTAGATAAATACATTGTTAATACATTTGATGAATTAAATAATGCACCGAGTAGAATTATATCTTAACTTGACATAAATTACTATTACAATTGAATAACAATAAGGTTTTTTGAACTATGCCTAAGTTATAATCACGATAATATGTTTATATCGTAATTTGACTATTATAGGTGCTTCACTTTGGTCTATAATGACATGACATAGCTTGAAAATAATTTATGTAATGTCAAGGAGGCATCATAGCTACCACATAGCCATGTCTCTATGTTGTGGGTTCCTTGTTGTTGTTAGTGCTTTATTTTAGGACTTTATGCTAGAGTAATAAGGGTAGTTGGGCTCAAATTCATTGATTTTTTCCTTAACAACTCAACTTACTATTATAAACATAGATAATCATCATCACCACAATAATATAAAAATGTGAAGTGAATACTTGAAGGAACTAATTTATCCCCTGTAGGTCCATCTCTTCATGGTGATTCACTTATCTAAATGGTGAATGATATTCCCCATTGCTCCAAGTACTTGATGCAGATCCAAGAAGGATTTTTATTCTTTTCCAAATCGTATTTTTCTTTCCATTATGTGTCATTTAATATGTCTAATAACATGTGATGACATTATTGACTTCAATATTAATCTAGGATGTGGCTTATGAATGTGCCTTAGTACATGAAATGAGAAGCTTTATATGTCAATGTGGTTGTTCATATTTTGAAATGAAACTAAATGTTATATATGAATGATTGTGAGATCAACTTGAGTTTTTTCTAAGAGTCGATTTATTGCACCTTTATCTTGATATTGTTATAGAGAATCAAATTAATGCAAGTTCTCTTGTAATGGGATGTGATGCTAACTTTAAATTTGAGTAACATCTAATCGACCTAAATGAATCCATGTTGATATCTCCATGGTTAATAGGGGTATTTTAGGAGGTTTCATGATCCATACTATGTGATTCCATTGACTACACTTGTTGGATTGGTTGTGTTAGGATGGTAATTGATGAAATAATGTTATAAAACTCTATAAATCTCTGTGGTGATCTCTTTATTAATACAAGTGAAATACTTTTCATTGATAATGTATTGTTGAAGTATTTTTTCTTGCAAGGATAAACATTGTTACCCAATGAGGTAGGCATTTATTTGGTTGGTTTTGTGATTAATATTCTCATGGAGATAACCTTTGTTTGTATTATAGTATAATTATTTTCTCAACCTATATTTTTTATATGGTTTTATAATTGTTGTCATATATTTTGTGGTATCATAATCAAGTAATATTTTTAAATGTATAAGCATATAGGAGCAATAGTTAATCTTATAATTCTCATTTCTTTAGCAATTTATATTTACATAACCATTCCAATGAAAAACATTCACATAGTTATAGTTATAAGATCATAGGATGCACAAGTTTATGAAAAGACAAGGGGATTCAACTCAAGTGTTGCAAACTACTAAGATATATATTCTACCACATCAATTGCACACATTACATTATATTTGCAAGAGTCTCAATCTCCTTACACAATACATTACAAATATATACGATCAATTTTCTAAAAATGATAAATCAATACAACTCAAAATCAATACCAAAATTTAATCATCCATCCTAAAACTAAATACTCTTATGAACTTATTTAATTAATATTAATGAATTCCAATTATCGATCTACCTCTAATATATCAAGTTTTTAATTTAATTACATAGTTTATTTTATTAACTTTAGATTTATTACATAGTTTATTTTATTAACTTTAGATTTATTTTATTAACCTAAGACATTTTATACAATTGGTTATGGGCTATGCTGGAGTGGAATTCTTCCTGGGGCAAATTATAATTGTGTTTAGAGATACGATTGGAAAAGGGTGAGCAATCGTTTGCCGGGTTAAAAATAAAATTGAGGAACTGCATTGATTAGAGGAAACCGGGAAGGTGGTTTTGCGATGGCACAGGCACTGAGATCTCGAATGATTCCGGTCATTTTGAAGGCGAGACTGGCACCTTCTGCAAATTTGAGATCGGCAAACTTTAAGCGATCTTTTGCTTCTTCAGCTGAGCACGATGATGCCTGTGAGTTTTCTTTCCAATTAGGGTTTCGTCATTATCAATTTTCACCAATTAGATCAAGTATAACTTCTCATGGAATTTTAAATGAGGAGCATCAAATAAATCGTGGACACCCTAATATTAAAACTCGAGACCTATGGTATCAATCTAAACTGTAATCATCTTGATACAATTTGAATGGCCGTAAAAAACCCTAAAACTGGAATTTTTGAAATTAATCTTGTATTTGGTGGTTCGCTTCTGTTTTTTTGATTGATTTATTTATTTCATTCGGTTTTTTGGAAGGGTGGAGGATGAGGTTGGGGATAGAATTAGGCGTTATTCTCAAATGTACATAATAATAGTTGTGTCACAATATCACTACATGCCTCCTGGAATCGTAGAATGTCTTACTGCTTATAATATCTGAACCTTGATCGTTTCCTCACGAATGTCCATCGTTACCCTTAGATAACAACCCCTTAGACAAGTGAATGCTTGTCCTATGTTTGCCATTCATATTTAAAAATCTTTTTAGGGGAGCATTAGGGTTTATAGTTTCTTTGTTGGACATGTCCACATTTATGGTTCTTTTGTTGAACTCTTTCACATTGGAGATTTGTACATAATGATTCCAGACCGTGTGATGGTTCTGGTTTCGAAATCTTACTTAGGGATCATTAGGCTCGGCAATTTCATTGTTTGACTGTTGTGCATACATTTTAATGACGGTAGACAGACGAGGGCAATCTATATTTTTACTAGCCCTTTCTAGACAGTGAATGTATTTTATTATATTCACTGCTCTGGTTTTAAACTCTTATCAAGAGAACATCAGGGTCTATAATAACTTTTTGATCTGTTAGACATTACCTGAACCATATCAGTAAATAATAGATATCATTTTGGGGAATAACTTGGTAAACCAAAAGATAGTCTTATTTGGAAGGGTGGAGGATGAGGCTGGGGATAGAATTAGGCGTTATTCTCAAATGTACATAATAATAGTTGTGTCACAATATCACTACATGCTCCCTGGAGTCGTAGACTGTCTTACTGCGTATAATATCTGAACCTTGATCGCGCCCTCACAAATGTCCATCTTTACCCTTAGGCAACAACCCCTTAGACAAGTGAATGCTTGTCCTATGTTTGCCATTCATATTTAAAAATCTTTTTAGGAGAGCATTAGGGTTTATAGTTTCTTTGTTGGACATGTCCACATTTATGGTTCCTTTGTTGAACTCTTTCACATTGGAGATTTGTACATAATGATTCCAGACCGTGTGATGGTTCTGGTTTCGAAATCTTACTTAGGGATCATTAGGCTCGGCAATTTCATTGTTTGACTGTTGTGCATACATTTTAATGACGTTAGACGAAGGTAATCTATATTTTTACTAGCCCTTTCTAGACAGTGAATGTATTTTATTATATTCACTGCTCTGGTTTTAAATTCTTATCAAGAGAACATCAGGGTCTATAATAACTTTTTGATCTGTTAGACATTACCTGAACCATATCAGTAAATAGTAAATATCATTTTGGGGAATAACTTGGTAAACCAAAAGATAGTCTTATTTGGAAGGGTGGAGGATGAGGCTGGGGATAGAATTAGGCGTTATGCTCAAATGTACATAATAATAGTTGTGTCACAATATCACTTCATGCCCCCTGGAGTCGTAGACTGTCTTACTGCGTATAATATCTAAACCTTGATCGTGCCCTCACGAATGTCCATCTTTACCCTTAGGCAACAACCCCTTAGACAAGTGAATGCTTGTCCTATGTTTGCCATTCATATTTAAAAATCTTTTTAGGAGAGCATTAGGGTTTATAGTTTCTTTGTTGGACATGTCCACATTTATGGTTCCTTTGTTGAACTCTTTCACATTGGAGATTTGTACATAATGATTCCAGACCGTGTGATGGTTCTGGTTTCAAAATCTTACTTAGGGATCATTAGGCTTGGCAATTTCATTGTTTGACTGTTGTGCATACATTTTAGTGACAGTAGACGAGGGCAATACATAGTTTTACTAGCCCTTTCTAGACAGTGAATGTATTTTATTATATTCACTGCTCCGGTTTTAAACTCTTATCAAGAGAACATCAGGGTCTATAATAACTTTTTGATCTGTTAGACATTACCTGAACCATATCAATAAATAATAAATATCATTTTGGGGAATAACTTGGTAAACCAAAAGATAGTCTTATTTGGAAGGGTGGAGGATGAGGCTGGGGATAGAATTAGCGTTATTCTCAAATGTACATAATAATAGTTGTGTCACAATATCACTACATGCTCCCTGGAGTCGTAGACTGTCTTACTGCATATAATATCTGAACCTTGATCGTGCCCTCACGAATGTCCATCTTTACCCTTAGGCAACAACCCCTTAGACAAGTGAATGCTTGTCCTATGTTTGCAATTCATATTTAAAAATCTTTTTAGGAGAGCATTAGGGTTTATAGTTTCTTTGTTGGACATGTCCACATTTATGGTTCCTTTGTTGAACTCTTTCACATTGGAGATTTGTACATAATGATTCCAGACCGTGTGATGGTTCTGGTTTCGAAATCTTACTTAGGAATCATTAGGCTCGGCAATTTCATCGTTTGACTGTTGTGCATACATTTTAATGACGGTAGATGAGGGCAATATATATTTTTACTAGCCCTTTCTAGACAGTGAATGCATTTTATTATATTCACTGCTCTGGTTTTAAATTCTTATCAAGAGAGCATCAGGGTCTATAATAACTTTTTGATCTGTTAGACATTACCTGAACCACATCAGCAAATAATAAATATCATTTTGGGGAATAACTTGATAAACCAAAAGATAGTCTTACACAATTTATTGGAATTAAATTGGGTCAGGCTAAGTAAAAATTTTAAAGAAATTCCGAACCTAGATTTTATGATTGAAAACTTTGATTTAATCCCCAGTCCAATGAGTTTGACCAATTTTATGAGCATTCTGCCAATCCACCTCGGAACCTGGAATTAGAATTGAGGCATGGAATTGGAATTGAGAATTCAATTTTGAGAAGGGAAACCAATTCCCGTTTTCCAATGCCAGGTCAATTCCAGCAATCAAACGGGCTATAAGGGTCACTGATGGTAATAAGGTTTTGTATTTAATGGCCCCACTGGGCTTTAGAAAACTATTGCTGGTAGTTTGGTCTCCTTCTCGCCTTTCCTCAGTTTTTTTTTCTGATCTACAGTGCCCTTGGGATTATAGATGTTCCATTACTTTGCAAATTTAACATTTTGTGAAAACATAGTGAATAGTTCATTGCAATTAGCAAAGGAATATGCAAATTGTGAGTTTTTAAAAGATTTTTGCATGTTGAACTAAGTTTAGTGGTGGTAATGGGGAGTTCATGTTTAATGGCCCAACGGGCCTTGGAAAATTCTTGGTGGTAGTTGGTTCATTTGATGCCTTGCTCATATTTGTTTTTCTGATCTATGATGCTCTTTGGAGTAGAGATATTTCTTTACTCTGCAAATTTAAAATTTTGTGCAAAAAGAGTAAATTGTTTATTGTAATTAGCAAAGGAATATACATGTATGATTGTCTGAGCCTTGACTAACGTTGTTTTGTTATGTTGTATAAAATTGCGACTCATTTTGCTAGCCATGCAGTTCAATGTAATTTTATAAACTACTAATGTCACAATGGTTTTTATCAGATGAAACTGAGAAGTGGAAAAGAATAACTATTGCAGGAATAATTACATGCACTGCATTGGGAATCTATATCCTATCTGGTGGACATGAACATTTTGATGAACCTCCAGTAAGTTTAACTATTTACTCATAATGTTCAAATAATTAAGTGAACAAGTAGCTGCAAGACTAAAATTTGTTTGAGTTTATATTATATAATTTTTCCTGTTTGAAATTTCTTCAATTATTTTTGTTCCTAGTAGATATCACAAACTTATCCCTGCTGAGGCCAAGAGCTGCATGGAGGATAATGTACAAATTAATCTGTAAATTATGTTGAACATGTAATGGAAATGGAATAGATATACTTGGGAGCACCATTTCACAATCAATAGAGATAAGTGGTAGCAATTGAGGCTCTTTCTACACATTTTCAACTGAGTATTATAAGTAAGAATATAATGTTGGACTTCTAATCCATGACATTGTTATTCCCGTTTTTGAATCCTGCAAAGGATTCTGTGGCATCAATTATCTCTTTCAAATCATTGGAAGTGAGGGTGTTCTACATTATAATGAAGTACAAAAAGAGTTGTGAAAATAATGTTTGATATGCCAACCTCTTCTAGTTCTTGAACCATTGCCTGTCTTGTAAGGCGAAGTGTTTTTTAGTTGTATAGACATGGACTCTAGTTTTGCGAAGGGCTCAGCTTATGTTGCATGTGGAGCCTGATGAAACAATCTGCATTTACATAGCATTATGAAAGATGTGATTTGATACTTTAGTTTGCTGAGTGGGAATCAAATGTTGCATAAGGTGCAAATTCAATTTTAATCTTAGTTACTGGGTTTGTACCCACAGGCCCCAAACTAGGTTCGGGTATGCACCCGGTACCGGTATGTTTGTGGATACTTGCTGGGTACTTGATATGGCATATTTGAATATTTGTCAACTATCAATTGGCATTTAATATTTATCTTTGGCATTTGGCATTGCTCAATGATCAAGTATCAGCTATGAAATGATTTAGTTTTACAATTCTGTATATTTCTCTTATTTTTTTGTATATATAATGCACACACGCACATGTGCCCATACGTACCCAAACCCCTAATTTTTTTTTTCACATACCCATGTACTGGGTTCTTGCACCTGCACCTGTCCCAAACTCGAACCGGTAACTTAGACTTTAAGGGGTCTGAGTATGGCTTGTGGAGGTGTAAACTTGCAATGAGGTGTTTTTGAGGTTTTGACTTGACTTGGAAAGGGTGGAATTGGAGGTGCTTGAGCTACTGTTGAATATTTGCAAGAGGCACAATTGTAATTGTGGAGGTGTAAACTTGCAATGAGGTGTTTTTGAGGTTTGGACTTGACTTGGGAAGGGTGGAATTGAAGCTGCTTGAGCTACTGTTGGATATTTGCAAGAGGCACAAATCTAATGTTGGAAGATGCAAATCTGCAACAATGTTTGTTGGAGGTGTGAATTTTGCAAACTATAGAGCTGGAAGGTGTTTATCCACACTACTATTTATAGTGAATTTGAACTTAAAAAGCTGTAAGGTAACTTAATCTATGGATCTGCACCAAATAGTCTGAACTTTTTTTACGAAGTAGTGCTTAGATCATTGGTATTTTTTCTTGAAATGACAATGACCCCTATTTATCTTAGAGTTGAGACAAGAAGGTGGTTTAAATTAATGAAACTAAACACTAGAGTGCACAAATTAGAAAGAGCAATGTCATGTTGATGTTGATGGATCCAATCCTTGAGAAGGAATATAGGATGCATGTCATAGCTAAATGTTGTATGCACAAAATAGGGTCCATGCATATCTCAGGAGTCATCAGGTGCACAGTGCAAGGATTCCACAGACATACCCAAGAATTCACATAAGAGGCTGTGTACCCAATGACTCATGAGATGTGCATGAACTCCTTGTACATGAGAGCATATTGTAATGCAAATACCAAAGGAAATATGTGGTTTCCATATACTAAAATGTGAGAATGGGCAATGTGTCGGGATGCCTTTGGACTTAGAAAATCATCTTCATGTTGCTATAGCAGGTTGTTGAGCTGTCGCTATGGAGCTGGGTACTAAGCAAATTGTGCTGTGAGAGTATGTGAGAGAACGGGAGACAAGTTTTTTGCATTGATCAGTATTGTTCCATTGTTATCCATAGCTTGGTGGAGAACCTTGTATGCATGCATGGGTATACCATCAGATTAATGAGATGTCTATATAGTAATGTTGAGGAGGGACTTGGGTGTGTTTTGCCCTTAATATTTGTTGTGGACATATTGGTTAGGGTCAATGTGTAGGACTGTAGTTTCTCAATTTTTATGAGAGGCCACCGTTCACTAATTTCTAGTGTAAATGTATGGTGATGGGATTTACAACTTTATGCACACATCTACAAGCATTCAAAACTAAAATTAAAGAAATGGCATTATTAAAGGAGTAACAATAGAATTTGTTCTTTTAAGTCAATTTTGTGTGAATTGAAGGAATCCATGTGTAATAAATAGCATTGAGGAATGGAGTGACTTGGATTTTAATGACCAACCTACATTAAAAAGTAAAGTCTTCTACAAATAACATACGAATCTGCAAGACAATCCTATATGACAAGAACTTTATGGCCTGAAATTAAAAAAATTCTCAAAGAATTTATCACGCTAATCCAAAAATATTTCATACGATTTCTTCTCCAAAATAATAATCACCTTTTTCCCTCCACAAACTCTTTTCCTCAAATTAAATAATTAATTTTGTGCAAAATACCCACTTGTGCCTAGGTGTCCCCTTGTAGGCTCAACTTAAAATATTTTCAAATAAATAAATATACTTTAGTTGCCTTTTTAATATTTCCTCCTTAGGACAACTTAAATTATAATTATTTAATTAATTAACTAAATAGCCCAAGTTGTGGAAAGTATCAAAATGAGGCAAATATGAAAATTTGATCATACCAATATGTTGATGAGGACTTGGGATGATAATGATGAATGGAAGCAACTTGGCAATTGCGTAGAAATAGCATTCTTCTCCAATAAGTTCGGAGAGCTCCTCAAAAAGTCAGAATTGCATTTTGAAAGCATCGTGAGACTCAACACGATCATCTGAACTCATTCTCATGAACAACAACACTGCTTCACTAATCCTGTGCTCTCCAAGAACTTTCGAATTCTCCCTTGCTCACCAATAAGCATATGGAAAATTTGAAAAATAGATTTATTGTTCACAGACCATTTATTTTTTAAAATTGATTACCTACCCAGGATTGCTTGAACTCGAGCAATTGCAACTCAATCGTCCAACTTCCAACTGAACCTCTGCTGCAAATATTAGGATCTCAAATAAATCTGAAATTGCTGTTTTTTCTCCACCACTCTGATACAACTGAAAGCTGCAAATGTATCATTCGTTTTTTCACTATGAAGCAACCTACAAACATAAGTTCCGGTATGTGAAATTTTTGTATCAATGAACATATCTCATCAAAATTACCATCACAATTTGTCCATCTCAAAGTCAATATTGTTGGCAAGCATCTGCATTGTTTCTCATGGAATTGAATGATGTTCATCTATTGTGTACGATCGATTACACAAATGTTCTCAAAATAAACTTCATTACTGAAGTTTTCAGATGAACAACCAATGATGGTTATGTACCATCTGTGTTGCCTCTCAAATGTCATCAATGTTGGCTGATATAATCATCCCTTTCAACAACAACCTACCAACAATTTCTTTTGAATTTATGACATCAAAGTAAACATAACTACAGCTGTTCAAGATGGAAAACCATAACTCACAATCTGATTTTATAAAATTAGCAAACTGAAAATAGTATAGCAGCTGCAAAAATGAATTATTCTCATTTGCATAAATGATTTGGCAAAAAGCTAGAAAACAAGTGACCACCATGCTCTTTCCCCTGCCCAGAAGAGATTGCCATAATGCCTGCAAGTATTTAAGTGAAGGTTTATGGTGAGTGAATTGTATGATAACAGCAGCGGTGATGATGAATTTTTGGACAGTAGGCTCCTATGCAATCTGCTTCTTGTCTCTGTTGATCTTACCCACAACCGGTTGATGTTCTCATGCTTGAAAATTGATTATCAAGGCGACACCATCATGCTTGTGCTTCCTCTTTCTGATAATCATGAGGGCTTATTCAAAGATAGTAAAATACTCAATGGAATTCGTCATCTCACAATAGTGATAATGTATCCTACTTCTCAGTGAGCTCAAAGTTAAGGTTTAAACACCATGCAAGGTTGATGCAATATAGAACAAACTCCATTATGGAAGTATGCCTTAGTTGGATTCAAAACATCGCATACCTTGATTTCATACCATAATTCAACCAAAGGAGGAAGTGCTGTCAAGACATTTAAGTCTTGATGATTAAGCAAGCCTAAGTGAGATACACGAGCAAAGAAAATTATGTAAATTCATAATGGTAGTTTGCGAGGAATGTCCTGTTTGTGCACACACAACCTGAGTTTTCTATTTACCATGCTGTATGGATGACTCCAATGAGGAATGCAAACATGCTTAGAGTGAATTCTGCAGCAATAGAGTACATAGTTTTGCCACAACCATATGGCGCTGCAGTTTTTCAGATTCTTTTATTAGGCTGGTAGACCATATATTCTGTTGTACAAAACTATTGGATAATAAAAATCTCTTTACAGCATAGTTCCCAGACTCGGACTCGGCTTAGACTTGGCAAGGCCGACTCGACTGGTGACTCAGCTATGACTCGGCAAAATGAAAAAAACCCTTTAAATTTAGAGATTTTTAACGTTTTAAAACTTGTTTCATGCACCCATTATTGAATAAAGCTTAAAGACACTATAACATCATCAAATAGAAGCTAATTTGATCACATACATAAACTATTAAACATACATCCATCACATAAGTACAAACATAAATTGTAGGAAAGGAAATAGAAAACATAGACATATAGAATTATAAATATTGTCAAATGAATATAAAATCCATGAAATCCATGACATCAAATGTTCCCAAACATATGTGTAAACAAAAACAAGTCTATGGCTCAGGCTCTAGCTCAGCCTCAGCCTCAGAGTAGTCTGTTCGCCTCCTACAAAGGCGTGTAAGGTAGGTCTTGGATGACTGGGAACTATGATACATACACACACACACACACACACTCACACACATGTTTATACAATATATATGCAACTCTTGCACATTCATGAGCTAGATATATATTATATTTATATAATATTAAGTTGGACTAGACAACCTTTGGAAGGGTTCACAATAAATTATTTAATTATTTTCTTGTCGGCAAGTTTTGTGTCTCCCTTGGGTGGAAAGCGTAACTCCTTGCCACCCAAGGGACAAGGAGTTACACTCCCTTCCCATCGCTCTTGCTAAGAGGGCAGTGGGTCTATTCTGTTTGCATGTTGTTGCTCGGAATGCTTCTTCTGCAATTTTCTTTAAGAATTTTAAATCAAGACTGAATGTCATTGAAAAACCTAAAACTCGGTGATAGTTTTAGAGGATATCATTGATCTGTGGTCATCACGCCAAAAAGAAACACACGCAAGTGCTAGAGATCGAAGGAATTGATTCACTACATTCACATAATTAATCAGACAGGTTTCAAAAAATAAACTAGAAGAATCACATCTTGCTGAAGATATAGTGGAACCATAATCTTTCTAAGAAGAGGAATCCTCATAAATCTGAAATGATGTAATGAGTTAAAGACAGTTTAAAACCAGTGCTTGCCTTATCTGCAATCAAAGGACAATTTTGAATCAGATAACAATCTATCAAAAATAATGCTGTGCGCGAGTCATAAGGCACGGACTCGGCAAGTCATGCGAGTCATGAGCCATGACTTGGCGAGTCACAGTGCCGAGTCATCAAGACTCGTTCGCCTCTCCTCGGCTCCTCGATTTGGCAAACTCGCATGACTCACGGCGAGTTCAGGAACACTGATTTACAGTTCTAATTCCTTTGCACCTCTCTTGCTATTCTGAATCTCTGTGTTACGATAGTCATATGACGCTGCTTCATGGTAATCAATCTGTTTAATTTAACTTATGGTGCTATAATGATTTACGAGCTTAGAGAAATTAGTCTATTCTTTGCATTTTTATTTTAGTCTTTGTTCCAGGCATTATGTGTAGGTACATCAAACACTTTGTCATTAAACCTGTATATATGCTTTGACTGAAGGCATTTTCATTAACAAGTCATCAAATCATTGATCTCATTCAGAACACACAGGCTTGAGGTCTTGAATGTTTCCATTGATAATGCATTTGGTTCCCAATGCAAAGAATTAAACACCCCAGTGCAATGACCCTTACCCAGAGGAGCAATCTTCCATCTTTCACATGCTCACTTGTAGTCAAGACTCAAGATTACCAGACAATGGGATTATAGCTTCACCTCAGGCAATAGTATCCCTGTGCATTTATTGCCCCATTGAACTGTTTATACCTTTTTAAACTTCTGTCCTTGCAGCCCTAGTAAGCAGCCTATTCTCCAGTAAGGGAATTGAGTAGCCACTAGTGATTTCAAGTGCGCCTTGCTGAATAGTAACTACCATTTTCTCCATCATCCTATACAGTTCATGACAAAAAGTCTTCTAAATTTTGGACATCAACCATTAGCTTGCATAGCCCTCAGCTCTCCTGCAGCGCCTGGGCTTTCTCTTCACCAGTAGATGTGTCCTACTTTTCCATTAAATGATCCTCTCTTTCTTCAGACCTGAAAGGCATTTGAACCAGCATATGATATATACTCCTTATTTGTTACCAGTATTGTGAATATTAGGACTGTACGAGTATTTCCATAGAATGAAGATGACTATGTGGTAGACTTTTCTACATATATCTGGAAAGCAAGTTATGCAGGTGATTGTTCTCTCAATGGAGAGGTTCTCTTCTTTAACCTTTAATTGGCCATTGTCTATTTGTTGAGATGTTTTATTGAATGGCTTGAGGGCAATCTTACAGAAGTCTTTCAAGTGGAAGCCCATAAATGTGCTTCCTTTAATCTGCTAAATGCTCTCGATATTCTGTAATGCCCCCAACTAGGACTTACCTGTTTTACCCTAAAATTCCCAATTGTGGTCTGGATTTCACTTGTAAATGTTAATGTACTTAGTCTCTGTATTGTTTCCTAATAGGAGGGTGCCAATCCCCTATGATTGATGTACATTAGTATGCAATTAAATCAAATGAAAACAATTAATGATTCATAGTACATCTGACATTTAACATACTCAAGTCCAATTTCTTACTTCTATCCAAACTCAACCCTAAGGAGGACAAAGAGTACTTGTCATAGGGCACTTGGATACCAATCTACAAGTGGATTCCCTCAAAGTTTCCAGAACACATATTCATACCCATCTTGGGACTATGCCCTCTAGGTTTTCAGAAATATATGCCTTAGCTTCTCTTGGGATTCACCCACTTTGTGAGGAATTACTCCAGCCATTCCTTATAACCTATCTGTCCTCAAAAGGGGCTATAGCAAGAGACTAAGGAATAGGCTATGCATATACTAACTTCAGTGAATTAAGAATAATATGTAATCAACTATATATTAATAATATGTAATCAACTATACTACTAATATATATCTCATTACTTAAACAATTATATATATGATGAGAATAATTATAGACACACACACACACCAAGTATATATACTAGACCATAAATATTGGCCCCCTATTTCTAATAGTATTTTGATATAATAATCTGTAGATCAGTATTGATTTATGACAACTTATAGCATACCCTTATGCGATGCTTGCCAGTAAACACATGTATTTATTCCGTTCTGACATCTTCCTTAGAATACCAGATATAATATATAAAACTGATTCCTTAAGGTGAATATCGGATATTATATATAAACTTGATTCTTCAATGCCCCCAATTGAATGATGGGACAACCTTCATATATTGTCTATCATGAACGAAGAGTTGTTATGCATGAGACACGTCTCATGTCTTTTGGGTGATTGCACCATTCACTAATGTCTGTTGTAATAACCTAATTCCTAAGTTACTGGTTCAGGGACGGGTTTGGGTATGAGAATCCGGTTCGTGGATTTGTGAATTTTTTTTCCATTATGATTTGTATGGTTTGTGACTTTGTGTGTGTGTGTGTGTGTATATGCATTATATATACAAAAAATAAGAGAAATATACAAAATTGCAGTGAAACCCGGGGACTCGCACCCCTCCCCCCCAACCTCGAAGCACCTGTCCTCGGGATGTCCCGGCACCGGGTACTTGGATTGCTTGAGTACCCCCACCTCTGCCATTCCACAACCATGATGCCACCAAGATAGGTACTTCTATTTCTATTTGAATTTTGATTTTTGAATGTTACTATTGGGTATGTACTATGTTACTATGTTAAATGTTCAATGGTTCTAATTCGTGTTGCAATTTTGATATGTTCAAGCATTTCAATTTGGTATGTTACACTGAAACATCATTTCATAACTAGCATTTCAAGTTCTATATGTATAGTATACAACACCCCCCTCCCCCGCTGTCCCCCTGCTGTCCCAAAATTGAGGCCCTTTGTCCCCCCGTCCCAGAAACTTGTCCTGGCGTCCAGTGTACCCCAGCGCTGGTGTTACACTGCATAATTGTAATACTAATTCATTTCATAGTATGAATCTATGATGCTTGATCATTGATCAATGCCAAATGTCAAAGATAAACATTAAAAATTTAAATACTTGATCATTGATCTATGTTCTCGATTCTAAAGAAAATCATCAGTTGTTTGGAGAAAAAATAAATAAATCATTTTTAACTTGTTTTGGACCCACTTTAACTTGTTTTGGACCGTGGGTCCCGCACGGATCTGCGCTAGATCCCCCCAGGCCCGTGCTGGATCCGGACATGGTCTGTGTTTGGAGAAAAAATAAATAAATCATTTTTAACTTGTTTTGGGCCCACTTTAACTTGTTTTGGACCATGGGTCCCTCACAGTCCGCACGGATCTGCGCTAGATCCCCCCAGGCCCGTGCTGGATCCGGACAGGGTCCGCGTTCGGACGTGTGGGTCAGTCCGGATCCGCAATGGATCCGGACGGGGTCCCTGTTCAGACTTGTGGGTACGTCCAGATCCACAATGGACCTTGTCTGGATCCAGCACGGACCAGTCCGTGAATCCAGACCCGGACCCAGTTCAAGGGTCCGAATCCGGTAATGTAGCCTAATTCTAATCGTATTCACCATTTTAAAAAATGATTGAGGGTGTTAATGCTTCTGTTTATTGATAGTATATGAGCGCCCTATTGATTTGTAAATTCCCTGGTTTGTATTGCTGTTTATCGACAATGCTCTATATCATTGTTTAAGGAATAACAAATAGTTGCTGCTACTTAAACCAAATTGGTTTTGGATTATAGTTGCTGATATAGTACTACCACATGTCTGCTAGTCTCTAATTCTGATTGCTGACCTGATCAAGGTGGCAATACTAAGTATTCTATGTATTTTATCCATTTTGTCTTACATCGAAATATATTTTAAGCTTTTACGCAGCCATTCACAAATCATCATTCACTGTCTCTTATCTTCCATGAGTTTCCTTGAAGAGCCCAATCACTATCAATAGTCTCTGTCCATGTGTAACTGATAATAGGATGCCTGATACATCATTTCTCTTCAATGTGAATCCTCTTGAGTGTTCACTATTTGAATGATCTGATATTGGAAGTGTATTGTCAGAGAATTAAAACATTATCTTCATAACTACAGTGATAAACTGTTATTTCTTCAAGGTGCTGCAGGTCCAACACTAACCAACCAGTTGCTGACTTCCTTTGCTGATTCCCCACCGGTAGCCTTACTTGGGTAAGTTTCAATGATGATTGACTTCATATACGAAGGGTGTGTATAAGATTATGATCAATCACCATTTTAATATACTTCCTTAATGTTAACATGATGGTCAATACCATACTTGACCTTTTAATAATTTTGAATATACTTTCACAATTTTGTCTCTTTCGGAGACTTCACAAAATTGGAGTGATGTGAGAAGGGGTGAGAATATCTCATTTAGGGTTTCAAACGGGGGATATGACATATTCCAAAATAGTTGAACATTTACAGATTTCTAATGATAGCTACCCAAGAAACCTTCAAATGAGTGCAAACAAATAAAAAACAGTCTCTGAAATTCTTCGTACAGTCATAAAGAATGAAAGTAATCACAGCTTTGGAAAACGTGGAGACAGAGAAAATACACATGACAATATCTGTAATACCAAGATTGGGTCTAGTGAAACTGAAATAGGGGAAAAACCCACTTGGATGAGTAGATTCTCTCCAAAATCCATATAACCATTCAAGTACAATCAGTATGAATGAATGTTGGTCAAGGTTTGACCTTTACTACTCTTAAACAAGAAACAAGAGTTAAAACATCCATCCACAAGTTGCTCTGCTTCAACAATGGCTGAAACTGCGTAAGTCCTCTTCCAATGAAAGTAAACAAATTGTGCCCTTCCTCAGGACAGCTTGTAAACATCCTTAAATAGCTGTTTGTCCCCTACAAGAAATGAGAAGACCCGAACTGTATTACCTCAGAGATTAACATCAACTGTCACCCCAATTTAAGTGAGTAGTCACCAATAAGGACAATAGTCCAAAACAGGAGAAGCAACGGTCACTGTTTGTTAGGAAGTTGAATGACTGCAAAAAAGAGATAAACTGCCCTAATTACATTGCTACCCAAAAATGACTTCCAGCATGTTGTCAACTCCAGAACTGCCCTGGAAATTGGAATAAGTGATGGAATTATTATCTGTCTTTGCAAATCTCATAATGATGTTCTAGAGCATTGTAAAGACAATTTTAGAAACTTACCTCCACTCATAAATCTGCTGTTCTCACACAGCAACTAAGATCTTGTTGTGCAACAATCAGTGTCTGGTTGTCACATGGACTTATGCTTCACTTAACCGAGCTTTCAATTGTAGGCAATATCTGATCTTTGAAACAGTCCTCCCCAATCAGGAGGCTTTTGGTCTCCAAAAGCTCATGGACTCAAAAACTGTGAAATTTCTTCCCAACATCATCATTGGGGAACCACTTTGCTTTGGATGGGAGTTATCCCTTAAACCCAATCAACCATGTTTTTTTTAGCCCCCTACATGTCTGCATTTCCATCTGTTGAATTATTACATCTTGCTTAAGCTCCTCTAATGGCCCTGGGCTGATGTTTTCTAAAGATGGTAAAGTGAATTCTTTATCCTCATCTAACATTGAAGGCTCAAAGATCTGGAACTATTGACATTAACCATTGAATACGCTTTCATGTATGTTGGCAAAACAAGACAGAAGGCATTTTTATTGACTTGTTTTAGAATTGAATTTGAAACAGACTATAATATATATTTCAAAGGCTTTGTCTCTCTTGCTGGTCCTTGAACTTCTATCCTTGCCCAATTACAACCAAACTTGATCACCCACCTTGGATTCTTGTTTGGCAGAGTATTGGTTATGCTGTCTCTATTTAATACTTATCTTGGCTATCTTTAAGATTCTTGTGTGCCTAGAGTTGTCTAATATTTCAAAGAACATATTACCCTTATCCACAGTTGAGTCATTAAACTCAACCTCTTTTTCGTATGGCTTGCCCACAAGAACATCTAGTAGGCTAGGGGGTAAAATGCCACAAAATGCCTCAAATGATGAAAGATTCATGAATGGAATGCATTGCCGATTATATCAACATTGAATGTATCCTATTCACTCATCCCATGTCTTCAGATGCTTTAGGTTAAAACCCATGGAATAATTGAACCAAAGTTCAATTTATTACTTCAATTTGTCTAGCCATTTATGGTAGGAAAGCCATGTTTTAAAAAAACAAACTTGGTATCTATTTTCTTCTAAAATGCAAACCAAAACTTACCAAAAAACCTGTAATCTCAGTCTGAAATGATCTTTGAGGCAAACCAAAGTGAATCCTTACATCTGCAAAAGACATTTCAGCTGCATCCTCTCCTATCAAAGTCTTTCTATATTGAATTAAAAAACAAGTTTAACTAAATGTATCAAATACCACAAATAGATAATCACCCCCCTTCAGGGTTATGGGCAACCCACCAACGAAATCCATTGAAATGCTCTCCCTTGGAGAAGTTGTGACTGTAAAGAGCCTGGCTGGCTCTATGCTTGAACTTGTTTTAATATATTTGTTTTTTTTGCAATTTTTTGTATTTGGACATTATAATTTTTTTTGTTATTTTTTCCCAACATAAAAATTAATATCAACAGCAAATTATTTTAATTTCAAATGCTCACAAAATTATTTAATTCGAATACTTGTAAGAATTCATGAGCAATACATTTTTAATGTAAATGGGCACATTTGGATAATGCGGCTGCTTGCCAACACAAGACGAAGCCCTTGGCTGGAAATGTCAGCCCATAATTAATTTGCAGCCACTGTGAGGATGTTCGTGGCCTCCATAAAGTGTAACGCAGCCCAAAAAATGTATCACAACTCCTTATATTGGTGATGCAGTCACTAGATGAGATTACACAGCCATCATGATAGGGATCGCTTCCTCTATGGAAGCCACGATTTTGCATAAGAATGAACGATTCTTTTAAATCAAACCTTCGAACTGATCCACTAACATTTGCAGACAAGTCCGACACAATTCATTGGCAATGTAGGCAAATTCAAAGTATATGTGACTCCAAGAAATTCTGCAGCGCTCAAATCCTTGTTCTTCCCTTTCAAATTCGATTTTTTTGACAAAGTTTGCATAATAGAATAATGATGGATTTTGAAATCCTTCAAGGCCTTTTAGTAAACATTAAAAGATGGCTTCTTCAACACACAAAACCTCAAGGTGTCAAGCTTACTCATTTCACTTAAGAAGCTTCAACAACACACCATTAAATTATAACATTAAAACTCATAAGTTATAAACTAAGCCAAGCTTTATTAATAACTCCATATGCAAGTGACTCAATTGAATGCTCCTGACACAAAGCATCCTGTGCCCGCACTGCCCTGCCAAAAATAACAACCAAGCCAAAAATAGACTTACTATAAATAACAAATCTATCACAGAGACCCTCAAAACCAACTGTCAGCTCATGAGGGTCGCAATGATGAACTGACCAAAACATCCTCCTGACTCCTGCTAAAACGGGGACATCACAGTGACTGGCAGTTGTCAATGCAATCATAATCTATGATTGTTTGGCTCCTAGTAAGGAACATTACTGTGATCCCACTAGAACTGGATTTTAATTCACACATTCACTTTCCAAACTTGCTTTGATCCATAAATTGCTCTAGATACTCCAAAACTGTTAAACTATTATGGAGCTCTAATGCTAGTTCCTCGAACAATCTTTAAACAAGTGCAAATAATCACAATTCTAAAGCAATGGAAAACATGAAAACAGAGCTAACACTCAGCATCTCATAAAAGTTAACACATACTTTTACAATTAAAACATAATTAATCTATATGGAAAGTAACAAGAATGCATGATGCCATAAATTAAAACAGAGCAGGAAAGTACATGGCAATGCCCAAAGCATGATTAGGGGCCTTCATTGTTTTTAAGAAGATAGTTTGTAATCTAAGTTACCACATTCGCCTCTGAAACCCCAAAGTCGAGATGCGATTCGCTGTAAATTCGTATACGGTGCGAATTCGCCCTAAATTCGCTGTTTGACTGAGAAATTCACATGAAATTCATCGAACGAGACCTTGTAGGAATTTCCGACGAATTTGGCCGACTTTCCTAATGCTCTGCGAAGTTGCAACAACTTTGGACGGATTTGGCAAACATCGGTCGGATTTGGCAAAGCAGCATTTCAGTAGAGAATCAAAACGACAGCAAAACCTTTGAAATCACTACCTTTGAACGCTGTATTAATAAAGTTTTTCAACATTTTTTTGGTAAAAGTTAAACTCGGCATCGCTTTTTTCATTGTCGCGCACCGATTTTAGTTTCTCCGGACAGAGGTTGACCCCAAAGTTATATTATTATTATTTTAGGGATTCATTCTTATTAAACTTCAATACTTAAATATTTAATATGATTATTTTTAAAGTTAAAATATTTCTAATTTATTAATATAACAATAAACATGTTTAAAATGCTATATGTAAAATTTAAGATTATTAATTTATATATATATATATATATATATAGAATTTAATATTATTTAATCTATAAGTAATAAATTAATATTATATATGTTTAAAAAAGTTATGTAAGATTTAAGATAATTAATTAATAAATATAATATTACACATATTTAGAATTTAAAATTGTTTAATATATAAGTAATAAATTTAATTTTATGGTACAGACAAACCCAAAACGAATCGAACCCACCCAAAAAAAAATTTGGACGAATTTTGAACCCGAATCTCAAACCCGCATCTGAACCGGCAACTTAGTTTGTAATGCTTTCGGCCAAGAATGTGAAAAGGTGAGCCATGACACCAAGCATCTAGCCTACTGTAAGTCCCATGATCTGGTCAATTTGAGACTGTTTGCCTTCTGTGCTGTTTGCAAGTGCATTTGTATTTTTTAAACTTACAAATATTTTTGTTTCTTTTCAACAAATTGACAAATTATTACAAAGAGGGACTCACAACAATACTGCCCCTTACTATGTGTTCCCAACATTTGGCATTTTGTAACATCTTGTGATATTTCATATACATAGTGTCTAAAGCGTCAAAAGTTTTGGTCAAGTATTTTTGCTTATAATATTTGGCATCTTTTTCAATTTATTAATACTGATACATGATCAGATATATATTTTTTTCTGTTTGATATGGTTTGTTGAAATTCTCAGTATTTGTTGTATCTGAAGGTTTATTTTACATTTATCTTATTTTGCAGCCTTACCCCTACTTGCATATCCGGAACAAAGAATTTCCATGGGGTAAGATTTGATTACCATTTTTCTAATTAACAAGGTTGTTTGTGGCGCTTATATATGCAACATGTTATGTAGCAGAATGATATCACTTTTTTAATCCAAAAGAAAACAATTTCATATTTTGGATTTGACTTAAGTTTTGTTTTGGTATTGTAGAACTACTTTATACATGTTTGTGTGAAATGCATAGCTTCATGGGAACATTGGATGAGCCATGCTTACTATTGCACTAAGGAACATTACAGGGTACTATAGTTATAAAATCATAAAATTGATTTTAAAAAATTAATACCTGCAAACTATTTATATGACATAAAGGTAATTTATTTATTCTGGTTTCTGGCTGAAGCTTGCTTACTCAAGGATGCTATTTTGAAGCACACTATGTATATTAGGATCTGGACTTGTTTCATATAAAAGCAGAGAATTATATTTGACTAATTGTCCAGTGCATTGTAAATAACGCGATAGCAGAATGTTCATAATAGCATATATACCTTTTACTAACCTATAAATCCAACTGACCTTAACAACAAACTATGGCTTTTCATCGTGGATTTTTCAATGCTTGGAAGACCTTTATTGCATTTAACCTCTCTGTATGGTTGTTTCTATCCAGTTGTGCATTTAACTGTTTTCAGATCACATCAATGTCTTGTCTGTTAAATATAAGGTAGAATATAGAACTTTCAAGTTTCAAGGCTGTTATTGTCTTCTGGATTACATTTTTAACCATCTACAACTATTACTGTTTGGGCTTTTTGGTTTCCTTCCTTTCGTCCCCATCATTTTTCCAAAGCCAGCTGGGCAAGAATTTGCTGGAGGTTTCCCATGGTTTCTTACGAGTGTTTATAACAACTAACATATCGTGCCTTGCAATGTTTTATTATATATATGCTACAAATGTATTGCCCCCCTGCGTGACATAACTGTGTCTTGCAACTGTCTTCAATTCCTTGCTATCTAATCGGTTATGTTCTGCTCTGACTTGTTGAGCTACTTCTCTTTTTTAATCCGCATCATTTAAGTCATGTAGGGTGCAAATTAATTTCTTTTTGAGCCAATTTAATGCTTGCTTTGACATCAAATTCTTTATATAATGTGGGCATCTTTCTGCTTTCACTTTTCATTGAACAGCTAATACTTTAATTTATTAATATGTTCTAGATCCTGTTACTAGATTTCCCAAACATAACAGACTTACATATTATCTATAGATGCTTGCTGGGAAGATATCTAGGATCAGTTTCTGAATGACTTTTGCTCTGTGACCTCATGAAAACAAGTATGAACTATTCTCTTTTAAACCTTAGGCATTCCCATTTCAAGATATCACCACTTCTGAAGGCACCAACTGCCCTTGGATTCTGGTTTAGTTCTTTATGCTAGATTATGCTACATGTCTATTAATTATCTTTATTGCTGGCCATAGAAATTGCATTCCCATTTCAAGATATCACCACTTCTGAAGGCACCAACTGCCCTTGGATTCTGGTTTAGTTCTTTACGCTAGATTATGCTACATGTCTATTAATTATCTTTGTCGCTGGCCATAGAAATTTATCATTTGCCCAATTTGTAGTTTGTATCTCAATTTCGTGCTCAATTTTGTGTCTAATCAAAGTGTATTGTATGTTCTACCAAAGGCTAGTCAAGCCTCTTTATTATCAAGGAGGTACCCACTAAGGCAAAAAATCTGTTTGTATGATTTATTAAACCTTTATTTTATTTTTATAATATAACTACTGATTGATTTCTAGCGTCTGCTTTAAAAATCAATGGCTGTTACTTTATTTGATTTTAACAGATCGGAATCATATTTCACCGTATACTTTGATAGGATAATGAATGATAATTTGAGTTCTGATTAAATTTCTATTGCCCTATACAACATTGTTCTCTCCTTTTCCTAATTCAAGTGTTGAAAATGGTTATGCATACCTTTTAAAGTCTCTGATTTAGCCCTCAATTTCTAAGTCGAGCCAAATTAGCAGCTCTCATCTTTTGTCAAATGCAGCTCTAAAAGAGGTCTTTGATTTCATAGAGGAATTGTTGTCTCATCATATTATAGGCCTCCACAGACCACCTTTTATTCAGAACAAAATGGTCTTTGATTTCTCAGAGGAAAGGTTATCTCATCATATGATAGGCTCCACAGACCACCTTTTATTTAAAATAAAATCTTCTACTACAGTAGGTGGGGTGTGTCTGACAGTTCTTCTTGCTCTACCAGTGAAAAAATTGTCAATAATCTTTGCCACAAATTAGTTTGTTTTCTCACATCATCTTTAGAGGAGACTATGGCTAAGTTTAGGATTTGCAGTCAATTTTGATTCAGCATTGAATGTTATATTATCTCATCAGATTTCTTATATTACATAACACCATGCCTCTTCCTTCTCAACAAAGAGTGAAGTCTTACAATATCTTTTAGATTTTGACACAAGCGCTCTGAAACATGATCATCCTTAAAAATTATCTATAAATACTTTCTGGGTATATATTTGGATCAGTTTATGAAATACTCTGGCTCCGAGTCTCCAGGGAAACTTTAAAACAGGCACGGGCTACTCTAATTTTGCCTCACAAAGGTATTGGACGGTTATGCTCCGGATTTAGTTAGCTTCTTCTCAATAACCATGTGTTCTGCAAGAGGCTTTATTTCGTTTTCTTGATGCCGCCTCTTCTTTTTATCAAAAGAAAGGGAAATGTTTCATGTCCTAGAAAGTTCTTAACTTGTTTGTTTTTACATCATCCCTATTGTACTTAACTCATTGTTACATCATCTTTGTTGAGGGGGTTATAGACATGAGTAAAACTAGAGTTCTTGAAGTGTTGTTGGTTTCTTTGATCCAAGAGTGGGGAATGCAGAGAGGCATCTAAAATATGCCCAAACCTGTACAATGTCCAATGTTTTGCAACTTTATGTGCAAACATATGCCTTCAACTATTGCCCTGGAGAGGATCTCCAGATTCTGCCATTGCTCATCAACAGTTTTACATATGATTGGTTTACAGGATATTGACTTGTTATTTCTGGATTTGATTGTGTATGAAATTTTTATCATCTCAAATTGTTGATGTATGTAGCATCAGTCAGACAAATAAAACTGACTATATGATTATTATGAGAAATGATTTATTACATATACATATATATTTATATTAATATATATATAATAATTGATATTATTATATATATTAATATGTATATATATAGTTAATTTATATTTATTCTTATAATAACTATATAGTTAATTAATAAATTAGACTGATGAATAGACATGTCCCTTGTCCCTTCTTGTCTTTGCCTTGTATATATACAAGAGATCGATGCATTTGGAAAACACATACAATCACAAGGAGTGCTATTACATTTGCAATGATTAATAACCTTAACAGAAATAACAAGTGAATATTGGCACGGATTGTGGAAATCTGATAGCATTAATTGTTGACAGGATGTTAGTTCAGATTTGGATATAGTAACTATTTTTTTTGTGTTAACCCTTTTAAGAACATAATTACACATGTTGTAAGGCAATGGATGAATCTTTGGATATTGAATGTAACGATATGTATATTATTTAAAACTTAAAGTCAATGTGAATGCTTTATCTGTTTACAATTCACATAATTAAGTTGACAAATTCAAGTCTAGGAGTGTCATATAACAGAGGATCTTGTTATTGACGTGATTCTAAGAATTTTGTGTTGTTGTTAACTCTTTGAAGAACATAATTATACACATTGTAAGGCGATGGATGAATGTCTGGATATTGATTGGGATGACATGTTATTACTACTATATTTTTTGAAGGCAATGCAGATGCTCTAATTGTTCCACAATTCACAAAAATAAATTTACGATTTCAAGTCTGGGAGTCATTTCATATAACAGCGGATCTTTTAATGCCTTGATTTTTAGCATACTTTTTTATTTGTAATTAACTTTTTTTTTGGTTCACTGTGGATGCTAGGTCCCGATGGGCTTTTCGAGAGGAAGAAACATCACTCTGAACACTAATTGCTAAGATTTATACATTGGGCAAGCAGATTTAGGCATCTTGGATATGTATGGGTCAAGGCTTTCCATTCGATCCTCAGCTATTTCTTTACTTGCAGAACTGTGAATGAATTTTAGATGAATATTCAATAATACTGGAAAGTCTGGATTCAGATTTGAGCCAATGAGCCTGGTCATTTGCTCCCTTGCAAAAACTACTATTCACTATTCTATCTGCTTCACTTGGATTGTGCTTTTTAAATCATTAAGCTTATGGGTTATTTTTGGGCATTTGATCAGTACTTTTTTAGGATACAATCACGATGAAATGATATCTTAACTATGCGAATTATTCCAACATGTAAAGCTAAGTATAATAGGTTGTCATGAATAAGTTGAAACTGGCTGTCTTTAAATGAAAATGGTGATTCTGTTAGGAATTAGTGTTCATATGCATTAGGAATATTTAGTTATTAGGTTGGCTTGTTAAAATATTATGTGCTGTTGTATGAACATTTGTTTGTCTCTTTTGAGTTGTTCATTCATGTAACAACTCAATATGTTTAGGCTAGTTGTTTACTGACTTTTCCATAAAATAAGAGACCTCTAATATGGATATGGTTAGATATGACATACATATATTATACACAAGTTCTTAGGACATTGGAATAGCTTTTCATTACTTTAAAAGCAACATAGATACATAATTGCTGCATTAATTTTTTTTAATTGACAAAAAATTACAAGCCATGATGTATATTTAAATAATCAGTAATGTTAAGTAAATCCAAATTAACATATAGCAAATCTTAAATATAAATTAAAAATAAATATTTAAATATATTGAAAATAAAAATCCAGCGTATTCTAGCAACTATAGTTGGAAGGGGCAGCCTATTATTCTTTCTACGGGCGTAATAATGAACTTATTAATTTACTGATTAATGGCAGGGTGAGAAACTAGCCAAGATAAATAAACAATAATAATCAAAACTTCAAAAATAAAAATATAAAGTGACAGAAAAATAAAATAAAAATTGCAGAAATCAAACTTTTAAAAATCAAATCACATTGCTGAGAAAACTAGTGTTTTTTGGACACACATGGATGTATCCCAGCAGCGGTACGTGCCCCAAGAAGGGGCATGGGTGTATCCGACTACTTTGATGGAAATAAGTGGAATTGAAGCACGGTATTTTTCATGTAAAATATTTACATGCTTCTGTACTTCTGCCCAAAATTTCTGATAGACTCACCATTCCTCGATACTCAAACTTGCATTATATTGGGGACATAATAATGATATATATTTTGAATACCCCACACCGGGTATGTCAAATCTGTATGCATAGTCTTCTACTAAGAATTTCAGTCATTACAGTAACATGAGCTGACAATTATTTTATGTCCAGTCTTAGAGGCTATGATGCTATTTCTGGGAGCACTACCTAAAGTCTAGCTTTTAATTTTTCTGATAATACAGTTAGTTTCTGTAGTTCTTGAGTCAAAGTTATTAATCCATGTTTAATGAGTAGTGGTTCTGAAGAATCCACCTCTCATAAAGAGTGAATGGAACGCTTAGCACTTATTGCATCTAGGTGATTTCACAGGGGTGAAGCACTGGGTCTATGTGGGAGGTCACTCATCTCAGTATTGCTCTAACTCAAATGTGTTTAACCATGAAGTTTCTTCCAAGGTCAAGCACACTTAACTTGCTACCCCATCTCCAAAATCTTCAGCAAGTATTGTGCCTTATATAGACCATTCATTGTAGAGGCCCTTAAGCTCAAAGGGCTCTACAATGATTGGTTCATAAGGCACCTTAAAGGGCTCTACAATGAATGGTTCATAAGGCATACCACTTGTTGAAGGTTTTGCAAGCTAAGTGGGCTTAAGCTTGGAGGAAAAACCATGGTTAAACATGTTTGAGTTGGAGCAATAATAGGATGGGTAACCTCTTGAGAAGGCCCGATGTTTCACCCTTGTGAGCATCACCTAGATGCAACGAGTACCAAGTGTTCCATTCATTCTCATTAGAGATGGGTTCATTTGAACCACTACTCATGAAATATGGGTCAATGAGTTTGACTCAAGAAGTACATGATTGAATCATGATAGCAATATCACAATTCAGAATTGCTTTTCATAATAATATTTTTAGTGAATATCTTACATGCCATTATTTCATTTTGAGATGCATTATGTATCATAATAACTAACACTAGATAAATTTGCAAGTTACGTTATGCATTAACATTAGGCAAGCTTGAACCTTCACTAATTTGTGAAGGACATAATCGAAGTCCCAAACTACCCAATTTTTGATGATAAGTTAAATATTTACTTATAATGTTTAACAAAGGATTGTATTCCTTCATGGCATGATAACCTAAGTGGCATGATGAGAACCACTTCCTTCCCTGGGCAACATATCACTTTCACTTCATGTCACTTGTTTTCTGTTTTGTTTGGGCTTTGGCATGTGAAAGGCAAAGCCTCAACAACCTCAGTCGCATCGCTTAGGGTACTTGACTAACCTTTGATGATGTTAAAGGTCAAGGGTGTAAAGACATTAAAATTCATCAAATTTACGTTAGGATTGGAAGATTCGATGGCAATGGTTATGCAGTCATATATTTAGTCAATCACATCAAGGGGATTTTTATTTATTTATTATTTTTTTAAAGTTCTTTACAGAACAATCTAAATTTATGGCGGGATAGCCATGGGTAGACTCGTTAGTGCAAATTGTTTTGAATCACTGCTAAAGAACGCGAAGCACTAAAGTGAAGATATTTATTTATTGTATCGATGCATACATTTAATTTTTAAAGGATTATTTTATTTTATTATGTTTATTTTTATTTTTATTGGATTTGAAGTGTTATTTTATTTTTACATGTAAATAGAAATGAAGGCTCTGAGCTCTTTGATTGAAGAATATTTAAAGATTGAAAAATTCACTAAATTTGGTGTCCCAAGATTAGAGCAGACGATAAGAAACTGATTGTCGCCTTTAAATCTGAATATTTTGTTTGCTTGTGCATGAACAAATTTGAAGATCAATGGCAAGTTTTTGGTTTTAAACCTTTCATGTACCATGAACTTGCCGTATGTAATTTGTAGCCCTTGAAATCATGGAAAATAATTATAATTTAAGCAAGGAAACATATCATATAAAGCATGCATAGCAATGGTTGTAAAAGAATGCATTAGGTTGTGATCATATGAATGTCTTTAAAGATACACATGGTAAGCTCATAGGCTTGAAATGGTATCAATAGAGGATTATATTGCCCTCAACATGGACAAAGGGCTCAAGAATATTCATGTAAAATACATAAGAAATTATAGCATGAAGCATCAACAATGGTAGAATCCTAATATCGAAATAGTAAGCACGTGTAATGGGAAACAATAACGCTTCTTGAGTAAAAATATATATCTATGAAAGAGATGTAAGAGGAAGGTGTGATGCCCCCAATGTAATCCGATAACACGACTACTTAGGACATGAATACATTATGTGAGCACAATGTAAGATGTAAGTAAGAAAGCTCATATCAAAACCAAACCTCTTATTTGCGAGATAATGCAATAAGGCTCAATTGATTATGATAGGGGAAAAGATGATGTTTAAGGATATCACAATTGTGTTTCAAATGTAAAGAGAAGGCAAATTCCCCTCAATGTAGTAAGATGCATCAATACAAGGTCATATACACCTCTTCTACATCATTATATACCTTCAATGTTTTATCATAGGTTGTTGCATCCATGTATAAGACTTCATGAGCCTTAGTATTTGCATGATAGCCAGCAACACTACAAGGGATAAGGGCTCTTGAAACATAATCATTGTTGTGTAAAGTGCTAAAATTATGAGCTAAGGGTTCATTTTGTCTACTAGAATTGTTAGAAGTATTGGTTTATATTTGTATGGTTGGGGATCTATAAGCATGTGGTAAAGCTCCCCTTAATGGAAAAATTAACACATTGATGTAGAGAGCTTTCATAACATGCAACCATGGATGCTCAAGAAGGATACTATAACTCAATTTTCCTAGTTGGACATGGAATATTGTATGCAACTTATGTGTGCCAGGGTGTATTTGGAAGAGTAAAGATACACAAACAAGATTTAGGCATATTCTTGAATTCTCTAATGGTCATATCTTTGACATGTCACCTAATTGTTTTAAATAATTTGTATAATATATATATATATATATATATATATATATATATATATATATATATATATATATATATATATATATATATATATATATATATATATATATATATATATATATATATATATATATATATATATATATAAAGGCTATACCTATTGCTAATTGAATATTGTTTAACAATTGCTTTGTCACATTTTACTATGATATACAAAGGTAAATATTTTCTCAATTGGAATATTTTAATTGTTTAATAATATATCATGATTTTTGTTTGGCCAATCAACTTTTTCAAAGCTGTTACTAATTGCAGAGTAATGTTAGACCAGACATTGCGTAAGATCTACAAAGAAGAGTCTTTTTGGACCGACATGATAGAGACCAAAAAGAATTAGTGTCTACCATTTTGTATCATCCCAAGAAGACAACACAAAGGTACATTTACAAACATTGGCACAAGTACAACATAACATGTAACAACATATAGAAGAAGAGAGATACAAATATAAGAATATTTATGACATGGTGATTCCTTTATCACCTTGTGCCAACAGAGCAACAAGGGTTGTTTAAAGAAATATAAACAAAACATGCAACAATCATCACATCGTGGGGGAAACACACTATAACAAGAAAACACATAGAAATCCACTACACAAGAGGAGGTAATCAAGCACATCGTCTGCCCCCTATCTCAGACAGTAGTGTCTAGGGAAGGTGAACAACTCACAAGAGCATCAACATCAAGCACGACAAATGGAACAATAACCAGTTCCAAACAAGGACCATGCTATGAAGATAGGTCATTGTGTTTGCTACTAGGAGTGATAGATAACTGTTGTGAAATCATACCTGGTAAATCATGATCAATATCATCATCAAGAGTATCTTGATCATCAAGATTAATTGTAATAGATTCCAAGATATGAATAGTATTGTCATGTTTGTTCATTTTGATTTGATTTAAATTCACTTCCTCCATAGGCTCAAGCATGGGCTGGGCAAAGGGAAGGGAAGCTTGAGGTGTATGAGGTGAAGAAATGTTTTGAGAAGCACATTGACGGGCTCTAGCACGACGCTTGTGACAATGATCACAAACATGACAGTTATGTTTGGTCTTTCTAAAATTTTGGTTTGGGATAAGATCAATCAAGATTGGGTCCTTTTCTTCTTTGGAGGGAAGAACGAAAGGATCCATACAAGGTTGAGAGATGGGCTGAGAAGTATGTGGATAAGATATAGGAAGAGGAGGTATAGGTGGTGTAGGAAGAAGTCCATGTCTAGGATCATCATTAGGTTTGCTAATTTCACAAATATTGTAGGATTGGTATAATGGAAAGAGATAGTGAGGACATGTTTGAGTTGTTTGAGGAATGGAAGGCCAAAAAAAATCAAGGTCATCCAAGTCTCAAGGCACAAAAGGTTGATAAAGACTATGATTAACAATCTCGTTTCCTTATTTTCTGCTAAGCTCTCTGAACAACAACATAATGGAGAAAAGGAAAAAATCTAGCAACCTTGTTTTGCATGAAGGGCTAATCATGCTCATCGCGGACTATGCTAGGGAAAATATCCCATAACCCATACTTAAAACAATTATTGGGAAGAAGAAGAAAATCAAGATGGAAGAGAAGAAGGCAGACACCCACAAGAAGGGAAGGAAAAAGAAGAAGAGTACCCATGACAGTGGAGAGGAAACTGATGACCAAAACCCTTCTTCTCAGGGGAAGGAAGAGGAAATAAATTGGAGGAGAATAATGATGAGGATCCTGTGAATGAGGTGGAGGCCTCAGATACTAAGGGCTTAAGCTCAGAGGAAAATAAAAAAGAGGAGAATAATGAGGATGTTGATAATGGGGGAAGAGAGGAAGAAGATAAGGAAATGTAAAAAGAAGAAGAAATGACAGAGGATAAGGAAGAAGATATGTTTGAGGAAAAGGAAGATGAGAGCAATGAAAAGGAAGACTCGTATGGGCAACCTAAACTTAGGGTTGGGGAAAGAAATTAGAAAAGGTAGAGAAGAGAAAAAGATAAGGAGGTCACTGTCGGATTTGAAATTGAGGAACTCATTCTGGAGGAGGTTAAGAGAAAGGAGGGCCATGACATCAACATGGAGAAGTGGATCAGCCGAGATATGCAAGAGATGAGGTAGAACTTGAAGGTTATGGAAGATACCATGGAGCCCCTAAAAGTTAAACTGGAAAAGATGGAAAAGGATTTTCTGATGAAGGTAGGTAACAACAATTCGAATGAGGACCTAACTTCCAGAATCAAAGCTATTGTGGATGAGAAGCTAAAAGACTTGAATGAAAAAATAAGTTATAATGGGCACATCATAAGTGAAATTCTAAAGCACAACAATGAGGGACTTAAAGTCTGAGTGATGAACCTTAAGGCTCTATATAATTACCTAGAGAGTAGCATGCTGTAGAATACTACTATCACGATGGAAGATGATACTAGGAGCTCAGGGCCGGGTACTAGAACATCAATGTTTGTATGGGCTTTCTTGAATATCTTTTATCTTAAGTTGTAAATGGTTTTGGGTCCGTTCAAAACCTGTATTTACCTTTATAAAAAAAGTCATGATCTCTCCATTATGAGAGAATTTAACACATTTATGAATAGGAGAAGCCACAAGTTTCATGGAGGTAAGCCAAGGAAGACCAAGTTTGACTTGAAATTGGTCAGAAGTAGGAATGACAATGAAAGTAGTGTCCAAAGTTTTTCCACCAACTTCCATAGGAAATGAAATGGAGCCATGTGAAGGATAAATGAAAGCATTGCAATTTTGGATCAAGACATTATATTTATCATAAAAATATTTTACAATTGTTTACTAAAAATATGCTCTTCAGTTATCACATTCACCATGCAAGTGGGATCAACAAGGGTACCACGAGAAGGAATGCCATTAACCCTAGCAAAAATGTAGAGAGGACCATCAAGTGCTTTAATTGTATCAACACGATCAAAGGTAATGCAAGATTGAGGAGGAGGTTGAGATTTAGTTTGAACATGCTCAATTTGGTTAACAACATGGTTGACTTCAGTAACTTTATCATCATAGTCAATGCACTAGGGAGAAAATGGTTGATCAATAGTATTAGTTGAATGAGATGTCAAAGGATTTGTGTAGATTTGCAAATTTTGATTAGGAGGTGCAACTGATTTGTTTCCTATATTATTAGCATTGTCAACAAATATAGCCTTGGAATCAATAAGGTTTTGAACAACACTTTTCAGTATCATGACTAGGTTGACGATGATATTGATAGAAATCTTTGGGATCAAGTATTTGGACTTAGGTTTGGATGGGTCAATTGGTTTGATAGGAGGAAGTGTTAACACATTAGCATTCATTAACTTCATCATCACATTATGCAAAGATTAAGAAAGATGAGTATAAGTACGACTAGGTATAAAAACAAGGGACAAAGGAGCTGCACCTTTGGATGCTTCTGCCACTTGTTCATCAACAATGTTGGATGAATTGTTGATTTTGATGTAATTGTTCAATTTCTAAAATTTGTTGAAATTAGATGCGACATCACTCTTATCAATGGGAATAGGAGCCATTGGAGTGTTTCTCTCAAATTGACTCACTTGAAGATGATAATGATGTAGCATTGCACACAATTGTGAAAAGGAAGAAAACTCAGATAGAAGAATCTTATCTCTAATGTCTTTTTGTAAATTAGTAATAAAAAATGCATTGTATATCAACATCAGGCACATGATAAGAAATATGAGTATGCAAATGTTTAAATATACCAATGAAATCGCTAACTTTTTCTTTAACACCTTGTTTACAATGCATTAGATCAGCCAAATAAATTTTAGGACCAATATTATTTTGAAATTGTTGAATGAAAACATTAGCAAGATTGTGGAAGGAATCAATGGAATAAGGAGGTAAGAAACAATACCATTGCAAGGATTTGTCTCGAAAGGTTCTAGTAAAGAACTTTTCCATGAACCTATGGTCATGAGAGAAATCACTACACAAGGTTTGGAAAGTTTTGACATGAGTCACATGATCACCCTTACCATTATAAGGTTCAAGACGAGGCATCTCAATACTTTGTTGGATAACATCTCAGATAATATCCATAGAAAAGGACTAGCAATGTCACCAATAGGAATGTTGAAATTTGATTGAGTCATAGAAGCAATGTGTTGCTAAAAAGAGGACACTGTTTGAGCCAAGCTATTGAGGGTAGAATCAGAAGAAGAAATGGGAGGAGAAATATGAGAAATGTTAGGAGCATTGTTGGAAATGGAAGGAATGTTTGAATATGAAAATAACACAATATGATAAGTAGGCATGGATGAAAGCAATGAGATGCATGGAATACTTAAAGGAATAGAAGGAAGAATAGCATTAAGAAGCTCACATGTGTAGGATTGGAAGTTTGAATTGAAGTTGTGATGATAGGTGGAGCATAAGTATAGACACTAGGATTAAAAGTAGAGATAGGCAAAGAGGTTTCAACACTTCTAGTAGGTGGAATTATACCTAAATCAACACAATCCTCAAGAGACTTGACATTGGTATGAATAAGATGAGAAATAGTATGCAAGAGGTGGAGACCATGTTCATCATGATGAATAAGATTTATTATGTCTTGTACAACTGAAAGGGCTTTAAGATTGTTCTTTTCTTGAGCTAACTAGAGTTCAAACTCTTCAAAATCATGGGAAAGTTTTTGGACTTGGGCAGGAGGAACTCTTAATTCTTCATCTTCATCATGATAAGAATGAAAAGAGTTGTTCTCCATGATAGGATAGATATCATTATAAGGCATGTTGGTCTCATCAAGATTTCTAGGAAAGGAAGGTTCGGGATCAAAGCAACCATGAGTTTACGACTTCTTCTAACCGGAATACTATAGGTTGGACTCAAAGTGATAAAACTCACACACATGGGAATGAAAGGACAAAGAGATGCAATGAAATTTGAAAGAAATAAGTAATCCACACAAATTTAACTATCAAATTTAAGCATGCAATTATGAATCTAAATGCATACAATGTAGCAAAGATGTAATGTAAATATAACACAATGCATACAAAGTAGATCTAGATATGTAGAGGCAATGGAAAGTAGATGTAACTACCAAATCTAAATGCATTCATTGAAGGAGATCTAAACACCAAATGAAAATAGGTAAAACACATGAAAGTGGTAGGTTCACCAAAATGTGATATAGGTGAACCTACACACAATGACGTAAATGTAATGCAAAAGAGATATAAGTATATGCATATAATGTAATAAACTAAATTTGGATAGAAAGGGAAATCTAACACCAAAATCAAAATAGTAAGGTTTTGAGTCGGGTTCACCAAAATGTGATATAGAAAATGATGATGAACGATATGCCCCCACTTTCTCTATACATTGGAATACTGAAACCCACCCTTAGACCAAATCTGATTAGCACAACCCAAAATGGATGAAGGGGTGTTAATGCACAATCTAGATAAAGAGGGAGTCTCATGTTGGCATTCCCTGTATGGACATAAATTTATGTATACAAAATGTAAAGTATGAAAAAAACTTATGCTATGAAAAAGGAAATGATAAAAATCAAGGTATGATATCATATCTAATGTATTAAAGGAAAATAAAAATGATGTACTCACCTTGAGGGATAGAAGAGGACAAGTGAAATTAAGATCTGCAATTGATTGTCAAAAACCTATCAGAATCAGAAACTGTCTGGGATGTAGAACTATGAGACTTGTAACTTGTGATCGTGAAAATTGTAGATTCTTAGGAACATTCTGACTCAAGTCGGCCTAGTCTTGGAAGGGTAAAAAATGATAAAATCTGTAGAGGTTTTAAACTATGCCACCTGTTCCTGTACACAAGAAAAATGGGGAAATTATTGTTGAAATGGGATTTCCTTAGTTAAGCCCCTTTATAGGAATTAACCTTGAAAGGAAATAAGAAATGCATGTAAAACAAGACAAATGTAAGTATCCACCTTGCTTGTCAAACCCTCATGGATGGATGCAGATCTGATAAACCCATGAAGATGTATGCTTGAAATATGTTACAGAATAAAGGATGTCTTCACAAATGCAATTGATCTACACTTGCCAAATCTAAGACCTTGGATGTATGTATGATTGATCACTTCAATGGAGAAGGAGAGGAAGGATGGATAAAATGTGTATCTTCTTGATTGCTTTTGAATTCCTCTACATGACCATCATGGGAGAGAGAAACTTGCATCAATGAGAGAATATTGCCTTTGAATGGATCTTTAATCAAATAAAACTTTGAGATCTTAAGTTGAAAGCCTTGTCTTCAAACCTTGAATCCAAAAGAGCACTTGAAATCACTAATAATTGCTTGCACATGAAATCCTGATTACATAAAGGTGGACTGCTTGCACATAGAATAGATAATCATGGATCATAGTAGGTTGTTAAAATAAGTATCTTTAATGTCCTTTTATAGTCAATATGAGATCCAAAATTAATAGGCCAACAATAGCTAAGAGCGGGAAAAGAAATATCCCCGCATTGGGCCCGGAGCCCATTAAAAAATAACACCCAAGGACTAGGCCAAATTGGGTTGGCCTAGTCTAGGACAATTCGACCTAGTCCCAAAGAGGCACATTTTGAAATGGTCTTCGGGATACGGGAAATGTGGAGAGATTCAAGGAGAAAGGAAAGATAGGAGTGGGAAATCAAGCATAAGCACATTTAGATCTAGGAAATAACTAAAATAGGGCCTAATACATCCTAGAGCTTCCAAATTAATGGGTGCTAACTTTTTAGGATGATATATATATTATATATATACATGTAATACATACATACATATATATATACATGCATATATATATATATACATATATACATATATATACATGTATAATATATATGTGTATACATACATACATACATACATACATACATATATATATATATATATATATATATATATATATATATATGTGTGTGTGTGTGTGTGTGTGTGTGTGTGTGTGTGTGTGTGTGTGTGTAGTGAACCTTCATTTCCTAATTATATTTCTTTATGCACATATACATATAAATTTTCTAGCATACTAATTACATCATTCTTTTTTTCCTACAATGTCTTAGAAAGTCTAACTATGAATTACCTTATTCTTTTTTGTAAAATATAATAAAGAAAAGATCACATCAAAAATATCTTAACATGATCAAATGTGTTTTTGATGTGATCTTTTCTTTATTATGTTTGAAAATGAATAAGGTAATTCGTAGTTAGACTTTCTAAGACATTGTAGGAAAAAATGAATGATGTAATTAGTATGCTAGAAAATTTATATGTATATTGGCATAAAGAAATATAATTAAGAATTGAGGGTTCACTTTATATATATATATATATATATATATATATATATATATATATATATATATATATATATATATATATATATATATATATATATATATATATATATATATATATATATATATATATATATATATATATATATATATATATATAATATTTCTTTATGCCAATATACATACAAATTTTCTAGCATACTAATTACATCATTCATTTTTTCCTACAATGTCTTAGAAAGTCTAACTATGAATTACCTTATTCATTTTCAAACATAATAAAGAAAAGATCACATCAAAAACACATTTGATCATGTTAAGATAGGGTTAAAAATAAATCTTTCAAATCTAACATATAAATGCATATTATTACACCTATGTGGTGTGTGCCAAACCTATCCTAATCGACGAATGTCAAGGAGCTAAGCCCTTTTACCTGGGCCACACCCCCACCATCAACTTGTGAATCAACTCAACCACTCGATTTTGCATTAGTAGGTTAGTACCAATAATAATAATCAAAATTCAAATTTGCATCATTTCTTTGCATTCAAATGATAAAAGGTACACATAATTAATGAGCATTTAACAATTTTAAGAGAAGTGTTTGATTCAGAATATAACATCATCATAAAATAAGTAGAAACATTATGACATAAGATTGGAGTATCTAACTGAGTTGCTAATGCATTTAGTAGAAGAATATCTTTACTGATTGAAATGAGAATTGAGGTTCTTGGTTTTGATGATATGAATAATTTGTATTAAACTAGCCCTAATTTTTCTAAGCCGTGGAGAATGTGCAGAGCACCTATTCCAGATCAATCGAGTAAGTTGGAAGACTATTTCATTCAAGAAGGTATGTTGTTCAAAGGAATTCAGTTATGTATACCGAGAGGATCAATGAGAACTAATCTGGTAAAGGAGAAGCATAGTAGTGATTAGGCTAGACACTCTAGCACAATTGATAAGACATTGAGTTTGCTTAAGGAAAGGTATTTTTGGCTGCAGTTGTATAAGGATGTTCATAAATATGTGAAGAGTTGTGGAGTTTGTCAAGTTGCAAAAGGAGTAAGTCAGAATACTGGATTGTATGCACCAATTTATGTTCCTAAGAAACCTTGGAGTGAAATCAACATGGATTTTGTTCTTGGATTATCAAGGAAAACAAGAGGTAATGATTCCATATTTATTGTTGTGGACAGATTTTCCAAGATGGCACATTTCATACCATGTAGGAAAACATCAAATGTAGTACATATAGAAGATCTTTTCTTCAAGGAGATTGTTAGATTGCATGGATTACCAAAGAGTATCATCTCTGACTGAGACAGTAAGTTTGTTGGCTATTTTTGGAAGACTCTATGGAAGAAGCTAGACACCAAGTTGAAGTATAGTTCAACATTTAATCCACAGACTGATGGACAAACAAAGGTTGTAAATAGAAGTTTGGGTAACCTGTTGAGATACTTAGTTGGAGACAAACCAAATAATTAGGATTTAATGTTAGCATAAGTAGAGTTTGCATACAATAATTCAGTGAATAGGAGTACTAGCAAGACACCTTTTCATATTGTTACCGACCTACAATTGAGGGGTATATCAGACTTGAAAGATATTGTTGGAGAAGAGGAGTGTTGAAGGGGAAGAATTTGTTGAATTTATGAAGTCATTGCATGAGGAAGTGAAACATAAGTTGGATCAGAGTAATCATAAATAAAAGGATAGTGTAAATAGGTCAAGAAGACATAAGATCTTTGAGCTTGGTGATGAGGTAATGGTTCGTTTGAAGAAAGGAAGAATTCTTGTTGGAACCTATAGTAAGTTGAAGATGAACAAATTTGGTCCCTGCAAGGTACTGAAGAAGTTTTACAGTGGAAATGCTTATGAAGTAGAGTTACCCGATGACATGGATATATCACCAATATTCAACATTGTAGATTTGTATGAGTATCATGAGCTTGATGAAGAAGTGACAGTACCAAGTGATTATCCTAAGAAGTAGATAGAAGAAGTTGAATAGATTTTGGAATGAAGATTTGTTAGAAGCACAAGAGGAACATATTACATGGAATACTTGGTAAAGTGGAAGAACAAACCAATTGAAGAATCTACATGGATTTCTCAATCTGACACTAGTACATTTGACCCACTTTTTAGAACAACATTTTCGACCAAAAACTACAAAATGATTTTCCATGGTCGGTTTATAGAAGGAAAAATTTAATTTAAAAAAAAAATCTATTCCCATGTTGGTCAGAATTATGACGCTAAAGAGTGGTTGGAATTATGACCAACACAGGAATAGAAGTAAAAAAAAAAGTCACATTTCTTTCATATATCCCGCGTGCCTACTGACACATTTCATTTTATTTCATTTTGGCATAGTCCACGAAAAAAGGAGAGCTAGTGCTGAAGGAGGCGGTATAAGGTGGGAAGCTGCACTACGTTGACACCGCGCGCGCCTATATGCAAGTAAGTTCGAACCAGTGGTAACGTTGGATACGGAAGTGTAGACCGGTGAGCAATAAAATCTTCATTTTCTGCTATTTCATTTATCTTTGGAGTCTTCTATTGCTTGGTTTGGTGTGTTAATGAGTTAACATGTTTTAATTGTTCCATTTCAAACTATTTTTGAATGAACTCTACTTTGCTTTGAAAATTTGTACACTCGGTGTTAATTCTTGTGTTTATCCGGCTGTAACAGTCTTAAAATTTTGTTAATATATGGCAATTTGGCTCGAACAAGGGGTCTGTCTGAGGGTTTGAATCCTCTTAGATTGGTTGACTAATGGTGAATCAAGTGTTTGTTAGGCCTAGAAGTGATTGGAAACATCACATTTTAGAAGCCCTAAAAACAAGTGTTTGGAGAGACAAATTTGGGGATTTATCATTTGGCGCCCTTCCCTGCATCCAATTTTTTTTTTTTATCAAAATTAAAGGACATATTTCTATAGAATACATATATTGAGATCAAATAAAATATAGAATTCAACCCATTAATTGTAGAAAGTATAAGGGATTGTACAAAAGCAATTGAATTTTCTATAATGGGTTTGCCATTTCCTTGCAGTAGTGACTCTAAACTTGCACTAAGAGCATTACCTAGCTTACCTTGTGGTTCTCTCTGATCATATCAATCCAATTGGAGGAACTTAAACTTTTCTATAAGGTCTAAACTTCCATTTACTTGTTTTTCACTACATGAAAGCACAAAGAATTGTACTAGAAAATCTTGGATCTTGATGTATTATATATTCTTTCTTCTCTGTTCTTCCTAAGCTGGGAATATTTCTGTGAATGGATGGATGCTCACTGATGCTAAGATTCATAACCTATATTTCCAAAATATTATCGGTTTCACAAGCTTCAATTGTACTGGAGTTAATGTGTATCATTGCATCATTATGCATTTGATTGCATATTTCTTCTCTTGACTACAAATTTATCTGTCATGTAGTTTTCACATCACTGTTCTTGGAAGCTTCATTGACCTTGTATCACTTCTAAGGCTTCCTTTCATTGTTTCATGACAGTCAATGCAAGTTTTTTGCATATTGCTTCTCTTTGTCATGATAACATGTATCCTTGTGCATATTACTAAAGGTACTCTTTATGACTATGTCTATTCATTGCCTAACATGTGTTCAAATCTCTATTTTCCTCTAATAGTGAATAGATCTTATCTCTTGACAAAGAATATTACCTTTAAGCAGTGAGAAAAATGCTTCAAGAATAGTCAATCGCTCTTTTAGAACAATCAATCACTCTTTTCACAGAACAATCAATCACCTTTGGGACAGTCTTTTGATCTTCAAAACCATCATTTGATCATTGATAAGACATACCTTCAAAACATAAATCTCTTGAAACAGAGTATGAAAACTTTGAAAGAAGGGTGAAACCCTTTTATCCAGAGCAGTGTAAAAAACTTTTAAGACAACAAATACTCTTTATGAACAAAATTGTGATATCTCCACCCTTCAAGAATCAGTGAATAGATCTTCCCTATCAATCTAAGAACATTTTCTATATCTTTGAAAAATATGACTAATCAAATGCATAAAACACATGACAAAAAGCCCCTTCACTGTTCTTTGATCTCACTCTAAAGAAATTCTAGAACCTTTCTAACATTGAAAGACATGTCATATTCAATGTGACATTTCTCTCACAAATTTTGAATGAAGACACTGAAAAATACCAATGTAGAGTAAGGTTTTATGATATGCATGGAACCCTACCTTTAATGGGATCACTTTCTTGACCATCATGTTGAATGCCTTGAAATATGCATCTTCTCTATGTAAAATATTGTATAGGATTTTTTTTACTGATTAATCACAATTTTTAACTGATTAATCACCCCAAAAAAATGTGAAAAAATCATTGATAATCATTGAATAAATCGACACCATTGGCGATTCCCAATTAATCAGGTATAATCACAATTTTTTGCATATTTTTGCTTCTATGGTATAACGAGTAAACTATAATCTAGCTTCACCTAAAAGTGTGAGGATTCTACGAGAAAATTTATAAAAAGTAGCCACCTATGAAAATATAAATGAGGCAAGCAATAATAAAAACAATCTTGCAAGTACCATAAACAAAAATCAAAATTCTTTATCAACAGGGGTGGCCTAAAGCTTATGATAGGCATGTGTCCATTCAACTAGCCAAATGCTAGGCCCCAAAATCTCGAAGACATAAAGAAACCCAAGCACATGATCCAGTGCAATGAACCATTTTCTATGACATTGTTCAAGCCACAATTTGATACACATCTATATCATCTGGTGAGCCTTTCAAATCATTCTGTATCTTCACAAGATTTATCTCGTTGCTAGAATGGCTTCTTGCACAATCTTTCTTGGCCTTACGTTTATTTGGGCAGCTCACATACCCATTCCTCATCTAGAAAGGCATGAAGACTATACTGATAAACTGAGGCATCCCATCTTCTTCATCCTATTAATATTCCCATCAATCACTACATTCTCTAGAAACAATCAATCACATATTCCCATTTAGAGTAGAGATAAAAGAGTAGTTATGGATAGCATTCACTAGCAATTCATCTTATTGACTTTGGCCCTCACATTCACAGCCTCAGAGCTGAATTGACATTTTGTATAAAGCATTCTTACAAAATTTAGATAGTACCACATATTCCTAGATTATCTGCAGTAACTATAGTTGCTCAGCCTTAGATAACATCCATTCCATATGAAATTTTACTCACACAAGATTTGCATTGACTAGAAATGATATTCCTTGAGAAGATTTTTAATTCTTTAGGAGCTAGAAATTTAAAATACTTCATTTTCTAATATCCCAATAAACCAAGATCCAAGGGAGGTCCTTTAGCTCATTGAGAAGTACCAAGAAAAATTTCTTTATTTCATCTTCTTTTCCAAACAGAATAATTTCAGACCTATTAAACTCAGTATATCACCTTACCACCTAATTTTGAACAGAAAGTGATTCAAGTGTTTTATGGTTATTGGTAATATTGATGTGACAACTAATCCTTCTTGTATAGAGAGCACGTCCTTCTTATTACACATTTATAGACCCTTATAGGTCATTTCCACCATCCCCTAACCTAGGATCAATCCATAGCCATTCCTAGTGACCCCTAGGTACCCTTTAGGCTTATTATCAAATATATATAATTCCTATTGAAATAGGAATTATATATATTTAATAATAATATTAAAATAAGAATTACAAGTATGATAACTAGAAATGAGAGATCCAAGGTTACAAACTAACAAGGGTCATTACAATTGGCCATAATAAAAATATTACTGACCTTATAAGTCTTTGACATCATTACATGACCATTATTGGACTATTGCATCATCAAATGACCCTTGAGGGCCATGTTGTCTTCACCTCTACCCAAGGATCTATGAGTGACCCTGGTGCACTCCTTAGATCCTGTCCTTAACCTTGGTGCTCCTTGTAATACCCCAAAAATGGGCTATAGGTTCATTAACCTCCTATATCGACACATCGAACGAAATTGACATCAAAATCCTACCCTAAGGCACATTGGCACATTATCGAATCTTAATTGATTATCCTAAATTCTACATTGGGGAATATTCCTAGAAATATTCCTAATTATCATAATTATCTTTAATTTAATGATTATTTGGCGATAAATCCTATTTATCCTAAAGTTTGATTAATTGAATATTCTAAATATTTAATTAATTAGATTTAATTCTGCCACTTAATTGTTTAATTGAAGTTAATTCTATCTATTCCTAAATTGTATTATTTAATTTTGACAATAAATCCAAAATCCTATGAATAATTAATTAAATTCTTATTTAATTAATTAAAGCAAGTTGTCAATTTTTAATAATATTGTTTTTGAATAAAAGTTTGAAAAATAATTGATTAACTCATAATTCAATTATTTTATTTTTAAAAATTAGTTAAGTTGGAAATAAATCACTTTATTATTAAATTAATTCATAATTAAAACATGCACAATCACAAAAGCAGACAACTATCAATTATCAATTAAAGCTAAACTCTATTTTGAGTTAAACTCTGCTTTTGCATGTTTTTGTGAGTTAATTATTCTTTATAATTAGATAACTCAAAAATCAACCTGAGTTAATCTGAGTGATTTATGGCTTTTATTCATGCACCTCCAAAGCCTTGGATTTCTATAAATTAAGGCCTCAGCTCTTCACAAATCATCTCATATTTTTGCATCCTCACGCTATCGAATTGGAGACTGAAGAATCATCTTTGCGAATCCAAGCTATTGTGAGATCATTCTTGTTTTTGAGTATTGCATATCATTTAGAATTCATCTTAGATCAATTAATTGCATATCAATTTCATCTTAGATCTAGATTCATATCAGTTTTCATCATATCATTGCATAGAAAATTAAAAAAATAGATTAATTGCATTCATATTTCATATCAATTTTGCATTCAATTCTTTCATTTAGGTGTCGTCAAGGTCACCGATCTTGATAACAATCTGAGAACATCATACTTGCACCTATTAGAAGGCAGTAAATCGTCTAGTTAGTTTAGCTTTCAATTCATTGCAGCTTTCATTTTTGCTAACCTCTAATGTTTTACTGAAGTGTTGTGTCTATAGATCAGGTACAAAATTCACACACACATTTCTGGCACCCACCGTGGGGCCCTGATATGGGTTTCCAATTCAATTCTATCAATTTCTATCTTTTCTTCTCGATTTCTGAGCCAAAACTATGATTTTTAAATTCTATCCGTATAATTTTTGTATGAGTTTATGAAAAAAGTAATCTCAGACTATACCCATTGTCGTACGACAGTCTATCCGATCGAGAGTCATTCTAGACTATACACACTATCGTTTGGAAGTTCAACTGTCGTATCATCATACACCCAGTGTCGTATGAGTTTCTGGATTATTATCTGGAAACAAATCCAGTGTCGTACGAGTTTTGGCACTAGGTTTTCATTGTTGTTTCATTTTTTAGGGCAGTTTGTCATATTCAGTTTTTAGATTTTGACTAACGACTAATCTTAACAATTGAAATTCTCTATTTTTTATTGACTCCTGCTGGTTTTGATTGGAAAAAGTGCAAGAATTGCTAAAAATAGGTAAAAATCTACTAAGCGCATTGCGAGGAATTTAGGTAATCTTCTCAGCTGATAAGACTTCGATTTTGGATCTAAAATGAACATCTCATGTGTCTAGCTTGAGTGACTTTTATTGCTTTCCTATCATAGACTTCATTTGGGCTATAAAAATGAACATAGTTTGCTTTCAGCATCTTTGTTACACATAGTAATTAGGCCCGATGAACACTATTTGTGGATCTTGAGAGAGTGGGTTTCCAGAAAAACTCTTCTCAATGAAGGTTCCCTTGTAGGTGGGGAGGATACTGAGGGAGTCTCATGTTCCACTAGATCCGTGTGTCTTCAACTTTTGATCAAGGCATTCTCTCTCCGGAGAGGTTGATAGATCATAAGGGGTTGACATCATAGATCTTTGTGAGATAATCTTGGTCTTAGCATGTTGGATTAATCTATTTGCTTTGTTTGGGTTAAACGTGAAAAGGCTAGGGGATTATGCTCTACTTCATTTTTGGACAGTACCAGAAACCCAAATCCTTGAATCTGGAACTAGTCTCCATGTGGTATACTTTGTGAGTCACCTTTAGAGAGGGTTAACCATAGTGGACATTCCCTTAATTGGGTCAACCACATTGACGGAACCTCAAGCGGTAATAGCCATTTTCATTGTGGTAGTGACAACTGCTATATAAATGTCCTGTTGGAAGAAATCTCCATAGGTGTGGTCTCTTGTTGGGCTATTGTATCTCCCTAGTAGATCCTGAAGATTAAGTTCTCAGACTGTGTCAAAACCCCGATGCGCCTGGATTGGAGTTCGCCCTCTTGGATCATAAAAGTTGTAGAGTCAAACCATTACTAAAAACCCTAGCGAGGCCAAATTTTCATTTTCTAGGGTATATGTGTGTTATTGCAAAACATTTTTGGAACATACACAATTAGCGCTTCTAAGGATTAGAACGAATAAAATCACTTGATTGTTCATGCGCAAGGTTGCTTTTGCCCTTGTTCATTGTTTTCAGACATGCTTGAAATCACTTGCTTGCTATTTTGTGTGCTTGTTTATCTATCTGGTTATTGAAAATGAACAAATATGTTACCATCCTCAAATCTGGACATTAAAATTTGCAAACAATCCGAATCTAAAAACTCAAAATTTGCAAAATTTGAAGTAAAATTCTTTTATGGAGTCCATTGTCATCTCAGTCAGTCAGAAAGTCATACGAGTTTTTATCAAATGTCATTTCATTGCTGCCCAGCTGTCGTATGGTAAAGAACCCAGTGTCGTATGATTCTTTCTACCAGTCAAATTCAAAAAGTCAAATCCTGCTAGCAACTGTCGTGCGAGTTTTGCAACTATCGTACGAGCTTTTCAACTGTCATTTCATAGCATACCCACTGTCGTATGAGCTTTTCAACTGTCATTTCATAGCATACCCACTGTCGTACAAGCTTTTCAACTGTCGTTTCATAGCATACCCACTGTCGTATGAGTTTTTAGAGTGTCGTTTGGGAAAATTTTGAAGAGTTGTCAAAAATTGTCAGAATTGCCAGATACTTAGCTTTTTCAGCCTATTTCCAGAATCTGTCGAACAAATCACTATGTCAGGAATAGAGTAGTAGCTATTGAGAATCCTATCATTTTCCAAAGTGGCCTTTTGAATCCAATTCAGCCTTCTGTTTAATCGATTTGAGTCCTTTTCATCTTGTGTCAAAACCTTGTTAGATCTATCAATCTTCTATCAAATCTTCAAAAATAGAATAAGTGTTGTGAACTCGTGTCCGCTATCTTTTGGGAAATCTACCCATACATCCAGGGCATAGTATCCTTCACCCACGTCTAATCAAATCTTTAAACCAATCATAATCTAGACAAGGTTGCATCATCTGATTTTCTTGCATCAAATCATTCTTCAGTTGTATTCATCCTATTCTCTTCGCTTCACCTAAGGTTAATGGTGGAAACCAGAGCTTCCTCACACAAGAAATCAGGAGAGATGTCTCAGACCTTACCTTTGACTAATATCCAGGGTCCAACTCTTGAGCAACTCATCAATTCTGGTCTTTACGAGGACGACGGTCTTGGAAACTTTCGATTGAAAACTGGTTACATACCTCCTCCATCAACCCACGAAGGTAATCAACAAACTCCTCCTCGATCTATCTTAGGGAGTCCCAGAACTCCTACCATGTCTCAAGTAGGGATGAATCATGACTCTCAAGGAGCTCATTCCCAACATGGTGCAGATCAAGAACTCACACCTGAAGAAATTGCCCGATACCAAAATGACGATGAATTCAAGAAAATGATGAGGCATTTCTTGAAAGAAAATAGAGAAACATACTTTTTGGAGTTAGCTCATCAAGGAGCTAAGCTTCCTCCTAATTTTAATGTTGAAGATATCATCACACATGAGGAAGAAACTCTGATAATGGCCATGATGAAATAGATGCATGCTTTACAAGTCAAACTGAATAAACTCAAAAAAGAGAAGGAACCCAGGGAGTTCTCCATGGAGGCTCTATGTCCTTTTCCATTTGACAAAGACTTGTACATGTCGCCATTTCCAAAAAGAGTGGAGATGCTAAAGTATGATAAATATGATAGGCACTCTGATCCTCAAGATCATGTCAGAGAGTTCTATACACAATCCATGGAGTTCATGCATGAACCGACCTATTTGATGCACCTCTTTCCTAGATCTTTGGGCGGAGCATCCATTCATTGGTTTTCTAGATTGCCTCCTACGATTAAAACTTTTGAGGAGTTGATTAAACTATTTTATCAACAATACTCCTACAATATTCAACACTCGGTCACCATGATCGACATCTGTAACCTCAAGCAATATCCAGGAGAACCATTCCTAACATTCCTGAAGAGGTGGCAAAAGAAGTTCTCTCTATATGCTAGACCAATTCCTGAAATGGAGAAACTTGAAATCTTTATCAATAACCTTGTCCCAGAGATCAACTACCCATTACAAATGCAAGATCATACATCTTTTGACAAAATGGTACATAATGTAATCAAGATTGAGAAAGTATTTGTCAAGAAAGGAGATATCACGCTTCAAAAGGACAAATACGAATCTGGATCTAGTTCCAAAGATAAGAACAAAAATTGGAACAAGAACAAAGGCATCATCATAGATGGTGTTGTTGACACTATCCGTGCCCCATCAAAGGCACCAGCCTACAACCTAACTCTTGGTTCCCAAGTCATTAAAGCTTTAGAAAAAAATTCATCCGAACCATTCCAAAAGAAGCCAGAATACAAATCTTGGGATAAAAAGTGAAAGTTCACTCCTCTTGGAGAATCTTTAGAATCAGCTATGAGAACTCTACTGGCTGATAACATCATCTCTTTGCTAGGAATCTGACAATCTGATCCAAACCCTAAGCCACATTGGTGGAAAGAAAATGAATTATGTGATTTCCATCGAGGTAAAGGTCACAAAACTAATAACTGCTTACGATTGAAACACACCATTCAAGATCTGATCGATAGTAGAGACATCACAGTTGACAATCCTAAGAGAAATAACAATCATACGACATTTATAGAACCATTTCTGCAACATGGTCAAGGAGTTTCAACTTCTCAGCCTAATATGGGGGCAAAAGTCAATTATGCCTACCCTGGAAATAATGTTGTCATCAATTTGGTTGAACCATGTCTCTCTGAACGTTGCAATGTCATCACAATTGTATGAAGAGAAAGAGATCATTCCTCAGCTAATGCAGTTACTCGATCACAAGCTCAAGCACATCTGAAAGGACAAATCCCAGATTCATCTAATGTCCCTAAGATACCCTTCAATCTTTCATCTGCTTCCAAACAGAAGGCTGCTTCCAAATCTTCCAATCCAAAGGATACAAGGCCTACATCTTATAGCATTGTTCAACAACTCTAGCACACTAATGCCAAAATCTCTATGTTTGAGTTGCTTCGAATATCCCTAGCTCACAGAGCCATACTAGACAAAGCTTTGCTCGGTTCCAATGTTCCTGATGACCTTGATTTAGACAGGTTCCAGACTATGGTTGGACATCTTACATCTCCGCAATATATCTCCTTTTCAGAGGAAGATGACAACTCCTTGAGTCACCCACATAATCAGCCTTTGCATATAGAAGTCTTGATCCATAACCGTACAGTCAAATGTGTGTTGATAGATGGGGGCGCTAGCCTAAACATTTGTTCTTACAACCTGATCACACAATTGGGATTTTTAGAATTGGCTATTGATCCTAGAAAGAAAATAACTATCAAAGCCTATGATGAACAAGAAAGATCTTCTAAAGGCACCATTGTCTTACCTATTAGAGTAGGTCCAGTTATCAGAGATACTATATGTCAAGTTCTTGATCTACCTTTGGCTTACAACATTCTTCTAGGGAGACCATGGATACATGAAATGTAAGCTATTCCTTCTACATACCATCAATGTTTGAAGTTTCCTTATGAAGGAGTAGAGGTTACTATCCCCACAGATTTGAATACAACTTGCAATACATTGAAGGAAAGTGCTGATAAGCTTGTTCCCAATAACATAGAATCTTCGACTGAACAACTAAATGTTGCTTCAACATCCAAAATGGAAGACATTGCTAAAGAAGTCAATATCAAAGAAAATGGGATGGGAGAATATATTATAGAGCCAGTCTTATCTTTGACATCTCTCCCTATCTCACCTAAGTCTTATGGATAATCTTTGAAACAGTCCAAGCCCGAACCTAAGGAACCTCTTGAAGCATATAAAAAGAATTTTGTGGTAGAACAAGTATCCAAGCAAGAGTTTGAAGAGGATGAAGCTGTGCTATCATGGCTATACAAAGATGACTCTGAATCCCACAATGTTCAAACTAGCGACTCTACAGCACTGCAGATGCCTTCTAAGTCATACGATCTAGGAAATAAATTGATAGCTAAGATGGGATATCCAGGTCAAGGACCTCTAGGAGTCAGAGGAAAAGGTCTTGACACACCTCTTCCACATACTGGTATAGAAAATAAAGATAAGGTTGGCTTAGGATTTAAGAAGAAACCCTATCACCTCAAAGGTAATTGTTCTCATGTCATAGACCAGATCGCACCAGGAGAACCTCTTCTTAAGAAAGAAGAAACAAAACCATCAGATAGTGATTTAGACAATTCAGAACTCATCCCCTATGAAAAATTGCCTAAAGAGATCAAAGACCTTCTTGATGTAGAAGATGATCCTATCAAAAGAATTAATGTAGTAGAAACACAAGAACCTACTATCAATCAAGAGATAGTTGCAACACAAGAACCAACTAATCTCGAAAACAATCAAGAAGAGGAAGGTGGTAGTCATTCTGAGACAACTTCTCATGAGTATGAATCAAAATCTGAGGGTAGCCCTTCTTGGGGTATTCACCCTGACTTTACTCATGTTCTAAGATTTCCTAGAGATCCTGAATCAGAAGATGAATCTAATGACTATGAATGGGGATTCATTCCAGAACTAGATGAGCTTATCACCGAGAAACATGTTGATGTTATTCACCAATATGCACCTAATCCCAATGTAAGTCTAGAGAGAAATGAGGAACCTATTGAGTCTGATCCACCTATGGCTGAATTGGACTCCCACGATGACATTGAGCCTATTCATGAATTGAATATCTTAAGTTGTAATATCACATTTGAACTCGAGCGTCGGGTTAGGACCAATGATGACATATCCATATCCATAAACACTATCTCCCAATCTTTCCCCACTTTGACTATCCAATATCCAGAACTTATTGATCAAACCTCCACAAATCTGAGCCATGGTGTTTATACCTTCCCAAATGACTATGCCTTTGATTTCTACCTCAATGTAGTTGAGCCTATGAGTACTTCCATCAGTGAATTGAGTGTTAGCATGACGGAGTTGGACATCAAATATCTCAGTCAGAAAAATAAGAATAAAAAGAAAAAGAAAAAGAGTTCTGAGGGTGAAAACCACTTTGTGGCAGTCTCAGAACCTACAAAAGTAAAAATAAAAGATGTATCCGAAGGTGAAAACCTCTCTAAGGCACCTAAGGATGAGATATTTGATGTCCTTCCGAGTCATTTACAGGATAGATCTTTAGTTCTAATTGAGCCCACTCAATCTATCAATTTGGGAACAATAGAAGAACCACAATTGATTCATGTAGAACAATCTTTATCAAAAGAAGAGAAGCAAAAATTTACAACATTCCTAACAGAGAAGAAGATCAACTTTGCATGGAAATATTTAGATATGCAAGGATTGGATCCTAATCTTATAATGCATCATTTATCTATAGCTCCAAATGTCAAACCTATTAAACAAAAGTTGAGAAAGATGCATCCTCATGTTGCACTCTTGGTAAAAGCTAAATTAGAGAAGCTCCTGAAAGCTGGATTCATCTGAGTTATTGACTATGTAGAGTGGATCTCTAATATTGTACCTATTTCTAAACCAGATGGTTCAATTAGAGTGTGCACAGACTTTAGAGATGTGAATAGAGTGTGCCCTAAGGATGATTTTCCACTACCTAACATTGATATGATAGTGGACATGACTATGGGTTTCGAGATGTATTCCTTAATGGATGGTTTCTCTGGATATAACCAAATAAAAATTGCTCCAGAGGATCAAGAGAAAACTGTGTTCACATGAGCATGGGGTACCTTCTGTTGGAATGTCATGCTATTTGGGCTTAAAAATGCTGGTGATACATATCAAAGAGCAATGACATCTATTTTCCATGACATGATGCATCGAACTATGGAAGATTATGTTGATGATACTTTAGCAAAATCTATGATTAGAACTGAACATCTAAAGGACTTGAGCATGATCCTAGACATAATGGAACAGTTTAGTCTCCGACTAAATCCTAAGAAGTGTGCTTTTGGTGTCACTTTTGGAAAGCTCTTAGGATACATAGTTTCAAAGAAGGGCATTGAGGTTGATCCAGCTAAAGTAAAGGCTATAATGGAAATGCAACCTCCAAAGAATATCAGTCAAATGAGGACATTGCAAGGAAGAGTTCAATCTATCAGAAGATTCATATCATAGCTAGCAAATATATCACAACCTTTTACAAAAACATTACATAAAGGTGTGACCTTTGCATGGAATGAAGAATGTGAGAACAACTTTAACCATATCAAGAAGTATCTATCAAATCCACCTATCTTGATGCCTCCTATTCATGGGAAGCCTTTGATCTTATATGTCTCCGCTACAGATACATCACTGGGGGCATTGCTAGCACAACATGATGAGAACAAAAAGGAAAGAGCTATATACTATATCAGTAGAACATTGGTTGCATATGAGAAGAACTATTCAATGATTGAGAAAGCTTGTCTAGCTGTGATCTTTGCATCATAGAAACTGAGACACTACATGTTAGCTCATACCACACAATTGGTAGCTAAAATTGATCCACTCAAGTACCTACTAAGCAAAGCTGCCCTCACAAGTAGATTAGCTAAATGGGTTATGCTCTTAAGTGAATTTGACATTAAATATGTGGAAAGAAAGGCTATCAAAGGATAGGTTATTGCTGATCAATTAGTGGATGCACCTATGATTGATGATACACCAATGCAAATGGAATTTCTAGATTCCTCTATCATGACTCTTTCTTCTAGAAAATGACAATTATTCTTTGATGGCTCCTATGCACAGAATGGATTTGGAGCAAGCATATTGTTCATAACTCCTCAAGGATACTCAATCCCAAAAGCATTCAAATTAAATTTTCCTTGCACAAACAATATTGTAGAATATGAAGCCCTTTTGAATGGTATGAAACTAGCAATTGAGTGGAGAGTGACAGAGCTACACATTCATGGAGACTCTCAACTTGTTATTCATCAAGTCAATGATGTGTACCAAAATAAAGATGAAAAACTCATTCCTTACAAGATAATGATAGATGATCTTAAGAAATATTTCATATCTATCACATTTGAGCAAATTCCTAGAATGGAGAACAAGGTTGCCGATGCAATGGAAACACTATCTACTTTATTACAACAACCTAAATATGAGCTAAGCTACGAGTTCCTGGTGGAAGCACTATCTTATCCTGCATATGATTCCCCTAAAACCTGCATGATCTGCACTGTTGTTGGTTATGATTCATCCAGATACAAAAACCTATTCTCCTATCTCCAAGACCAAATCATTCCCGATACCTTCAACCGCCATGAGAAGAGATACCTTATTCATAATGCCTCCCGATACGTCATCATTGGTCACAATCTGTACAAATGAGGTCTAGATGGTACACTACTTAGATGTTTAGAACGGGAAGAGTCTCAACGTGCGTTAGAGGAAGTCCATGATGGTATTTGTGGGTCACACTCAAACGGTTTAACACTAGCTTGAAAAATTATTAGGGTTGGGTACTATTGGCCTAAGATGGAGAAAGAGGCTATCAAATTTGCTAAGAATTGTCAAAAGTGTCAAGTGCATGGAAACTTAATTCATGCTCCAGGGAGAGATCTAATTCCCTTTACTACACAATGGCCTTTTCACCAATGGACATTTGATCTTATAGGAGCCATATATCCTCATTCTTCTAATGGACATACCCATATAATCACAGCTACAGATTATTTTACAAAATGGGTAGAAGCAGTCCCTTTGACACAAGCAACCAAAAAGCAAATATCTATGTTCATATTAAACTATATCATATGCAAATATGGGATACCTCATTCCATAATCATAGATAGCGGTGGGAAATTCAAGAACAAAGACCTAGATGATCTATGTGTCAAATTCAAGATCACACAACATTGGTCTTCTATCTACTATCCTCAAGGGAATGGACAAGCAACAACTTCTAATAAGAATCTATTGAAAATCTTGCACCATACAGTTAATGAAATAGGAAAAGACTGGCATCTCATGATCAATCTAGCTCTCTGGGCCTACAGAACAAGTATCAGAACACCTATTGGGGCTACACCTTTCATTTTAGTTTATGGGTCTGAAGCGGTACTGCCTATTGAGGTTGAAATCCCATCACTAAGAATCAGAATGCATGGTCTAGTAACTGATGATGACTACAAAGTGTCTAGGTTGCAAGAACTTGAACTACTAGATGAGTGCAGACAAGTAGCATATGATCATCTCAGAGTATATCAGAAGAGAATGTCTAGAGGTTACAACAAGAAAGTCAGACATAGAGAATTTCAGGTTGGTGATCTAGTCTTGAGAGAAAATCCTAAAAATCAATCACATCGAGAACGCAAGGGGAAGTTTGAACCCAACTGGCTGGGTCCCTTTGTAATCACTGCTACTTTTGGCTCTGGTGCCTATCAACTCTCAACAACTGAAGGAGAACAGCTCTAAGAACCAATCAACGTTCTCCATCTGAAGAAATTCTATGCCTAAAGCATTCAGTCTATGGTAAAATGTCCTGAAAAAAATCTTAAAAATCTGAAAAAGTCCTGAAAAAATGAACATCTTGGCAAAAACCTAGCAATAGGCACCTTGATGATTCACAAAAAAAAAAATCAAAAATATCAAAAGTACAAAAAAATTGAAAAAAATGAAAAATACAAAAAAATGAGAAAAAGAAAAAGTGCCTTGGTGAAAACCTGGAAACAGGCGCCTTGGTAGCAAAAATAGAATCTCTGCCAAGATGGTGAAAACCTAACAAACAGGCACCATTTGTTTCAATACGCTCCATCTATCAGTGCAATCTTGGTCTTTCCCAGCTTTCAGTGTTGCTTTAGTTTGTACATATCTGCCAATTTGTTTCTGCATTCCTATTTTCAATAAGTCGGTCTGTACACCAATTGGCTCAAGCATTTGCATCCTATCAATGTTAAAACTTGGGGGCAATCAATGTCATATCCTATGGCCTCCAATGTATCTTAGACATATCATATCCATTCAGAGTCCTTTGAAGCTTCAATCGAGTCAGTCAGTCAGTCTTGTCTCCAGAAAGGATTTTGCATCTACAACAACGCAATCAAACATCAAACACAAACTGAAAACAATCTGTGCTTTATACATGCTTTTATCTCCTTGTATGCTTACTAATTCGCATTGAGATTTTTGCATATTATGTTCCTTCGAGCTCTTCGATGATGTCCTTTACAGGATTTAGAGAGTAATGACTGGGGGCATAATCTTTTCTTTGTCTTCTACTTGTATGTGAAAATCTAACAACTTCAGAAATTCTGGATTGAAATGGTGTCCGACTATAAGAGCCTCTATCTCAAATTGGATGGCCATGCATACCTCGACCATTGATACCCAGAAAATTCAAGGAAGTTTGATCTAACTATTGTCTTTTTCGAGTAATTTCTTTCTCCTATTGTGAAACATGATCTTACCTAAGGATGTGAATGATAAAGGGTCACTACAGGTAATTCACATTGGATTTAGAATGATCTCTTGACTGTTTGATGTGTTTTCAACGCAAGGCATATTTAGGTCATCACAACGTTTATGTTTTGATGCTTATACAAATTGCTATATGAAAATGGACATGATATTCAGGTCATCCTGGCATTTATGCCTTGGTGCTTATATCTAATCCAACATTCCAAAAACAAAATCAATATTCATATATCCATGGTTGTTGACTAGTGGGTGTTGTATTGATTCTTGCGCATACAAATCGATATTCATATGTCTATGGTTTCATAGCTAGTGGGCATTGTATTGATTTATCCGGTTACCTAAAAGTTCAATGATGATACCAAATCGACATATGATCAGTGAGTAGGTCCTAGGTCCTAGCTTGCATTTCATTTTGCATGTTTCTTTGCATTTTGCATGTTTGCATGATCTCACAAATGTTTGGAAACACTTCACAGCTTAAACAATTCTTCATATCAATTCTTCACATCCAACGAGAGTTGAGTCTCACTCGAAGGTCTCTTCACCAAACCGCAAGCAGTAACCCTCCTGGGTTAAACATCCTTTTGACATAAGATTGAGTACTTGTCTTCATCAACCTACAAAAACATATCATGTGTATCGCTGCATTTGCATCCCATATCATTACCATTTGTTTCATTACATTACATCCAGTGCATAAGCATAAATCATACATACATATTTTCATAATTAATTACATTTGCATAACATCCATACATATGATATAAATCATTGCATTGCATTAATCCATACATACATTCTACACTACTCATAGCATACACATCACATGATATCATCATCAATCAAAACATGACAAGTACAAATGAAGTCATGACCAAAAATATCGATCTAATATATATCATCAACTTGAAATGTGTCAGGGGTGCACTACTGGCACAATATACAAAAGAATGAGCTCCTGAGAGCTATCAGAGTCAGAACAGTATATCAATGATCAAAATGAACAGAGTATATCAAAACATAAGAACAGGAATCAACTATCGGCATGCTCCTTGACATCTAGTGGAGGAGGGGGTGGTGTATTTGGTATCACCTCTACTCTCGGTGCCCTAGCTCCCTCTGAGGCTGCCATGTAATCTAAATATGTGGTTACTCTCTGCACAATAGGGACAACAACATAATATGCAGACACATAATACGAAGCTCGTGAGGTCTGATGGGTCACCTCTATCTGTAATCTCTAAACCTCTGAATGAAACTCTGCACGAAGCTCTGTGCACTGCCTATCTACCTCTAGATACCTCTTCTCCCACCTAGCACTCTATACCTTCAGGTCCCGGACCTGAGCTCTGAGACATCTAATAATCTTTGATGAAGTAAGAGGTACACTAGGCTCATCCTCTGCTACTGGCATATTTGTGTCTTGTGTTGGCTGCTCTGCCTGCTCTGTGGTACCTACTCTATGCACCTTACGACATCTAATTTCAGCACCTAGATCAAAGGGATCATCTATACCCATATCTGTATCAGTACCTACAACCTTCTCAGCTACTAATACATCATCTACAGAACCAACACCACCCAAAGTGCCACTCTCACCCCTGGTCCATCTCTGTGAACCTGTGGATGTACCTACTGTAGAAGTAGAAGGATGAGGGGGCCTCATATGTCCTGTTGGTCTCTGTAGTGGAGCCATCACTCTTGGTCTAGGTGGTGTAGGATGTAATGCCTATGGTCTCGGAACCGGTCTCATAGGAGCTCCTATCACATCCATTGCCTCCTCCATGGAGGGTATCAACTCAGTGGGATATGAGAATCTATGGATAGGGTGATCTGCAAGCCAAGAGATGTATCCATCTATGACCCCTGCATCAACAACCTGTGGACGGTAGTCCCAGTCTCTACCTATGATCCTACTGTACTCATCTGAACATAAAGAATAAGTGAGCCTCTGTGTCCATCCGAGCCCAATCTCACGAACAATGCAAGCATAAGCAGTATACTCCTTCGGGACATCCTGAATGCATCCATAATGATGCCAGACTCTGGTAATCAAAAATCTCTCCAAAATGGTGGAAGACTGACCAATAAGTACACGACTCTGGAATAGAAAGCTGTACTGCTCCCTCACAGTGGGCTAGACCTCTATTTGCAAGTACGGTCTCCATACTACAAATGTCATATCATCCAAGCATCATCTAAAATACTTAGTATGGCCCATGCAGACCTGCGTGACATAACCAACATATGTGTATATCACTGGCTCTTGTGGCTGACGCTGTGTCTGAAAAACCAATCTCAAAACTGGGATATGCTCCCAGGCCCATATCTGTAACACAAGAGATCCATAAGCGAAACTCTTTCAATCTTGATACACAACCTCGTGCATCTCTAAAAACATATCTGCCAAAAGACACTGACCCCAAGCAAGCTCAGTGGGGGTTGCCATAAGAAGTGCTACCATCGGGGCCCATCCCGTCAAGAAATTGTTCTACTGACGGCCCGGCATGATGAGCTCACCAATCATCCCAACAATAATGCACTCTAAGCGGTGTGTATGACCATATCTCTGTACAAGGGTCTCCCATGAAATGGACCCAGTCAACTATGTATCATCACCAAACAGATGCCTAAAAGCATGAAGACCTACCTGGCCGGTACTCACATACTCAGGACACCGACTTCTATGGAAAGGAATGCGTAATATCCTATATACATCCTCTAGAGTCACAGTGATCTCTCCAGTCAGTAAATGAAAATTTTGTGTCTCTAAGTGGAACCTCTTGATCAATGCAGTCAGCAGGCCATGATTTACCCTAATATCAGGTAAATGGATTAGGTGCTCAAACCCACATGCAGCAAGATGTACCCTCATAAGGTCAGGAAGCGAAACACATAGTCTCTGTGTCACTGGATATGAATGACGGACATGTACATTTGGATATGTGACCTATATTATACAGAAATGGGAAATTCTATCAGAAATTGGGTTCAACAACAGGCTAATAGTGCAAAAATTGAATGGTTTGGTATTTCAGAAGGTAGGTCAAAGAGTCAGCAATCAGGCAGAGCAATCAGAAAAGCAAAAATTTTGACCTAAGATGGAGTTTTGCACTCACTATTTTTCATATGACAGTCCAGACTGGCGTAAAAAGTCATACGACTTTTCACAATAGACCAAATGACAAACCATAGTCATATGACACTGGACACTTCATCATACAAGTTTTGAGGGACCTGATGAAATGTCGTACGACTCATGGGTCCCTCTCATACAACATTGGGCAGGTCATGAAATGACAAAGGAAATGAAATTCAAATGTCGTACGAGTCTGGGGGAGGACTCGTATGAGTTTTCATACATGCGACAATTGAAAAGCAAAACGCGTATGAAAAATTCTAAAAATGCTATAAAACATGAAAAATTTGAAATTTCAGAGAGGCACCGAGGTCCACATACCAGATGTCTGTACTGTCGAGGTCTCTAATGTCTCCGGCTGTGCTCAAATCGATGCGAACTCATAGGTACCTTCGGTTCTCTCTGTTCTGCCATTTTCTCACTCAGAGGGCTCCACAAGATCTCCAAAGTCAAATGGTTGAAATGATTTGAAAATGACCCTTCCGACCCTTATATAGCTTTTGACCTAATTTTCAAAAGTGCTCTGTTTTCCATGAAAATTGCACCCCTGGCTAATTTCGATGTTCTGAATCCATTTTCGAAATCAAAATTCAAATTTGAGATTGTTTATTATGTCAAAATCATGATTTAAAATTTTGGGCCTAGGACAGTCTACTGCTTGCATATTCGACCTTCAATCACCATAGAAATCCAAAATTCAACTTAACTGATTATCTTACATCAAACTATCAAAATTTCAACTTGGTCACCCATGGTCAACCCATGGTCAAACCTAGTCAAACTTGGTCTTCTGGACCTACAAACGATGCAGAATGCATTCACGAACATGTATAACCACTTCTCAAATCAATTAACATGCTTCTCAACCATTTAACGCTGACTTTTCTTGTCAGATTTCAATTTTAATCCCGAAGGGGGCATGATATTGCATATCATTCAATTCTATAATCTAAATTTTGAAATCATATCTTTCCTCAGTAATCAAGACAACAACCACGTCTAGTTGCTGATTCATCAAAAATACCTCATCGCTCAGGGAAAATCAATCATCACTCGGGGCATATCAGATTCATCGAGATCCATATCAATCTGATATTCTCCTAATCTTGTAAACTGTATCAATTTTTTGTAACCATCAGTTCATTAGTGTTATTTCCTTGGTTCTTCGATAATTGAAGGGTTCAAATGTGATACCTATGTGATTCTTCTAAGGACAATCGAGTCTGGAATCGGTCACTCACTTCTTTGCAATCATAAGGTTTCGAATCAGGCATTTTGATGATTTTGTTTCATTGGTTCATCATTGTTATAGTTAACATTATCTTTGGTCATTCAGGACCTATCATCTTCATATCAATTTCAATCAGTTTTTGTCTCATATCAATATCAATTTCAAATATCAATTTCAAACATCAGTTCAATATCATACATAGATTGTCTTTGAACCACTGCGCTTCGCACAACAATTCAAAGAGGGGAAAAATGTAATACCCCAAAAATGGGCTATAGGTTCATTAACCTCCTATGTCGACACATCGAACGAAATCGACATCAAAGTCCTAACCTAAGGCACATTGGCACATTATCGAATCTTAATTGATTATCCTAAATTCTGCATCGGGGAATATTCCTAGAAATATTTTTAATTATCATAATTATCTTTAATTTAATGATTATTTGGCGATAAATCCTATTTATCCTAAAGTTTGATTAATTGAATATTCTAAATATTTAATTAATTAGATTTAATTTTTCCATTTAATTGTTTAATTGAAGTTAATTCTATCTATTCCTAAATTGTATTATTTAATTTTGACAATAAATCCAAAATCCTATGAATAATTGATTAAATTCTTATTTAATTAATTAAAGCAAGTTGTCAATTTTTAATAATATTGTTTTTGAATAAAAGTTTGAAAAATAATTGATTAACTCATAAATCAATTATTTTATTTTTAAAAATCAGTGAAGTTGGAAATAAATCACTTTATTATTAAATTAATTCATAATTAAAACATGCACAATCACAAAAGCAGACAACTATCAATTATCAATTAAAGCTAAACTCTATTTTGAGTTAAACTCTGCTTTTGCATGTTTTTGTGAGTTAATTATTCTTTATAATCAGATAACTCAAAAATCAAGCTGAGTTAATTTGAGTGATTTATGGCTTTTATTAATGCACCTCCAAAGCCCTGGATTTCTATAAATTAAGGCCTCAGCTCTTCACAAACCATCTCATATTTTTGCATCCTCATGCTGTCGAATTGGAGACTGAAGAATCATCTTTGCGAATCCAAGCTATTGTGAGATCATTCTTGTTTTTGAGTATTGCATATCATTTAGAATTCATCTTAGATCAATTAATTGCATATCAATTTCATCTTAGATTCTAGATTCATATCAGTTTTCATCATATCATTGCATAGAAAATAAAAAGAAAAGATTAATTGCATTCATATTTCATATCAATTTTGCATTCAAATCCTTCGTTTAGGTGTTGTCAAGGTCACTGATCTTGATAACAATTTGAGAACATCATACTCGCACCTATTAGAAGGCATTAAATTGTCTGGTTAGTTTAGCTTTCAATTTATTGTAGCTTTTATTTTTCCTAACCTCTAATGTTTTACTCAAGTGTTGTGTCTACAGATCAGGTACAAAATTCACACACACACTCCTACACCATGAGTGGAAGGAGAGAAGTAGGGTGGGATGTGTAAGAGACCAAATTTGTAATGATTCGAATCAATAAATAAAGAACATCCTTGCAATAGTAAATCTCTACCCGTGGGTACATTCACTACAACAGTGAATTAAATTGCTTATGGAAATGTGTTCTTGAGTGAATAGTGATGTAAGATCATTGCCTTGTGTCAAAACCAAATAGATCAATGATTGAAGTTTTTAGAAACTGAGAGCACATATATTCAGTGGAGGCTATAAGAAGGGATATTTGTTCAAAGATTTTCTAGATCTCTAAAATTCTACAGAATATCTTCTTTACTGAGTTGAGGTGGGACAAAAGTAACATAGCTCTATGAAACCTTCAAAAATATCCCTTCTTTGGCCTCCACTCATACCTCTTCTCATAATCTGGAAACGTTTCAAAGAAACAAGTGATGAATATGCAGATTTTCCTAAGCACTACTGGGAGCTGACCTAGCAACACATGTACTATTGTGAAAATCATCACAAGTCCATTTGTTGCTGGGTCTAGTTCCTAGTAATGCTTGGTCAAATTTGCATGTTTGTCAAATGTAAATGGACTACTTTGTGCCTGACATACTTAAATGGAAGACACTAAGAAGTACCAAATGATGAATGCTCAATTGTTGTAATGGCAAAGCATCAGAACCGTCCATTTCTAGAACTTGATTTTTCTATAGTCCTAGTGATTTTTCTTATTTTTTGTCTTTTGTCCCTTTTTGATTTCCTATGTCTATGCTTGGTGACAAGATTTTGAACATTGTTGACAAAGTGTGTTTCTTTTTTTTATTGTCATGGGGTTCCACATTGTTTGTTGCTCTTGATAAATTAGGCCTTGAATTTGAATTTTTGTTCACTATTTTATTTCAGCTTCATATTTCATTCATTTTTCATATACACAGAGACTACACATGCTGATAAAAAGATGAGCTAGTTGATTTATGTTTAATATTCATGATTGTAAATGGTCAATATTTTTTATGGTACTCCTTGGTGTATTCCATTTAAAAATAATCATGTTTCTATGGCTATGATAAATGTCCCTCTTTGTTGAGAAAATTAGAGTTGACAAAATGGTTGTTCAGCGATTGTATCTGCCATTAGAGCCATTTCATATGCATAGGTGATGAACATGCAGATTTGTGTAAGCACTACTGGGAGCTTACCCTTAAACACATGTACTATTGTGAAATATCATCACAAGTCCATTTGTTGCAGGGTCTAGCTCCTAGTAATGCTTGGTTGACAAATCTGAATATTTATCACCTATGCATTTACCTTCTCTAATCAAATCTTATATGCACGTGTACTATTGTGAACATGTAGATTTTCCTAAGCAGTACCGGGAGCTTACCCAGCAACACATGTACACATGAAAATCATATCACAAGTCTATTTGGTGCTTGGTCAAATTTGCATGTTTGTCAAATCTAAATGGAATACTTTGTACCTGACATACTTAAATGGAATACACAATACCAAATGATGAATGCTCAATTGTTGTAATGGCAAAGCATCAGAACCGTCCATTTCTAAAATTTGATTTTATATAGTCTTAATGATTTTTCTATAGTCCTAATGATTTTGAACATTGTTGACAAAGAGTGTTTCTTTTTGTGATCATAGTCTTAATAATTTTTCTATAGTCGTAATAATTTTTCTTATTTCTTGTCTTTTGTCCCTTTTTGATTTCCTATGTCTGTGCTTCATGTAAAGATTTTGTCACCTTCTTTTGATGGTATATTTCATTTAATCTATGTGGAATACTTTTTTGTTTACTATTTTATTTCAGCTTGATATTTCTTTCATTTTTCATATACGCAAAGACTACACATGTTGATTAAAAAATGAGATATTTGATTTAGGTTTACTTTTCATGATCGTAAATGGTTAATATTTCTGATGGTACTCCTTGGTGTATTCCATATAAAAATAATCAGGTTACTATGGTATGATAAATGTCCCTTTGTGTTGAGAAAATTAGAGTTGAGAAAATGGTTGTTCAACGATGATTTGTATCTGCAGGTTGCAAACAAATCATCGTTCTTCCACCAATGAGTCATTCCATTCAAGAAAGACCGTGTCTAACGATATCAACCCACAAAAAAATAGGGAGACAATTGCTAGATTGTGGTCTAACTTTAAAAGAAAAGGTGATGGGAAATGTTATTGTCCCTGCAAAATTTGTAGGGGCTTAAAGATTCAAAGATATCTAATCAAAACACCCAAGGAACATTGTAGGCAGCATGGTCACATTGAAGGGGGAAACAAATTTTGTCCATTGGTATGTATTTTAATAATTTATAAAATACATAAGACATGATTTGATGATGACATCATGGTCATGGTTAATTTAAGGTCATCATTTTGATATAGGTCAACCACCCCGGGTTTCATGTTATGGACCATGACAATCCAGAGAATGTGGATTTCCAAATGAGGGAACATGGAGGTGTGAATATAGAAGTAGAAGGTAATGATCCCATGGAAGATCACGATGATCATGATGATCGAGATGATGATGATGATGATGATGCAAATATCCTTGATGTACCTATACTTGATAAGGCATACGAGCCCCTATATGAATGCTCCCAAACAACTCTTCTTGTCGTTGTATTGTTGTTGGTGAACTTGGAGGTTATGAATAGTTTATCCAATGTAGCAATGACACGTATGTTAAGGTATGTCATCTTTTTTATTTTTTAGTCGTAATTCCCTTATAGTTAACAAAGGGTGAATCATGTAGCAATTAATATTCTTTATATTAACAAATTATATTTTTGGTCATAGGTTGATAGGTGAGTGTTTGTTACCACCATCAAACATTCTACCTCGCTCGTACTGAGAATTATTTGCCATTATGAAAGATATTGGAATGGAGTATCAAAAAATAGATGCATGTCTGAATGATCATATTATATATCATAAACAACATGATTTTGCAACAAAATGCCCTGATTGTCATATTCGATAAATTCCCATTATTCCATGTTTGCAATGATTATTTAGGTGCAATAGCTTGGCACAATTTATGGATTACCATGCACACAATAGAAGTCAAGATGAGATTATGCGAATGCCTGCAGATGGTTTGACATTTAAGGAAATAGAGGAAATTTGGCCACACTTTAAAGAAGAACCTCACAATCTCAAGCTTTCATTGGCAGCGGACGGTGTCAATCCGTTTGGAGAGATGAGATCTATTTACTTGGTGTGGCCTGTTTTTGTTATCAACAATAACATTCCTCCTTGGATGTCCATAAAGAGGGAGCACATAATGTTGGCAATGATTCTTCCAGGTATTTTTTCATTTAATAGTCATCTAAATTAATTTATTATAAATAACCATCAAAATGGTCATAATAATTATGTAATATTTTTGTTCATTCAACTAGGTAAGTACCAAGTTAAAGATATCAATGTATATATTGAGACCCTTATCGACGAGTTGATGGTGTTATGGAATGGGGTCACTATGTATGACATCTCTAGACCAATAAGACAAAGACAATTTCAATTCCATGCAATGTTTCTATGGACAATACATGATGCCCCTAGGCTAACACATTTTTGTGGTATGTTCTCTTCTTAACACCTCTTTTTTGGTATGTTATAGTGCTAACACAAAATTAACATATTTAATCCAATTATACATGATCTTGTAGGTCTTTAGACAAAAGGAAAATATGCATGTCTAGTTTGTGGTCCAAAGATGAAATCTCATAATTCAAAATGATGCAGGAGCATCCAAGGTTGAGATTGGGGCATTCTTTGTCCTCGGTGAAACTACATAGGGTATTTGTATTTGGCCGGTGTTACTTAGTTGCAGCCATGACCGATGGTCTCGGTCATTGAAGGAAGCTCAGTCATTGAAGGAACTCAGTTGTCTTCGGTGCTTGGTGAAAGTGTTACTCAGTCATGCCTGTGGTGCTCGGTCGACACTGGTGTTCGGTGATGCCTGGTTTGCTCAGTTATTTCACTGTTGCTTGATAGTTCTGGTTTACCTACTAGAGTTCTATGTGATTTGTTGGGCCGACTTGGTGCATTTATTTTTGGTAGCTACTGTTATAGGCCGACATGTTGGATTAAATGTTTTAAAGGCTATTTTGATGCTAACTTGTACTAAATTTAATATTTGTTAGGGGGAGTTAATGGTTTCATCCAGCTGACTTGTGGCTGATGACTAGTATTTATAGGATGTTTGAGTAGATGTTTAGGGGGCATCAGGAGATCATAGAAGTTCATGACTTGAAGGATTAGCGAATCAGATCTAAGGTTCTAAAAGTTGGAGTTGGTGAAGTTGTGGAAAAGATCTTGCATAGCAGATTTTTATCTGATAGGTTGTAATTGTAGAGCTAGTGGTTTGCACACTTGGAGACAAGGAGATTTCTTGGAGGCTTGCAAGATCAAGTTTAGATCTGCCTTAGGGTTTCCATCAGCTTTTGATTATTTTTAGAGCTGAACTAGCTCAGATTGTATTGGATATGTTTGGATCTTGCAGAATTATTTCTGATTGTAATTGGCCCTAACCCGGAAGGCCTTACAGCCAGGCATGTTAATGAAAATCATAAGTTAAACAATTACTTTGTTGTTGCATTGTTGAGTATTATGCTATGTTTTTCTATTGGCTACAATGTTTGGACTGTCCTTAATTGGATTCATCATCCTTGATTGCATCAGGTGGTATCAGAGCTGATAGTTGATCCTGTTGGAGCAGAGATTGTGTACAATATGGATTGCAGATCTGAGGCACTGAACTTGTGAAATCTTGCCCTAGTTGTTTGTTCAAGGTGGCAGGTTGAGATCTGACTTGCATGCAACTTGGAGATTGTCACAAGGTGGTCAGTGTAGGGTTTATTGTAGAGGGTTTCTCTTATCTTTAAGGATGCCTCCAAGAAGATTGGACCCTAGAGCTATTGTAGATCTTTTTGATGCTATGGAATCAAAGATTTCTGATAAAGTTAGATCAGATGTCAAATCTTGTTGGCATTAAGTATATTTGTCATTAGTGACAACACTTATTCAGACTCTGTGTGCTTACCGAGCTCATCTAGCAGAACAATGTTTACCGAGCAGACTGAACTTCATAGTGCTTACCGAGTTATCATTACCGAGTGATGAGATGAGTAGTGTTTACCGAGTGCCAGCATGGTAAACAGGGAATTCAGTTTCTACCGAGTGACACTATATCTACCGAGTCTCTAGTGTATACCGAGTTTGAAACTATGACCGAGTGGTTAGTATGGACCAAGTCTCCACTCCTATCAAGAGCATGATGATGCTGAGTATTGTAGTGGATGCCGAGTATCAGAAAGTCACCGAGTTAGTTTGCAGGAACTTTGTAACTATATTTGGGCTGACTCAATAATACTTGTGTTGACTTGTATTTTAGCAGCCAACTTTGTAATTATTTTGGATTGATATATAAGCAATGTTTTGTATCATATCAAAGTGTAGTAATGAGTGAAAAAGAGAAGAAAGGCAGAGATAAGCAAATTACAAAGGGCTACAATAGTATAAGGAGCAGCAGAGACATATCTATCATAGAAGGTGATCAGTACATCAAAGAATCTCAATCAGCAAGTACAGTTGCAATTAAGAGATCTACTGTTTCATCCTAACAGGTGAATCAGCTTGAAATCCTTTAACAGGGTAGACTTAACAGTCTTTTGTAAAATCTCTTAACCGAGTGCATACTTCATTGTATGTTTGTAAATCCTCTAACAAGGTGGACCTAGTAGTCCTAATTGCTCCTAACAGGGGAGATCATCAGAAGTGATCATTGTAAGCCTTAACCGGCCAACTTTATACTGCAGTATTGAAGTTTTGTGGGTATTATCCCCACCCCAGTTTTACTTTCTATTTGGAAGGTTTCTGGGTCACCAAATCTATGTGTTCAAAGTGTTATGAATATTTTATTCTTTCTGTTACTCATGCATGCAATTAGCTTATTGATCTAAATGTTATTTGGAATATGGTTAAGATCTGAAGTTGATATAAAAGTTTTGAAGTTATTGATTCACCCCTCCCCTCTCAGTAACTTGGCTAGTCTTGAATATTTCCAACAATTGGTATCAGAGCTTTGCGGTTCTCAGGATAAAGTTTGACAGCTTGAGAAAAGATCCAAGACAATGGAGATATTCAGACTTAACAAAGTAATTGAAAATGAAAAGCTAGATCTAGAAATGGCCATAGCTCAACTCAAGGAAGCAAAAGAGCATCTTTCCCAATCCCTAAAAAGAAGGAAGGAACTTGCAAACCAGATGAATGACCACCAGTATGTTGAAGAAAAGATTGAAGATTTTTTCCCTTTAAGCAGCTCAGATGAAGCAAACAATGCAATCAAAGAACTCCTAGAAAAGAATGGATCTCTACAAGAAGAAGTAAGAAAATTGAAAAGAGAACAGGAAATTCAGTCAACAAGATTTTGTGAAATCTTGGAACAAAGAAACAAGATAAAAGATGAAATAGAAGGAAAGAACAATGAAATCCAGAATCAAACTCTTCAGTTAGAAAACCTTATTGATCAAGTCTCCAATGCAAATGAAGAAATCTTGACTCTGAGATTAGAAAATGATAGGATAACAGAGGAGCTGAGATCTGAAAAGCAAATTAGTTTAAGATTGGTGAATGACCTAAACACTGAAAGGAAAATCAATGAGAGAATGATGAAATCTCAAGAAGATATGAATCAGCTGTATGAACAAAACCTTCATAAGCAAAAGGAAAATCAGGACTTGGATACAAAGAGGAAGGTGAATCCTCCAAACAAGGTACTCAAAAGAATCAGAAACCTACTTGTAATCACTGTGGCAAAATTGGTCATACTTCAAACAAATGCTGGAGCAATGGAAAAGCAAAATTCAATGGAAAATGCTACAATTGCAATCAACATGGTCATAAAGGAAATGAATGCAAGGAGAAACCAATATTTGAAGGCAAATGTCACAAATGTAACAAACAAGGTCACAAGGCATCATAATGCAAATCTAAAACACCCAATCCAACAGAACAAATTGTAAAAGCAATATTTGGTTGGGATTACAACACTTGGTGTAGGTGTCATTACTGTGGAGAATATGGACACATTGGCATAAATTGTGTAAGGCATCACTTGAGAAAAAGGGATACTACCATAAGATGTTATACATGCACTAAACTTGGTCATATAGCTAAAAATTGCATGAATACAAGTAGAGTTGCAGATGAAAAGAAAGAAAAAATAGATAGCATTAGGAAGCAGATGAGACAACAATGGATTCCTAAACCTACCAAACAAACTAGTCAAAGTAATAAAGTCACTCATGAAGAGGGTGGCTCTATCAATTCTAACTAAGTCTCCAAGGAGTATTGGAACTGTATCTTCATAGACATATTCCAAAACAGTTCCAGAATTGAAAGAAAGAAAGATCCAAATCAGTATGCAAGATACAGTAGGATCATAGGAAGGTCGGTATCAGTTACCACTGAGCAAGGTCAGGAGTAACCTAATTTCATATGGTTACCGAGTAAGTATGAATTTGTATGTTCACCGAGTTGCAGTCTCCAACATCTACTTCAGTACCTTCTTCAGTTTTGAGTTTTTCAGCAGCAAGTACTTTAGTTTTGGATACCTCAGTAAGTACTTCAGATTCTACAGTTGTAAATACTTCAGTTTTGGGTTTATCAAGTATTCCAGTTAGCATTCCATTAGTTGGAAATTTATCATTTTTCACTACAAGTCCTACTGTGTCTACAATAATTTCTACTACAAAGGCATTAAGTACAATGACAGTTGAACCTAAGGCTCAACCAAGTACAAGATTTTTGAGCAGGAGTAAAGACATAGAAGAAGATATAGATTTGGATGAGCAGATAGAAATTCCACAATTAGATTTTGCAAATCTTTTAGCAGACCAAATGCAAATGGTTGGTGAAATCCTCCAGAAGAAAGCAAAGCAAAAGAAACTAAAAGAAGAAAGAGATAGGGAATTTAAGATCATTGAGGATGCCAAGAATATTTTGACAGAAGCAATAGGTGTTGAAGTTGATTCCTCTCAACACATTTTGTTACAGTTGGCATAGGTAGTAAACAAGTTCAATGAGGACTCTTACGGTCAAGAAAAGTTGCTTGAGAAGGTTGAGAAGAAGTTTGATAATAAAGTGCTTGAGTGTATTGCTCAGTGAATAACTATCAATCAGGCAGGGTTATCTTCTATTTTGACTAACATTGAATCCTCCTATTCCAAGGTAACATCATTGTTTGTCAAGCTATGTAGTGTTGCCGAGTTCTCAAAGGATATTAAGGACAAAATAAATAAGATTGATGAGGATCTGAAGGTCAGTGCACAAAAGTTGCAACTTGAACCTAGTTCAAGCTCTGCACATCATATGACAATCAGATTCCTATCTGATAAGCAGTCAGAGTTACTGAAAGAGGATGCAAGGATCAGGTCAACATTAATAGATATTCAGAACATGATCCTCCCCATCATGGATACAATGCAGAAGCATATTGCACACTCAGAAACATTGATCCATGACAATCAGTTTTCAATTGTAGATCATATGATTGAACTCTCTGCAGAAGTCCAAGTTGCACTCCATACATGCAAGATTCTGCAAGAGAATTGGGACAGAACTCTAGCATTAATAAGTAAGGTACATTCTAATTTTCTCTCACATTTTGGTATCTCTGTGTAAAATATTTGTATATACACCTTTGGCATTATTGTCAAAAAGGGGGAGAGTATGTGGTGAATGGGGGAGATATGAGAAAATATATGAGAAATAGGAAATATGAGTATGAGGTGAAATAATATACTTGTATATATGTATACTGTATGGGGGAGACATAAAATGTATATACAACAAATTGACAAAAACAAATTTTGAAAAATCAAAAACAGATTCAGCATGATTTTTGTATATAAGTTTTGGGCAATAAGTGTTTTTGTCACTAATGCCAAAGGGGGAGATTGTTGGCATTAAGTATATTTTTCATTAGTGATAACACTTATTCAGACTCTGTGTGCTTACCGAGCTCATCTAGCAGAATAGTGTTTACCGAGTAGACCAAACTTCACAGTGCTTACCGAGTTATCACTACCGAGTGATGAGATGAGCAGTGTTTACCGAGTGCCAGCATGGTAAACAGGGAATTTAGTTTTTATCGAGTGACACTGTATCTACCAAGTCTCCAGTGTATACCAAGTTTGAAACTATGACCGAGTGGTTAGTATGGACCGAGTCTCCACTCCTACCGAGAGCATGACGATGTCGAGTATTGTAGTGGATGCCGAGTATCAGAAATTCACCGAGTTAGTTTGCAGGAACTTTGTAACTATATTTGGGCTGACTCAGTAATACTTGTGTTGACTTGTATTTTAGTAGCCGACTTTGTAATTATTTTGGATTGATATATAAGCAATGTTTTGTATCATATCAAAGTGTAGTAATGAGTGCAAAAGAGAAGAAAGGCAGAGATAAGCAAATTACAAAGGGCTACAATAGTATAAGGAGCAACAGAGACATATCTATCACAGAAGGTGATCAGTACATCAAAGAATCTCAATCAGCAAGTACAATTGCAAGTAAGAGATCTACTATTTCATCCTAACAGGTGAATCAGCTTGAAATCCTTTAACAGGGTAGACTTAACAGTCTTTTGTAAAATCTCTTAACCGAGTGCATACTTCATTGTATGTTTGTAAATCCTCTAACAAGGTGGACCTAGCAGTCCTAATTGCTCCTAACATGGAAGATCATCAGAAGTGATCATTGTAAGCCTTAACTGACCAACTTTATATTGCAGTATTGAAGTTTTGTGGGCATCATCCCCACCCCAGTTTTACTTTCTATTTGGAAGGTTTCTGGGTCACCAAATCTGTGTGTTCAAAGTGTTATGAATATTTTATTCTTTCTGTTACTCATGCATTCAGTTAGCTTATTGATCTAAATGTTATTTGGAATATGGTTAAGATCTGAAGTTGATATAAAATTTTTGAAGTTACTGATTCACCCCTCCCCTCTCAATAACTTGGCTAGTCTTGAATATTTCCAACAAGATCTGAGATAGGGTTGATGAAGAATGACATGGTTGCCAAGATCATGAGAGTTGTTTCTGGTGTACCTCAGAATGTTGGTACTGAAGATGGCTATGAAGAAGCTGCTGAAGAATTTGAAACTACTAGATCTAGTGGTGATGACTGGAGCAATAGATCTGGTGAGGACATAACTACTCGGTTGCCTAGATCTAGAGCTCAGTTTAGTAATGGTTACCAAATGGAAGTTTCTACTTTCTTTGGTACTTTGAAGCCCAACAATCTGATTGATTGGATTGGTGAACTTGAAGATTTCTTTGAGTTGGAAGAAATTGAAGATCCTCTTTAGGTGAGATTAGCACAGACAAAGTTGAAAGGACATGCTGCTCTTTGGTGGAAGGAACTACAAAGAGATAGAGAAGATGAAGGTGAAATGAAGATCAATCAGTGGAGGTTGATGGTGACTAAGTTGAAAGCTAAGTTCATACCTTCTGATTATGAGCTTGACTTGTTTAAGAAGTAGAATCTTAAACATAAGTATCTGTCTGTGGAAGATTATACTGAGGAGTTCTACAAACTTACTATTTGGTTTGGACACTGAGAGCTTGGTAAGGAAAAGGTAGCTCGGTATGTGAATGGTCTAAGATTCAATATTAGGATGAGATTGGTATGCTGAAGATTGATTTTGTTGAATATGCTTATCAGTATGCTCTGAAGGTAGAAGATAAGTTGAAGAGGAAACAACATTGTAATCCCCAAGGGAAGGAAAAGATTGATCACTCGGTGAAGGATAAACTGACTGATGCAGAAGATGAACATAAACCTTTGGAACTGAATAAGAATACATGTAGAGTTATCTTTAAGGGTACTTGCTATAATTGTGGAGAGGAAAGACACCATTCTTTTGAGTGCACACAGAAGAAGGTTGACCGATGAACTGTTGTGGTGAATGAGAACATTCAGAATGAACCTGAATATGAGAAATTGCTGCTTCGGCGAACATTGCTCGGTACAAAGGAGGAACCTTGTCAGAGGAGTAACTTGTTTAGGACCTGATGCAAGTTTGGAGGTAAACTCTGTGATGTTATTGTTGATAGTGGTAGTACTGATAACCTTGTTGCTGAGGACATGGTTTAGAAACTTGGGTTGAATAGAATGAAGCATCCTTTTCCTTATAGGATTGACTGGTTACAAGATGTTCATGCTCTAGAAGTAAGAGAACAATGCTTTATTGATGTTCAAATTGGCCAGTACAAGGATCTTATGCTATGTGATGTTGTGAAGATGAATAGTTGTGATATATTGCTCGGTAGACCTTGGAAATATGATTGTACAGCTATGTATGACTATGTTTGAAATGTGTTTACTATTGAAAAGGATGACAAGAAGTTTTCCCTGATGCATTTGCTGGATACAACACTCAGTAGGAGAAGCCTGAGTATTGGTAGCTGAGTTGAGATTATGGATCCAGAGAAAATGAATGATCAATTTGGAGAACTGACCTATGTGTTGTCAAGAAAAGACTTGAAGAGACAGAGAAAACTGAAGTGGAAGAGTATGCAAGATGAAAAGGTGGAGGACTTGTATGTGAAGAACCAGTTCGGGATTTACGTGCTGAATCCTGGAAGATGTTCTTCTCACATATGAATATCTTTTGGAACCTAGGGTGTCTGATGCAGGGGCATCCAAGGTTGAGGCTGGGGCATTCTTTGTCCTTGGTGAAACTGCATAGGGTGTTTGTATTTGGCCGGTGTTACTTGGTTGCAGCCTTGGCTGGTGATCTTGGTCATTGAAGGAAGCTTAGTCACTGAAGGAACTTGGTTGTCTCTGGCACTCGGTGAAATTGTTACTCAGTCATGCCTGTGGTGCTCGGTTGACATTGGTGTTCGGTGATGCCTGGCTTGCTCAATTATTTCACTGTTGCTCGATAGTTTTGGTTTACCAACTGGAGTTCTGTGTGATTTGTTGGGCCAACTTGGTGCATTTATTGTTGCTAGATATTGTTATAGGCTGACATGTTGGATTAAATGTTTTTAAGGCTATTTTGATGTTGACTTGTACTAAATTTAATATTTGTTTGGGGGAGTTAATGGTTTCATCCAGCTGACTTGTGGCTGATGACTAGTATTTATAGGATGTTTGGGTAGATGTTTACGGGGCATCAGGAGATCATAGAAGTTCATGAATTGAAGGCTTAGTGAATTAGATTTGAGGTTCTAAAATTTGGAGTTGGCAAAGTTATGGAAAAGATATTGCATGATCTTGCAGATTAGATTGTTATCTGATAGGTTGTAATTGCAGAGCTAGTGGTTTGCACACTCGGAGACAAGGAGATTTCTTGGAGGCTTTCAAGCTCAATTTTAGATCTGTCTTAGGGTTTCCATCAGCTTCTGATTGTCTTCAGAGCTGAACTAGATGAAATTGTATTCGATCTGTTTGGATCTTGCAGAATTATTTCTGATTGTAATTGGCCCTAACCCGGAAGGCCTTATAGCCGGGCATGTTAATGAAAATCATAAGTTAAACAATTACTTTGTTGTTGCATTGTTGAGTATTCCGCTATGTTTTTCTGTTGGCTACAATGTTTGGACTATCCTTAATTGGATCCACCATCCTTGACTGCATCACAAAAAGTTTAGGAAAGCAGGTGTTCGATGAGCATAGACACTTTCTCCACAGGAATCATAAGTACCAAATTATTGAAAAATATCTTTTCAATGGGAAAGAAGAGACTACATCAAAGCCACGGAGAATGAAACCTCACCTATGGAAGTTAGAATACAATAAAATAAATCATCGAGGTAATATCATTCCATCTGATGGTTTTTGTTTGAAATTTATATTTTGAGATTATGTTTTCTTTACTGATGATGTAATTGATGCTCGTGAAGTTCATCAAGGCATTAATGACCAACTTTCAAAAGGAATAAAAGTTATCCTATGCAATTTAGTAGGTTTTCATACTACGAGCAACTCCCAATCATGCATTTGTTTGATGCTGTGCATATTGGAAAGAATGTAACAGAGACATTATGAAAAATATTAGATGGAAGGCGTGACAAAGACAAAATTGTCAAAATTTGTAGTGACATTGAAGAATCCAACCATGCAATGAAAAATGTCATTCAATCAAATAACAATGGAGACTAGATTGATACAAGTGCCCTTACTTGGTTATTTTCGGAGTAGCAAAGCAATGCTATAAAAGAAGTCATAAAAAAATACGATTTCCCACAGGATTTTCTAGGAACATAAACAATCTCATATCAAAGAAAAGTGAATTTGGGCCAAGGATGAAAACACATGATTGGCATGCATTTATTAAGGTAATTCATGTTATTTTGTATTCACTATATATTTGTATACTGCATGTAGTTTTCATTGCATTATTTTATAAAATATTGATAAGATCATTTTACAAATATTGCAGTATGTTCTACCTCTATCTCTCCCACACCACTTCGACAACAGTGTCAAACAAGTTATATATGATCTTGGAAAATACATGAGGTGGTTGTCATCAAAATAAATCAATAAAGAAGATACAAAATATTGGAAGAGAAAAATTCCTCATCTTATGTGTGAAATGCAAAAGTGTCTACCTTCAACTTTTTTCAATGCACAAGAACACTATCTCATATATCAAGTTGAGGAGATTGAATTGTGTGGACCTGTACAAACTAGGTCAATGTGGATGGTTAAGAGGCACTTGAAATTTTTTAAAGGCTTGGTTTGACAGAGAGCACATCCTGAGGGTTCTATAGTGGAGGGATATATGGTATACCAGATCATGGTGTACATTAGTGAATATCTTCCTAAGTTTGTAGCAAAGATCCATGTAGATCGTATTTGGGATCCCAACTCCATTAACAAATTCGAAGGGGAGTACTTGATGAGAAAAGGTAGATTGAGGAAAGTGAGAGGTAAATATAAGATGTTATGGTAGTTAATTAATTCTTATAAATCTTCAATATAAGTTATTTGTAATTGGTCTATTTTTTTATATATAGTTGGTCAAGAGTGGGATGCAATACATTTGTATATTGCAAACAATCTTGATTGGATGACAGTACGGGTTGAACGATGTCAACAAAATGGTTGCTTATTAACATGGGAAGGTGTTTCTTCATTGGTTAGAGAAGCTCATCGTAATGAAGATTCCAATGTTACACCAATGGTAATTGATCTAGCATATGGTTTAAGAGGTAGAGAGGTACGTAAAAATTTATTGATGATCATGACCCATATGTTTCATATCAACTCACGATGCAAATAATTTTCAAACGCTTGAAAAATTGTAGGTCAAGCACCACAAAGCTATGTACTATCATGGCCACAAATTTTGCATAAAAAAGTTGGAGGACACGAAGAAAACTTGTGATTCTGGGATAACTACAGTCTTCAAGGTCACTAATATATCATCTAGAAATGACATACATCCTCAACAATCTCAAAATCAATACTATGGCATCTTGGATGATATAATTGAGTGCGAATTTAACTCCTTCAAATTAGTTCTATTCGTCGTCAAATGGTACAGGCTACAACTAAATCAAAATGATCTTGATAGAAATGTTATTCAACATGATAATGGATTTACAATGATTAATACAAGATTGTTTGAGCCAATTGGAGATGAGCCCTATGTTCTTCCAAGCCAATGTGAGAAAGTATTTTACTTAGAGGTTCCACACAAACAGGGTTGGTCATTTGTTGTTAGACATGATCCAAGAGGAAGGCCGATAAAGTATAATGTTGTGGAAGAAGAAGATATTGATGATGAAGAAGAAGATGATAGTGGTGGTGGTGGTGATGATGATGATGATGATGATGATGATGATGATGACGATGACGACGATGATGATGATGATGATGATGATGATGATGATGATGATGATGAGATGGATGAAGAAGATGATCAATGACATGATTGAAATGTATAAGGTATGTGATTTAATTATTTATATATATTTATATTGATTAGTATATATATTTAATATTGATTTATTGATTTCAATTCTATTGATTACATATTTATTGTGTTTAATTCTAATAATTACAACATAGGTGATTTATAATTACCAATGTTTTGCTTATGATGCTCAATTAATTGTTGTTGATGCATGTATATATTTTGTTTGATTGTCACCCTTTCTACAAATAGGCAATTGACTACAGACATCGTCACCCCTTCTGTTGATGATCTTGCATTCCATATATAAGGTAAAGGTAATTTGTTCATGTTTACGATCTTTTATATTGTTCATGTTGTCTTCTACGTTATTTGTAGGATACGTATCATGTAATGTTTAGCTAACTTAAGATAAATGATTAACATATGCAGGAAATTTAACCCCTTTGGTGAGGATCCTGCACAGTGACATGAATCAACAGGTATAAGTCAATAAATAGACATAATTTTCTTATATTATTCTTGTTTATCACTGAGCACGTATGTTATAAATAGACATATTATATAATCATATAATGTGTCGAATAATCGACACAGAAAGTTTGACATGTTATATTCTTCTTGTTTATCCTTTTATATGATTCCTATTTTTGTGCCTTTCCTTCACTTTCAACTTACATTTTATATCTCCCATGTATAGACAAAGAAGAATTGTATGGGTCATGACTCTATTCAAGACTTGATTATTCTATATATATTATTTAATTATTATCAAAATTTTATTTGAAGTGGGGACTTGAAAATATCTCATTTGATGGATTGCAAGACCCACCAAATAGGTACTTGTCAGATCTATCTTCATCGAATGAGGGAAATGCGGGAATGGTAGATGAAAGTTCTACATGTAGTACAACTAAAATAGGGAGATCAACTAGAGGTCAAAAGATTAGAAAAAAATTCAATAAATGCATGCAATTTTTCCTTGCTAAAGGGGGGTCATGTTCTTATGATGATGAGACCAAAGGTGACATCAAGGTACCCTTTTGGTACACACATCTTGAGAAAGAATGGGTATCCAATGAGCTACCTCCAATTAACACTAATTTTTGTGTTAACGAGAGGATATATCACATAGCTCCATCCTCATTACATGGTTTGGGCCTATTTTCCATGGATGGGATAAAGGTATGTTACAAAAAAGTTGTTGAATTGATGGAGTATGTTGGACCTTGTTACAATTACAATGATTGGATGTGGATTGTTCAATATAAAAAAAGTATGCGTAGGTATGCACTATCAACAAATTATATACAATGGAAAGAAAATGGACAAAGTAAAAGATTTTCTATGTACATTGATGGGAGACCAAAAGCAACAGGGAATATTGCAGGTTTTATAAATAGTACATGACCTTCCTCAACTAATATTCAACCCAATTGCATATTTGAGGCAAATGAGGGGAATCATGTTTTTGTATGTGTGATAAAATCAATAAGTGCAGGGGAAGAACTGCTAATAGATTATCATTTAAATCACATAGATACAAGCAAAGTTACTATCATGAGGGTGGTAAGTACTATATACTATTTAAACTAACCTCAAGTTTATGACTCCAATATACCATTTTATTAATATTTTTTTTTTGCTAAGTCTGTTGCTTTTAGTTCTCTAAAGTTTTTACATTTAATCTTTGTCACAGGACGACATGGATCCCGCACATGATAGAGGTCACGGGGATGCTCCTCCCACCCATTCTTCAACAATGGTAAACCTCATTGAAATTATACAAATTAGATAGTTGAAAAATGTTATATTATTATGTTATTTTATTTAGGGTTTTGGAGTTATTCTGGTAGTTTTACTGATATTCCCTATCACAATTTGATGTTCAGGATAGGGGATAAGCATCTACAAAAATAGAGGCAATAGTTGTAGATACAGATGAGGATATCCCATAAATCCCTAATATAATAAATACGGTGAAGAAAAAACTAAAAAGAGTCAATGCAAAAATTATTAGCATTTTGGAAGATGCAAATCCAACCGAGGAGATGCTGAAGAGGACAAATGAATTGATGGCGCAAGCACGTCATTTTGAAGTAAGCAGTAATGAATCTTTAGTTATAACAAAAGTTCAATAAAAGTTTATATTTTATACTCTTTTATGTCGTGAACTAAAATATGTATGTGTTCTTGCTACAGGATTTTTTTCTTGCTTAAGTACCTGGTCATGAACATCGCGGTGAGGCTGGTACTAGCAGAGCTCTGGCCACCTCAGGTAAAATAATCCTTAAGTTGACAAGTTACAAGGAATTTTTTCTTTGGAACATTCAAAAAATTCTTAAGTTAACTCTTAATTTTATTATTTCATAATGTATTTGCTAACAATGTATTGTTCAGGTGATCAAGTGCAGGCTAGGGAAAACTTTAGTGGTGATTATTTGCCATTTGGTGAATGTCACTTGTCGAAAACCCATGATTTGGAAAATATATTATCCATATGGGATCGACTGTATCGCCCCACATTTAAAATTGGGTCCAATGCCCAGGATCATCGCCAATCGATTTATTTAATTTTGTCTATTTCTTTCACATTATCGCCAATGGCATATAATTTTTGGGCACGATATATTTTAAACATTCACCTATCATTTCAAAGCAGCCCCAAATGGATGGCCTATATTCACCTATAGTTATATATATATATATATATATATATATATATATATATATATATATATATATATATATATATATATATATATATATATATATATATATATATATATATATATATATATATATATATTTAGGTGGCCCCAAATTCACCTACCATTTTATGGACGCGTGTCTCAAACCGATGCATTTTTTCCAACTTTATTAATCATACCAAAGTATTGAACAACCCATAATCACCTCAAAAATAACACAAGATGTGTTATAATTACACGAGCTTTGCCAAATATTTGTAGACCTAATACCTCCCGCCGAATTCGCCAAAAAAGAATTAGTATAAATACATTCATACATCAATGTTATTGTACACGATTTGGTTTGGTTCAATTGATCGATAGCAAAAGTTCAAATTGTTGAGTCTTGACTGCATTGGATGAGAGAGTTTTTAGTGCTTTGGGATTCCTAAAGTCAAAGCTAAGAAACAAACTAGACAAGAATTTGGAAAATTGCTTGAAGCTCTATACATCCAAGTATGAAGTCAATACTTTTCCTTACGAAAGGGAACTGAAATTGTGGAGGAAGAAATGTTAGAGAAGAGGGTTGGAAAAAATTTCAAACCAAAGTGGGAGTGCCAGAGACAATGATGTCATTGACTCATGTACTGGTATTGGTACTGCTAGCGGTGAACATTAGTTAAGCGGAGGTATGCAGAGTGAAGAAAACATCTCGAAGAACCAAGGAAGCTATGAAGTTGATGACGATGAATCTGAGGATCCCAATAATGATATGATGTGGCATCTTGAACCGTTGTAGAAGTAGCAGGTCCTAGGTATTTATCAAACTTTTTCTTGTAGTCTACTGTCAACTTCTGTATCTCATCATCAACCATGCATAATAGCATATTCCAATGTCACAAACATGAATGTGGTTGATAAATTGATAATGTCATCAAGATTCAATTCCATAATTAACAATGGTTTTCATTTGCATTATTCAGCTGAATCAACTCATATGGTACAATTCTTGTAGATTTTTCATTATTTTTTTTGACAACATAGCAATTCATATGTTACAATTCTTAGAAATACTGATTCTCATTAATTTAATTACAAATATGATACAATGTAACAATTCATTTATTAATATTAGTAAGAACACAACTCTGTGTCCTGTGATTCTATTTACAAAAGTCAATGACTCAATAGTAATACCCATTGGCACATTGTCCAATTTCAATTTCATTACCCTAAGCCAATGACCCCGAATTCCCTTTTATAGAAACAAGGGAGCAACAATAGCTTTAGGTCGATTTGCCTAATGTGAAGTCTCAAAATCTAAATCAGTAAGACAACTACAAGTCTAACTCTATAAAATCTCTACAACTGTACATTTCTGCATTTGACAGGCCAGTTTAGTAAATTAGCATTGGCAATAACATCTGCAACATTGATCCTGTTCAAAAAGCAAAGTTCAAACTTGTTACTTTAAAGTCAATTCAAGCAATTAGAAAAAGATATAGAGATTATTGAAATTGAAAGTACTTTCACATACTATGATTGATGAGATCAAGATGATTATGTCAATTTCTTTAGTATGCTCCATTCTTCATCGGTTGGAAGGTCACTATTTGTCATGTTATAGTAAATGACCTGCAACCTCGTCAGCCATCCATACTTGGAAGAATGAGTTGAAAGCAATGTTCCTTCCAATACTACATTCAAATTTGTCAATATTTTGATGCAGTTTGCAATGCTTTCATGAGTTTTGTCCTGAGGAAGCTTGCCTAAATCAGACGTCATTGTGTCCTCCAAATTTTTTTTGTAAGATTCTCTTCTAACAAAATTTGTTGATGAGTAATCAGGACCAGGACTCGGAAAACCAAGAGATAATAAGGCAAGAGTTTCATCCGCTTCTATTAGTTTCTGACATTTTTGAAAGACAGAGTTCACCTTTATTGATGCACCAACACGGTCCAAAATTCCCTTGCTTTCCAAATGCCTGTCACTAGTTGTGTTGATTTCTTGCAAAATTTACTTTGTAGTATCCCGTCTCTGACAAATTTTTTTTGTTCTTCTCAACATTCTCTTTCAGCTTCCCAAAACCATCTCTAAGACTTTCATTCAATTCAAACCAATCACACAACCTATCAACAGACACCTTTATTTTCCCCCAAAAGTATTTTTTTACTTGCTTGTCTGTATTATTTACTTGGTCATTCAAGCTGTTTTCGTAACTTTTAATTGTATTATTTTTCATCTTTAGGTCGTCTCTCATTTTTGAGAATTGGTGTTCACTATGTTGTTTTATTTGCTTTGCTTTCTCTTCCCACTATTTTGTTTTTACCTTCTCATTCTCTAATTCTTTTTTTAAGTTATTGTTTGTATGCCCCACATTCTCCATGCTTTTGTACATATGTAATGAAGAGGCTTTTTCATCCTCAAGTTTTTTTTCGCTATGTTCCAATTTTTCCCTTAGAGTTTTCAGTTCTGCGTCCATATGTTCTTGTTGTCCAATTGCTTCTTTAGAGGAAGAATTTTTTGTCCTTTTCTCTAATTATTTGCACTTGTTTGCTGCTGCTTTCTCCTTTTCCTTTCATTTTCCAGGTTTTCCTTTAACTTATCTATTGTGCCCTGAAGCTTTCCTTTCTCTCTCTCCAACTTTATCACTGAATTGTAGACCACTTGGTTGGACATTTTTGACACATTTATATTGTCCACATTTTAAATTTTGGATAAATCCATTTGGAGGGTGCTAACTTGAAATTGAGATGGATCTAATTGACTCTCTGGTGGATTGTTATCTCTAGCTGGGTGCATAACAACCATGAAATCCATCATATCTTTCTTTGGGTCATATGTGGGAAATAACCTGTTGGATGCAGGTTCTGCATCATGAACTACAACAACTGCTTCCATATTCAATGTCTTACTATTTTATCTATTCCTATTTTTGGACTATTCAAATTTTGTTACAAAATCATTGTAACAAAAATCAGGGTTTTCTGACACAATTGAATGTTTGAATGGTGAAATAGAACTTGAACTGATGTATGATCTTCCACCTATGTTGCCTATGGTTCTACTAATTCCACCATGAAGATTAGCAATAGTAACACCCTGACCCATTACAAAGGAGTATTTGGATTGTTATGAGGGTTTTGTCCTGAAGGTGTGGCAATTTTTGGACTCACAGTCATAACCTTTTTCTTCTTTACACTACCTTGATCTCTAGGATCCACTAATCCCATGTCCACTTGTAATGTCCTTTTCGAACCACTAGTTGTACTCATGATATCCACAACTATGGGAGTGACAATTGATTCAGATTGAATTTGAGTACTTGTAACAGGTGGAACTGGATTTGAAGCTGGAACAAATGAAATTAACTAAGTAGTATTTTTTTTTTATGAATATGATGATTGAAGTCCAAGGCCTAGTTTTTTACCATGTTTTGGTGGACTTGGTGGGTCAGGTGGAGACCAAGGCCCTTGTCCACTGGGACCCAGACCACCAAAACCTGGGTAGCCCATTTTTTCTACAATATCTGCCCCTTTGGTATATTTATCTTTTATGGACACATCAACTCCTCTACTAATTGAATATACTTTACTGAATGTGGGATTCATAGAATCTTTCTCATTCTCATCATCATCATCATGATATGCTTCAGCTGGATGCTCCTTATTCCATAATTCGTTAAACATTGTATCCTCTTCCACGTCATAAAGATCTGCAGAGGTCTTTGGCTCACCGAGATTCTTCCTCATTTCCCAAAAAATAGAAATTTTGGTTCGAGTCCAATTATCATCAATACATTCATCCATTAGGTCTTTTGGAATAGATTTTGTAGATGGTTGAGAAGCTATCTGGTAGAAATTGTATGATGTCGTGGCCTGCACTTTTCCTTTTTGTTTGTGTAATGCCATAATTTGTGATGACAATTCCTGTATTGAAATATTATTTTTAGCAGCATATTTCTCCATCTCTTTTTTGACCTCATCCCAGGACTCCATTTTTTAAAATTTTTCTATCAATGGCATACTTTCATGTTGATATTTTCTTGTAGAGTTCTCATTCTCTCTAAGCTTTGTTCCAATTATGTCAAGTGGATCATACTGCTAGTGACTGTCAACATCAAAGCAAAAAATTGAAAAAAAGGCTTGTGCCACTTTGACTCCTCTTCTCTCAAATGTGAACCCTCCAAATGAGAAAGGCAAGGAAGGAAATATCATTTTCTTTTCCTAACCATTAAAGAGTACATCTATGCTCTCCATCTTCCGTACATATTCCAATGCAAATACCCTCTTTGTGACATGTATTCAAAGTTTGTAGGGTTCTACCACTGAACCGTAAAACCTTAACACTATGTACTCTTCCATGAAGTACTAGTTAGCCAATTGTATTTGACTTCTGAGATGAATGTAATCTCTACATGTAACAGGCAATCTAGGCATTGGAGTGCCTGTAATTTTATCGTACATTGGTGCCAAAAAGAAGTCTAAAAAATTATTGTAGTTCCTTCTGTTATCAATCATCCTTATCTGAGGTGTCCACTCATATATTATATTTTGGCCCTGATTGCAAAGCTTGTTTGTCTGAAACATTGCACGATGCTTTGCTAAGAGAAGATAGCACAAGTAGGTTGTGAATCTAAATGTCTTCTATGAACCTGTTTTAATCATTAGTAATTGTTCTTGCATGCAACGAACAATGTGCTCAATAAAACAATATTTTACTAGTTCTTTTTCAAAATGAATATGAAAAAGCATTTCAAGAATGTTGGCACCCACTTCTTTGTTACTATTCAATCCCAAACAAAATGCTAGCAAGGAAATACTGTCCTGAGCCCATGGCACAAAAATATCATAATCATAAGGAGGCTTATGATCCGGACTCAGACTAGAACTGCTTGCTATTCCTCTAATATATGAATCTCTTTGTGTTGCATCTAATTTTTCATAATCCTCTGCTAGCTTTCCCAAGTCAATGTGCACGTTTGAGTTTTGTTGTTCAAACCCTAGGTCCAACAGACTAGCAAACTCACTCTCGGTTATGGACAAAATTTCCTCCTGAGTATTTTTATTCACAATTGCTTTTCTATTTTCATCATAATTTTTGGCGTAGACCATGATAATTTCTGGACAAGGGAATACTTGAGGTAACGCCATGCATGCCGACCCAGTAAACCATGGTGCAATTTTATTTGTCATTGCATTTAACGCGTTGTCAAATGAAAAAAAATTGAACCCTTATTTGGATCATTCCACTTATTTTCAAGTGCAAAACTAATTTCCAGTATTCCCTTATTTCCATGGATAACAGGATCATAAATATCATGGAATTCATCAGTGAAACCTGGTGTTTTAAGTAGATTGTGGAAGTCTATTATCTGACTTGGCCTTTTACTCATAATCTTATTCTTGATATTTGTTTTTCCCATTGTGGTAAGTTGGTAATGGTAACTGGTATCTACTATCACTATTTACTCATAGGAAAATTCAAATATTTATACACAACTACAAGCCTACAATTTATAGGGGTGATTCAAAATTAAACCCTAACAGGCTAATTTTTTTTCTATAATATAAATAGTAAAGTTGTATACCAAGAGATTTGAAAAATTTAAAATGCGGGACGTAGGTGTTCAGGATTTTAGTAGTTACCCGTAGTTTCAATTTTTGCAAACTATGACTGGGAAGAGAGTTGAGAGACATTGTTGCTTTCCTCAGACCTCAATCCTCAACCTAGAAATTTAGAATTCGTAACCCCTTTCTAAATCTCCAGACTAGTTATAATTATAAATAAAAAAACTTAGATTGGAAACTTAAAGCGCAAAAATTATACAATCTACAGTCTTCACGAGTCAGACGTGTCACGTCATCATTAAATGACATTGTTGGTAGATCATGCGAGACTATGAGTGGAATTTGTTTGGTGACACGTGTCATGATTCCGGAATGGATTTGAAAAGATGGGGTTGTTTTTCCCTTTCAGCCCGAAATACAACTTTGGTCATTGATCTACAATCATCCAATGGTCATAATGTCATTGTTAGCCACTATCTGTTGTGGTGGCCCTGTGGGTCCCATTAACCCACCTAGTCACATGATGGCTGACTCACCTCACGAGTCAGACGTGTCATGTCATCATCAAATGACATTATTGGTAGACCGTGTGAGACTGTGAGTGGAACATGTTTAGTGACATGTGTCATGATTCTGGAACAGGTTTGAAAAGATGGGGTTTCTTTTCCCTTTTGGCTTGAAATACAACTTCAGTCATTGATCTACAATCATCCAACGGTCATAATGTCATTGTTAGCCACTATCTGATGTGGTGGCCCCATGGGTCCCATTAACTCACCTAGTCACTTGATGGCTGACTCACCTCACGAGTCAGACATGTCACATCATCATCAAATGACATTGTTGGTAGACCATGTGAGATTGCGAGTGGAACATGTTTAGTGACATGTGTCATGATTCTGGAACGGGTTTGAAAAGATGGGGTTGCTTTTCCCTTTCAGCCTGAAATATAACTTTGGTCATTGATCTACAATCATCCAATGATCATAATGTCATTGTTAGCCACTATCTATTGTGGTGTCCCTATGGGTCCCATTAACTCACCTAGTCACCTAATGGCTGACTCACCTCACGAGTCAGGCGTATCACATCATCATCAAATGACATTGTTGGTAGACCGTGTGAGACTATGAGTGGAATGTGTTTAGTGACACGTGTCATGATTCCATAACAGGTTTGAAAAGATGGGGTTGATTTTCCCTTTCATCCCGAAGTCCATCGTACATCATCAATCTGTGTTCATCCAATGATAGTTATTTGCAACGGACATTGTTAAATGTTATACTATTATTTTTTCCTTTATAGATATTAATTAATAATGGATAATAACATTTAAAGTTATTTAATTGAATAGTAACAAATTTAGCCAATCAAATTCAAAATGCACTATTTTTTTAATAATATTACATTCTAATAAATTTTAGAGGCCGAAGTTAAGGTTACTTAGGTTAGTGTTTAGAGATTACAAGAATTTTGTGGTCACTGACTCACTAGGTCTCCCAAACATGAGTTAAAGTAATATTTTTTATTGATTATATAATATACTGAAAGTTAAAATGATATTTTTTATTGATTAAAACTTTAACGTTGATAATTATAATCACATATAATTCTCATACCTTATAATTAGAAAACTATAAATTCTTTCTCTAACCTTATTAATTCATTTGTCCTTCAAAATTATGTATATCTTTCATATTAAGTGTACGAGTGTGTGAAATTGGAAAAAATGTCATGACAGGTAACATTACCCAAACTTAATGTTAGTGATAAGACATTTCTTTTATTAACTTTAACTATCTACATTGTACAACTGTGATACAATTTAAATATTCAGATTTAAAAATGGAAATACCATCGGCATTGTTTGAACGTTTCTTTATTTCTACTGAAACATACTTACAAGTTACATCTACATGTCTAATACACAGATAAAGAAACTAATTATAATATTGCAATCACATTGACAGAGAAGTCTAAGAACCATTTTTTGTACCCATAAAATACAAATTGAAATGAGTTTGCAAAATTTTCATTGTTTTTTTTCATAAAATTATAATTACATTGTCCACTTCCAGTACAAAGCGAAACCTACTATAAACAAAAAACCCAAAAATGTGGTATGTTTTTATAAAAAAAAACCACTAGTAGTCCACTAGTGATTTTGCCCTCTGGCTCCATCTAAGTAGAATTCTGCAGAGAGGATTAACTGTGAGAATTCATCAAGCCACCTGTATTGCCCCACCTGAGCCTCCTCTTCATCAAGCATAAACCACTTACGAAGAAAATCCCTAGCAATCAGTGCCCATTTCCTATGGCGCTTCAACTGCCCAATATTAAGGCCCAATAGAAAAGGATGCATGGCCACATTCTGGCCTGGGAGGAGAAGCTTGGATATTTCACTTTCCCAAGGGATCCCCACCCCTATTTCTGTGAACACAACAACATTAACATTGTTCCCCAGGTATTCTTCTTTAAAAACCCTCCTCAGCAGCATTAACATGTCCACCTTCTCTCCTCCGAGGTCGAGAAGAGATGCCAAAAAATGAGGTGTAATGTCTATGTTGACCCGGTGCCTATCTTCATTGTGCAGAAACTCTCTGCCCAGCACCATTTTAATAGCCTCTATTACGAAAGGCCCACCCTCCTTAAAAATTGATTGCAAGGTTTCATTTGAAAAGGAACCCAAAAAGGCCTTCTGGGCCTCCTCAAATGTGCATCTAAGCCTAATTGGAGTGTCCATCTAAAACTTCAAAAAACTTAAAAATAAATTATTTGCAGAGTGCAGACTAATGACCTAAATAAACAATTTATCTAGCAAAGACGAATCGAGGAATAAAGAATCTAGATCGTTTATAAATAGCCCTTCAATCCTTGATTGTTACTTAGCAATAAATTATTCTTTCTTTAATGGTAGTAAATCCATTGTCCTTAATATGTCTCTAAATCTTTCATGTAAATCTTTCCCCTAAATGCATGCGTGTGAGAAATTAAAATTTTGTCCTTAATCTTTCATATTTGGCAGTAAATCTTTCCCATAAATGAAAAAATGTTAGAAATCGGTTATATGAATATTGTCTGTACGAATTTGGAAGTGGTGTGTGTCTACATGACAGTTAAAGAATGTCGCATGTCACTAACATGGCATTTATTTCTTACTGAGTTAAGAGGTTACAAGTTGCATTATAGGACCGTGATTATCGATACCAACATGTGTACATTTTAGTCTGTAGACAAGTTGACAACCCTAATTTGATACGTGTCAACATTTTGGTGACTTTTTGGACAACTCTGTTTCCTCCAAGAAATTGGGGCTGAAATTAAACTTCAGCCATTGATCTTGGATTGTCAAACGGTCTCAAATGATACATTTAACATTATAAAATAATGTATGTATGTTAGGTATGTTAGGTTAGGTTACGTGTCCGTGTTATGTCCAATCTTTTGAAAATCACCAATAAAATATATTTTTTCCCATAATTAACGAACAATTAGCCATAAAATAAATAAATTTTCAAACGGTACATAAAATTTGCCAATACAATTATTATTTTTTCCCTTCAAAAGAATATCATTCACCTCATATATTATAATTTTTTACTTCAAAAGAAAATTATTTGCCTCATATAATATATATTTTCCCCCACATGACTGAATAATTCACCAGCAATTTATGAAATTTTCATTCAGCAGGGAAAAATCACCAATACAAACTATGAAAAATCATGGATTTGAAAAACAATTCATCTGCATTAAAACAAATTCCCCCCTAAAATAATGTACGATTCGCCAGGATTTTACACTTTTTCCTAAAAGGGGGTTTCTTAAAGTTATCTCTAGTGCAAGTGATGCCTCCTAGGAGGTCGATTGACGTCCATTCGAGATTGCTGAGTACAATGTCAACAACAAGGGGCATACAAACATCGATGCCTTCATGGTCTATGCCTAGTAAATCCTTGTTTTGCTATATTTGGTTTTGTGTTAATTATGATTTGATAATTTGTACTTTAATCTTGGGTGCATCTCATAGTGGATTAATTTTGTGGAGTAGGAGATACACTGGCACCATCTTCTACGCTAGATACAGATCAGAGTACATGTATTGGTGATAATTCACCATCATTTCCTAGATCTACCCATGTTTCTAGCACAAGAGTTATGCAGACGTCATTGTTGATTGACGATAAAGAATTGATGCCTTTAAAATAACCTAAGCTTCCAGGTACTTTTAAGTTATTATTATTTATATTGTAATATGCATTTACCTATTCATAACAAGTTTTGGATTGATGATCCCATGACATTTTTGCAGGAAATGATTCTTTTTATAAGACGCTTTATGACTTCACATTGAAGATATTCGGGCCCACCATACGTACAAGGTGGAATATCATAAGTGAACTAACCCTATCCCACTATTTTTATTTCATATCATTAATTGGTACAGTATTTTTCCTTTCATTCAGGCCTTTTCTTTTACTATATTCAAGGTACACAACTTTAGTTAATTTTTTTATCTAACAATTTTGTGTTTTTTCTTAAAAGGTGGAACTTGCAAGACAAAAAATTAAAAGATCGGCTCATTAAAGATTTAGAGCATGAGTTTGGTAGTAATATTTTTGAGGAGAAGAAAATTTTAGAAAAAGTTGCCAAACATCTTAAGACTGTGAGGGACTCATATAGAAGGAGTCTCATCCAGAACCCAAAGTACGAGTGTCCTCCCTTTATTCCAGTGAGGGATTGGAATGAGTTCATTTTGGATGCAAAGGAGAAAGGGGATTCTCAAAGATGAATTACACCAAAAAATGAGAGAAGAAGGTATGCAATAGTATTAACTACTAGTAGAATGTAATAATGCACTAATTAGTGATCTTTATATCTATATCATCTAACATATTTCAAACTTTTCATAGGTTGTAGGACACATCAAAGGCAACAAAGGCCAGACTACAAAAGATTGGGCAGCACAAACTTGGCTTTGGTGGATATTCAAAAATTAAAGCACGAATTGCAAGTAGCAGTAAATGAATTCTAGAGAAAAAATATTTATAAAATGTAAATAATGTTGTTTAATCAAAAAATGCAAGGCTCATAATTTAATTTAGAGGCCACAACATAACACAAAAAAATTGCCTTCAAGGAAGGCTATCAAGCCATGGCTGAACGCCTATGCCAAGCTTCCACTGGCCCAACCCAAGAGTCTCCTGCATCGGTTGAACAAGTAAATATGCCAACAAAAAATATTTGAAATTGAATACTTGAGCAACAATCTATTTGATGTTAATTTCAAACATAAATTGACTATTTTTGTTTTTAAAAAGCAAACAATGATAATAATGCGCATGACATTGCAATGCAGCCTCGTAATCCTAACACAAAACCTACACCGCATGATGAAGACCCTAATGTGCATCATAGTGTCGATGGAGGTGTTCATTTTCTATTGAAAATTAATTATGTAATTATTAATATAATTTAACATCTTAAATTGAAATTGGTGTAACCTTTTTTGTGTATATTTTAGAGCATACAGAATGTCATGTTGAATGAGTGGAGAATGCTCAGAGTGATCACCATGTAGATGATGTAGTGGCACATTCAGGTAAAGAAAATCTATGTTTTGTTCTTTAAAATTTATTTTTTGATTTATAGTTCTTTTCATTATTGAAATAATTGTAACACTAATATAAAATGGTGTGAATTTAACCCATGATGTAGTTGTTATTACAGTGGACCCCCTTTGGCGCAACAGCCTCCTGTTCCTGAATAGATGAGGAGGAGACATGTGTTGGCATTAGAATCAGTAGAGGAGGGGAATGACGAGGATATTGATGCTTTTCTTAGCCGTTACCTTAGAAAAATGAGCAAGAAACCAAAAAATAAATGATTGTAATTAATATTTTTTGCTAATGAAAGAATGTTGTGTTAATGGATGTAATTTTGTACTAGTATATATTGATGAATGATGTGTTAATGAATTATTCATGAATGTTGTGTGTTAATGATTTTTATGTGTTAATGAATGTTATCATGTGATTATAATGATTGAATGTTATATTTCAAAAATGGATGAATGAATGTTATTAGATGTTAATGGGGAATTTAGAGTAATGTTAGGGGGGGGGGGAGGGAGGGGCCAAATGAGCTTCCACCTTCACATGGTTGGCCTTGTTAAGTAGAGAATATTAAACTATTCTCGAAACCAAGTGAAGCTCAAACTAAACCAATGATGTAGATTCAATGGTCAAAAACACCTACTTCTTATTCCATATTATTTCTCATTCACTTTAAGAAATATTTTGTTAGTAATTATTTGCAAATCATTTCTACTTGGGCTATATTTGTAGTATTCTAAGAGTTGTCTTTGTTAAGTTTTTGCAAGGCATATGTTCCTTTTGTATGATGTTAACTCAAGTTGATTTATTGTTTGGTTTCTTTTCAGTCCATTATATGTTACTTGGAAAAAAGGCGTAAATGGTGGAGAACCTTGACTAAGAGGATGCATTGGCACTTTGGAAGCTCGTGATCTTTTTACTAGATTTAAGGATTATGCACTAACAAGGTCAATGTTTAAATATGGTCACTTGCATTCTTTCCCTACAATCTTGTAATGTTAATTAAACGTATATATATTCTTAATATTAGTAAAAAGAATGTGTCATATCTCATTTTGATATAAATATTAGTAATATTAGTAAACTACCATCTCTTTAAGAAAATATTATTGAATTTAAATTTTTTGCAAGGGTAACTTGTATTGATAGTTGATGTGGAATTTGATATGTATGTCTGTGATAAAAAAAAATGATTTATTTGAAGTGAAATAAAACACAATAAAAAATAACATGGTTGTGTACAGATTTCAAAAAAATTGCTGAAATCATGGCTACCTTGACTTACCCCAAGATTCTGTAGAAACTATCTCGTGTTGTCAACAATGCCAATATAAACAAAAATTGACATAATTTGGCATAAATATCTAACTCAAATCCTTTCTTATTTATGTAATCGTGAATTTCATTACCCTGTTGTAGAGATTCTAATCATGCACATGCAAGGAGATCACTGGAAATGGTAATCGAGTTGGATTTAACACAAGTGAATTCTACCAACCTAAACAGCTTCAAGGACTCCCTTCTCTGTCCATTTTGGGCATAGCCTGAATATTTTCAAACACTTGATGAGAACATTCCAATATCCCACATTTACCTTACATAGAAATAAGGGCATTCCTAATATAAACATACTTTAGAAATTTATATGCAGTTAATAGTTTCTATTTGGAATTAGAAATTGGGATCTGTTAATCTAAAGGTTATGTAGAACTGTTTTGTTTGGATGCCTTTGCTGATTGTTTATACAATATGGGCATGGTTCATTTTAGGTTGAATGGGAGTAAGAGATTAAAGTTGTAGTATTTTCAAAATTTTAGATATGAATATTATAAGATTAGCATCTAGAGAGGCATTCTTATATGGCAGTCTACATTTGACCTTGGTTCATATTTTTTCAGCCTATTGAATAATTTCATGATTCATTGTAATAACCACCATCAATTTTTTTGTGATAATATGGGTCATCTTTCAACTGAAACTGAATACATGATAATTTCCTTTACACTTTCTAATCACCTAGATCTTGGAAATGGAAAAGTAAGATCATATGGTGTTCTGGTATCACAATAAACTAAAAGAAAACCACTAAAAGGAAAGTATCAAGTGGCAAGCTAGCCAATACCACTTGTTTAGTGGAACAAATAAACAATATGAAAAAGTAAATATCTACTTATTTAGCATATCGTATAAGATTTTTAAAAACCTCTTCATACAATTCAATTTAATTAAAATAATGAGTATAAAACCCTTAAATTTTATTTGCTAGGAGTCCCAGACTTGCTAAAAGTGAGTGAATTCTACTTCGGGCTTGGTCCAGAGAATTCCCCAACAACTTATAATATCAGAACATGATTCCAGAAAGAAACCCTCTATCAACTCAATCCTCTTGAGGTATAAATAAAATTTACATGTGTAAAACCTCCTTGTTTGTTTGTTTGAAAATCATAGTAGCCCATCCTTTTACCCATTGTCTTGTACATGACCTTCAAGTGAAATCATTGATGGTTGTTCATTATCATATTGAAAATTTCAGGATGTAGCTCTAACTTTAAATCTAATAATACAAGCACCATTATTGGCATTGTATACAACCAAACCTTATGGAGAGTTAGATAAAATCATGAAGGTTCCAAGAGTATATATAAAAACATTGTGGATAGATTAATTTTATTAGAAAACTAGGAGGCCATGATCAGCCAGTGGTCTGATATTGTCTTTTCCTTCATGGTTCTCTTTTGGATCCTATAAACTAATTGCCATGATATTGGATGTTAAACCAAAGAGCGTAAGTTATAAAATTCTCCATAGATTTCATTCTATAACATTTTAATTGCAATTCCTTTTTTGATTCATTTTTTAGTTTTCTGATCAAATAAAATGTTGTTTTGGGTTGCAAAAGATATCAATAGAAAATATTTATGAAGATCCATGGTTTAAGAAAGACTACAATAATCTTGTTAAACCTTAGATGACAAGGACATTACTTTGGATGATGAGCACATTACTTTGGATGATACACATTAGCCATTCTGAATCAATTTATTTGTTTAATTTATTTTATAAGTAAATGATATGGTTTGAATTGAATGCAAGATAGAAATGCCTATTGGATTGCTTCAAATCGGTGTGTACTATCAAAAATTTGTTGCCTTATGAGACATTCGATATTAGATTAATATTTTGTTAGTAATTATTTGCAAATCATTTTCTACTAGGGCTATATTTGTAGTATTCTAAGAGTTATCTTTGTTAAGTTTTTGCAGGGCATATGTTCCTTTTGTATGACGTTAACTCATGTTGATTTATTGTTTGGTTTCTTTTCAATCCATTATATGTTACTTGGAAAAAAGGTGTAAATGGTGGAGAGCCTTGAGTAAGAGGATCCATTGGCACTTTGGAAGCTTGGGATTTTTTTACTAGATTTAAGGATTATGCACTAACAAGGCCAGTGTTTAAATATGGTCACTTGCATTATTTCCCTACAATCTTGTAATGTTAATTAAATGTATATATATTCTTAATATTAGTAAAAAGAATGTGTCATTTCTCATTTTGATATAAATATTAGTAATATTAGTAAACTACCATCTCTTTAAGAAAATATTCTTAATATGGTCGAATTCATGTATTTCCTTATGTATGAAATGGAAGTTTTATTTGGCTAGTCTACTTGATGATTTGACTCTTGACTTGTATGTGTGTCTTTATAAGTTTAGATAATTTCTTATGTTACATGCTTGTAGAAAATGCAATCTTTACACTATGCAAGATCCATAAAAATTAGAAAGGTTGACATAGAGGGAGACTCGATGGATTTTATTAATGCCATGGAAATCCACCATGCTCCCAATTTGAAATATAATATTTGGTTCAAAATGATAAGATTTTATATTTTAAATGAAAAATTATTCATTGTCACATGTACAAGGAGAAGCAAAATTGACTGCACATTTTCTCTAAAACTATATCATAAACCGAGTGTTGAAGGAGGTCATTTCAAATTCTATGAAATTTTTGGAAGGACTCATAAATCACAATTACATTAACAAAGATATATTGGTGACTAGTTTATGGAAGAAAGAATGTATTCCCCATGCTTAAGCCCAATATGGCCTTTGACGTAATGATATCCATGTATCCCCTTATATCTCCTGATTGTAATAATCTTATTCTTACACTCAATGTCTCCTCAAGTCTTTTCACTAGTTTTGGAGGTTCTTCTTTTGATGACATACTCCTTGAACACCATTCTTCAAATATGTAAGTCCTAGTTGGATCACAATTCTAGAGGCTATTTAGACATGCTTCCTAATCACATTATACTCGGCTCTTGAGAGAAACATAATGGAAACATATGCATACTATATCCATTTTCATGAAAATTTGTTTTCCCCTACACAAATTGAGTGAACTAAAGAAGTGATCCATTCAATTTCGAATTCCAATCACTATAATATATTAATAGATTTGATAATATATTTTATTTTATTTTTAAAATTGAATTTTTTGTCGCTTTTTCGACAACCAAAGAATACAATTTCGATGAGAACTCTATACACTCGATGAATATTCCGACCCTACATCATCGCTATTTCGATAACCATGTCGACTGAAATACCTTAATTTCAACCAACATTGGTCAAATAGATGAAACGTATGTCGGATAATTCTTCTAGATCGAAGTGATTATTTCAATGGCGGATCAGTTGATAATTAAATAACTATAGAGGTCGCATTTTTGACAAACATATTATGTGTCAAATAATCGATGAAAAAAATTTGACAACAGTTATGGTCGTTTGGTCGACCAATTTGCATCTAAAAATTGACTAATCGTCGTCAAAATTCAAGCTAAAATTTACTAGTGTGAGTTAGATTCATCTCAGGTTGTACCTCATTCATGATTCAAAGAATCATTTCTTTTCAACCTCGGGTGTCTAATGCAGGAGTATCTTGGGTTTATGGAAATCCTATATCTCGGTAGCTTGTTAGATGTGCTTGGTAACTACTTTGGAGTTCTCGGTGGAGTGTTCTTGTTTTTTCATTGACGAGCTTAGTTACCGCTCAGTGGTGTGTTGTTTCTTCTCGACGGTGTTCTTCACTAAGTGGGTTTGGTGTGTTCTGTGTTTCTCAGTGGCCTAGTTTACTGACAAATTTGCTTTTGGATCTTTTGTCTGGGATGACTTGTGTATTTAATTTTGGTCATGATTTAATAAAGGGATCGCTCATTGGGAGGTGTGTGGACCTAAATCTGGGTAGTTTCTTTCTCCAATGTTGGATCTAGAAGATTCTAAAGACCATTTTGTTTGGTATAAATAGATAGATCTATTCTAGGTTTTAGAGGGAGAAGGATCAAGGAAGCTAGAGATCAAGGATCTCACATGCATGAGGATTTTTTTTGTTTCTATAATTGATTTCTATTTTATTAGTCATAATTGGAAGGCCTTACAGCCCGACATGTATCAAATTTGAATGAATATGATATGCTTCCCTTCTCTCCTTTTCTTTGTTATTACTTCTTTGTTGTGATTCTGCAAGGTAGTCTGGTAATTGGGTGAGCCTTTGGCCCCACTTATCTAACCCATCCTTGCATTTGGCCATAACTGGGAAGCCCTCACAGCCCGACACGTATCAATTTTGAATGAATATATGAATATGATTTTCTTCCCTTCTCTACTTTTCTATGTTATTGCTTCTATGTTGTGATTTTGCAAGGTTGTCTGGTAATTGGGTGAGCCTTTGGCCCCACTTTTCTTACCCATCCTTGCGTCATAGAAGAAAGGGCCTTTATTATGAAATGGATGGGTCCATGGCCTTCCCTAACACAAATCAGGAAGTGGTGTGAGGATAACTAGGAGAAGGATTGCACTCTAAAAACCATGCATAATGGGTTCTACCTGGTAACTTGCTCCTCAAAACACAACAAGGATTGGATTGTTAAGAGTGGACCTTACCTGAAAGACAATAAATGACTCTATCTTAGGGATTGGGCCCCTAACTTTAACAACACTAAGAAGAAAGATAAGGAGCTCCCTATTTGGGTTAAGCTCCATAATCTCCCACAAGAATATTTTGATGAGTTAACACTAAAATTGATAGGGGATTTGACAGGAACCTATGTTAAATATGAGGATGTAGTGGATCAACAAGATTTCTCTATTTTCTCAAGTATTTTGGTTCTATGGCAAGAATGCCAGCAGCTAGTGGACTTTATTGTGCTAGGTTCTAAGAAAGGGTAGTGGAGACAACCTCTTGTAATTGATAAGGGTGAGGAAGAGACTCCCAATGATGTTCATAGTGTCTCAGAAAAGATGGAAAAGGGTAAAGTTTTGGAGACTAATTGGTTAGAAGATGAAATTAATAGGAACAATGAAAGATTTGGGGGTAGGGATAATGTGGTATCCAATCATTGGGAAGAGATAATTCTAGTAAATAATTCTTGTAGAGACCAAGATGTGATGCAAGAATGGGTTGAAGGCCAGATGAAGGAGATCACATAAATATTCTCATTGGTAATGGATTGTTGGACCAAAATAACCAAGGAAAGTAGTTCTATCCAAGTGTTAAAGAAGACTCAATTCTCCGTGAACTAGAGAATCTCTGAGGAGAAGGAAGATAGGGAGGGAAGTGAGGATAGTATCAGTGTGGACATGCCTAAAGGAAATGTAGTTGTGGAGGCACATTTTAGCATAGATGAAAGGATGGGACATGAGGATCAATCTTGTATAGCCAAGGAATAGGATGGCATGATAATGGAAAAGGTAGTTCCTGAATCTTTCCAAGAAGCAATTTCAGTTGGAAAAGGAGATAGAAAGTAGGAATGGAATGAAAGAGGTTTCAAACTTATGGAAGAATCTAATTTGAATTTTTAGATAGTAGATGGACTAACTCTTTCATCATATTTGGAAGAAGATGGGGACAAAAGTGACTCTTTGTATAAGGATATTAAAATATGACCTATTAAAAATTTGGACAGCTCCTTTGATGAGGTCAGGGAGAATGGAGGCATTACTAATTAGTCAGATTTAGATTATGGCTCTCAGGAGGAATATAGGGGTGAGGATGATCTAAGTTTTTTTATAACACTGGTATTATGAAGCCTAGAAAAGTGGAGCAGACCCCTTCCTCCTTAACTAAACCAAAAATAGGGGAGAAAAGGAGAAGGGGCACGAGGACCACTAGAATGAAGTTGGAGATTGCTGGTAATGTAGCTAACCAAACTAAAATTTTGAGATCAAGAAAAGGCTATGCATTTTCTCGACAACCAAGAGGGTCCTATCTTGGAATGTTAAGGGAAAAAATACCCCTGACAAGATCCACCTGATCAAGAGATGTCTGGATCAGGATAGGGCAGATGTTATTTTCTTACAAGAAACTAAAATCAAAGATGATGATGTTGAATCTTTCAAAAGAATCTTTAATCAATGGAAGGTGACCTTCACTAGAGTGGAAGGCCCTTCAAGGGGCTTGGGTATTCTATGGAATGAGGCTAAAGTTGTTGTGCAACTTATTGATCAAGGTAGCAATTGGCAATGGATTGAGGTTAGTTCAAAGCAGTTATTTCTAAAAGTTTTATGCTCTAAATGTTTATGGCCCCAACAATCCATCTTTGAAGAGAGCCTTGTGGTAGCAACTTTATTTTATTTCTAAGTAACAATGGGGATAATTTGTTTCTATTGGGGGGACTTCAATGCTATCCTCAACCCTACAGAGAAGAAAGGTGGCCTAGGTTGGGTTCGTTAAAGCCAACATGATTTTATTGATTTTATTGTTACTAATGGCTTGATGGAATTGGAACTTTGTAATGGGGATTTTACTTGGACAAACCAAAGAAGTTTCTTCCTTAATATTGCAGAGAAATTAGATAGGTTTTTATTGGTTGGATAATGGGATGTGATGGACTAGATTTGCATTGTGTAAATCTTACCTTTCTCAAGTTTGAGTCATTACCCAATTTGTGTAAGGATTCAAGAGGACTCTACACCAAATCACACCCCATTTAAATTTCAAGCTATATGGATGTGTGCTAATAACTTTATGGAGAAGATTGATCCATGGTGGTTGGTTTCCCCATAAAGGTTAGGTAATAAGGCTTTTTTCTTTTTCAAAAAACTATAATTTCTTAAGGAGAAACTCAAAGTTTGGAATATGGATGAGTTTAAGAATATTTTTGCTGAAAAATTCAAGCTTGAAAGTAGTTTAGTTGAGTTGAATTCTAAAGTGATAACTAAGGGTATGGGAGAGGAGGAATATGTTATGGAGAAAGAATTGTCAAAGCAATATGCTGAAGTGTTGGTTAGGGAGGAATTTTTTTGTCGGAAAAAGTCTAGGGAGACCTTGTTGAAGGAAGGGGAAAGAAATACAAAAAAAATTCACAACTCAGTTAAATTGAAGAGGTCTCAAAACATGATTTTTTTCCATACAAGATGCAAACGAAATCACTCTTTAGGATATAGAGGCTATTAATAGGGAAGTGTGATCAGTGCAAACCTAACCTGATCGGAACATGTGTAGAAATTCAATCATTAGCCTAAGCAACATATACTAAAACATATAGTAAATCTATTTGCATGATACCTCAGATAGAGCTTAAACGGGAGCACCTTCTCACCGTTTGATTTGATCTCAGATTAGGGATGTGGGTGTGCTCTCAAAACACTAGGAGAATGTCCCTAATGTCTCAAAAGAAAAGTTTGGGGTTTGGTTAGGAAGGGACATGAAGGCATTCATGGTTGAATCTCCCAAGGGTTGCTCACACATGTGTGAGCAACACTAGGGAAGAGTGCCTAGGGAGAAATGGTGAAAGAGGAGACATAGGATCTCATTTATGGTTATAAGTATCATAAATGAGGGTGTAAGAGGGATATTAATGACTCTTACAAAGTCATTAATGAGGGTTGACCAAAAGTCAAAGGAGGGTGGATTAGCCTAAGAGGATTAGGAATCCCTCCCTAAGCCGAGTTAGGGAGTGATTAGGAAAGAGTAGATAGGTTTAGGGTTTTCTAAAAGTTTCTAGGGTTTTAGGGTTTAAATAAATATTTAATTTATTTAAGGATTATGACACAATTTATTAAATAGTAATTTAATAAATAGGAGATTAAATATCTAAATTGGATTTAAATATTTTTGGCAGGGATCTTTTAATTAAATGTTTTTAATTAAAATAGGAGAGGATAATGACATAATAATTAATTAATGATGATGTCATCAGGGGTTTTTGCAAAATAAAATATTTTTATTTGGAAAAGGGATTTTAGGTGTCTACAATTTTCCCCTCTTTGATGTGATGCCGCAAGTGGAGTGGCATCAAAGACAAGAAAATAAGATGCCCCATGCTAGAATTTATAAGATAAGGGGTTGTGCCCCCTCGAGAAAATAACGCAAAGAGGAAACATTGTGGAATTTTCTCAAAAAGAAAATGGAGGGGAAGGAAAGGATGAAGAAATACGAGAAGGGGGGATAAACATACGTCCTTCCAAGAGCAAAGATGAATGAATGCAAGATGATGTGAAATGCAGGATGCAGGATGAAGCTATATGAAGGATGAAAGATGCAAGTTCTAATCTATATGATGCAGGACGAGGGATTTGGGGATCTCCTTGTGTAAATGTGGAGAGCACAACTTGGTTTGATATAGCAACATTAGAGACATGCCAAGGTTACTGGGAACACAAGGCCTTGTCACCAATGTTGCATAGGACTGACGCAAAAAGACACGCAAGGGTTGCCCCAGCATCACGCATGAACCCAAGAGGAGGCATGGTAGAAACGATGTTGGAGAAACCATAAAAAAATGACGTTACCCAAGTACACCATGTAACCTAGAAGATCACATGTGAAACATGCAAAGGTCATGTCCAACTGACTCACAAGTAGAAGCAAAAGATCAAAAGACCTTGCCCCAAATTGCCCTCATTTGCAACGCACCATGATATAAAGGATCATGGCAACTTTGAGGAGAGGAACAACAAGAAGCCGCAAAAGATAAACAAGATCCAAAGGACAAAATCCAAGACCAAAGAGATAAATCTACAAGATGTCCTTTTCCGAGGAGAAGGATTGATTTGATTGATGGGGGGAAGATTAGGTCAGAATGTGAGGAAGGATACATCCTACACATACCCAGTGTGATTGATGATGGAGGATTAGGTCGGATAGGAGGAAGGATACATCCTTGAGGACCCGTTGGATGAGGAGAATGTTGTGTTTTTGTTGGAAAATTATGAATCAAGGATAATAATGTGATAAGGATAGTCGATAAAAGATGTTGTTGAAGTACAAGGCCGGGTGGGACAAGTTATCTGATCAAAGTTGATGCAAGACTAACAAGGATATGTATAACAAAACACAATGATATGTACAAAAAATTTGGAGATATTTACAATAGATATGTATAGAAGCTTAGGGATTGGGATAAGAGGATCTCGCTGTACATGAGATATACAGGAAGCTCAAGATTTGGGATAGGAACTCATTGTGGTGTTGGATAGGTTGGAGGATATAACAACTTGGGATTGATGGGTTGGGGGTGGGGATGGGGATGGGAATTGAGATGAGGATGAAAGGGTATTTGGATGGGGGGGATGAGATTTTGATAGATAACGACTTGGTCCACTATGTATGGCACTTGTTTCTAGGTTTTCACCACCATACTTGTCCAAGGCACTTGAATTGCCAATTTTTCACCATTGGACGATTATTTTTCTTTGCTTTTTTGCTTTTTTGTTTTTTGTATTTTTTTGGATTTTTCTAATATTTATGGATTTTATGGATTTATAGGATATGGTTCAAGCATAGAACTACTTCAGATGTATGATGTTGATAGGATCAGTCAGAGGCTCACCTTCTGGTGTTTATAGTTGATAGGCTCTAGAGCCAAAGCATGATGTGACAACATAAGGATCTAACTAAGTAGGTTTAAACTTGCCCTTCTTTTCTCGATGTTCTTGGACCTTCTAATTTTCCTTGAGGACCATGTCGCTGACTTGGAATTTTCTTGGATGGACCTTCTTGTTATAGCTCCTTTTTATTCGATTGTGGTATGCAACCAGGTGATCATATGTTTAATGCCTCTTCTCATCTAGCAGGTCCAACTGTGTGAGTGAAATGTCCCCTTTCTGATTTTATATGATATTTAAAGCCTCTGATCAAATTTTAAAATCAAACAACCAATATTTCAAAAGATCAACCTATTTCTCAATAAAACCCAAATCGGGTATGCCCAAAATAGTGCCAAAAACTTCACAGCTTCACATATTATTGATAAATCTAAAAGTAGAAATTTTTACATAAATTTCACTAGCATAATGGCCTACAAAATGAAATTTCTAGATCTGTATAGATTTTACACAACAGCCCCCAAATGGAGGACAAAAGCAATGCTCATCGGGCTCTCGAAAACAACACAAAATAGCCCGGAAACACCACAAGACACTAATAATCTATCACAGAAGTATAACCACGACCCAATAAATATATTCAGCTCTATTTTAACATCAAAATGTTTGAAATACAGTAGAAAACCAAACTGATATGAAATACTCAACCGGAAACATCAAACTCTTACAAGAAACACACCCCAAAACTCACAAATTTGCATTATTCAGCACAAGGGCAAAATCTACATGAGCTTGCACATGGAATGGCCTAAAACTCCCATCCTTAGCCTTCCTATAAACCTTCAAACTCCCATCCTTGGGTCACCTGCTCCACAGGTTTGGCAGCCTCTGAAGAACAACAAAGCAATGAGTAAAAATCAAGTTCTAAAATGAGCCCGAAATGCCTCCAAATCCCTTTAAAAGAGGGCATAACCCTAAATCATGACCAAGAGGGGTAAATAATACATATTTTAATAATAATTTTCATTTATTAATCCATTGGTTTCCAAATATTAGCCCCTTTTCCCAAAAATTCACTTTTTGAGCCTGTCAGCCTTAGCAAAGTTATTATTTTTAATTATTTGAAAAGGGGACATGACAAGTCCTCCCTCCCAAATATTTCTTGTCCTCAAGAAATGAAGGTTGGGATGCTCAATAATATGTGCTCCTTCCCAAGTTGCATCCTCCAATGGTAATCCTTTCCATTTGACCAAATGCTCTATGATACTCCTATTTCTCAATCTTTTCTCTCTTGTATTCAAAACCTCTTCTGGTATCAAAACTAATTTCCCTTCATCATCAAGAGGTGGTAATTCTATAGATACTATGGTTTTCTGGCCTAGAACCTTCTTCAGGAAAGAGACATGGAAAACATTATGTATTTTGCTATTTGGTGGGAGCTCCAATTCATAAGCTACCTCTCCTACCTTCCTGATGATCTTATAAGGCCCATAGAACCTTGGCTTGAGCTTCTCTACCCCACTCCTCTTCAAGGTACTTTGCTTATATGGCTGCAACTTGAAAAATACCAAATCTCCCACCTCAAAAGATCTTTCAGTCCTTTTCCTATCAGCATACAACTTCTGTTGGTTCTGTGCATGTTGTAGATTATCCTTGAGGGACCTTATTATGTCTTGGCTTTTCTTAACGAAATCACTTGCTGTAGGTACTCTGCTATCTGAAAGTACTAGATCAACAAAGGAAAGGGCATCATAACCATAAAAAGCATGAAAAGGAGGCATACCAATAGACATGTGATGAGATGTATTGTAACAATACTCCCCTAGGTGCAACCATTTCACCCAAGCATGTTGTTGATTTGAAACATAGTTCCTCAAATATCCCTCTATCCATTTATTAACTATCTCTATTTGTCCATCTGTTTGAGGGTGATAGCTAGTACTGGGAGTGAGTTCAGTTCCTACCAAATGAAAGAGCTCCTTCCAAAAAGAGCTGAGGAATCTACTATCCTGGTCACTGACAATGTTTCTAGGCAAGCCATGTAACCTAAAAATTTCCTTGAAGAATAATTCTGCCACTTGTGATGCCTTGAAATCAGATGTGATGGGAAAGAAATGTGCATACTTAGTTAGTATATCTACCACCACATATATGTAATCCTTTCCTTGAACCTTGGGCAACCCAGTGATGAAGTCCATGGAAATACTTTCCCATTTTTGTTCAGGAATAGGAAGTGGCTGCAACAACCCTGCAGGAAAAATTTGCTCACTCTTGTTTTGTTGGCATACCATACATTCCTTAATGTGTTTAAGGACATCCTCCTTCATACCCTTCCATGAAAACTACTCTTGAAGTTTCCTGTATGTCTTGAAGTATCCTTGATGACCAGCCAAAGGTGTGTCATGAAAGGCCCTTAATATCCTCTCCTTAGTTTTTTATCCTAGCACTAAGAAGATCATGTTCTTGTAATAAATCAATTCATCAAAAACCTTGTACCTATTATCATCCACTAACTTATCCAAAATCTTGGTGGCAAAGGAATCTTTAGCATACTCTGAAAGTATGGAGACTTTCCAATCAGCAGAGATAGATGTTAAGGAACACAAAGTGGGCTTTCTTGAGAGAGCATCAACAACCACATTATTCTTTCCTTTCATGTATTCAATATCAAAATCATAAGCTTGCAATTTTCTTACCCATTTTTGTTGACTATCATTCAAATCTCTTTGGTTCAAGAAGAACCTGAGGCTATTATGGTCTGTCTTTACAATGAATCTCCCACATACCAAATATTGTCTAAACTTATGAAGTGCATGCATGATTGCCAACATTTCCTTATCATAGATGGAGTAACCTTTCTCTGATTGATTTAATTTTCTACTCTCAAATGCTATTGGATGTCCCCTTTGAGTTAGGACAGCCCCTATACCTTCTCCAAAAGCATCACATTCAACAACAAAAGGTAAAGAGAAATCTGGAATTGCAAGCACAGGGCATGAACTCATTACCTCCTTAAGCTTATCAAATGTTTTTTGTGCCTCTTCTGTCCAAATAAAAGCTCCTTTCTTTTTCAAATAAATCAAGGGGGAAACAAGCTGAGAAAATCCCTTGACAAATCTCCTATAGTAGCTACACAACCCGAAGAAACCTCTCAACTGTGTAAGATTAGTGGGTGGAGGCCAATCCAAAATTGCCTAGATTTTTTGTTGATCAACCTGTACTCCTTTAGAACTTATAATATGTTCCAAATATAGGATCTCTGTCAAACCAAACTCACATTTAGATATCTTAGCATAGAAGGATTGCTACTCCAAGATTCCCAAAATAGTGTCTATGTGCTTTAGATGCTTTTCCCATGTTTTATTGTAAATCAAGATATCATCAAAAAATACCAAAACAAATTTTTGAAGATGCTTGCTGAATACCTTATTCATACAAGATTGGAATGTTTCTGGTGCATTAGTGAGGCCAAATGGCATAACAAGAAATTCAAAGTGCCCATAGTGACATCTGAAAAAGTCTTTTCCACATCTTCCCTCCTCATGCGGATTTGATGGTACCCTGATCTTAAGTCAATTTTTGAGAAGTATACAGCACCATGTAACTCATCAATGAGTTCATCTATGCATGGTATGGAATACCTATTTTTTATGGTCTTCTTGTTTAGATCCTTGTAGTCTATACACATTCTCATTATACCATCCTTTTCTTGACAAGTACCACAGACGATGCAAATGGACTAGAGCTAGGCCTTATGAATCCCATGTCCAGGAGTTCCTTAATAGTTTTTTCTATTTCTTCCTTATAACCTCTTGGATGGTGGTATGGATTTGTTATAACTGGTTTGGCAGCCTGTTCTAACTCTATAACATGCTCAAAATCTCTATCTGGTGGTAATCCCGAAGGCAAATCAGTGAAAACTATACTATGCTTATCAAGAATATTTTGAATTTCAAAATGGAAATTACCTTGATTCTTTGGAGAGCTTGTTGGATGGATTATGACTCCTACTGCCCATGCTACTTGTCCTCTTTGAAAATTCCTCTCCATCCTCTTTGCAGTGACCACCTTAGGTGCTCCATTCGATAAGCCTCTCAATAAGAATTCTTTCCCATTGGAATGAAATTTAAACTCCATAGTTTGATGGTTCATGTAATAGCCTCCAATAGAGTGCAACCATTGAACACCCAATACAAGATCTGTCTCCCCAATGCCAACAACATAGAAGTCATCACATAACTCATAATCTCCTAAGGTCATCTTGAGTTGTTTCACCACCCGTGTGCAAGGCATCATGAATCCATCAGCTACAGTAACATTGAATCCCTCAAAATCTTCTACTTTAAGCCCTCTTTTCATGACAAATCCCTCATCAATAAAATTGTGAGTTGCCCCACTATCAAAAAGAACTGTCAACCTTTTCCTTGCTAGTACCCCTTGAATTTGAAAGGGATGGTATCTTGGGACTCCTGATAATGCTGCTAAAGTGCCATCCTTGCTGATTTCTTTTTATTTCTCTTCTTCTTCCTCCTCCTTAGTGTCATGAAATTCCTCATGCTCATCTGAATCAGATTCTGAAGCAACTTCAATATAGTGCACTTGACCTTTCCCCAAACATCTATGTCCTAGAACCCATGGTTCTCTACAAGTGAAACAAAGATTTTTCCTTCGTAATTCACCCCTAGTCTCTTCATCTACCTTCTTTTTTGCTAAATTTATCACATTCTTTGGTGGTGGTGTTGGAAAAGTCTTTTTCTGAAAATTCCCCTTATGTTGCCAAAGATTTGGGGGTTTTTGATTAGTGACTGGTTTCATAGGCACACAAGTTTCAAGTTGCAAGCTTCTTTTGATAGCTTCCTGTAAGGTTGAGGGTGAGAAAGCCTTAACCAAACCCTTAACAGAATCTTCCAAACCATCAAGAAAAAGATAAACAATCCTCTTTTCACTCATATCAGGTACCATAACAGCCACCTTTTGAAACTCTTCTATATACTCATTAACTAATTTGGTTTGCTTCAACTTTGATAATTCTTTAAAATACTCTTCATCATCCTTGAGATCAAATCTATCTATCATTCTTTGACTGAAATCATCAAATGTAGTTACCTGATCATGACCTTGAGTAGTCATTCCATGACACCACCAATCATAGGCTGCATCTTCCAAGTGTAGACTTGCGAATTGAACAACATCACTCTCCTTCACGGGGTTAAGTGTGAAGAAGGTCTGTAATTTTTGTAGCCATGCTCTAGCTGAAATTTTATTTGTTCCATCAAAAGTAGGTGCTGTAAACTTGCTTATTTTATTTTTGAGCTCTCTTCCACTTATGTCATGCTCCTCCTGTACTCTTTATTGGGCATCAAAGTGTTCATCATATCCACATATTCTCTAAAAGGAACTGAACTGCGAAAGTCATCATCTAAGCCATTATAAGTAGCTCTTAATGCAATCAAGTTACCTGTAACCTCTTCCATAGGACTAAGGGCTGGATTTGGTACTGGTGGCTCATCTGCAGGCAAGAAAATAGTTTTTTTTTATTTAGAAGGTGTGGGTTTCAGATTTCTTGGCTCCTCTGAAGTGCTCCTTTTCTCATTAGTAGATACAACTCCTTGCAGTTTTTCTGTCAATATCTGCAAAGCCTCTCTAGTTTCTGCCAAACTATCCACTGTTTGCTTCTGAGTATTCTGGATGTCCTAGACAAATTTATTTTCCATCTCATCTAGGTCAGCCATACTTTTTCCTTCCTTGGATTTTGTACTTTTATTTTCAACTGGAGGTTTGATCAAAATTTCTTTATTCTTTTCTCGCTACAAATATCTCTTTTCTCTTTCACTTAGTTGCATACAAACTTCTACAAACCCTCAGGCTAGAAAGATCATAGCTCTGATACCACTAAAATGTCCCCTTTCTGATTTTATATGATATTTAAAGCCTCTGATCAGATTTTAAAATCAAACAACCAATATTTCAAAAGATCAACCTATTTCTCAATAAAACCCAAATCGGGTATGCTCTAAATAGTGCCAAAAACTTCACAGCTTCACATATTATTGATAAATCTGAAAGTAGAAATTTTTACAAAAATTTCACCAGCATAACGGCCTACAAAATGACATTTTTGGATCTATATAGATTTTACACAACAACTCCCAAACGAAGGACAAAAACAATGCTCATCGGGCTCCCGAAAATAACACAAAATAGCCCGGAAACACCACAAGACACTAATAATCTATCACAAAAGTATAACCATGACCCAATACATATATTCAGCTCTATTTTAACATAAAAATGTCTGAAATACAGCAGCAAACCAAACTGATATGAAATACTCAATCGGAAACATCAAACTCTTACAAGAAACACACCCCAAAACTCACAAATTTGCACTGTTCAGCACAAGGGCAAACTCTGCATGAGCCTGCACATGGAATGGCCTCAAAATCCCATCCTTAGCCTTCTTGGAAACCTTCAAACTCCCATCCTTGGGTCTCCTTCTCCACAGGTTTGGCAGCCTCTGAAGAACAATAAAGCAATGAGTAAAAATCAAGTTCTAGAATGAGCCTGAAATGCCTCCAAACCTCTTTAAAAGAGGGCATAACCCTAACTCACAACCAAGAGGGGTAAATAATAAATATTTTAATAATAATTTTCATTTATTAATCCATTGGTTTCCAAATATTAGCCCCTTTTTCCTAAAACTTCACTTTTTGAGCCTACCAGCCTTAGCAAAGTTATTATTTTTAATTATTTGAAAAGGGGACATGACAGTGAGGTGTGCCACGTGATAGTCTTCATCTCTGGTATAGTTTTTCATGGAGATATGAAATGATGGGAGATCAACCTTGATTGGTAGGATGGCTTCGGCAACATATATAAGGGAGTATGGGGTGGTTCCTGTGGCAGTGCGATAAGAAGTGGGATATGCCCAGAGGGCGGGATTTATTTGGAGGTGCCATTCACGAATAGAATCATTGACAACCTTCTTGAGGATTTTCAAGATGGTTTTATTGCTTGCCTCATCTTGGCCATTTCCTTGAGGGAAGTATGGGCTGGAGAAATGGTAATGGATGTGGATTCTGGCACACAGATCATCCACATGATGGTTTTCAAAAGGTGTGTCATGATCTATGAAGATGGTGGATGGGATGCCAAAACAAAAAATGATGTGGTAGAGGATGAGCTTGGATATCTGGATGCCAGTAGTGAGAATGAGTGTAATTGATTCAACCCACTTTGTAAAGTATTCTGTGGTTGTTATGATATATTTGTGTCCATTGGAGGAAAGGGGAGTGATCAAGCCAATGAGATCAAAGCCCCAACATGAAAAGGGCCATGGTGGCACAATGGGCTGCAAGTCTTGGGCTAGCGCATGAATCATATTGGCATGTTTCTGACATGGTAGAAATTTCTTGACAAATCCATAGGTGTCATGCTCCATTGTTGGCCAATAATACCCGAATCTAACCAACTTCTTTGCTAGGACCATGCCACTCATGTGGGCACCACAAATTCCAACTTGTACCTCTTGTAAATCCAGGATGACCTTGTTCAAATCTAAACACCTAGAGAGGATGTTGTGATATCCTCGATGATAAAGGGTGTTGGCTACAAGAGTGTAGTGGGATGCTCTACGAATTAGGTTTTGGGGTTGGGTGTTGGTGAGATGGGGAGATATGATACCATTTTTAATATATGCATGAATGTCATGGTACCACGGGGACTAAGGACCAACCAAGACGCACACCATTTTTGAATTGGCATTCTCATAAGTAGGCGTGTGTAGCTTCTCAACTAAGAATTCATACTACGATGAGTCTCGAGGGATCTCCAGTAAAGATCTGATGGTTTCCATTGCGTTGGCTACTTTTTTTTGAAGCCTTGGTATCTGCATGAACTGTAGACTTAGAAAGTGTTCTTTCAATATATCCACCAATTCCTTGTAGGGTAGAAGCTTTTCATCCTTTTCTTGGAATTCATCTAGGACTTGCTTGATTATCAGTTGTGAATCTCCAAACACTTGCATTTTTGTGATGTTCCATTGGATGGTTGTTTTGAGACCTAAGATGAGTGCCTCATATTCTATAATATTGTTGGTGCAAGGGAATCCCAATTTGAATGATTTAGGGATATAGTCACCTTGAGGAGTGAAAAAGAGGATTCCTGCCCCTGATCCATGTGATGTGTAGGAGGCATCAAAGTATAGATTCCATATCAGTTTTTCTTCGATCATGCATAGATGTTCATCAGGAAATTCCATGATTAGTGGATATGCATCCACCAGAGGTGCTTCTACTAGTTGATCGGCAATGACTTGCCCTTTGATTTATTTCTATCTATGTAGTGGATGTCGAACTCGCTTAGCAACATGACCCATTTTTCCATATGACCCATGAGAGTTGTCCTTGATAGAAGATACTTAAGCGGGTCCACCTTTGAGATGAGATTGATGGTGTGGCTAAGCATGTAATGTCTAAGCTTTTGAGTGGTGAAGACCACAACAAGGCATGCCTTTTCCATTGGTGATTATTTGAGCTCATAGCTGACAAGAGTTTGACTGATGTAATAGATGGCCCTTTCTTTGTTGTTATCATCATGTTGTGCTAAGAGTTCCCCCAGTGCAGTAGTGGTTGCAGAGATGTATAAGATTAGAGGGTGTCTTGGAACTAGCGGTACAAGGATGGGAGAGTTGGCCATATATTATTTTATCTTCTCAAAGCTTCTTTGGTAGATTGGATCCCATTTGAAGCTTGTGTCTTTGCGAAGAAGATGCGTGAAAGGTTGGCACTTGTCTTCCAGTTGTGATATGAAATGACACACTGATTGCACTTTTCCTTGTAGGCTTCTGAGTTGCTTGAGTGTTCTAGAAGGAGGTATTTCCATTATGGCTTTGACATTTTTGGGATCAATCTCTATGTTGTGTCGTGATACGATGAAGCCTAACAACTTTCCGGATGTAACATCGAAGACACACTTCTTTGGATTTAGCTTTAGGCCATAATGATGAAGGCAATCGAAGATACGCTCAAGGATGTCGAGGTGTTCTAGTCGTGTCTTTGATTTTGCAAGGATATCATCCACATAGTCTTCAAGGATCTTGTGTATCATATCATAGAAGATAGCTTTCATTGCCCATTGATAGGTGGCCCCTGCATTCTTTAGCCAAAATGGAATCATATTGTAGCAGAAGGTACCTCATGGTGTGGTGAATGTTGTTTTGTGTTAGTCTTCCTCTACTATTTTGATATGGTTATACCCTGAGAAGCCATCCATGAGTGCCAATATCTCATGCCCTACTGTGAGATCAACTATCATGTCAATGTTGGGTAAGGGGATATCATCCTTTGGACATGCTTTGTTCAGGTCCATGAAGTCTATGCAAAATTTGATCTCTCCAGAAGGCTTAGTGACAAGCACCATGTTTGAGATCCACTCTGAATAGTCTATAGCTCTGATGATTTTTGCTTGTAGGAGCTTTTAGAGTTTTGTCTTTACCAAAAGGGCTACTTTAGGATGCATCTTTCAAATATTTTGCTTTACTGGTTTGGCAGTTGCATCCACTACAAGATGATGTATGACAAGATTTGTATCAAGTCTTGGCATGTGTGCATATGACCATGCGAAGTTGATAGTGGCTTCATTGAGGAGCACTGTGAAAGATGTCTCTTTTGCTTCTGTCAGGGATGCTACAATATATGTTATCCTTGGGTATTCTTTTGTTCCCAAGTTGATTGGATTTGTTTCCTCAATCAGGATTGATGACTTCTCAGGTCTGTAATCCTGAATGGGAGGAAGAGGCAAGTCCTCATCTTCTAGCGCCTCGGAGAGGTTTTCACCAGAAGATACGCCCTTTATTTTTTCTTTTTTAGAATCAGAATATGCCCCAGAGGGGTTTTCACATAAAGACTCATTATTTTCTTTTTCATTTTCAATTTTGTGGCTAAATACTTCCTCTTCCCCAAAGTATCCCTTAGGGTCAAGCTTGCAGACATTAGTTGATTCTTGTTCTTGATCTATTTTCTTGTCTGATGCTCCCATGAATCTTAGGAGTGCTTCTATGCTTTGGAACTCATTGATATGCATTACGCTCAGTTGTTCATAGTCTATGAGTTCAGAATGGATGAGGGGAAGTTCAATGATGTTAATGGCAAGTTGATGGAGGACAAAATTTCCCAAGAGGGTATCATCGTCGAATATATCATCTTACGATTTCTTTTTTTCCTCTTCAGGGATGTCTTCGATTTCTACAAGGTTGTCCTGGATGTTCAAGAGAGTGACATTGGGAAGATTAGTGCCCCTAGTTATGGTATTGGGTTCTTGTATGTGCATCTGAGAGGTATTAAAGCCAAGGCCTTGATGTTTAGGATTTTGTGAGGCCTCTATTGGATCTTTGCTGCCAGCTTCTTTTAGTCCTAGACCACCACCTTGATATTTCCATTTATCTACAACATATTTGTGCAATGAAGGATATTTATATTTGAAGTAACTGGGGAGATCAGTGTCAGGAGGTGGAGGATATTTGTATAGCCACCTGTTGATGTCAGGGTCCATCTCTAGACTATTTATGTTTCCATGGGAGACAAAATTTAATGGCCCCAACTACTTGATTTCATGATCAACTTGAGTAGGCTTGCTTTGGTGGCTTGGGTGCCCTTGTGTATGTGGATGAAGCAGCAGGGCCCCTACTGCAAATGCATCATTTAGGATGTACTCACCACAACCCTGGTTGTTGATCTTGATAGAGGAGAGAGTAGAGGCTAGGATAGTCTATGGATCGCTATGGAATCGGGATGAGCTGGCAATGAAAGTGCCAATGTTGATTCCAGGACAATGGGTGTAATGGAGGAATGATGCTTCCAATGGATGACAGTATGCGAAGGGTTGGGGAACTGCGTGATTGGTGATCTCAGTGCCCTTGATGCAAAAATTTGAGGCACCGGTGATAATTATATGTTACGACTTTGATAGAATGAATCCATGGTCAAATGAGGATGATGTTATACGGTAGGTCTAGATCAACAATGTGGCAGATGGTGTCTTGAATTATTGGGCCCAACTTGATTGGCCAAAGAATGGTACCTTCCGAGGTACACTTCAATTTATCATATACCTTGCTAGTGAAGACATCATGTGATGTGTCTGCCTTCATAAATCCCACTTGCTAGATAAACTTCAAAGTACATAGATTTAGGGTTGAGCCATTATCTATCATGACCCTTTTGATGGAAAAGTCCCTGACCATGATGACAACACAGAGAGGGAGATTATGGTCAAGCTCAATAGATGGTATGTCAAACGGATTGAAGGAAAGAGCACAAGATGCTGATAGGTATCCCACAAGGTTCTCAAACTAGATGGTATTTATGTTTGTGGGGATATGTCCTTATTGGAGGGCTCAGTTGAGGATCTCTTGATGGATAGGTGAAGTGCGGAGAAGGTCAAGGATGGAGATTTGGGTAGGTGTATTCCCAAGATGTTCTAGAAGGTTATATTGTGCATTGTGTGCAGGCATTGGGTTAGCATCGGTGATAGATATCTAGCCTATTTGTGTGGTAACTACACAATGACGGTCTGCTCCCTTGACATGGATGACATTGACTATGGGCTCAACTTAGGTTATGCATCTAAAAATTTTGTCATAGTTGATGTGGGCAATAGTATAGTCTTTGTGGTCAGCATGGTCTCCTTGTTTTCCTTTGCCTTGGTTCTGGGGTGGAGGATTGGTATTGACTTGGTTCTTCGAAGAATTGTATTGAGGGAACACATTCTAATAGATCTACAAATTGGCATTAGGCAAAGGTTCGGCTAGTGTATCCACTTGGATCTCTTCTCTGTCAATGAGATCTTGGATATAGTGCTTTAGCTTCATGCACCTAAGGGTAGTGTGTCCTTTAACATGATGATAGTCACAATACTCATGCTCTTTGTACCATGTAGGCTTGGGAGTTACATCAGCAAATTGATGAGTTGGAGAATAGGTAATCAGATTGGCTTTAGCCATGCGATGGAAGATTATGTCCAATGGTTCACCAAGAGGGGTGAAGGCTCATTTTTTATGAGTCTGGACTCAAGGCCTATTCTGAGTTAGGGTTGCTGATATGGCATTAGCCTGATTAGTTGGATTTAGTTGTTGGTTTTGATAATGCTGCATGGACTTCTAATTTTTTTGAGGTTAATAGTGTTGCATAGGTTGTTGGTTGATTGGTGGTTGTTGTTTTTGATATGCAGGAGTTGGTGTAGGAACATCCACAACAATTTTGACATGTTTGGTGTTAGTGGCTCCATCAGTGACAATGTTCTTGTTCCTATTCTAGTAGCCATGCTTGTTATTACTGGGCTTCCTATGTGAATCATCTTTGTAGTGCTAGATGGTGCCTTCATCTAAGAGGCTTCTTTCAATATCTATCCCTTTTCCTTTGATGTCTTGATAGGTTTGGATGCAGTTCATCCGCATGATATGGGATAGTTTAGGATGCAGGTTATCAATGAAGATTTTAGTAAGATGTTTTTTAGGAGGTTGATATGACAACCTTGTGGTGAGGTTTTTCCATCGTTGCAAGTAATTGGCTAGGCTTTCACCTCCTTTCTACTTTTAGTTGCAAAGGTCTAACAAGGACAACTCATTCTCGACATTATGGGCATACTGGGCTACGAACTTCTCAGAGAGTTTAGAAAAAGTTGTAATTTTCCCATAGGGTATCTTGTAAAACCACTCAATAGCGGTTCCTCCCAAGCTCTTGGAGAATAGGCGCATGAGGAAATTATCACTATACGCAACCTCGTGACAAAACATATATAATTCTTTGACATGGCTAACTAGATCTCCTTTCCCGTGATATTTTTTGAACTTGGATGTCTTGAATTTTTAGGAAAGGGTATTGTTGTGATTGATCTATCAAAGGGATAGGAACAAACCTCCTCAAATTTGAAAGCCTTGCTCTTTGTTTCGGCCTTAATCTCTTTAAGAGTGTTCTTCATTTCTTCCCATTCAACGTTGATTGGTGTTGGAGTGGGTACTCCCATTGAGAAAGGATCTGATGGTGCTGGTGAATATGGATGATTTTTTGGAGGATATTGCGAGTAGGATATGGAGATTGCCCAAAAAGGTAAGCAGATTGAAATGGATTTTGGGGTGATGGTTGCTGGGGAGGATATGGAATGGATTGTTGTTGTTGGGAGATGATGGGATGTTGTTACTGTGATGGATAGGATGATGCTTGTTCTTGCTAGGGGATGATAGGATGTTGTTTTTGTTGTGCTGTGAAGTATTATTGTTGTGGAGGAGGCTAATGGAATGGTGCAAATTGCTGATAGGATTGGCCTTGATGCACTTGTCTTTGGGCTTGGCTAAAGTATGTGGGATGCATTCTTGCATTTCTTAGGGGTGGAACAACTGTTGGGAAGCTGGTGGCAGGAGGTGGTTATGTGAGGTAGCTGGCGAGATGAGTGGAACTCTGTTGTTGCGGTGGTGGTACAACTTGAGAAGTGGCGGGTGGTATGGATAGATAGTTGGTATATGCAGGAAAAGATGAGGCTGGTGGAGGTTGCGATGATTGTTGTTGCATTGCTTGAGGGAAAGTGGCTTGTGGGTTTGTGGGAATGGATATGAGTGACTGGGTTTGTATACCCAGGGCCTATATTTGGGCTTGGGTGAGGCCCCATTGAGAGCCTGTTTGTGGAGGGAGTTGTGATGCAGAGGATGTTGGAAATGCATATGTGATGGGGGTTTGGGATGTAGATGGTGGATTTTGAGGGCCCATGAAGGGCATCCCTGTTGTGAAGGCAATTTTTTGGGCTTGTGTGTGAGCAATGAAAGGTGGAGGTGGAATGTATGGTGGGGTGAATCCTTGCTGAGATGTGGAAGAAGGTGCTTGTGCTCCCCATGGGAAAGATGGTGCTGATGTGGAGGCTTGTTGAGTAAAGGGGGGAAATGGTTGTGTTTCCCTTGGAAAGGATGGTATTGATGCGGTAGCTTGCTAAGTAAAAGAGGGGAACGATTGTGTTGCCCCTGGAAAGGATGATGTTGCTTGGCTTATGGAAGGTGGAGGAACTATTTGTGTGGTGGCTTACATGAGAGGTGGAGGTTGGTTTTGTGTGAAGCTTTGGGCCTAAGTGACGGCTTGAGATGCTGTGAATGATGCTAGAATTCCCATGACAAAAAAAGGATTGGATTATGTTGTTGCTTGTGTTGTGGGACTTGCGAAGCTACTTTGTAAGAGGTGGGGAATAGGAGAGGCTACCTGAGATATTTGCAAGTCAAGATCATGGATTTGTTGGACGATGGGGATATATGCTTCAGCCAAGATATGGATGGTTTTTATGGGGATGAGGGGTTGGAGATGTGGTGGAATGGAAGTACCCTCTTGTGCAAAGTTTTCCAATATGGCCCGTCGATTCTGATTAATGATTGCACTCACCATCTGTGCATGCCCTAGATGGCTCATGAAGGATTCCATGGAAAATGAAGTGGGGGGTTTTGTCAGATCTTCCCACATATTCTCAACTTGTGGGATTTGTGGATTATAGGTCACCATCACGTTGGTAGGATTGTTGGGATCAGATGAACTAGTGGCCAAGTTAGAATACATATTCCTTCTCTTCCTGGCTCGTGTCTCAGCAAGCAATACAGATCTAAGGATGAAGATGTTGATGGTGGGTGGATGAAAGATGCTTCCTAAAAACTCTAAGGATGATGGATGCAGATCTAAAGATACTTAAGGATGGTAATTTCTAGGATGTGATACAAGGATTTGGATCAACTGAAGGATGGTGGGATGTTGAAGTATGGTGGATTAATGTTGATTGGTTCAAGGATGCTGGACTATTTTGGATGATGAGGATGGTGGGGGATTACTGAGTGTCAGTAATGAGTTGTTGCTTCTTGATGTAGGATCAATGAGGATAGGATTGTTAACCTAAGATAGACTGATGATCTTCAGAAGATGGGATTCTTGTCAATGCATGCCAATCTCTTGCTCGAGATGATGAGGCTTACACATACAAGTACAAGATGCCCTAGATAATGCTTAGTCAAAGGGTAGTGCTAGGGTGATTCAGATTTAGGATAAGGATTAAGAAGACTCAAAAGATATGACACGAAGTGTTAGGATTTAGATCATTGGATTTGGTTCAGGGATGATGGATTCTGACTTGGATGTTGGATTATGGATTTAGATCAAGGATGAATGAAAGGATTTTGGATTCAGATTGCTTGATGGAGGATGATGGAGGATGACCAAATGATGTTGTTCTAAAGGATAATTTGATATGCTTGTGAAGGGATGATCTATGATGCAACTAGGGAGATGACTTATGATGCAAAAATGCAACTAAGAATGATTTATGATGAAACTTAAGGATGTATGATGATGCAATGATGCAGCTAAGGATGATCTAGGATGTAAGGATGCCGAGATAGGATTGTGGGATTGTGAAGGAATGATGGATATGTGATGGGCCAAACTAGTCTTCACTCTCTAGATTGACATAATGACGATTGACCTGGAATTGGGCTGCAAATTGTTTCACTCTTGCGTTGTAACCCACATTATCCAGTTTCTCTTGACATTTTTCTTCTACTTGGCTTTCTTTGAGGGAAGGTTGGTGATATTTTAGGTCTCTTTCTGCAATCTTCTTCTCTTGATGGACTCATGAATTGGGAAGCTTGGCTTTCTTATGTTTGATCGAATCAGACATAGTTTTGAAGGATTTGGCAATTGGATTGAATCAATGCTTCTAAATGATTGATCTATTTAGATAGGTTCCCAATTTGGTTTCCAGTTTTGATTTGTCTCCAATGGAAAAGGACAAAAGCTAAACAAAGACACTTTGAAAGAAATCCTGACAAAGGACAAAGCAACTTTGTGGGATACAAGCAAATGATGACCACTGAATTCTGATTTGTGTTCCCAAAAATGTGTATGTTTTAATAGATGTTTGCACTGAGTTTGGAACTTTGAAAACACTTAAAAAAAGAACTACCTAGAGACAAGCTAGTATCAAAATATTTTCCCACAACTTGGTACCCCAAAAGGGATACATATGGTGAGTAATCTTCAGGTGATCTGGGAAACCACTTGGATCGATCCTTGCAGAAAGATTTTGATACCTTCAAGAGTAGATCAGGAAGCCTCTATTTTAACAAGTGTCTAATTTGGTCTGTGGTGTCCTCCCAATCGGTTTGTATGTGTGTGACTCACTTAAGAGCCTAGTTGACCATGTTGAAATAGTAGGGATATTCACCTACCTCGGGCTACCATCAACACTCATCGCCCGAGCTTGAGGGGATGAAGCGAGAGTTTGCTCAACGCTTTATTTTTATACCGGTCGGGGAAGTACCAGTTTGAGGTTGTTCTAAAAAGAGGAAGCATTTTTCTCTCTAGACAAGCCTCTCTAGAAGTAGAACAAATGAACTTGTCTTAGTTCAGTTTGTTTTACGTCACTTAGTCTAAATAGGATTTTGTAGATTGAAAAACTCCTAGAAGCACACCAAAAAAGGGTTCTTTTCCAAATTGATTAAGTATTTTCAAACCAAGAATTGCAAACACATATGTTTAGGATTTTGATTTGTTCATTCTTTAAAATCAATAAAATAAATCTCTTTGAAAGATGTTTGCAAGTGTTTTAACTTTTGCATTCAAGATTGAGTTTTCTCTTTAGGATCCCAAATTGAACTTTTGAAATGAAATGAAGTTTCTTTGTTTTCACTTTGGGCATTCAAGATTGTGTTTTTATCTAGGACTCTAATGTAATGAATTCTGATTTTGACTTTGATTCATTTCTTTAGGGACATTCAAGATTTGGTGTTTTAGGATTCACTTTTAAAGCCAAAATGAGGTGTTCCTAGATTGCTTTAGGAGTGCATGAAACTTTGAAAACACTCAAGATTTTATAGATGAACTTCATTCTAGCCAAGAATAATGCATCAATATTGATTTAGGAATATTTAGGATTGATTAGGAACTCATTAGGAGCGACATGCAGTTTTAGTCTTTTTTAAGCACTCAAATTTTGAAGTGTTCCTAGATTGCATGAAAAAACCCTAAAGCACTTTAAGTTTGGATGAATGAAGTTATTTTATCCAAAAATGAAACATTAAAAGTGATTTTGATTGATTTAGGATTGATTAGGATTATTTTTTATTCATTTAGGAAAGATGCACAATTTCTTGCTTTCTAGGCATTCGAGAGTGAATAAGAGTTCATTTTAAGCCCAATAAATGAAGTTTTTTAGTTCCTAAACATGCAAGAGGTTAATGAGCCTTATGGATTTGATTTTTTGGTGATATTTTTCCTTCCAAGGGGTTCCTGCAAAGACATGGAGTTAGAAACTAAAAATTTGAACTTTAGAGGTACCAAGAGGCCCTAATGAACCCTAAAAACCAGCTAAACCCAAGTTTAAGGGCTTACACATGCCCCTTGCTTCCCATATGAGTAAGAAAGGCATGTTATTTTGATTTTTTTACTCATATGATTCAATATGTAGGCTCATACGAGTCACTTTGACTCCTAGTGTGAGTAAACAGGGCCAGAAGGCTTTAAAAAGGCCTAAAACACATGCAGAAGTCCCACACGAGTAATGGGCACCTCTGGTACAAGAATACATAAGTGATAGTACAAGAAAAAAATGATAAGGATTTTAATCATATGAGAATTCACCATAGACAGGATGAGATTTCCAAAAAAAGTGGGTTTTTGGCTCAAAAACCCTAAAAAAGGCAGTTGTTTAGCATTGTGGAGTCCCACCAAGCGTGCCAAAATGTGATCAGTACAAACCTAACCTGTTTGGAACATGCGTAGACATTAAAAAATTATCATAGGAATCATATAATAAACATATAGTAAATCTATTTGCATTATACCTCGAATAGAGCTTAAATAGGAGCACCCTGTCACCGTTTGATTTGCTCTCGGATTAGGGATGTGGGTGTGCTCTCAAAACACTAGGTGCATGTACCCAATGCTGTTTAGGAAGGTTTAGGATCATTTAGGGACCAAGGATACCCCATAGTGGCACATAATCAAGTATGGTGAACCTAATTTGCCCCTAGAGCCCCAAGGAGCCAAATGAAGCTAGAATGCAGAACTAAGCTACAAATGCTTATGCTAAATTGATTTTAACCAAATATGAGTGTGATATTATGAAAAATGATATGAAAAGAAATGAAGTAAGCTATGTTAATCCATTAAGCTTAAGCTAATGTGAGTTAAGAAAGCATATAAATGAGTTAAATCTTACAATATTAGGATTTAAGCTAAGTCTAGATGTAAATGAGCATAACAACAATACTTAATATGAAATAGGTGAATTGGTGTTTTTCTCTTGGAATGAAGAGTATTTATAGGATTTGAGGAAGGGCTTGGGTTAGGAAGGATGGTTAGGGTTAGAGTCAAGGTTAGGGGTAGAGTTTGGGGCATGGTTAGGAAGGGATAGGAAGGCATTCATGGTTGAATCCCTCAAGGGTTGCTCACACATGTGTAAGCAACACTAGGGAAGAGTGCCTAGGGAACAATGGTGAAAGAGGAGACATAGGCTCTCATTTATGGTTGTAAGAGTCATAAATGAGGGTGTAAGAGGGCTATTAATGACTTACAAAGTCATTAATGAGGGTTGACCAAAAGTCAAAAGAGGGTGGATTAGTCTAAGAGGGTTAGGAATCCCCCCCTAAGCGAGGTTAGGGAGTGATTAGGAAAGGGTAGATAGGTTTAGGGTTTTCTAGAAGTTTCTAGGGTTTTAGGGTTTAAATAAATATTTAATTTATTTAAGGATTGTGACACAATTTATTAAATAGTAATTTAATAAATAGGAGATTAAATATCTAAATTGGATTTAAATCTTTCCAGCAAAGATCTTTTAATTAAATGTTTTTAATTAAAATAGGAGAGGATAATGGCATAATAATTAATTAATTGATTAATTGATTAATTAATTAATAAATGATGATGTCATCAGGGGTTTTTGCAAAATAAAATATTTTTATTTGGCAAAGGGATTTTAGGTGTCTACAGGAAGCAATGAGCTACTTCTCTACAATCTTTTATGTGGATCCTGCCAATCTTAATGTAGATTTGAGTATTCTGGATGTCATTCCATGCTGAATATCTGAAGCACAAAACACCACTCTAATGAAGCCAATCTCTTTAGAGGAAGTCAAAATTTTCCTCTTTGATCTTGGAGGGGATAAAGCCCCTGATCCATATGGTTTTCCAGCTATCTTTTTTCAGAAAGCATGGGATATAATTGGAAAGGAGCTATGGGAAGTGGTGGAGGGATTAAGAGTTGGTGGTTTTATCTTGAAGTACTTTAATAACACCTTCATAGCCTTGATTCCAAAAAAGGTTGAAAGAGTGACCTTTGACAATTATAGACCGATAGCTTTATGAAATACTATATATAAGGTTATTGCAAAGGTGATGCCAAACAGACTTAAACATGTTCCAAACTCTATTATTTCTTTAGAAAAGAATGTATTTTCACCTAATAGATCAATCTATGAGGGGATGATAGTGGCTCATGAGGCCATTCACTCAGTAAGGACAACTAAGACAGAGAGAATGATGACAAAGTCAGACATTAAAAAAGCTTATAATAATGTGAAGCGCGATTTTTTCGTTGAAGGTTCTTGAGAGATTTGGTTTATGTGTTGATTGGATCAAATAGATTGAAGGATGCATTAAGACACCAAGAATTTTGATATTGGTGAATGGGAGCTCACAAGGTTTCTTTGAGACAAACAAAGGCATAAGACAAAGGGACCCAATCTCCCCCTTCATGTTTATCATAATGGCAAAAGTGATTGGTAGGTTGATCTCAAGCAAGAGGATGGAGAGACAATGGAAATGAATTAAAGTGGTAGAAGGATTGAACCCATTATCCCATTTACAATTTGTTGATGACACTTACTTGATGGGGGAAGCCTCTGTTCAAGAAGCTAGATCGATTAGAGAAATAATTGATAGATATGGTGCTACTTTAGGACAAAGTGTGAATTGGCATAAATATGAGGTTTATTTTTTTAACACTAATGTCCAAAAGAGACATATTTGCAGGATTTTAGGCATGAAAATGGGAAAACTACTTGGTAAATATCTTGGAATTCTTGTGTTTGAGGGGGGGTGAAGATCAAATCTGTGGAAAGATTTAACAGACAATTGTGTTAAAAGGTTGGAAGGGTGGAAGAGTAAATGGCTAACCTTGGCAAGGAGGATTCTCATGTTGCAATCTGTCATCTCTATCATCCCAATTTTTTCTATGAGCTGCCTTAAGATCCCAAAAACAATAATTAGATTTGAATATAAAAGGAGTTTGAATGCTATCAAGGAAAATGAAGGGAGGAGGTTAAATGGGAATTACCTAAGTTTGGATGGATAAAACTCAATTTCAATGGGGCTGCGAAGGGAAATCCTAGGCCCTCAGGAGTAGGAGTTATAGTGTGTGACTAGTTAGGAAACACAATGGCCTTTGCAACACAAAAACTAAAAGAGGGAAGAAATAATACAGCAACCCTTCTTGCTCTTAGGGTTGGCAGACACTTGAATTTGTATAAAATTCATCTTGAAGGTGATCCTCAAATAATAGTGCAAGCTATTCAGAAAGGTGATACTCGGGCTTGGCATTTACAAAATGCTATTAATGCTATAAGAGGGATGCTACCTTATTTTAAGGAGTTCAAAATTATCAAAATGGGCTCTTACCTTTGATAAGGAGAATGAAATAAGGGAGGACTTGTGTTATTTGTCTTTAGAATTTTAACAAAAATGATGTTATGCTTTACTGTGCAGTGCAATCTCTCAATAATATCTTGATATAAATTAGGATTGGTGAGTGATGTCATCTTGTATGGAAAGATACAAGTTAATTGATTTTTGGCAAGCTTTTATTGTAGTATAAGCTTTTAAGCTTGGGCAAGCATATGAAAGGTTGAGAAGCATAATCATGATAATCTACAGAGATTGGATGTAAATGGCCTTTTTGTGCGAATTTAATGTTGGCATCATTTCAAAGGATGGAAAGGTGATCCATGTGAGGTTTTAAATGGCTAGACAAAATGCAAGTGACACCATTCTGTATTGGTGAAAATGGTGAAGTGGTAGAGGTTTGTTGAGGTGCGAGAAGGTTTTTTCTAATAGTAATGGAGGCAACTTTCTCAATGGACACTGATAAGCAGTAAAAGGGCTTTAAAGGCACGATAAGTAGGGAAAGGTTGTTGGGCCTGCTCAAAATTAAAGATGAAGTCGTCATTGAAGTTGTTTTTGGTGTCATCAGAAAGCAATTCATAGAGAGGAAGTGAAAATGGAGGGTTCATCTATGGACATAATTTCAATGATTATCACATGGGAGCTCAAAATTGGTGAGGAAACTATGATGGTGAAGCAAGTGGTAACAACTCTATTTGAGAAGGATTTACTAATAATGATAAGTCTTAACTCCATTTTGGAGTGGGCAATTCTTGGGATAGGGTCAGATTATGCTGAGTGTTTTGAAGACGAAGATGAAGTGAGGGTTTATGGTTTAGTGTCATTTGTTTGATGGTGGGGGAAAGTGGATAAAGGGTCTTATGAGGCTGACTTTTCCATTGCATAGGGCAAACCAAAGCAAGAAATTAATGATCATGAACTACCCATTGCAACAATGCCTAGGGTCTTGTCAAGTGTGGTTCCGCGAAGTATGATAACCAAGAGTGGATGGTCACAAAAGCTAGTGTGTGGACTCATTTTTGGGGATGTGTTCAATCAAAGAAGCCTATAACAATGGTTTTTGGATGGTAGACGATTGTTTCATGCAAGGTAGTGAAGCCTTGACCTTTGGTGCAATGTTGGATCGACTAGAAGCAGAGCGATGGTACTAAGCACATGATAGATGCTGAACTAGTTTTTGGGTGTCTTTTGGAGGCGATTGCGATGGCCGTAGGCATTGTCTCTAATTACTTTGTGATTTTCTTTGGGCTCGTGGCGAAGCTTTTGAGGTTTTTTGCATGATTTTTTAAATGCTCATATTTGACCACTCAAGGGTCGTGGTTGTTTGAATGTTCCATATAAAAACTTGTTGTAATGCATAGGTGGTAGGTTGTAGGTGATGTCTTCTAGATGGTGTTTATAATAGTTAGAAGATTGGGATACCTGCATATTTGGGACTATGATATAGCCTTGTTATGTAACTTTGTTTGTAAAATCCTTTATATTAATAAAATTTTCACTATTATTGATCAAAATATATAGCTAGGAAAATACTGCTCAATTTGGTAAGAGTTTGAGTAATTACAAGTTTGCCTTTGCAATCATAATTTTCATTATTTTTAGATTCTCACCGTGTCACATAATATGGCTTATATTTATAAAATATTATTTATAGTTAAATTACAAAAATAATTAACAAGCTTCTCTTGCCTTCAAGAATATTTATTCACATTCTCTACTAACAAGGCCAACAACATGAAGGTGGAAGCTTATATGGCCTCCCCTAATTGACCTAAGACAAACACAACACAACACCACACAACACAACATCACACAAAACATATTTATTTTATATTATTTATATTACATATTAAGTGTTAATAATTCATTATTTACATTAAATGAACTCACTTTATGAATGCATTTATTTTATATTATTTACATTACATGTTAAGTGGTAATATTTTATAATTTCTTACAATGCATCAATTGAAAATGAAAAATTATTTTAAAATTTGTGTTCCAATGATGTTAGTATGTGATTGTCAAGTAGCACATCTTTATTTTATATTATTTATATTACATATTAAGTGTTAATATTTCATTATTTACATTACATGAACCCACTTTATGAATGCATTTATTTTTTATTATTTACATTACATGTTAAGTGGTAATATTTTATAATTTCTTACAATGCATTGATTGAAAATGAAAAATTATTTTAAAATTTGTGTTGCAATATGTTAGTATGTGATTGTCAAGTAGCACATCTTTATTGATTTGTTTTAAAACAAACACCACACAATACATCACACAAAACATATTTATTTTATATTATTTATATTACATGTTAAGTGTTAATATTTCATTATTTACATTAAATGAACCCACTTTATGAATGCATTTATTTTATATTATTTACATTAAATATTAAGTGGTAATATTTTATAATTTCTTACAATGCATCAATTGAAAACAAAAATTAGTTTAAAGTTTTTGTGTTGCAATAATGTTAATATATGATTGTCAAGTAGCACATCTTTATTGATTTGCTTTATTGTGTGCAAAGCAAAATTAGTCATTTACAATAATGTTTAAATGTGTAAAAATGTGCATTTAACAATTATGTAAATAAATTGTGTCATGAATTAAATTCATAAAGTTCGTTAAAACAAATAATTAACAAGCTTCTCTTGGCTTCAAGAACATTTATTCACATTCTCTACTAACAAGGCCAACCACGTGAAGGTGGAAGCTTATATGGCCTCCCCTAATTGACCTAAGACAACCACAACACAACACAACACCACACCACACAACACAACACAACATCACACAAAACATATTTATTTATATTACATATTAATTGTTAATATTTTATTATTTATATTAAATGAACTCACTTTATGAATGTGTTTATTTAATATTATTTACATTACATGTTGAGTGGTAATATCTTATAATTTCTTACAATGCATTGATTGAAAATGAAAGATTATTTTACAATTTGTGTTGCAATAATGTTAATATGTGATTGTCAAGTAGCAAGTCTTTATTAATTTGTTTTATTATGTGCAAAACAAAATTAGTCATTTACAATAATGCTTACATGTGATTTGTAAATGTGCATTTAACAATTATGTAAATAAATTATGTCATGAATTACATTCATAAAGTGAGTTCTTAATTCTATTTTACTTTTTTTTAGGAAGATAATTTATGATTGTTCATTATCAACAATGTTAATATGTGATGGGTTAAAACATGCATATTATTATGGTGATATACTTATGTCAAGTTAGTTTCATAATATGATTGTCCACTATGAAACATATTATTGTGCAACTTGTGATGTGATTCATAAATGATGCATTTATTTATAAAATTGTGATTGGCAACTTTAATGTTAACATCAAAATTAGTAAATTATAAAAAAAAAAATTAAACACTAACCAAAAAGATAAAGGAACACAAGACATGCCTTAAAGAATGGCCTTGGCCTTGGCCTATTGACCATTCTTTAAGCTGTCAAAAAAACACAGGACTTTAAGGAATGACCATGGCCAATGGCCATTCCCTTCAGTCCTTGAAGGGGTTTTAAACCCCTTCCAATAACTTTTTTTTATTAAACATTGCATTTTTACATGTTACAAAAACTATTAGATCAATGTTTGATCAAAATAGTATTGAAGAAATGAAAAATAATCAATCACATCCTTTGTTGTTCTGAATCCATACCAACAACTTCATTCATATGCTTGAACTTTCTATAATGGTGGAAAATAAGTAGCTGAAAACGCTGCTTGGGACCTGAAGGATCCTTGTCATCCAATCATCCAATCATTGTCAATTTAGCTATAAATCAATCACTGTAATGCAACAAATATCAATACAGTCAAATATAAATGTAGGTTTTTTTAAATCTATCTAGAAAAATCAATTTAGAATGCTAATAGACTCAGCAAGGAAGAAAACTGTTCAGGTTCAAAGACTCCCTAATTATATAGGTGAAAATTACAAAGTAGAAGTCTTGATGTTTTTTTTTTTTTTATTCGTGGTATTTGATTTCTATTATATTTAACAAGGTGAGAAGGAAGTAAAAAATATATAAGGATGGGTAGTAAAAAAAGCCATCAAAACAAATATAAAATGTTAAGAATATGTACATACCGAGTCTCTTTTTTCTTTCCAATAACACTAAATGCATCAACTTCAATGATTTCAGCTTCTCTTCATTATATCAAGCCACAAACAGTTCTGGTAGCTACAAATTCTCTAAATTGTTAGTTAGCATTTCATAACTTGACTAATGCTTAATTAAGGAATACATTGGAACATAATGATCTGTACATGTTTGTGATATAAAATAATGGTAGAACTTAACAAATATATAAAACTTAGAAAGGAGAGAAACTTAATCAGTAAAAAGAAAACTAGCATAAATTTACCTTTCAGCATTTTCCTATGAACTTTACCTACAAGAACATAAAAATAAATACAAGTCAATCTATTAGACATGAAAACAAATCAAAACATTCTTAAAATTAAGTAAAAAATGATGAAAATTGAGATAAGACTACTATGAGACATTCTTAAAAATAAGATAAAAAATGATGAATATTAAGATAAGACTACCATGAGTTGTAGGAAGCATATCATGATCATTAGAGAAAACATCATGAGCAATCAAACCAAGTATAATATTATCATATCATGTAAGTGACCAAGAAGAATGAGCAATTGCCTAACCAAAACTTGAAACTATAATTGTGGAAATACATTGAATAGTCATACATAAGAAGTCATTATTAATAGTAAATACTATAATGGTAATTCAAATGTAATTCTCAATGAAGAAAACGACCATGTAATACATGAAATTTGAATAAGTAGAATAAGCATACAAAACAAAACTGATGTAAATTTTAAGCTTCATTACTTGAGAGGCATTGATTTTGTTCTATTTGGGTCTGGGGATCATACACTGAACAACCTATGGTGGGTTTTTTTGCTTTTGCAGCACAATTATCAAATAAAAATAGTACTACTGAACCAATTGTGAGTTTTAATCTATTTGAGTACAAACTTTTTGTATGGAGTTTTTAAAAAATGAAAAAAGAAACCCAGATTCAGAATTGCTACTCAAAAAAATTGCGAACTAATTGTGTATGAGTGTGCTGTTTTCTGATTCATTTTCCTATGTATATAGCACAATAGCCTAGAGTACTTGTTGTAAAGCTGAAGCCTGGATCAAGACATAAAAGGTGGCAGGAGTTTCTTATTACTGTATAAGGCAATGAAAACAATGGTATTGATTCCTTGATCGGATCTCAACAACAGGCCACCTTCCTTTGAAAATACATAAGGCCAAAGACTAGAAAAAATGAGGAAAAGAGCGATGCAGGAAGGAAAACACACAGAAATTTGAAATGTGTTCAGATACAGCATGCCTAACTGAGACAGATAAAAATCAAGAGTGATGCAGGAAGGAAAACACACAGAAAATTGAAATGTGTTCAGATACAGCATGCCTAAGTGAGACAGATAAAAATTAAGGGGCAACAATCTAGAAGAGAATTAAAAATGGTATCATCTTGCTTTTTCTCATTATAATTGTGAGAGATAATAAACTTTGTTAGCTAACCATTCCTCTTGATTTTCTCCATATGGGCATATTTTGATTCTCCTATTTTTCATTCTTTTAATGTATAAAAGGGTACCTAGGCTCCAAAAGACAATTGATGAAAGCAACCACGATAGGTATGCAACATTCTAATTATTAGTTCTTTGTTTGTTGGTTGTGTCAATTAAGCTGCACAATTTTAAGGCGTATATTGAACTTTTTTTTAGGCACCCTGTGATCTGTGATTGGGTTTCAATTTGAGTCTGCATAGTTTAAGAGACTCTGCAGACAGAACGCACAAATAGAGGTTTAGGGTCATCAGAACAGGCGTGTTGCAGACTGTCAGAGGCTCCAAACTAAGATAAGTCAAGGAGCTCCAACTTCTGACATCCCTGCAAACTAAGAGGGATATTCCCTGATAAATTGTTGTGTTCAAGGTAAAGATATCTTAGCTGCTGAGAATTACAAAGAGAATCTGGTAATTTTCCAGATAAGTTGTTGTGACTAAGATGTAAGAGTCCCAGATGTAGCATTTGGCCTATCTCACTTGGAATGCTTCCTTCTAATATATTCCCTCCCAAATACAATCTTTCCAACTCACGGAATCTTTGAGTTCCAGATGGAATATGGCCGTTGTGGTAAGCTTCCGCTTATCATGTTGACTTGTAAAGCCAAGTAATTGAGATTGGAAGACAGTTGACCTATAGATGGGGGCAATATACCAGTGAAATTATTACATCCCATTTCCATTTCTTGCAAGTGGGAGCAATTTGTGAGAGCAGTGAGAATTGCCAATGTGTTAGTGCTGTCACTAACAAGTTCATTGCTGTGTAGGTGAAGCCGGCTAAGAAGGTTCAACTTACCCAGCTCCATTGGAACCGTTACACCCAGTTGGTTCGTATTTAGGGCAAGTATTTCGAGACTGAAACAATTTCCAAGGGAGTGTGGTATGTTTCCACTAAGCTGATTTCCCCATAAACAAAGGACTACTAATTTGGAGAGCTTGGTACCAATTTCCCATGGAATATGTCCACTTATCTGGTTTTGACATAAATCTAACTCATTCAATTTTGAGAGATTGTAAAAGAGCTTGGAATGGTGCCTGGAAAATTATTTGTTTGAAGGTCAAGAGTCTGTAGGTGAGTGAGCATTCCCAATTCAGGAGGAATGAGGCCTTGGAGATGGTTTTGTGGCAAACTGAGATTAAGTCAAGGCAGACAGGTTTCCTAAACAGCTTGGAATGGTGCCCAATAAATTATTTTCGCTCAAGCCCAATTCAATTAAAGCAGACAGAATCTTGAAAGAGGGCGGAATGGTACCCGTGAGACTGTTTGCGCCCAAGTAGAAACGTTAGGGGAAGGTGCAGAAACGTTGGCTACAAATGGCTTAATGGATTAGAAAGCTCAAGACATAAAGCTTACATGGCATTGTTTTGAAAGTATCCTCTTGTTGCTGCTCTGCTACAAGTGCTTTCTGAATTCAATGGTAGATGGGCAACCCAAAATGTCCACGCTCGTGTTGCATGCCATAAAACTGAGTAGGATGTCATTAAGCCTTTTTAGTTTTATTTTATGTGCCTTATCTTATTGGATAACTGGAGTGCACGTAAGAGCATACCACGTACATGGTGGATACCAAGCAAAGCTTTAATCCTAAGTGCTTTAAGCATCCAAGTTCGCAGTTATCTGGACTATAGACATATAAGTTTTTCAGACACTCCCAAGCTTGAAGATGTAGCTAAGTTGCATAACAATCTGTTGCTGATTGATACCAAAACAAAAGGTGGATTGTGATTGTGATATTTTCTATCACAATCAAGTCTCGCAGATCACAACCCTTTAACAGACAACTTTATTAATCACCTTTTGTTTATGATTGCAATATTATCAAGTATTTTGATCAAGTCTCTGAGCTTTTCCATGTAAACAAAGCTGGAAACATGATACCAAAACAAAAGGTGGATTATGATCATGTTAATGTTTTCAATTATCAATAGCAACATAATCCTAAAATAAAAATTTAGTTCATTGCATCCAGCTCTGTTTTTTAGTGGCAATTGTATTGCCCATTTTATTCCTAGTCTCTGCAATTTCAGCTGGCAAAACTGTCTTCTGTATGCTCAAACAGAGAATTCAGTCAGCAATTTCGATCAACATACCTCATCAGGCTGAGAAGTGTTGGGAGAAATTTGATGATGAGCTGCTCAAACCATGGCTTCTGTGTTGTGCTTCTCAGCCTGTAAATGTCATTGCCAAGTCATAATTGAGTAAACAAACTTAGAAACTCAGAAGCAGTGGACCAGTTAACATAAAGAAACTAATCAAGATGTGGAAAAAGCAGATGGGTGTATTTGTGACAGGCCATAGGGCGTATTCGTTCAAAAACCTGGAACAAAATTGTACCAAGTTACACCATGTATAGAATATGCAAGAAACTCAAATGCCAGAGTCATACGATTATCAAGGAATTGGTGGATAACTTGCATATCTACTTGGGTGATGTAATTGCTGATTGCCTGGACACCTACCTAGCATCCTCGTAAAGAGCTTTGGGAAATGGACGACAACATGTGGTAGGCATTCCACATAATTGGTAAGAGCAGGAAAATCGTGGAGTGTGGATTGCAGACCAAATGGAAGAGTTCAGAGCAAAAATCCATTGAGGGACAAAACGATTAAAAATTTGTTGTCCAAGTGTGTTTCAAAAATGGCGTTTGGCTTTGTTTGTTTTACATGTGCTAGAACTGCATTGGGATCAAAACAGATAATTGCCATATCTATATACCCTGTTACCCCTTAAATTTAATCAAAATTTATTGTCTGTGCTTCAGATTTGTTGCGTGTGAGTGTAAGGATCAGAAGTGTGACTTAGTATCATAAAGTGAATCTCTAATGTTATAATATTCTATAAAATATACTATGGTTTATATTTATCTGTAGCCTGCACAAACTCTTCTTGGCTGACATGTACTGGAGTTACTCTGACAAAACAAATGTTCTAGGTCTGATTCAGATTTAGGAAGCCCTATATCATAATATTAGAAATGTTTTTAAAAATCTGAACTAACACAGACAGACTGCTGCTCTAAGACAAAGCAAATTATGGAGATAAATGAAGAAAAATAAGACTCAAAAAGTTTGCAAGAATACCGAGAAGGTAAAAAGACTACAAGTAAATGTGTTTAATGGACACCCAATTGGTGTATTGGAATGGAAAAGATCCCTCTCTTTAATAAGGATGAATCTAATTATGTTTTAAGAAGGATTAAATCCATAAACCGGATTTGGCTTAAGCCCATCTATCTTTACTTCGCCTGGTATCAATTTGCACGAGGATCACTTGTTTTTCATTCCAGGGTTCCGTCCCCACAACGCCTGATTGCAAATTGGGGTCTTCAGTCAAACCCTATAAAAGGTCATTTATGTCATGGCTTATTGTAAATTGATTAGGTGCCCTGTAATTTCTGTTATATTGAGGCTTCTATTTCTGTTGCAGATGATATTGTGAGGTAGTTTTACAAAGAAATCTTGAATTTTGAGTTGGGGTTTGAAATTGAATTCATTATTTAGTAGGATTTTTTGTAGGGTGGAGTAGATGATGTTTTTTGCCTCTTACAATTGGTAATGCAAGATTATGCACAAGATACAGATGAGAATAAAGAGTTTATTGTGCAATTTAGAGTTTCAATGTTCTAATGTGAAATTTTATCAAATAATTGACTCTTATGTCTAGTTTTTAGTCTTTACAGAGTTGATATAGGTTTTTATGCTTGTACAATACTAAGCTTACCGAGTACTTTCTGCTGAAGAATGCATGTAGAAGCAAATATGCGTAGTACTTCGAAAGTACTCTTGCCCGGTTTGCATTATTCACAATCTCTTTCTCAGTCTCATTCTGTCTGGGAAATCCTCTCTGCCTCTCACATAAAGTAGTAGATATATGCCATATTAGAATGGTTTCCTCCAGATTGCCATGCGACTCCAAGACCTTCTGGATTTCAGGTTCATTTTGAAACAGATTCTTCTCAAAGTTGTAAACAATCTGTTTGTATATTTCTATACTGTTCTCCTAAGCGCGTGTCTCTTTAGGATATCAAAAATGAAGTCCTTGAGATCATCTTCGACATGCTTGTTGTGGGTGTGCCTTAGTTTGATGTACCAGCTTACAGTAAATTTCTTTGGCTCAGGGAAAAGCCCAGCGATCTTCAACATTATAGGAGACCTCTTAAGCCAAGTATCTATTTTCTCCAACAATCTTGCTCAAATATCTTCTAACAAAATCCTCAAACGTTCCTAGTACAAGAGACTTTTATTTCTATATTTACAGTTTTGGCAGGGGGCTTTCCCTGTAAAAACAATCTACGCATGCAGCAGCTCAGCTTCAAATTTGCAAGTTGCTTAGCTTGGGGAATGTTATGACTTCATGCAAACCATATGCTTTTCCTGGGCGCAGGACCATACGTGATAAGGACGTCACCTTCAAAGGCAAGGGCAGACTGTGTCATACAGATTTCAATGATGGATGGGCGGTGTGGTTCCATCTTTTTGTAGACACGTGAGGTGGACAATAAATTCTCAACAGAATCCAACATAAACAACACTACATAAACCAACTATTGTTTGGTATCGCAACGGCCTGGAAAGATCGAAAGGTAAAGACTGAACTTTCTTTTTGGCTTATGATTTATACTCAGCAGATCAAATAAATAATACTTACTGTATTTTGTTGTTATTCTTGTTTCATTTTCCAGTTATGACTTATTACATTCATATTGCACAAAAATATAAGGGAGGTGTCCACAAAATGTATATACTGATTTATTTGTTGATTGTGCCGTTGAGAAATAGAATTGTAAAGGGCGTTCAGAGATTCATAGTTTCCATAATCTTGTATGCTTTTTATCAACATTTAATGTTAATAAGCATTTTAGCTTGCATCAATAACAACAAAAAAAATCGTTTAACTGATTTAGCTGTATTTTTTCCTTTATAACAACAATTTACAACATTACGAAATTTACCAATATCAAACTATCTGGAGAGGCTAGAATTGTATGTATAAGGATTCTAGATATACATAATTGTTGGATCCAACCAGTGCGGGATTATGATACGTTGATGGGTGAACTTCAAAGCGATTTTCAATAAATTTCAGACAAAAGAAATCAAACAAATAGATATAAAATGCTGAGCAAAAAAAGTTTGAATAAAAGCATACCTAGAAGAAGAATTTTGACTCCATCACCTGCTGCCGCTCCGCTGTCCTCCCTGCCTCTTCCTCTGCTACCCAAAAAAATCAAAAAACCCAAAAAGAAATAGAAAAATCACAGATGAAAAATAAAGAAGCAGACCAAAAATTCAAGAAGAAAACATAACTGACCGTAAACAAACACACCAGTGTGCACACTGTACAAACCCTACACGAAAGAAAAATGCTAAGAAAAACAGTGTATTACAGAAAAATGCTACGAAAAATCAAGTGTATTACAGAAAAATGCTGAGAAAAGAACTGACAGAAAAATTTTAAACAATCCGTGGTTTTCGTTAGAGGCAGAATTATTTATCTTGCCCGCTCCCTTCCTATTTTTTCGGCTTTTCCCAACTACTTCCTATTTTTTCGGCTGCAACGTTCGAAATTCGAAATGTGTATGTGATATTTACGATTTCAAATTTGAATCTCTTTGAGATATTTGGCATTTCAAATTTGAAAATGTTTTTTTATGAATAATTCTTTTATGGGAGATTCATTTGATAGACAATATAAACTTTTTAATTATTTAGTTTACAATTAGATTAATATTTTTTAAATTATTATTGTTTAAATAAAAAAAAATATTATAAAAATTAATACATAAAAGTTTAGTACAAATTTATTTATTTATTATTTTTATTATTATTTAATAAAATATATAATCTCGGATGACTCGTGATGGCAAGGTCATGAGCTTCCTTGTATGGAGGTCTTGGTTTCAATTCCCTATGTTGGCACCTTGCATTAATGTTGGCTAACACCACACAATGTTGACAATACTGTTGATGGAGGCTCCATGGAAGATGATATGTTGGTTGCGGGTATGAATTGCGGTCGCAGATATTTGTCAACAATAGGTGTTATCGATGCCAAGGTTGGTGGTCCCCCGCTGACAATGGTCTTGTTCTTATCTCAAACCCCTTCCAAGTCCTTTTGCTTGTTGTTGCCAGGACAAATAGAGACTGGCACACATCGCGAGGATGACACAACACGGGAGTTCGGAGATATGCAAAGGTGTTTGGTCATAGTGGTCATGGTCAGCTGGTTCGCTTGTTGGTTCATCCCTCTATTCGATGGTGAGGGAACAGTCAGCTAGGTCTCTCAAGCCAAATAATGGAGAAATATTGAAGATGCCTTGGCTTTCATTTTGGGGATGAGGTCCTCCCTGTGACCTCACTGGTTCATAGCTCCAGTCAAAAGTGCTTATATATATATATATATATATATATATATATATATATATATATATATATATATATATATATATATATATATATATATATATATATATATATATATATATATATATATATATATATATATATATATATATATATATATATATATATATATATATATATATATCATCTTAAGTAGTTATATAATGATATTTACATAAAAATAATACACATATCAAGTTACCTAGTCAAAAAAGGTGTTAGATGGAAGCTGGGAAATGGCAGGAAGATTCAGTTCTGGAATGACAATTGGCTGATGGAAAATCCCTTAAATGAAAATCAAGAATGGCTAAAATGTCATTTAGGAATGTAAATAAATAATTGGGGAAATGGTGTCGGACTATTGGATCAATGATGACTAGATAGATCTTAGCCAAAAGGATGAAAAATTTAAAGAGGTGAGTAAACAACTCAACAACTGGTTCATTAGAGAAAAAGTGCAAGATGAATTGATATGGGGCCCAGAAAATAATGGTAAATACTCTGTCTCTTCGGCTTCTGCTCTTTTTACTGCCCAGGAAGATCAACCTCTCTGCTCCCAAGTATGGAACAAAAACCTTATCCCTAAAATTAACATGTTTTTCAAGTTGCTTGTCCAGAATAAAATCCTTACCTTGGATATCCTCACAAGAAGGGGTTGTTACTTGCCCAATAGATGTTTCTTGTGTTGTAAAGTGGTTGAATCCTGTAATCACATGATGATACACTTCTCCTATACTAAAAATGTGTGGGATTATTTTATCAAAAATATTCATTTGGAGTGGGTGAAACCTCAGAGCCTGCAGGATCTTGTTCTTCAATGGTAGTGTCCTCTTCCTGGCAAAGAAGAGAAAGTTCTTTGGGATCTCATCCTTCCTCACTTCACTTGGAGAATCTAGAAGAAGAGAAACAATGGAGTCTTTAGAGATAAACACACTCCTTATGACAAGACTGCTATTCTTGTTTGTAGAAGTCTCATGGAGAATTTCAAAAACACCATTCCTAGAAACTCTCAGCTATGGAACAATTCTCAAAATTTTGAAGATATTCTTTCCTAGGATAGTCATAAAAGAAACAAAGACCCACTACTACATTTGACATCATTTTTCTACCAAAATTTTTGACCATCAATTAAAAAGGTTTAGGTTGGTCGGATTATAGAAGGAAAACTTCCTTCTTTTTTTTAATCCATGCCCGTGTTGGTCAAAATTTTGACCAATATCATGTAGGTCAAAATTTCGACCAACACAGGCATAATTTTAAAAAGAAAAAAGACGTTGTATCTCATTTCATTGTTTGGTTTTAACTTGGAGTGCATGAAGGAGCTAGAGCCTGCGATTGTTTGAACTGTTATTTGGTGAGAGTTTTAGGAGGACCGCCTACCTGTGAGGGTTGCCACTGTGATTTGGTGTAAAAGGAGGACCGTCTGTAAGGATTTCCTTACTCTGCATTTGTTTGGCATTGTTTTATGCATCTATGCTATTGGTACTTGTTGGTTACCTACTTAGGGCCCGCGAGCAATGTGCCAGGGCATCATGTATTGGGTATTTGCTAGCACATTTTTTATCACTATTTATATACATTTGATACAGATATGAACTTGCAAAACCCTAAATTTTTGAATCACTGCATCATGTTACACTGTAAATGTACTAGTGTTAGGTTTATGATTGCTATAGATCCTTATACAACGAACAAGTATGCAATACAGTGAACAAGTAGTGTTTGCTCATTGCTTTGGACACTCCTAGTGCTGATTACCAGTTAGCCTATGAGTTTGCCATGGCACCTATGCTATGTTTATTGCTATACTTGTGCCCTATTAATACTGTTGTGGTATCTTTCTTACTGTCCCTTTCTCTACTCATAAACAACCAAGAAGTTAGACTCTTGGCATCGTGGACCCTCTGTCTACTCACTGGTCTTACTCACCCAGAGCCCGTGAATTTTCCATCATTCTTATTTGTTGTTTACCACATGGCACCGTGTGATGGTTTTATGCATTAAACCCATTGTTGACATATGTGGCATTGTAGAGATCCTTCTTTACATATGTGCTTCCTAACTTAATTAAATTTGTGTGATATGAGTATGTCTCATGACTTAAAAGAATTCATACTTTATGTGCTACATATATTCAGGTATGCTCCATGTCTTGGGTGAATTCATGTGTATTCATGGATATACTTCAGATCTTCAAAGAATTTATATGTTGCTCCATGTTTGAGTTGTGTTAGCATGATTACTTCATAGATGTGCATGCCTTATGTTTGAAGTGTTTTCACAAGTATTCTTAGTATGAAATATTTATAACTATTTTAGAAGACGACTGAAACTTGTCTTATCCTTCACCAAGTCTTTACTATCAGATCATAATAAGGGACAAAACATATATGGTAATATCAAGCGATGGGAAAAGTACTATAAATAGGTCTAGATATGATCATTTAATAGTTGCTTGAGGATAAGCAAATTTGGGAGGGGCAGACTGTCATAAGCCGTAATCGAGATAACATTAGGATGGGTTATAATCACTTTACTCATTGATTCATGGATAACATATCATTGTTTTTTACCATTGAGTGTCCTTTATATAGAATATGTGGTCTCTAAGGCACCATTTGTATTCAATTTATATGTTCTAAGGAGAGTAGAAATGAAGATAAGATCCAAGATCATGCAAAAAAAAGAACTAAAATGAACCTTATGGTAATCAAGATTGATATACATGAGAGTGTGCTTCAAGCTCCAGTTCCTTTCCACATCAATTTTTGGCTTGTTTGAGAAACCATACAGCACAAGACCACCCTGTTGCTCATTAGTTGTTACTTGAAAATGAGTAAGTTTAATTACTATTCTAAGCCTACCACCTCCTAACTAAAAAATGACAAGTTTTTATTACCATGCTTTCAAGCTTAACTTTTTCCAAACACCAAAAATTTCAAAAAAAAACATCAGCCAACTCAAGATATGAAAACATGTCTAAATTCATTAAAAAAATTCATATTACATCTCATTAAATAATGTTGAAGTCAGATTGGGCAATAAAAGTGAAAATATAAATTTTTAATTGCACTCATCCTTATGGGGATTTCAATTTCAAGTTTAGGATTGAATGGGCTTTTGTATGGTGGGACTTGGTACATTAAATGTGAAAACAATTGGAAGTTAAATTACCTAAATCTCCTTAACAAAAATGGGGCTAGCTTCTATTAGATGGGAATTGTTTGGCGAAAGCACCAACTGAGATGTACCATAAACTCCCAAGCTCAATGTCAGTGATGCTGCAAATCCAATAAAATGCACTTTGTCAGTACCTAAAAGATCACATGGATCAATAATTGCAAAGTCTCTACATGTGCATGTATAGTATGTACACATTGCATATAATCCAACAGGAAGGAAAAGAACATGAGAGTTAAATGACTAAGATATACATTCATCCATAAAAAGAAATGAGAACTATTAAAACAATGGATACATAAACACACTCAATAATTGAAGACAGATTTAAGAAAGGGAGTCACATCAAATATTATGACCCAACGACCTTATTAGAGGAGCATCCATACTGTCACGAAAATATTAGCTGGTAACTGGTAACTCTCGATAAGTAGGAAGAATCATTGCATTGGAATCTTAATTCATCTTAGCCATATTAGTATCAGACTGAGATGATAGTGTTGTAAGAATCCAATAAATAGTGAGGGATATATATATATATATATATATATATATATATATATATATATATATATATATATATATATATATATATATATATATATATATATATATATATATATAATACGGATAGTCCTCTTGGACATTTCTTTATATAACATAATCTGACCAGTATTAAGTTTTAGATTCTAGATGGATATAATCCATAATATCTTTAATAAGCAGATCTTTGTTCACATCAGAAATTACTAAATTGGTATCTTGTCACATACAAATCAGATTACAACTTATTCCATTGTCTTATTTAAGTCCCGTTCTCCTTGAACACTTACCTTACTGACACAAGGCATAAGAAAATAATCATAATAAAGGACTATAAGAGAATATTACCGTGCACACTGATATGTCATATATGATACAACAAAGCTCATAGTATATAATATAACAAACTAAACCTTTCTTTCTTTATCTCAAAAGTTGGAGGAAGAGACTAAAAGTAATTTACCTTACCATTGATATTTCTATTTATATAGCTAAATTATAACATGAATTAAACTGGAATGCCTTCCACTGATTAAAACAAAGTGCAATGGATTCACACAATAGTAATGAATGTAAACTATTTTCAAGTAATGAAAACGTAAATTCATTGGTAATCTGCCAATCACTACCCGTGAGGGTACAATCTGACTATTCTATTGAAAAACATTTATTTTTATGGTTGATATGGATCCAAATGATTGCTAGGATATGGTGTTGCATGTCATTGGAGTTATGAATAGTTTTGTGCAGGTTTGAAAGCATTTTTGGGTCCTTTGGACATGACTGTCCCTGTACAGTTAGGGTATACAGGTCAGTCAAATTAGATAGATGTAAAGATTGGACTTAAGATTGTTTCCTTTTCATGCATAATGAGTATGTTAGAATGGTTGTTTTTTATCAAGTTGAATCCATTCATGAGTGTCTAAGGGTGTAGAGGAAGTTGGTGTGTTGAAACACAACCAACAGTGACTGTTCCTACACAATGCACCAATGAAATACCATTAGGACAGGGTAATGAGATAGTACTTAATATTTTCCATGAATGGAAGGGAGTTGTGAAGGATGTATTGTCATTATGTTATGTGTTTCAAATGTTCTTGAATTCAGGGTAGACAATGAAGTGAAAGAACATTCTCAGATTGCTTGGATAGCCCGGTTTAAGGGTCACTAGAATATGTCGTCAATGATGATAGAATATGTCATCATATTTATTCCTTTTTTATTCTTTCTTGGGCCATCTACACTTTAATATAGCTCTCAGCCTATACCATTCACATTTTATTTTTTTGCCAAGCACATTTGATCTATTGAGCTTGTCAACCCATTGGGTATGCTCTTGGGTCTCAGATTATACATTTGATGTAGCACTTGTATAGAGAAAAGGGAAGTTTATACATATGTAAGGCTTCTAAAAACCAATACATTTTTAAGAACTTTGACAATCTATCCCATAATCATGTACTCTCTACAAGGCACTATCTCCTCAACTATTACTCATCGGGTGAAATGAGTAGTTTCTTAATATTTGATTTTCATAAGATTTTGAGAAATTGCCAATGGTTCCCATGATGTTTGACAAATTGTAGGCAAAATGAAAGTGTAACTGTAGGCTTTTTGTGGAGTTGTCTCTTACATGTATCTGATTGTATCCTAGAGAAATTTAGAGTGGTTAAAAAGATGAAGTCATACTTGAGCTTATCTTCCATATATGAAATTTGTCATAGGGGTAAAGATATGTATATCTACATATTACTAATTACATTCTCATGAAGGTCAGTTATGTCCACCATCATTTGTTTAATTTTTAACAATTCTCTCTTGTATTTATTTTTTGTTGATCCCATGTAACACTTTAGAAAAGAGTGTACAAACTAGTCTACTTTCCTAGGCATGTGATAAATTGGAATTCTGTAGTTTTTAATCTGACTATTGTAGCCAGGGTTAATGTACTTATAATGTAGCAAATTATGCTTATGAGTGTTTACTTGTCTAGAGCAATTTTACAAATACAAGGGAGTATGGATTCACTTTTATGATTGGTGTAATAGATACTTATGCAATCATTTTCCCTGTGTAGGTTGCAACTCCCAGAGAAAGGCCATCTGGAAGCTTTAGAGGAAATAATTTGTACTAGGTATGGGATCATCTCCACTACAATGAGGAGATTTGTGTAACTCCCAAAATAATAATAACTCCCAAAATACTTATCCTTTTGAATATTTTGTGGTCTGGTGAGCATGATTTGTGTGTGTATTTGTAAATCTTGTATAATCTTGTATTTGTATGTTTACATTTTGTATATTTATAGCTTGCGAAGAAAGTCCACACTTGGCAATATGAACCCAGAACAAAATAACGAGACAATTGCTAGATTGTGGTCTAAGTTCCAAAGAAAAGATGTTGATAAATGTAATTGTCCTTGCAAAAAGTGTAAGGGCTTAAAGAATCAAAGAATTCTAGTCAAAACAACCCAGAGTCATTGTAGGCAATATGGTCACATTGAAGGGGGGCACGATTTTCATTGATTGGTGAATGTGGATTTACAATTGGAGGAACACGGAGGTGTGAATATCCAAGCTGACGATAACACTCCCATGGAAGAACATGATCCTGTGGCAGAGAACATAATTAAAGACGATGGTATTTGCGTAGCTGATCATGATGATGGTACTAGCGCATCTGATAATGATGATGAAGATGGTCTTGATATAGCTATACTTGAGAAGGCATACGAGCCCCTATACCAAGGCTCCCAAACAACTCTTCTCTCCGCTATAGTGTTGTTGGTGAACTTGAAGGTTATAAATGGTTTATCCAATGTAGCAATGTCACGTATGCTAAGGTATGCCATTTTTGTCATCTTCAATGTTAGCATACCATTACGATTCATTATATTACCAATTCATATTTGTTGTTCTAGGTCGATAGGTGAATTTTTTTTACCACCATCAAACATTCTACCTCGTTCGTACTGAGAATTATCTACCATTATGAATCAAATTGGAATGAAGTATCAGACAATACATGCATGTCCCAATGATCACATTCTATATCATAAACAACATGAATTTGCAACAGAATATCTTGATTGTCATATTAGTAGATATCGGTCAACTCAAATAACAAAAAAGGTGCCTCACAAGACTCTTCGGTACATTCCCATTATTCCACGTCTTCAACAATTATTCAGGTGCCCTAGCTTGGCACAATTTATGGATTACCATGCACACAATAGAAGTCAAGATGACATTATGTGAATGCCTTTGGATGGTTCTACATTCAAAGACATAGAAACAACATGGCCACACTTTAAAGAAGAACCTCGTAATTTTAATATTTCAGTGGCAACAGACAGTGTCAATCCATTTGGAGATATGAGATCTACTTACTCAGTGTGGCCTATTTTGGTTATTAACAATAACATTCCTCCTTGGATGTCCATAAAGAGGGAGCACATAATGTTGTCAATGATTGTACTAGGTATTTTTTTATTTAATAATTATGTAAATTAATTTATAAACACCGCATCAAGATGGTCATAATAATTATGTAATGTTTTTGTTCATTCAACTAGGTAAGTACCAAGTTAAAGATATGAACATGTATATTGAGCCCCTTATTGACGAGTTGTTGATTTTATGGAATGGGATCACTATGTATGACATCTCTAGACCAATAGGATGGAGAAAATTTTAATTTCATGCAATGCTTGTATGGACAATACATGATGCCCTTGGGCTAACTCATTTTTATGGTATGTTATATATTCATATTAAGGTCACATATTTTTGGTATGTTATAGTGCTTACACATTATTGTTGTATGTATAAGTTTTGCATGATAATTGTACATGATCCAATTGTACGGTATCTTTTAGGTCTTCAAACAAAGGGTAAATTTGCATGTCCAGTTTGTGGTCCAAAGATAAAATCTCATCATTTAAGAAGTTTAGGAAAGCGGGTGTTCAATGAGTTTAGGCACTTTCTCCATAATAATCAGAAGTATTGAACTATCGAAAAACATCTTTTTAATGGGAAAGAAGAGACAACATCAAGGCCATGAAGAATGACACCTCGTCTATGGAAGTTGGAATATAATAGACTAAACTGTTGAGGTAATGTCATTCCATCTGATGATTTTTGTTTGAAATTTATATTTTGATATTGTCGTTTATTTACTAATGATGTTATTGATGCTCGTGAAGGTCATCAAGGCATAAATGACCAACTTCCTAGAGGAATAAAAATTTATCCTAGTCAATTTAGTAGGTTGTCATACTACAAGGATCTCCCAATCGTGCATTTGTTTGATGCTATGCATATTGGAAAGAATGTAACAGAGACACTATGAAAAATATTGGATGGAAGGTGTGACAAAGAAAAAATGGCCAAAATTTGTAATGACATTCATGAATCCAATCATGCACTGAAAACTTTCATTAAATCAAATAGCAATGGAGACCGCATAAATACGAGTGCCCTTCCTTGGTTATTAACTGAGTAGCAAGGTGATGCATTAAAAAAAGTCAAAAAAAATAAAATTTCCAACAGGATTTGCTGCAAATATAAGCAATCTTGTATCAAAGAAAGGTGATTTTGGGCCAGGGTTGGAAACACATGATTGACATACCTTCGTCAAGGTAAGTCATGTTCTCTATTTACAATATATTTGTAAAATTGCATGTACTTTTTATTGTATTATTTTACAATATATTGAAAAGATCATTTTTTAATCATTGCAGTACATCCTACCTCTATCCCTCCCAGACCAGTTTGACAACAGTGTTAAACAAGTTATATACGATCTTGGACAATACATGAGGTTAGAAGTGTTATTATATTTATGACTTGCTTTACTTTTTATGTAATTTATTGTATATTTTTATCTAAAATCTTGTTTATATGTTCTTGCGAGTTGAATCTCTTTTAGGTGGTTATCATCTAAAGAAATTGATAAAAAAGATATAAAATATTGGAAGAGAAAAATTCTCCAGCTTATGTGTGAAATGCAAAAGTGTCTACCTCCAATTTTTTTCAATGCTCAAGAACACTACCTCATACATCTAGTTGAGGAGATTGAATTTTGCGGACCTGTACAAACTAGGTCAATGTGGATGGTTGAGAGGTACTTGAAATTTATGAAGGGCTTGGTTCAACAAAGAGCACGTCCTGAGGGTTCTATGGTGGAGGGATATATGGTATACCAAACCATGGTGTACATTAGTGAATATCTTCCCAAGTTTGCAGCAAATATCCATGTAGATCGCATTTGGGATCCCAACTCTATTAACAAATTTGAAGGGGAGTACTTGATGGGAAAAGGTAGATTGAGGAAAGTGAGAGGTAATTATACAATGTTATTGTAGTTTATTAATTCTTATAGATCTTCAATATAAGTTGTTTCTAAGTGGTCTATTTATTTTCTTTACAGTTGGTCATGAGTGGGATGCACTACATTTGTATATTGCAAACAATCTTGATTGGATGACGGTATGGATTCAACAATCTCAAGAAAATGGTCACTCATTAACATGGGATGGTGTTGCATCATTGGTTAAAGAAGCTCATCGTAATGGAGATCCCAATGTTATGCCAATGGTACTTGATCTAGCATATGGTTTAAGAGGTAGAAAGGTATGTATAAGTTTACTAACCATGACCCATAAGTTTAATATCAGCTCACGAATTGATGCAAATAATCTTGACATGTTTGAATAATTGTAGATCAAACACCACAAAGCTATGTACTACCATGGCGGTAAATTTCGCATTAAAAAGTTAGACGACATGAAGAAAATTTGTGATTCTAGGATAAGTGCAATCTTCAAGGTCACTAATATTTCATCTAGAAATCGCATACATCCTCAACAATCTAAAAATTGATACTATGACATTTTGGATGATATACTTGAGTGCGACTTTAATTCATTCAAATTAGTTCTATTTGTTGTCAAATGGTACAGGCTACGGCTGAATCAAAATGATCCTAATAGGACTGTTATTGAACATGATAGTGGATTTACAATGATTAATACAAGGTCATTTGAGCCATTTGGAAATGAGCCCTATGTTCTTCCAAGCCAATGTGAGTAAGTGTTTTACTTTTCCATTCCACATAAACCGGGTTGGTCATTTGTTGTTAGACATGATCGAAGAGGAAGGCCGATACAGTATAATGTGATGAAAGAAGAAGATACTGAAGAATCAGAAAATGAAGTAAATGATGATCACGGACGACTGTTACAAAATGAAGAAGAAGAAGAAGAAGAAGAAGAAAATGATGATGATTCCGGTGATGGTGATGATCATGATCATGGTGATGAAGATGGTGTTGATCAAGGCGATGATGGTCATGATGATGATAGTCATGATGATGATGATGATGATGATGATGATGATGATAGTCATGATGATGACATGGATGAGGAGGATGATCAATAACATGATCAATGAAATGTATGTCAAGGTATAATCAATGTCACGTATGAGGTATTGATTTATTCATAGAAATTTGAATTAAGTTATTATGTGTTGAACTCTATAGTCATGGATTATATTTTGCATCATGTAAATTTTGTCTTCTATGTAATTTTTAGCTTACATATCATGTAATTTTTGGGTAACTTAAGATAAATGATTTACATATGCAAGAAATTTAACGCCTTTGACATGGATCGATAGGTATAATTTATTATTTGGTTTCCTTCTCTTTAGTCAGCAAAATATATAGATCCTACTATGTCTCTCATTTGATGGATTGTGGGTAACACCAAATAGGCATTTGTTTGATCTATCTTCCTCAAGTGAGGAAAATGCGGGAATAGAAGACAAAAGTGAGACATCTAATAGGTCTAAAATAGGGAGATCAACTAGAGGTCAAAAGATTAGATGAAAATTTGATAAACGAATGCAATTTTTCCTTACTGAGGGGGGGTCATGTTCTTATGATAATGAGACCAAAGGCAACATGAAGGTTACCTTAAGGTACACACATCTTCAGAAAGAATGGGTATCCAAGGAACTACCTCCAGCTAACACTGATTTTTCTATTAACAAAAGGATATATCGCATAGCTCCATCTTCATTACATGGTTTGGGCTTATTTTCCATGGATGGCATAAAGGTCAATTATAATCAAGTTTTTTAATTGATGGAGTATGTAGGAACTTGTTACAATTACAAGAATTGGATGCGGATTGTGTGATATAAAAAAAATATGTGTAGGTATGCATTGTCAGCAAATTATATACAATGCAAAGCAAATGATCAAACTAAAAGGCTCGCTATGTATATTGATGGAAGGCCAAAAGAAATAGGGAATATTGTAGGTTTTATAAATAGTTCTCGACCTGTGTCAACTAATAAGTGGTCAAATTTTATATTCGAGGCATGCGAGGGAAATCGTGTATTTGTATGTGCGATAAAATCAATAAGTACAGGGGAAGAGCTTCTGATAGATTACAATTTGAATCGTGTAGATACAAAAAAAATCCCTATCATGGGACTGGTAAGTATAACATTTAAACCAATTGCCTCCAATTAATATTGACTCCAATCGCTTCTGATTGCTAAGAATTTCTAATCTTTGTCACATGGTGACATGGATCCACCTCAAGATACAAGCGGGGATGTTCCTCATAGTACACCTTCTTCATCAAAGGTAAACCTTAATTAGTGTAATTCTACAAATTATATAGAAACAAATGTCATATTATTATGTTCTTTTCTTTATGGCTTTGGAGTTATTTTGATAGAATTTTACTGATATTGATGTCACAACTTGATACTTATTGATAGAGAAAAGCAAAAATGGCAGCAGATCAATTGCGATCTGAAGTTGAGGCGACATTTATAGATGACCTCTAATCTAACTCTAACTATGTATTCATGGCTAGTCAAATAAAAAGTAAATATGGTAAACAAATTCTTAACCTTATAATGGAACCAAACAAAAATGAGGAGACAAAGGAACTCAAACAAGAATTGGAATGTAGAGTCAATTGTATTAATGTAAGCAATAATTAATCTTAAGCAATAATTAAAGTTCAATAGATGTTTATATTTTATACTATCTTATGGATCATGATCTAAAATATGATGTGTTCTTCTTACAGGATTATTTGAAATCTGTGAATCATGGTCAATATGGTGAGGGTAGTAGCGTCGCACCACCTTCATGTAAATAATCCTTAAACCTTTAACCATTCATTTAACCTTAATTTGTATGCACTATTGACTCAACTTATGTTTGGGATGCTTCTAGTACCCCATTTAATCATTATCCATTGCAAATGTCTTTGCTAACAATGTATTCTTCAGCTCATGATGAAGTGCAGACACCTCCTTTGATTAACATTCTGCATTCGATGACTGCATTGTCCGCAACAAGGTGCTTGCAGACATCTTCCTCTGTACTAGCTACAACTGGTAAAACCTTATTTTTCTATATTTTGTTATGTGCTAATCATGCATTGATTATTTTTCTTGTGTGAATTTTATACACTGCATGGACCTATTTTGTGCACTAATAGATACACCTACACCTAGTACAAGAATAGATCAAACCAATACTAGTGAAGATCAACCATTTTCTGGATCAGCCCGTGTTACTAGTACTGGCTCATTTGCGGGGACATTGTTGTTGAACAAGAACAATATGGTTCCTTTAAAAGTACCAAAGCTTCCAGGTGCTTTAAAATTGTTATTATTTACAATGTAATTGTAGTTTACTTATACATAACTCATTTTGGACTGATAATCCCATGATATTTTTGTAGGAAATGATATTTTTTATGATCATCTTTTTGAAATGACATTGAAGCTATTTGGGCCCACCATACGTAAAAGGTACGTAGCTTCATAATATTGGAACAATATTTTTCTTATCTTCCATTTATTGTACTATATTAAAGTTAAGATATCTAACAATTTTGTTTTTTTCAAAAAAGGTGGAATGATCAGGATGCTGACTTAGAAAATCAGCTCATTAAATCTTTAGAGGACCTCTTTGGAAATAAAACTTTTGACAGAGTCATGATTCTTAAAAGAGCATCCAAACATATAAAGACTGTGAGGGACCAATATAGAAGGGCTCTAAAGGATAACCCAAAGTACGAGCATCCTCCTATGATTCCACCGATGGAGTGGAATGAAATAATGGAAGATGCAAAAGAGAAAAGGATAAAGGGTAGTGGAATTCAACCAGAAGATGGCAAAAGAAGGTATGTCATGATAGTATTAAGTAGAATGTAATCGTGCACTAATTAGTGATCTTTGTAAATATATAATCTAACATGTTTCAAATTTTTCATAGACTGCAAGACACGTCAAAAACCACACAAGCGAGTTTAACAAAGGTTGGCCAACACAAACTTGGCTCTGGTGGCTATATGAAACTTCACTCTCGACTTGTAAGTAGCAGCATTGGAATTTCATATCAAATTTTTATATATAAGGTTGCAAAAAATTCTATTTAATCAAATCATACATGTAAAAGTGATGATATTAAACAAAAAATAAAGGGCACAGAATTCAATGTATAGCCCACAGATGAAGACAAGAGAATAGCCTTGAAGGAAGGCTATGTATTCATGGCTGCACGCCTATGCCAAGAATCCGAAAGCCACAATGAAGAATCGGTTACTCTAGATGAGACATAGGTAAATTGGTCAAATGAAAAGTAAATCAAATTGAATATTTAATTTCGAACATAAATTGACTATTTCATGATAACAATGTGCATGACATTTCACTACAACCTTCAAATCCTACCACAGAACCTAGGCGTGACGAAGGCCATGATGTGCATCACAATGGTGGAGGTATTAATTTGCTATTGGAAATAAATTACGTAATTATTAATAGAATTTAACATCTTTAATTGTAATTGGCCGTGTAACCTTTTTTTGAATATTTTAGAGCATGTTGAGGTGGTGGAAGATCAAAATGTTATTGTACATGATGATGTAGCATTGTCAGGTAAAGAAAAATGCATGTTATGTTCTACTGGTTAATGAAATACATATAACAGTAAAAAAAAGTATGCTAATTTAACCCATTTACTTGTCACTGCAATAGCCTTGTCCTCCTTGAGACATGAGGAAGCATCATAATTTGAGATCACAACCACAAGAGGAGGAAGATAATATTGATGCTCCTCTCAACCTTTACCTAAATAAGAAATCTAAGAAAAATCCAAAAAAGAAATGATTTGTTAAAAATGCTCTTTGATAAAACTTGTTTGATTAAATTTGTTGGATAATGAAATAATATTGTTTTAAGTAATTATCTATGAATGTTGTGTATTAATATTGAATTATATGTCATGTTAATGAATATTGTTATGTGTTAATGAATTCTTGATTAGTGTTGCATATTAATGAATGTTATATCATATTAATGAATGTTATATGATTGTATTGATTGAATGTTATAGTTCATAAATGGATGAATGAAGTGTGTAATTAGATGTTAATGGAAAATTTAGATTGATGTTAGGGGGAGGGGGGGTGAGGCTAGATGAGCTTCCACCTTCACATGGTTGGCCTTGTTAAGTAGAGAATATTAAAGTATTCTCAAAACCAAGTGAAGCTCAAACTAACATACCTTCATTATTTAATCAATTTCATTCGTTCTAGGTCTTTGCTCATAAGTGCATTTTGAATGTGTCATTGTCAGGCAACTATCAAATAAAAAACTAGAAGGGCCAATAGTCAACTTCTCATTGTCATTGTCTGGCATGATTCGGCTTCATTTTGTGTAAGTATTCTCGTATTGAATGTGTCAACCTCTCTTGGCCTAATGTGGATTATTTCATTGGTTTGTGTTTTTGAGTAGGTGAAGTGTTAAATAAGTTCCTATTTCTATTAAATCAATCATTGTTTCTCTAGTAAATCTATTTGTTTCCATTGAGTCCTATTATTCCCTTGAAGGTTTTATTGGGTAATATAAGTTATGGAACTTTGTTGGTTGACTTTGTTTTCGAAATGGTGTGGGAACTATTTGAAACATGGGCATTGCTCTTGGAAGGGTTTACATTTCTTACAAGTTTTTTTGTAACTTTTAAGCTCTATGATAATGCTTGTCATCCTTATATGGCAGGCAAATGAATCCAAGAAGGAATCTTTCAGGAAATATTTGGAGTCAAGCGGCGTGCTTGATACCCTCACAAAAGGTCTCCATGATTTCTATTTTTGTACTTTTATTGAACAATGAATGCAAGGCTAACATTTTTTCTTAGTCTTGTTATAGAATTCATTAGTTTCTTACGAGAACGATCATTTAAATCATAAAGAAGCTGAACCTTGTGTTTTCTTTGAGAAGTTCTAGATGGCTATCTTTTTGGGCTAAATCAAATCTTTTTTTTTTGTTGTAGTTCTTGTTGCTTTGTATGAGGAGAATCAGAAACCCTCGGTGGTAATTGAGTAAACTTTTGAATCAGATATTTTCTTTCATTATAACAAATTGTGTGTTTATCGACATAGATAAAATTTTGGCAGCAAAATAATTTATTGTAAGAATGCATGGATAGCACATAGTTGTGGAAATTCACAAAAAAAGTGTGATTAATTGGCATTCAGCCTGGACACCAATTTGTTCATTTAAAATATTGTGATTTTTTAGTTTAATTGGTTAACCCAAATCCCCTTTTTAGTGATTTCATTAGAAAAATCCATTTTTTAAGATAAAAACATGATTTTTTGGTAATTTTTTTAATGGTTTATGGGATTTTTTTCTCATTTGTGGCATTCTTTTTGTTCTAAGTTTTCCTAATCCTTACCCAATTTTTTCCTTATTAATTGAAAAAAATACACCGATCTCACTTTATTTCAGAGATTACACAATCCACATTTCTGCCAAGAGATGTGAACCCTCCTTTGCTCCGCTCCATGAAGGGACATAAAATGAAACTAGTGCTTCTTATGCAAAGTATTGTCTCTGAGTGAGAAGCTAGCTTAAGTTGATAAAAATACCTCATGCCTCTTATGCCTCCAACCTCTGATATTAACATATTATACTTTATTAATTTGATGTTGCATTAGACTCTTTGAGAGCAAACATCCAAAATATCTATTAGGTATAACATGGACAGCTTCAAGAACACAAATGTTATGTGAAGCAGCCTCTCTGCTCTTATAAACTTTGAATTTGCAAAATAAATTCTCCTTGAGACATACTTCTCTAACTTATTACATCTAATTTAGAACAAGTACCCTAAAAAATTTCATAGGCCCATACAAGACACCCACCAAAATATAGACCATCAATTTATAGAACCCTTGCAAGATATCCCAAGGAATGACAAGTAGCACGAAAACCAGATAGATAGAAAAAAGAACATAATCATATGTTGCCTCGCCTGTTTGAGGTAAGCCAAACTTGGTCCAATTCTCTTAACAATGGTACATATCCATCCAAGTGTAGCAACCTTCAAACATTTGCAGTGGTAAAGAGAATCCCCATATTTTATCAGCTTAACATAGTCTTTGGCCACTTTGGCAATCAGATTGTGAGCAATATTGATCTGGCCAAGGGCCAACTTATAGTGATCTTTATCATATAAAACATTTAGTAGATCTCCATAAAATGGATGCACATCATCTTGGCGGGGGAAATCGTCTTGGCAGATCTCCATAAAATGGATGCACACCATACCTATCAGTTGAACTAGACTTTCTTTGTTGTATAATTGATTTAGTATAGAATATTTTCCAGCAGGAATTTTTTTTTTTAAACTAAGGTTTTCGTAGCATTATCTACAACTTGAGCAAAAGTTTCCATAGCTAAATTTCCTTGCCACAGTTAATATTGCTCTAAATACTTACAAGTTAGTAAGTCCTCAGCTAAAGGGCTGATAAACTAAATAAAGTTTCAAACATATGAATAGATAAAACTCATACAAGCAAAAGTCGGAGCCAAATTGAATAGCACTGGCTATTTGTCAGCGGAAGGTCCCTGCTATAACAGACACATTTGTCACTTCATGAAGATGACAATTGTGTACTAAGTTTCCTAACTGTATAATTCATCATCATCTTTATTATCTGTTGTAGCAAATACATCTGAAGCACCAGCAAAAGCACCAGGAAATCAAAATTCAAAACCAAAGCCTTGAGATTGTTGTAGTGTTTGTGCAAAGGCTTGATACTTCTGAATATTAGCATCACTGACACTTCTTTAGGCATATTTCATTGACTCCTCAAAATGAGCAACCTTTCTTTTAGCTACCTCATCACTATCATCCTCATCCATTGCCTTGGGGTTCTCACTTCTTTTTCTTTCACCTTCAATATCCTGTAAAAGTGCAGAGGAAAGAGAACATGACAAATTGAAATAATAAGATACAAGTTGAGGAAAATTGAATCAAAAAATGTAAAATTCTAACAAACCAGTTCAAAAAAAACCATTACGAAATTCATAACCAAATCTAGTTTTCAAAATCCACCACAATTGAAACTCACCTTCTCAATATTTTCTCTAATAGCATACTTGCAAGCCCGCTGACAAATCTCTGTAATATCTCATCAATAAATATAATGGATGGGGCATTCTTCTCAGCCTCCTCAAAAGCCTTTCAAATATTGCTTTCACTTTCTCTAGCCACCTTTGACATGATCTCAAGTCCATTGATATAGAAAAAGAAGGCACCGGTTTCATTTGCCACTGCCCTAGCAATTAAAGTTTTCCAAGAACCAAGAGGCCCATAGAGAAGAATACCCTTTGGGGGATTCACACCAATAGATTTGAAGAGTTATGGGCATCTAAGAGGAAGCTCTACCAATTCACAGATCACCAGTCAAAGCCTATCTCTCAAATAGTTCAAACAAAATGAAAAAACCCACAGTTTCACGTAGAGCATAGTAGATGGATTGCTAGAGCCCAAAGCAGTCTGGATAATAGAACGAGCAGGGACCCACTGGCAATAAGCAATAGAATGAGTGTGGACACCTAAAGATAAATATCTAGACTAATCACCGATCAGGATGTCATTGGTGATTAGTCTGGATATTTATCTTCAATTTTTTTTTTAAACACTTCGTATTTTGTCAAAATTTCAACTCACCGTCATCAAAAGTCTAGCCTAGTTTGGTCTAAAAATGACCATTCTATGTCGAAATGTAGCATCATGGGTTTGGCATCCTGGTCAGAGCCGCTAAATATTTTGACCAATATTGGTCTAACATGTGAGGAAATGTGGTTGAAATATGACCATCGTGAGTTTGGCATCCTGGTCGGAGCGACCAAAGTTTTCGACCAATATTAATCTATATTGGTCGAATGATCGACCAATATACCAACACTTGCTAATGTTATTTTCGACCAAGATTGCCCTTGTTTTCGACCAATATTGGTGTCGATCATTATACGGTTGCAGCAATGGGTCAATATTTTGATGTTGATAATAGCGACAAACCAGTTGGTCAACTATTAGACCGAGTTGGGTAGAAACTTTGACCAATAGATCATCGAAAAATGGTGAAAAATGTACTAGTGACCCAACCCCAGAGATAATATCATGTGGATTGCTCCTCCTTTGGGATGGCTCAAAGGAAACTTTGATGGAGCTGCTAAAGGGAATCCTAGAAGGGCAGGGGTGGGAGGATTAATAAGAGATTGGGCTGGTAATTGCCTGGGAGTTGTGGCAGCCCCGCTGGGAATCCAAACCAATCATATTACTGAAGCAAGGTAGCTTTACATATTGTGTTGCTAGCAAAAGAGCTGGGTTGTGTGAAGTTTTGGCTAGAAGGAGATTCTCTTAATATCATTAACTGCATAAAAGGAAAAAGTGATACCTTCTGGACTATAGCCCACATAATTGAAAAAATTAAAATGACTTTACAAAATTTTGAGGAAAGCTTCATAACCCACATCTACAAAGAAGGAAACAAGCCTGCAGGTAGTATAGCTAATGTGGAGGCCCATAATGATGTCACAAAAATTTGGAATGGGGAAGTGAATCTCAATTCTGAGATCTTAAGTCTTATCAACTATGATAAACTTAATCACAAGGAGGGTAACATAATTAAAATTAATGATGACAAGGATAATTAAATTACTGAGGAAAGCAAGATGTCAGGTAAGATGTGAGAAAATTATTACAGAGTTAATAACACGCAGATTATGGGTGATTTTAAACAACTTGATTTATAAGAACCAGATGAAAATTGTTTTGTTTTGCTTTGGTATCTTGAGAAAACAATGTTGTCTAAGCTACGAGAATATGGGAGGTGGTTTGAGAAGGGAGGAGCCCCTGGATTGCAAGAAATGGAGACAGGAGAAAAAAGTGTGGAAAATTTTGGAAAGAGGTGGTGTTACCCCATACATGGAAAAGCTTCATGGATTCGACAAAAAGGTAACCAAAAAATTTGTTGAGGGATGGGTTAATGGAAAAGTTAATCTGTGGGGTAAATTCTTTTCGCTTACTCTGAGTTTGATCTCTGAGATAACCAGTTTGTTTCTTAAAGGAATGAACTTCTATAGGGATAATAAACATATAGGGTCTGAAGCTTTTAAACTTATCCCTAAAAATGTTGATGAAGAAGCTCTGTTGATCAAAGGGTAGGGGGATTATGTTGAAATTGTGAAGATTAAGAAAATATGGGTGAAAGTTCTTAGGGTAATGATAGAGTATTTTACTCTAGATGGTCTCTATTCCATGATTTATAACTTGCATTTCATTCTGGTTAACCATTTTAGGCATAATAAGAAAGTTTCCTTTCCTTACTTCCTTTTAAGCTCCATGAATAATAGAATAACAAAGAACATGAAGAAATCAAACAACCTTGTGCTTCATGAGGGTTTGATTTTTCTCATAGCGGACTATGCCAGGGACATGATTCCGGAACCCATTCCTAAAAGGGTTACGGGAAAGAGAAAGAAAAATGAAGAAGAATAGATCAAGGTAGATACCCAAAAGAAGGGTAGGAAAAATAAAAAGAGCATCCATGATAGTGCGGACAAAACTAAAGAACCTCACCCTTCTTCTTAGTAAAGGAATGAGGTCACTATCCTGGATGAAGAAACTGCAGAGGAGCCTGAGAATGAGGAGGGAGCCACGGAAACTAAGGACCTTATTTTAGGGGAAAATGAGAAGTATGAAGATAATGAGGAGACAGAGAATGCTGGAGGTGAAGAAGAAGAGGATGAAAAGGAAAATGAAGAAGAGAAGGTGGAAGAAGAGGAAGAGAATATGGAAGAAGAAAAACAAGAGGAAAGCAAAGAGGAAGCCAATGATAAGGAGTCAAAGGGACAATCTATCCATGGGGGTGGGGAAAGTCATAATGATGCTACTATTGGTTTTGACTTGGATGATATAATTTGAATGAGGTAAAAAGAAAGGAAGGCCATGGTATCAACATGGAAAAGTGGATTAACCAAGAGATGCAAGAAATGAAGCGTCGCCTGAAGGTAATGGAAGAAACTATGGAACCCCTAAAAGAAAAGATGGAAAAGATGGAAATGGAGTTTCTAATGAACATAAAAAGTAATAAAGAGAATGAGGAAAAGACAACAGAAATCAAAGCAATGATGGACGAGAATCTGAAGGACCTGATTGAGAAAATCAGCTACGATGGGCATATCATCAATGAAGTTCTTAAGCATAGAAATGAGGGCCTTAGTGTTTTAGTGATGAATCTTAAGGCTCTATAAAACCATCTGGAGAATACAACTATTACGCTGGATGGTGATGCTGGGAGCTCAGGGTCGAGAACTAGAACCAAAAGTGGCCTTAGAAGGAAACTGCCTGATACCCCTAAGGAGCTGAAAGGTCTCAAAGACTCCATTTAGAAGATGGAGGATCTACAGAAATAGGTGGAGAAGGCCATGAAAAAGATAAAGTAGTTTTTGTTGGTTGGTCGCTGGGTGGTTGCTGGTTTTTGCACCAGATTTTATTTTTTTGTCGCTGCTTGTTTTGTCTTTTCTGTTATCTTTTTGGGATGGTTGGGGTCTTGTTGTCTGATGTTTAGCGAGCTTTAGAGTTATGTAAGGGCTGAATTTAAAATATTTTCTCCTATTTTTTAAATGGTTTCGGGTTCCATTCAAAACTTGTTTTACCTTTATCAAAAAATACACATATCAAGTATTTAGAATTTTAGAATTATTTTATACATTAAAATTATTTTTATCATTTTTCCTCTACTTTTTTACACTTAAGTAACACATCTTAAATGTAATATAACATATTCGAATTCAAATTGACATAATTGCTACATGCTTTGGAAATGTAGTTTATCCTTGAGGTTCATTGTTATGTTAGTCGGGATTGTCTTAGTTCAATTTGAAGACACATGGAAACTAACCCAACTTTTTAAATTTCAAATTCAAAATCAAATATTTTTGCCTCCATTACTTAATTTATATGTAATTTAATAAGGTGAAATCTTTAGAGCATGATTCAATCTTTTGAAGGAACAAATAATCAAATCTTCTTTATCTACATATAGGCCATACATGCATTCTTTTATATTTTGTCTTTAAAATCATTCCTTATCATTTGTTAGGGATTGATAGATTTGAACAATACAAGAATAAACAGTTATATGCAGAAACAAAAGAAGAAAACAATCTGAACACAGATAACACACAGATTTAACATGGTTCACCCAAACCCTGGGCCACATCCACCTACACAACCGTCCAACCTTTCTTATTATCTAGCAAAATAGTACATCAACATTACAATGCATTATGCATCTCAACCGCTTATAACATGTGTTTTAGGACAACCTCTAAAATTGGCCATTTTAGGGTTTTACAATTTTGGTTTTATTTTTCCCAAAAAAACACATAAAATATTTGTTGTTGCGTGTCGGCTAGAGGTTCGGGGCTACCAACCCTCACCTGAGCGATCGCCACAGTATCAACACCCACTACATGATCAATCACCACAATATCAACAATCATTAACCTAAACAAACAGGGGATTGACAAAGGCGAGTCAACAATCTTATAATGGTGTTCATAAACACCACCTTGACCACATTCAACTATTAAAATAGAGAAGATAAAATAGCTCTATTGAATAAATATTTTATCAAGCCACTCGGACACATGGTATAGTTTAGTTTCATGCATTGAATCAAATATCAACAATCATTAACCTAAACAAACAGGGGATTGACAAAGGCGAGTCAACAATCTTTTAATGGTGTTCATAAACACCACCTTGACCACATTCAACTATTAAAATAGAGAAGATAAAATAGCTCTATTGAATAAATATTTTATCAAGCCACTAGGACACATGGTATAGTTTAGTTTCATGCATTGAATCAAATATCAACAATCATTAACCTAAACAAATAGGGGATTGACAAAGGCGAGTCAACAATCTTCTAATGGTGTTCATAAACACCACCTTGACCACATTCAACTATTAAAATAGAGAAGATAAAATAGCTCTATTGAATAAATATTTTATCAAGCCACTAGGACACATGGTATAGTTTAGTTTCATGCATTGAATCAAATATATCTAAATCAAGATTGAATCCAAGCAGTACAAAATTTAATTCCACAAAAACCTAGCGTTGCATAGAATCTAACACATTAAACTAGGAAAAATCAATTTATTCAACTTGTGGTAAATAAATTTTGCATGAAAAATTAGTGATATCCCATCATTAGTCTAGACCTAAGTATCGTATCCTCTTGTTAATTGTCTCATTTACTTATGTTCATTTACTTGCCTAACCATGTTTTAATCTAGGTTAAATTTTTTTTATTGATTGTATTAAATTCATTTGCATAGATATTTTATGTTTAAAGGAAATTTATTTCTTTTATTTGTTGTCAACCCAACATTTCCTTATATGTAATCTAAGGTTTGACCTTACAATTCTACCTCAAGTTCTCTTAGGGTTTTTATATATAACTTAGTCTTTCATTTTATATCCTTATGATGTGCATCAAATTTTATTTTCATATTGGATCAATCCTTTCTTTACACGATTCATAAGGAATCTTCTCAATCCTTCCTTCACTAGGATAAAAAGATATGGAGATAGGGTATTCCCTTGATGAGGACCCCTTGAAGCACCAAACCATAATGAAGGCTCACCATCAATTAACACAAAGAATGAGGTGGAGCTTACAAATCTCATCACCTAGTTAACCTAATGACAATATATCGATGGGAGAAAGACAATGCATGTTGTGTCAAGGGAATTGAAAGAGCAAGATAAAGTAGATAGGGAAATCTAGAGTCAATCAAAAGAGCTGAAAAAAAATACAAGGAAAGAAAAGGGGTAGAAAAAAAGGAGTGAGAAATGATTCAAAGGGATTAAGACAAAATTTGAAAAGAGATGAAGGTAGTTCGAAGGTCTTTACAAATATAAATATTCTTAAGAAATCCACTTAGCCCTTACAAGAAAATATTTCATTGTTTTTGCATATGGTGCACATCAATGTCCCTCAATATTCTACCATTTATGAATTATTTAGGTCTAACCCCCTCCAATATAAGATGCACTTCATTTTCAAGTCCAACACCTGTTCATATAACTACCACTCAAAATCTAAAAACAAGGAACTAAAGCATGGTTAGGATAGCAAGCTCAAGCTTCCAAGAAGCAACAATCTGTGTCACATCATCTCCACAATCCTTTGTCATTTTTTTTCAAGTGAGTTTGGGAGGGACCAATAATAAAAAAATCATTGAAGCATACAAAGGCGTCTATATTTAGTGTATGTTGGGATTTCATATTCTATTTGTAATATATGTATACAATTCTTTGACATAATTTTTGTTTGAACATATATTTGATTGCTAAGAAGTAATTTAGTTTAGTTATCCAATGAGGATGTAATTTTTCATGGTATGTATTTGATTTTTAAAACACACTAGTTAGGATTACCCCCAATCACTATGTGGCATGACATAAGTATGCCTTCACCATGTTGTGTGGCAATCTGATAAATCACCACCTACAACTTCTATGTCCTCAAATTTATGGAATATCATTTGATCGATCTCTTCTTGCTACCCACATCAACTATGCATCCCTTCTCATTTATTTGTTTCAAATAACACCACCTTTCGAAGAACTTGACCATTGAATTTGGATGAGCTTTTTACATGAAATTTTAGGGATAATTAAAACTATTTAACTTATTATAGTTAAGAGGGATTCAAATTGAAAATAGGATAAGCAAGAATAAAATTTCTAAAATAATTGCTAATTGGGTTGTGTTTCCCTATTCAATTTGATTTCATGAAGGACGGGCACAACAAGATTGAGGCACATAAAATAGTGACACAAACAAAGTTACAATTAGCCAATTTTGGGATTAGTAGAGAAGAACTATATCACAAGTTGTCACTTGCTAGGGGACAAAAACATATTATTGAATTAAAGCGAGGAGTTTAACCACTTATAATTCATCTTTAATGGAATTCCTAAGTTATTAACTTGGATGAAATAGAAAATACAGTACAAGAACTATTAGATAAGGGTCACATAAAGCCTAGTAAAAGTCATGTTTCTAGTAAATAAAAATGATGACTCCTTATTAAGAATTGAACAAGTGGACCGTCAAAAATAAATATTGTACTTTTGGAATAGATAAATTGGCTCTAAGTTACATGGTGGTAGTATTTAGAAAATTTAATTTGAGATTATGAGATTACCAAATAAAGGGTGGAGTGTGTGACTAGTTTTAGACAACCTTCAAAACTAATCATGGTTAGAATGAATATCAAACTATGTATTTTGGGTTGACCATTGCACCAACCATATTTCAAGGTATAATGAATTTATGTACCCAATTATTTAGCCTAATGTGATGGATTTTTATTTTGATGATATCCTTTTATAATAAAAAAATAATGGTAAAATACTTGAACTACTTGAGAATCATTTTGGAACTTTTGAAGTCATACTCCACATAAGTAAATTACTTTTCAAAGAGTCCACTCAAGTACATTGGACAAATAATCAGTACGAGGAGCTCAAGGCTAGTCCAACTAATTGGCCTACTCCTGAGAATGTAACTCAATTGAGAGGATTCAATGGGTGATGCAATTTTTATTAAATGTTTGTCAAATTTAAGCCATACTTATTGGGTCGACATTTATCATCTAAAAAAAAATCAAAGTTTGGAACATTTACTATTATTGAAGAATTTAAGAAAATAACTACCAAAGTGGGTAAGCAAACTATAAGGGTTTGAATTTGAAATAAAATTCAAGAATGACATAAATAATGTAGTTGCGGGAAATATCTATGGTAGAACTGTCATGGAGAGGAGAAAAATTTGTTTGGTATGCACAAAATTAGAAAGGTTTTGCTTTGATACAAGAGATGGAAAAGACATAAGAGAATGAGATCAATTATACCCTTTCGGGTGATTTCTTTTTCATAAGAATATCATGTACCTTGTACCCATTTTAAAATTTATTAATGTGCTAGAAGAATGTCATTCTTCACCAACGACAAGTATTGGTGGCTTTTTAATACCTATTTGAATATAAAAATTTTGGTAAATAATTGAAAGATGTTAACTTCTTGTGGAACTTGTCAAAGGAATAGACATTGGCACTATGCCTACATTTTATCCATGGTGCACTATTGTAATCTATTTACTAAATTCTAGCATATATAATAAAAACTATATTTAATATATAATAATTATTATATTTTATAAACCCTCATTAATGGGGCCAAGAAGGTTGATCTTCCTCTAAATCCTTGCAATGTTGTTACATGGATTTCTCCAAAGCAAGGTTGGATAATGATCATTTTTTTGGTGCTTCTAAGTATAGTCCTAGAATAAGTGGATTTAGATACATTGCTAGAGACCACATGGGAAGGGTTTTAGCTCAAAGATTGGCTATTCTTGAGATAGAAACAAACAATGAGGTAAAATTCAAAGTATCTCTAATCAAATTGGAATGTGGTTGAGATCTAAAGGTCATATAGGTGCATTCAGAGGGAGATTCTTTGATCATAGTTAATGCCATTTGGAAAATATATACACCTAACTGGAAGTTGCAAACGTGTATCCTCTTAATTTTGGAATGTTAGAAAGTAAAGTCCACCAAGATAACTAAGAGGGGGGGGAGGGGGGGTGAATCAGTTATCAGATAATTATAACTTTTATCATCTTCAATAGCATTAAACCATATAAGCAATATAATTACCAACCATAGAAAGATATGCATACACAATAACACAATGACACAAGATATGTTGACTAGGGAACCTCTTGATCAAAGAGTAAACCCCAGTGGGAATGATGCCCAAAAAAGATGCACTAATATGAATATTCCTTATGAAAGGATGGACTCTGTTAGGAGTCTTATGAAATACATTTAGTGCATATGAATCCCTATTAGGAGATTTTGAATCCCTGTTAAAAGATTCTAACCCGGTTAAGAGTTATGGAAGATAGAAGGACCCACTGCCCAAACAACTTCAGGGTAAGATCACTAAACACACTGTCCAAATAATCTTTGCATTACTCAATAGAATAATATGTTACATCTTCTCTAACTATTCCAAACCACACTCACTGTTACACTAGATCTCAATTTTAGATCTATGTACTTCGCATGTCTTCCTTCACAAATTCGCTTTCATACTTAGCTCTTTTCTTCACTTCATGTATACAACATCACAACTGCTGCTACCATATCATAATTACACACTTTCACATTACAACTACATTACAATAAGGAAATACATTCCTTCCTTTATACCACACTCAAATAATTACAAATGAGTCGGCATACAATTACAAAAATAAAAGTTTCCACACGTTACACCAAAATTACACAAAATTGTCAGCTTCCAAATAAAATAAATCTTCACTCGTGTGACCTTGAAGTCTATGCTATCATCCACATCACTATCAATGTGTCTCCAACTTCCCTTTAACTGTGCAAAACCAGATTCCATCCCGATTAGGAGATATCATCCGATTTCCACAAACCGCTACTCAGGAACACTGCCTGAATACTGCTTCCACCAAAATGATCATAACTTCCATGAATAAATGAATTAATGTTTGTGCTCTTAACCATAGACATATGACATATCAAAGATTATAACCTCAATATCACATAGCTCCAACTGCAATAACCCATGTGCGCTAATCCAAACTCTGTCTGCTTCTCTGCAAGTCTTTAGTAAACCATTGTGTTGACATCAATGACAATCATAGTCATGAATGAAATAACTACTACTATAGAATGTTAGCCAAACATTTATCATTCATTCCTAACAATCTCCCCCATTGGCATTGATGGAAACATAGATGAAAAACATCCAATGTTCCAAAAATCCAATACTGCAACACTGCTTCTTCAAATCCTCTTCATCAATCAAATCTTGCTTCGTTATCCTATTCAGTTCTCTCCAACAGATGTCTCAAATTGTTTTTCATGTATACTTCTCCCCCATTGACATCAATGACAGAAATTCCATCACTATGTCAACAACAACTCAATGTCAAAAGACACTTTTCAGAAAATACATTTACTAGAGTCCTCATGACTCAGCTCAGATACACATACTCCCTCATAGAGGAAGTACCAACATCCAGTCCAAAAGAAAGATAAGGCTCATATACCACTGGATGGATGCAACCAACTGCATCACTTCTCAAAATTAGGCTAGGGCATAACACCAACCATACCTCTCAGATACTCAAATGTATCCTTAGGAAAAGGCTTTGTGAATATATCTGATATCTGCTCCTTTGTACTTATGTACTCAAGTCTAACTTCTTTCTCAGAAACTTTCTCTCTTACAACATGATACTTAATCTCTATATGCTTTGTCTTAGAATGTAATACAGGATTATTAGACATACTAACTATACTAGTGTTGTCATAATGTATAACAACAGGTTCAACAAATTTTATTCCAATATCCCTCAGCATTTGCTTCATCCAAATTATTTGGTTATAATTATTTTCTACTGCTACATATTATGCTTCTATTGTGCTTTGTGAGATACAATTCTGCTTCTTGCTTAGCCAAGAAACTAATCTTCCTCCAAGGAAAAATGCTCCACCACTGGTGCTTTTCTTATCATCAACATTGCCTCCCCAATCAACATCTATATACGTACATAAGGTAAAATCATCAGATTTTTCATACCATAGTCCATAGTCCATTGTGCCTCTTAAATATCTCAGTATCCTCTTTACTACTGCATAATGTGATTCTCTAGGTTTAGCTTAAAATATTGCTACCATACCAACTGAATGTGCTATATTAGGTCTTATATGAGTCAAATATTGTAATCCTCTAATCATAGATCTGTATTTCTTCTGTTCTATTGCAGGAGTCTCATCTGTGCTAGATAACTTATGTCTAGTCACCATAGGTGTTCCAACTAGTTTACAATCCTCATTCCAAATCTTTTCAACAAGTCATTCAAGTACTTTATCTAACTTCCAAAGATACCATCATTATTTTGTGTTATCTGTAATCCCAAAAAGTATTTCATCTCACCAATCATACTCATTTCAAATTCAGTCTTCATTTCATCAGCAAATTTGTCACTAGCTTCATCTTCTCCTCCAAAGATAATGTCATCAACAAAAATAACTATAACTAACAAACCATTTTCAATTTATTTTGTGTACAAATTGCTATCAGTTGTTCCTTTTGTAAATCCCAACTTTAACAAATACTTATCCAGTCTTGCATACCAAGTTCTAGGTTTAAGTCCATATAAAGATTTCTTCAATTTACATACCATGTCTCCTTGAGTTAAAGGAAAACCTTCAGGCTGCTCAATGTAGACTTCTTCTTCCAATTCTCCATTCAGAAATGCTGACTTCACATCCATCTGATATACTTTGAATTTCTTGTAAGCTGCATAAGCTAAAAACATTCTTATTGCTTCAATTCTCGCAACAGGTGCAAAAGTTTCTTCATAGTCAATTCCTTCTTGTTGTGAGTTACCCTTACATACCAATCTTTCTTTGTTTCTTACTACTTCTCCTTGTTCATTCATATTGTTTCTGAATACCCATTTAGTTCCAATAACATTCTTGTCTTTAGGTCTAGGGACCAATTCCCATGTCTTGTTCTTTTCAATCTGATCTAGTTCTTCTTTCATAGCATTAGTCCAACTTTCATCTTCACAAGCTTCATTAGTAGTCTTAGGTTCAATTTGAGAAATCAAACATAATTGTTCTTGTGCCTTATTTCAAGTAAGAACTCCTCTTTTGATGCTCCCAATAATCTATTCAAAAGGATGATTCCTTAACAAACTCTTGCTAGGTGTCATTGTCTCAGATCTCTCTTTAGATGTAGGTTCTTCAATAACTTCACTGTGGCTTTCATTCAACAAATCACTATCAATTTCATAAAACAATTCAGTAGGTCCAGTGTTAGGTTTAGGATGAGCTTCTTCATCAGATTCATAATCAAGCATTCTTTCCTGAATTTTGAACTTTTCATCAACTTTAACATTTACACTTTCAACGATAGTCTTAGTTCTTTTATTGAAACATCTATATGCTTTGCTTTTCAAAGAATATCCACAAAATATACCTTCATCACTTCTAGGATCAAACTTTCCAATATCATCATCTCTCTTTATATAACATTTGCTTCCAAAAATTCTAAAATACTTAACTAAGGGTGCATGTCCAAACCATAATTCATAAGGTGTCTTGTCTGTGTCTGCTCTTATTTGTACTTTGTTCATTGTATACACTATTGTGTTCACTGCTTCTCTCTAGAATATCTTTGCCAAATCATTTTCAAACAACATAGCTCTTTCTGCTTCAGCCACTGATCTGTTCCTTCTTTCTGCAATGACATTTTGTTCAAGTGTTCTAGGGGCTGAATACTATCTTTTAATGTCATTTTCTTCACAAAAGTTGTTAAACTCTTTAGAAGTAAATTCTCCACCTCTATCAGATCTTAAACATTTAATCTTCATTCCAAATTCATTCTCAACTTTATTCTTAACAATCTTAAACTTATCAAATGCTTCAAATTTTTCTTTAAGAAATGCAATCCACATCATTCTTGTAAAATCATCAACAAGAATCATAAAATACCTTTCTCCATAGAATCCTCTAGTCCTGGTAGGACCGCTCAAATCTGTATGAACAATCTCCAGCTTTGCTGTAGATGTAAACTTCTTACTAGGAAAAGAACTTCTCTTTTGTTTAGCCATTACACATTCTTTGCAAATCATGTTAGTAGGCTTCATAATTTTAGGTAAATCTCTTACTACAAGTGTAGTACTTACTTTCACAATGTTATCAAAGTTTATATGACAAAACCTTCTATGCCATAACCAACTATCATCAATCTTTGTGATTAAACATGTCATCTTAGTAGGATTCAACTAAAATACATTACCTCTAGTTCTAGATCCAGTTCCAATCAGATTTCCATCTTTATCCTTTATCACACAAGTTTTCTCAGTAAACCAAACTTGATATCCTTTATCAACTAACTATCCAACACTCAAAAGATTACATTTCAATCCATCCACAAAATAAACATCATCAGTATTAGTCTTTTCATCAAGAGTAATAGATCCTATACCTTTAATCAAACAAGGTGCATTGTTTCCAACTCTAACAACTCCCCCATCATATTCATTCAACTTTATGAACTTTTTCATGTCTCCAATCATATGATGTGAACAACCACTATCTATAATCCAATTAGTTTTCTTTTCAACTTGAGAAACTAAGGCTTTTTCTTCCTTAACATCAGTTTCAGGATTTTCTTCTTTAATTGCTACAAATCCTATGTCATCATTGTTTTCAGTATCACTTTCACTTAAAGTTCTTTCTATACTAGCTTCAAGATCTTCATCATTAGCATAATAACATTCCTTAGATCTTCTAGGTTTAAAATTGCTTATGTACTTTTTAACTCTCTTAGGACATTTAGATGTAAAATGACCATATTCTTGACAAGTCCAACATTTAAATATTTTCTTACCATCTGGTTCTCTTTTCACAAGCAAGGCAATACCTTCTTCAATCTTCTTATCTTCTTCATTTCTAGATCTATTGCTGCCAGCATAATCTTTTCTCACACTGATGCTTCTTGACAAAGTAGGGTGAACACTAAGAGCACTGAATGGTGTCTCCATTCTAGGTAAGTCTCCTAATAATCTTAGGTTCATTTCTGCTGCTTCCAAACTTCCAAGAAGAGTTTCTCTTGTAAATTTTGTTGTACAGGGTATCACTTGTTCAATCATCTATGTTGTCTGCTTAAATACAAGAGTTAATGTCCTCAGAATTTTCCATATCACTTCATTCTCTATCTTTGTTCCTCGACAAGATTTTATACTTGTAATGATCTTTGACATTCTACCAATATAACTTCTAATAGATTCATCTTCCAACATTCTTATATCTTCAAATGCATATATCCAATTATGTAATCTAACTCTTTTTGCATGTTCATCACCTTCAAAAATAGTGTAAAGCATTCCAAATTTCATGAGATTTTTTCAAATATTTTACCTGACTATACTCATTCTCCGGAAGTGCTATGAAAAGTGCTTCTCTTGCAAGTATGTTACACATGAATAGATCTCTCTCTTCCACAGTACATGTTTCAAGATTGTCCTCTTCAATGATAGTCTTATTATTCTTTGTAATCAACCAATAACCTGGTCCTAAACATAATAGGTGTGTATTCATCTTTTCTTTCCAGCTGTCAAAATTTACTCCATCAAACTTAGGGCTTTCTTTCCTGAAATTCACCATGGATCTCCTTAAGCTGTTAAACTTCTTTTTCAAAGACCTATCGCTCTGATACCAATTGTTAGAAAGTAAAGTCCACCAAGATAACTGAGAGGGAAGGGGGGTGAATCAGTTATCAGATAATTATAACTTTTATCATCTTCAACAACATTAAACCATATAAGAAATATAATTACCAACCATAGAAAGATATTCATACACAATAACATAATGACACATGATATGTTGACTAGGGAACCTCTTGATCAAAGAGTAAACCTCGGTGGGAATGATGCCCACAAAAGATGCACTACTATGAATATTCCTTGTCAAAGGATGGACTCTGTTAGGAGCCTTATGAAATACATTCAGTACATATGAATCCCTATTAGGAGATTTAGAATCCCTGTTAAAAGATTCTAACCTGGTTAAGAGTTATGGAAGATAGAAGGACCCACTGCCCAAACAGCTTCAGGGTAAGATCATTGAACACACTATCCAAATAATCTTTGCATTACTTAATAGAATAATATGTTACCTCTTATCTAACTATGCCAAACCGCACTCACTATTACACCATATCTCAATTTCAAATCTCTGTACTTTGCATGTGTTCCTTCACAAATTTGCTTTCATACTTAGCTATTTTCTTCACTTCATGCATACAACATCACAACTGCTGCTACCATATCATAATTACACACTTTCACATTAAAACTACATTACAACAAGGAAATACATTCCTTCCTTTATACCACACTCAAATAATTACAAATGAGTCAGCATACAATTACAAAAATAAAAGTTTTCACATGTTACACCAAAATTACACAAAACTGTCGGCTTCCAAATAAAATAAATCTTCACTCATGTGACCTCAAAGTCTGCACTATCATCCACATCACTATCAATGTGTCTCCAACTTCCCTTTAATTGTACAAAACCAGATTCCATCCTGATTAGGAGATATCATAACTTCCATGAATAAATGAATTACTATCTACGATCTTAACCATAGACATATGACATATCAAAGACTATAACCTCAACATCGCATAGCTCCAACTACAATAACCCACGTGCGCTAATCCAAACTCTGTCTACTTCTCTGCAAGTCTTCGATAAATTACTGTGTTGACATCAATGACAATCATAGTCATGAATGCAACAACAGCTACTACAGAATGTCTGCCAAACATTTAGTATTCATTCCTAACATGGAAGTGGCCAAAAAAAATCAATTTTTTTAAAATTATTCATATTTGTAAGGAAGCCAACATGATGGTGGACAAGCTAGCCTACATGGCCATGATTACCCCTTCTTAGATGATGAATCGACAAGGTTGTGTGGAGATCATGAAGTGGTAGCATGGTGATGTGTAGTTTGGGTGACTCAATGGCCACATTGGAGATTGATTGCTTTGATGGGATGTGATTACATTGTAATAATTTTCATATCAACATTCTTCATGTGAATGTACATAGTTGGATTCAATATCTCTAAAATTGATTGAAAAGAAACACGTCGATGAATGAGGAGCAATTTAATAAAAACATAAATATTTGGAAGGTGTGATATAATAATGGGCTATTGTAGCAACTGAGTGAGCTAGGAATTGGTACAGAAAGGATGGCAATATTTATGATCTTATTGTTTGGGACTAGTGCAATTTTGTGTTTTCCCTCTAGAATCATTTTGTCATTATGATATAGGACTTTACAAATTCATGCAATCTAGGAAATAGTCTTTGAAAAATTTTTGCAACAACTATGTGTAGCATTTTTCAAGTCACTATGTCCAATAATCATGGAGGTTGTTTCTTGGGATAGATGGATACCCTATCTATTTAGTTATAATATATGATAGATGACCTTCCTCAAGAAGGTGTATGAGAAAAGGCTTAAATGTGTGCTTCGTTTGAGCCATGATTTGGTGGTTCATTTAGTGAGAATGGTGTTGGAAGAAGAATTCATAAAGACCAATTAGGACCATTGAGTAAATACAAACATCTCTTCCATGTTTTTGCCTCCTTTCTCAATGCAAGTGAATCCATGGAAATTGTTGATTCTTTATGCCATGGTGTGTTCAAGAATACATTTTTGGGGGATATTGATGACATCCTAAAAAGTATGGATGAGGGAAAAGGTGTTTTATTTTTGAAAGACTTCCATGTGGTGAGAAGCCATGGACACAAAGTAGAGAAGATCTTCTTTGTGTCTTCTACAATTATGAATTCATGGTCTCATAGAAAGATATGAGTGGTTTCTTGAAGCAGGGTGGTCCCACAATAGTGAGTCCCAATTTTTGGCCAACTTTGACACAGAGATCAACATTCTGAGCAAAAACTTCACTTTCAAACACTTGTTGCCGCAAAACTATTAGGAATTTGAAGATGATGTAAACTAGAGTCTTTTAGAATTTTCTTTCTAGTTTCTAAATATTTTTATTTTTAAAAAAAAAATCATTTAAATTCATGTTTCCTTCTCCTTTGAAAAGTGGTTTGTGTGAAAAAACTATGTTTTTAAGGAGTTACTGTCACTTGGATCAGCATAACTTTTTAACAAAATTTGACAACGATGTAATTCTTTCAAGATTATATTTGTAACTTCAATTTCTAAAGGATGCAATTGGTTTTATTCATTTTGGGTCAGTTTTCCATAGTTTATTAAATTCTAAAGTGTCAGCAACTGTAAGTTAGACATAAGGTCACTTGGATTGCTCTAACTTGATCTGTGTATATCGAAATTCATTTTTTCTTTTTTTCATAGAAAGGTAACATAAATACGCTTTTCCTATATATTTTTTATAATTTTTTTTATGCTTTACTATTTTTCCCGAAGTCTTGAAGACACAGGTTGTTGAATGACCAAACAACCTATGTTTAGTTAAAGTAATATTTAAAAGTGATAATGAACTCAATATCTATTAAAATTATATTTGTTAGAAAGCTTGTTTCGAATAGCATCATTTGACATCACATGTTTGAAAAAACCATGCCATTTGGTCCTTGTTCTAGGCCTTGAAAGACCATTTTTTTGAAGTTTCTTATTTTCTAAGGGCAATTTTTCATTTTTGGTGTCTTCACACGAAGACCCCCTTCGCACGAAGACCCTTGAGGGGCTTCATGTGAAGACCCTTCGCACGAAGGCTCTTGAATGAAAATTTTAGAAAAAAACACTTTGGGGGCTTCGCTCGAAGCCCCTTGGGTGGGGTACTTCACACGAAGTGGATCCACCACTTCACTCGAAGTGATGACTTTGCACGAAGACTCTAAAAAAAATTATTTTCCAACTATGCCAATTTTCTTCGTCCCTAAAAGTGGGACACAACTTTGTGGGATCACCCAGCAACTTATGGATCTAGAGCTAGAGGATGAGGATGATTGGTTCCACAATATGTAATATATGAAGGAATAATTGAATGTGAAGAGGTTATAGTTAGCCAAGGGGTTGTGATCAAATAAGAGCCTATGAAAGTGGAATTTTTTTATGAAGATAAGTTAGAGCTAGAGATTCACTCTACTTGTAGTCCCTCATGTCTTGTGAATAAAGGTTTGTGGATAATGTGGTAAAGTGGACTGGGTAGTCCCTTGGCATACAATCTTCCTCCTTCTTTTGTTGATGAAATGTTTTTCTGAATCTATAGTCACAAATAGGCAATGTATAGGTGATAGTTGTGGTGTGTAAAGCTTGTATATGTTGAATCAAGTTACAAGAGACATTTTGATAGCTAAGTATTTGTAGTTCAGTTTGGTAGTGCATTAATTGGTTTAGTTATAGGGTGGTGTAATGCCACACCTAAGAACCCTTGGAAAGGTAGGGTCAAATATGCACTTAACAATTATTTTGGAAAGGTAAAGATATACCATCAACTATAGTGCAATGATAACCAATAGCATTAATAAATATAGAACAACCAATGATCCTCAAATGGTCATGCACATGAGGAAGACTAAATCACATCCAAAGGTTCCAAGACAAACCCAAGATACACATGAACAACTAAGTCGCAGTTAAGCCACCATGTGAGAGTCTAGAATTCATGCACAAACCTCACAAGTAAGACCAGACCATAGTCAATGGTCTCTAATTAAGGATACAAGTTCATCCTCTATACAATCCAAATACAAGGTTCATTTTAAGCCCAAAATAAGAAAAGTGATCATAATTATATCATATAGAATTAGAAAATATATTGTGAATACTTGAAACCCATCACTAGGATAATGGGAATCTAAATATAAAGTCAAATTTTAGATAAACCCTTAGGAAGTTCTCATTATCATAGATGTACTAAGATAAAGAACAAATGCACTATTCTGGTTAATGTATGTGCTAGACTGGTGATTCTATGAGCTAGTCTATTCCTCATATGTGCTAAAATACCTGACATATGTGCCAAAATAGAGGGCATATGTTCTACTCTATTATGTTTATGCACTACAATGTCCTCAGATTACACAAAAAGAATTAGAATCTAATCTAAAATGGGCTTTTTTAGTTTAATCATCGGGTAGGTTTTCTGACACCAATGTACAACTCACATAGAAGGCTTGCTCCACATCAAGGAGTATTGGATACTTGAAATCAAGGTCATAATCACTCGATAGAAACAAAAAGATCATAATGGAAAGATAATCTACAAATCATGTACATATAAAATCATAATACCCTAAAGAGAAAGAAGGGATATGATGAGCACATCATGCTCCACACTTTATCTCTGAAAGAGTCCATCATTTGTACATTGCTCCCCAGAAGTGGTATAATGCACTCCAACCTACCACATGGAACCCTAAGATCTACCTTATCATGCTTGTGGAGGTACTCAAGCAGCCACAATCACAAGGCACACATGCAAGAAAGGAGAGGCTAACACACACACAAAGAAAATGCATAATCTCAAAGGAAGGTATAGTAATCCAAAGAAATATACATAGATGCAGAATATACTATCACATGGAGAACACTCAACATGTTGACCAATATCCAAATCACAATCAAAATACCACATAACCACAATACATCAAGGTGTTACTCACTGCTACTAGACCTAGACATGAGAATACCAACCATAGGGAGTATATCCACCTACATGGACCATACTAAAATTTGGGGTGCAATAATATACCTGACACATACATCACTCATGATATTTAGGGATTCAATTGTCTCCACCATCTACTCACACTCAAATCACTCAAGAAGTCTAGGGATTCAATGATATCCATATTACCATCTATGCTCATTCTCGAGTAACACATGACATCCAAGGATTCGATGGTTTTTACAGTTGCAATCAATTTTGTTTAATGTTTATAACCCTAGTATATATTTTATTATGTTCTCACTTCTCAAGAAACTTCTTGACACAACCAATGCAACCACTTTTGTACCAGGATCCATGTAAGGAGCTACTCCCTATGCCCACTCAACATACATATTCCTATGGCTAAACATCAAAGGCCAGAGACCCCCAAAAAATCTTGTCCACTCAATCTACATTAAGGAGATAAGAAAAACATTTTGTCCACTTGGTCTACACCAAGGATGGGAATAAAATATTGTGTCGACCACTTGGTCTTCACCAAGGACATGATATATCATAGTTTGTCCACTCAGTATTCACTAAGGACATGAGCATAAAACATATTGTCTACATTATCTACACAAAGGACGTAAATCACAAAGCACCCACAAAAACCATTAAATCATAGGAGGACAAATCAACTCCCAAACATTTAAGGCATGCAAGCCAAGAAAAAAGAAATACTAGGTACAAATAAAAATTTTCTCGATCGTCCACTTTATTAAGAGAACATATTTTGATAAAATCCATCAACCATCTTGTTAGAACACGAGGAAGGCTCAAAATACCCAAAAGTAATAAAATACTCAAATTTCATAAAAATTCGACAAACTATGAATACTGACATTTTATCATCAAAAGGGTAAGTTCAGATTGCAATAGAAATTATCTAGAATGTCCTCAAACCATTCCAATTTCACAAACCTACTACAAACATGGAGTACTACTACATCCAATAGTTCAATTATGCCACACATGGTAACAAGAAAAAATGGATGGTACACAAAACAAGGCAAGTTCAAAAATGCCCAAAAATGAAACTTGGAATAATGCTAAAAAATTAAAATTATTTTGATAAAATACACCCATAATCCCAAATCTCTAATAAAATTATCATCTTGGGAACACATGAAAAAATGGGAAGCATAACACTAAGAAAAGTATACATTTTTATTTCTAAAACTAGACATAAACATGAAAGCCCAATCAGGAAATTAAATGATACAAGAATGTGGGGGAATGATAATTCTTAAACCATGGTAAGAAATTAGTTTACTTCAATTGAAAATTTGAGGTATAGCAAAAGATGTGAGATTCCCTACCTCTCACAAATTGAGAGAACCTGAAAGAAAGGAGAGGAAATTAGTTTCTTCATGGAAATGGAAACGAATCCATATGAAGTTGAGGAATTGTGGTACAAATCCAAAAAGTCTCTATCCATGAGAATACAATAACTAGATCAATCACAATGAGAAAATATTTGATTTTCTCCAAAATAATTTGGAGCAAAGTCCAAATTCTCAACAAGCACAAGTGAGGAAATGAACTCTTTTCTTCAAATAAAAGTACTTCTTCCCCAAAATCTAAAAAGAATTTTAAAATAAAAGTCAAATAATAAGCAACTATAGACTTTCAAAAAATAAATTAAATAAATTCCAATAACATGGAAATCAACTATGGCTAATTAGCTGAAAAATAAAATTAAATCCCCAAATAATTAAAACAAGTCATTTAATTCTAACTCAACTGCGACACTGCGGGAACTCTAAATGTAAAAGCATACAAATGGTCTATCACAAATGCATATACAATCCAAAATTTCTAATATGTATCAGAGTGATAATATAATAATCACAGATACATCATCCATACATGGATGATATTGGCTCAATAACGAATAGTTGGTGAAACTATCTCTTGTACCAATGCCAGGGATAAAGACACATACAATTCATATATCTCATGTATAATGATGTCTAGTACTTGTTCACTGAAACAAACAAACATCAAGTGCAATTTCTCATGCTATAAATAGCTAAACAAGATATAATAATAATAAAAATCCTAATGAAACACTAACACTCTAGTGATGCGATCAGACATAGATAATGTCACGATATTGGTCGTTCCATATTATACTCCTCAATGTACATGTCATTTAAATAAAAAATATATTTTAATTAAACATTTCATATAAATATAAAATATTAAAATATTGTTTTGTGACAATGAAACATCCAACAACATATAAGGCATGATATAACTAGAAATCAGATGTAATCATCACTATATAAAAATCAAATGTTCTCTAATGCAAAATATACCATATATAATCATAAAGCATCATGTCACATCAAACAACATCATCATGTAGATATGACCAATATGATAAACAAAAACATAATCTAATCATCTAACGTAGCTATGCTACTGATAACCAAAATAATGTATTGTCATCAAATGCATCTCACTATGAGGATAATCACAGAATAAAAATAAGAGTCTATCTCAGATCAAAGTAATAAGAAATATAATTCAACCACAAGAAGCACTACATCCTTCCCCTAGGCATAGGCTTACTCCTGGAAGCCTGCAAAAATATAAGGGTACCAATCTCTCAACTGTCAAGAATCTTCCCAAGTAGAAAAATGATGGGGAGGTTAGGATAGACTAGCTAGTCTATGCCTTTGATCCTTAATCAGGACCCTAGTGTTCTCCTGACACCTATGAAGGTCTATAGGATTCCCTTCTCATCAAAGGATCCCTTGACCTAGCCTAACCTGACCACCAAGTATAGCTTTATCAACTTGCAACCTACCAAGCATTGCTTCCCAGCACCATCCCTTACATAGGCTTATAAGGGTCTTTTAGGGTTCAGTTACCTTCCCAAGCTCTGACAGAGAAATTGATGAGTTCCAAGTTGTTTTTGGGACATTTGAATCATCTCCAAGGCATTAGTGAGGTTGGGTTATCACCTGATTTCATACTTCCTTCCCAAAACAGGGCTACAAGGAAGAGCCCTAACTAGGCCTCCTTTCGGGTTTATAGGGTTTTTGACACCTTCTCTTCACAGTACCAAGGCTAGAGTTCTTAAGTGACTCCAACTCATTTGCATATCCCTCAAGGATTTTTGGGGTTTCAAGTCACCAACAGACCGTACAATGCCTGAACTAAGATTGAGGGTTTTAAGGGCTTTTTAGGCCTCATTGAGTCACTGAACTGTTTGGATTTATACTGCAACCTTCTTGGATTTCTCAAGCTCTCTCCTCCATAGCATATTGTCTTTATACATTTCCCTTGACTCCCTCTAAAGGGCTTTCTTTGAAACTCTTTCCTCTGTCTTCTAGAGCACTTGTACTGCTGACTACTCCTAACTGGGCATTGCCTTAGCTCACCTAGGGCATGGTCAAACAAATAGATGCACTCACACTCCAGGGCCATGTGGACATATACATACAAGGTAGGTTCTATACTACCAAATTCCAAAGAACCATGGTGTGACCATGGTGGGAAATGGAGTTACAGCCCTACATCTTCAAGTCCCTCCAAACTGGCAGTAGACTGATAGAGTTACAAAACAAAGTATATACAAACAAATGTAATCAAACCTAGTCAAAATACTGAGAAATGAAGAAAAATGAAACTAAAAACTGATACACAATACAAGATATCACTTGTAACTCATTAATTCAACTCTTCATGCCATTAAACTGACTGTTACACACTATTTTCACATTCACAGTCTAGTTCCCCGTACAATAGCCATACACAATACCTGCCAACCCCTAAATTAGGGTTTCTCATGTCAAATATAGTTTTCACCTTGGGAGTAGAGCTTAGTTAGGGTTTCAAACCACCTTGCTAAGGTTTAGCCCTTTAATAGGAAAAGTTGCTAGCAACTTTTAGAGCAATTTTTCTTGCTCGAGCAACTTTTTGCTCATCCAAACTCCTAAGAACATACTAAGGTCTTTTACATGACTCTATTCCATAGAAACTCTCCTAATCCCTATTTTAAGACTTTGAAAACTTTAAAATAGAAGTGACCTCAGGATGACAACCTGCCCTAAGTCACTATACAACAAAGTAAGAAGAACACACACAAAACCAAGACCTCCACTAGGCCTTCACACATAAGTGAGCTTAAAAACTCTTATTCTACTTACAAGCTTCATTGAATAAGTGCTTCTCACAAAAAAAATTGGATGGTGGGAGCCCTTAGAAGGGTGCTCCTGCACCATACTCCCCCTCAGCACAAGCTAAGGCACTTTGGGGTCAAGAAGAGCCAGATCAACTCCAAACTTTTTGAATTGTCCTTCCTCAATCCAGGTGGCTTCAGATTCAGGTTGATCCATCCATTTGATCAAATGCTCCATATAAACTTGATGTCTAGTAGTCTTCTTCACCCTGGATTCTAATATCTTCTCTGCTTTGGTTGGCTTATTCTTGGGCATTTCATTGGTGTCTATGTCTTGTAGCACCTTTGGTGGATCCATACCTTGTTTTTGGATGTCTCCTTTGAACATGACTAGGTCTACAACATTAAACATCGGTGAAATGGCTAAGTCTGATGGCAAGTCCACCTTATAGGCATTCTCTCCCTATTGGGCTAAAATCTGACATGGGCCTACTCTCCTCATTTGTAGCTTCATGGGCATGCCCTTCTACATCCTTGCTTTGTTAAGATGGACCATGACATAGTCCCCAATCTAAAATTGTACTTCTTTCCTTTTTTCATCCACTTTAGCTTTAAGTTTATGAGTGGACTCCATAATGGTTTTCTTCACTTGCTTTTTAACCTCCTTGATGGTTTGAGTGAAATCTTCAGCTTGTCCACTCTTCAAATCCATAGAACCTAAGTCCCTCAACTCACACACTCCTCTAGGGTGTCTTCCATATACAATCTCAAAAGGACTCCTTCCTGTGGTTCTATTTACACTATCATTATAGGCATATTCAGCCTGAGATATAACAAGATCCCAAGTCTGCCCATACTCCTTTGTCAAACACCTTAGCAAGTTTCCAAGCACCATGTTTATGACTTTAGTTTGACCATCAATTTGAGGATGGTATGCTGAACTAAAAGAGAGATTAGTTCCTAACCTTTTCCATAAGGTTTGCCAAAAATAACCCATGAACTTGCTATCTCTATCAGACACAATACTCAGAGGGAGTCCATGAATCCTAACTATCTCTTTGAAGAAGAGATGTGCTACATAGCTTGCATCATGAGTAGTTCTACATGGAATGAAATGACTCATTTTAGAGAACCTATCTACTACAACATAGATGCTATCCATACCTAATTTGGTTTTAGGGAGTCCAACCACAAAGTCCATGCTCACACATTCCCAAGGCCTATTTGGAATTGGCAAAGGTTGATAGAGTCCTACATTGCTTGAATCTCCTTTAGCTCTTTGACATAATCCACATTGCTCTATATATCTTCTCAAATCCCTTGCTACCTTCGGCCAAAAATAGTATCTTTTCACCAACTCCAATGTCTTATTTATGCCAAAATGTCCACTTAGACTGCCATTATGCTTCTCTTGAATCAGATTTTCCCTCATGGATCCTCTAGGTACACATAGTTGATTACCTTTGAACAACAATCCATTTTGAAGGGTATAATCTACAAACTCACCATGGAAATGGTTCTCAAACTCTTGGCACACCTTGTAGGCTTGTGAGAAGTCTTCATCCTCCTCATATAAGTCTTTGAAACCTGCTATTCCAATGCTTTGTAGCTGTACTTCTTGGACAGTCAAAAGCTTCCTACTCAAGGCATCTGCTACCTTGTTGAGCTGCCCCTTCTTGTGTTTGATTGTGAAGGTAAAGGATTGGAGATACTCCATCCACTTCAAATGCCTATTGCTAAGCTTCTCTTGAGTGTTTATATATCTTAAAGCCTGATTATCAGTAAATACAACAAATTCCTTGGGCAGGAGGTAATGCCATCACTTCTTGAGAGATTGTACCAATGCATACAACTCCAAGTCATAGGCTGAATACTTCTTCTTTGCCTCATTGATTTTCTCACTAAAGAATGCCATAGGCCTTCCTTCTTGGCTCAATACACCCCCTACTACTACACCACTTGCATCACATTCAATTATGAACAACTTATCAAAAGTAGGTAAGAGTAAGATAGGTTTGGTAGCTACCTCTTGCTTCAATGTTTGAAATGCTTTCTCAGTTGCCTCAGTCCATTTGAACTTGGTTTTAAGTCCTCCCTTGATGGTTTCTAGCACTAGTGCACAAATCCCACTAAATTTTCTCATAAACTTTCTATAAAATTGGGCTAACCCATGAAAACTTCTAACTTGAGTCCCTATTTTAGGGGCAGGTCAATTCAAGATTTCCTCCACCTTGCTTGGGTCCATTTTCAAAGTACCCTTGGACACCACAAATCCCAAGTAAACCAGCTCCTACTACATAAACTCATAGTTTTCCAGGTTGATAGCTAATTTCTCCTCATGTAGCTTCTTCATAACCAGCCTCAAATGCTCAAGATGTTTTGCTTTGGTTTTTCTATAGATGAGTATATCATCTAGATACACCACTACAAATCTTCATGTGAAGTCCTTCAAGACCTCATTCATCAACCTCATGAAGGTTCTTAGGGCATTGGTAAGCCCAAATGGCATTACAAGCCATTCATACAATCCATTTGTGGTTTTAAAAGCGGTCTTCCACTCATCACCCTCCTTGATTCTAATTTGGTGATAACCACTTTTTAGATCCAATTTAGTGAAATACATAGCACCTCCTAAGCAATCCATCAAATCTTCTATTCTTGGAATTAGGAACCTATATCTGATAGTGATCCTATTGATAGCTCTTGAATCTATGCAAAGTCTCCATTTTCCTCCTTTCTTGGATGCTAATACCACTGGGACTACACATGGACTAATACTCTTCTTAATTAGTCCTTGATCCAATAGTTCTTGCACTTGTCTTGCCACTTCCTTATTCTGATCAGGGGTAAGCTTGTAGGCTACTTTTTTAGGTAGGGATGCATTGGGTACAAAGTCTATTTGATGACTTATGGCCCTTCTTGGAGGTAGTGTTGCAAGGGTTCCATCACTTACAATGTCTCTAAATTCTTCTAACATTTTCTGCACTTCCAATGGTGTTTCTGCCTACAACTTCTTGTCATCCTCACCATGATAGCACATCCTATTGTCTCCTCATCATGTAGTGCATGTAGGAACTCCTTACCACTACTAAGCAACACACTAGGTGTTTTAGAAGTACATCATTCTCTGTTATGGATTGAATCTTGAATGTTCTTCCATCTTTCTTGAAAGAAATGGAGTTCTCTTCTCCATCATAGATCACCTTCCTATCAAATTGCCAGGGTCTTCCCAATAAAATATGGCATGAATCCATGGGTAGGACATCACAAATCACTTTGTCCTTATAGCCTCCAATTGAAAACTCCACCCATGTTTGCTCATTTACTAGCACACTCTCCTCTTGATTCAACCAAGTCACCTTGTAGGGGTTTGCATGGGGAACCTTTGTAAGTTTGACTTCTTTGATGCTTCCTCTTCTATGATGTTATCAGTGGACCCTGAATCCACTATAACTTTGCAAACTTTGCCTTGTATCTTGCATCTGACTCTAAAAAGAGCCCTCCTCTACTTGGGTTCACCTTGGTTAGGTTGCCTTATGAGTACTCTTCTAAACATTAAGTTTTCACCCATTTCTGTCTAGTTTGCTGACCTCATTGGTACATGAGCTGCTGCTATCCTCTTGGGTATAGGCTACCCTCTTTTCACTGCTTGAGTTTGATGGCTTGTCAGGACACCTATAGGCAGGGTGCCCAAGCTGTCCACATTGATAACATTTCATTGTGGAAAAGTAGGAGCTACTTCTTCCTACACCTCTTCCTCTATTTCCCTGAGAACCTCTTCCTCTACCAAAAGATTCTCTTGTACTAATTTCTAAACTTTGTTCCAAAAGTCTATTCTTTCCTTGGCTTCTTGAGTCACCACCTCTTCCATTAGAACCTCCTCTTTGACCCCCTCTAGAGTCTCTACCTCTGCCTCTATTCTTTGAGTTAGGTTCCTACTTCCTTCTTTGCTTATCTTCAAGTTTTTGTGCCATATGTTGACACCCAATAACTATGGTGGGAGTGAAAAAACTCATCTCCTCTGCTATGCTCCATTTCAGACCACTTAGGTACCTTGCCACCTTGATGCTCTCCTCCTCCTTAACTTTAGATCTCAAGCTCAACTTGTGAAACTCTTCAGTGTAGGTGGCTACATCCATCCCCTTCTATCTAAGATTCAATCTCCTCTTATGCTACTAGATCTCATAATCAGCAGGTAGGTATGCTTCCTTCACTTTTTTGACCATTGCTTTCCAATTGGAGATTGGGTTCTTTCCCTCTTTCTCCCTTTCTTCTTGTAGGTAGTTCCACTAGGTTAGAGCTTGACCTCTCAACCTAGATTTGGCCACTTTGACATTTTGTGCCTCTGATATCTCTTCACATTTGAAGTGATTCTCCATGCCTTTAATCCATTGCATCACAAGCTCTGTATCCATCCTGCCGGTAAGTAATGGGACACCTTCAAGTGCCTTGCCGGTGATAGCCTTCAAAGCTTTAATAAATTGCTCATCTTGGGTTGGAGGATTAGGTGTAGGCACATCATCATCAATGATCTTCTCTTTCTCTTTGGCATCTTGCTCCTCCATCCTATCTTTCACATTATCTGCCTTTTCTTGGACATCATCCGAGAGTTGTTCCATTTGCATCAATCTTTATTGTAGGAGTCTATTAGCTTCCTCCCGATCTTCCACCTTCTTAGAAAGCTTTGCATTAGTCACCATTTTATACTTTTGAGATGATCCAAATGACTCTTCTAAAGGTTGAAACATCTACTTTCCCCTTCCCAAGCCTTAAGTGGCTATGATACCAATCTAATGGGGAGGTTAGGATAGACTAGCTAGTCTATGCCTCTGATCCTTAACCAGGACCCTAGTCTTCTCCTAACACCTATGAAGATCTATAGGATTCCCTTCTCATCAAAGGATCCCCTGACCTAGCCTAACCTAACCACCAAGTATAGCTTTATCAACTTGCAACCTATCAAGCATTGCTTCCTAGCACTATCCCTTACATAGGCTTATAAGGGTCTTTTAGGGTTCAGTTACCTTCCCAAGCTCTGACAGAGAAATTGATGAGTTCCAAGGTGTTTTTGGGACATTTTAATCATCTCCAAGGCATTAGTGAGGTTGGGTTATCACCCTATTTCATACTTCCTTCCCAAAACAAGGCTACAAGGAAGAGCCCTAATTAGGCCTCCTTCCAGGTTTATAGGGTTTTTGACACCTTCTCTTTAAAGTACCAAGGCTAGAGTTCTTAAGTGACTCCCACTCATTTGCATATCCCTCAAGGATTTTTTGGGTTTCAAGTCACCAAAAGACTGTACAATGCCTAAACCAAGATTGAGGGTTTTAAGGGCTTTTTAGGCCTCACTGAGTCACTAAACTATTTGGCTTTCTACTACAACCTTCTTGGATTTCTCAAGATCTATCCTCCATATAATATTGTCTTGATACATTTCCCTTGACTCCCTCCAAATGGATTTCTTTGAAACTCTTTCCTCTGTCTTCTAGAGAACTTGTACTACTGACCGCTCCTAATCGGGCATTGCCTTAGCTCACCTAGGGCATGGTCAAACAAATAGATGCACTCACACCCCAGGGCCATGTAGACACATACATACAATGTAGGTTATGTACTATCAAATTCCAAAGAACCATGGTGTGACCATGGTGGGAAATGGAGTTACAGCCCTACATCTTCAAGTCCCTCCAAACTAGCAGCAGACTGATAGAGTTACAAAACAAAGTATATACAAACAAATGTAATCAAACCTAGTCAAAATACTGAGAAATGAAGAAAAATGAAACTAAACACTGATACACAATACAAGATATCACATGCAACTCATTAATTCAACTCTTCATGCCATTAAACTGACTGTTACACACTATTTTCACATTCACAGTCTATTTCCCCGTACAATAGCCATACACAATACTTGCCAACCCCTAAATTAGGGTTTATCATGTCAAATATAGTTTTCACCTTGGGATTAGAGCTTAGTTAGGGTTTCAAACCACCTTGGTAAGGTTTAGCCCTTTAATAGGAAAAGTTGCTAGCAACTTTTAGAGCAATTTTTCTTGCTCAAGCAACTTTTTTCTCAACCAAACTCCTAAGACCATACTAAGGTCATTTACATGACTCTATTGTATAAAAACTCTCCTAATCCTTGTTTTAAGACTTTGACAACTTTAGAATAGAAGTGACCTCAGGATGACAACCTGCCCTGAGTCACTATACAGCAAAGTAAGAAGAACACACACAAAACCAAGACCTCCACTAGGCCTTCACACACAAGTGATCTTAAAAAATCTTATTCTACTTACAAGCTTCATTGAATAAGTTCTTCTCACAACAAAAATTGGATGGTGGGAGCCCTTAGAAGGGTGCTCCTACACCAAAAAAGTATCATCACTTAGGTCCCATCGTATCCTTACAATATTTATGTCTCTACCCCCTTAGGGTCAATCTCTAATGGTGGAGAATGTGGATGGGCTCCAAAGAAAGATGCATGTCCTCTGCATGTAAAGCACCTCAATCAAGAACATGGATCACATCAGGAATATACTATCTTAATACAAAAACATGAGAAATATCATGGATGCACAATAAGCTAGGTGAAAATTCCAAGTGATAGGAAATAGGACCAATCCTCTCAATAATCTCAAATAGTCCAACAAAATATGGCACCAACTTATAGTTGTTCCCACAAAATATGGGGCTCTTCTATGACCAAACTCACAAAAATACACGGTCACCTACTGAGAAGTGATGATCTAACCTATGGGCATCAACATACTTCTTATGTCGATCTTGATCATTAACCAAATTATCTCTAATACAAACCACTTGTTACCCCATACCCCAAAGCATCTCATGACCCAAAACTTGATGGTTCTCCAAATGATCCCAACTCAAAGGTGTATGACATAGTTGACCATAAAAGGCCTAAAAAGGAGACATGCCAATAGAAATATGGTACCCATTATTATAGGAAAACTCAACCAAGTACAAATAGTCCTCGCACCTCGTATATTGATCAATTATATACATGTGAAGCATGTCCTCAAGAACCTGATTCACTCGCTCTGCCTAACCATCGGTCTTGGTATGATATGCTAAATCAAAGTTGAGTTGCACATCCAAAGAATGTTGGAGAGATGTCCCCAATGCATAAGTAAATACTATATCTCTATCTAAAATGATCCTATGAGGTATCCCATGCAACCAAATGATATCATCCATGAACATATGTGCTATCAAAGAAGTAGTATAAGAAGCTCTCATGGGTGAAAATGGAGCCACTTTGGACAACCTTTCCATAGTAACCATAATAAAATCATGAGGAGGAAAAGACATAGGTAAGATGGTAATAAAATCAATAGATATAGTGTCCCACTTCCACTCAAGAATAGAATGTGGCTAAAAAATACTTGTGAGATGCTAGTGATCTGCCTTTACTCTTTAACACTCAAGACATATAGCCATGAAATTGGCAACACCACACCTCATCCCTACCCAAAAGTACAACTGTCTAAGATAGACATGCATTCTTGATGCCAGGATGTGTGGAATACAATGTACGATGTGCCTTAAACAAAAATAAGGAACTAAGATCACCTAACATTGACACATAAATGCATCCATGGTGTCAACTCTAGAGAGTAACCTGAAAAATTTCACACAAGGGTACATTTATACTTAATCTCTACTCTAACTTCTTGATACCAAGAGTCACTAGGTAAATCCTTGAGAATATATCCATGCAAATATACACCAAGTGACAAAAAAAAGATCTCATGCCTTCTCCTATTCAAATTTTCAACAACATTCTCTTTCCCCTTGATGCAATGAACATCAAAATCATACTCACAAAGGAACTCCATCCAAGGATGTTGTCATGCATTCAGGTTCAAGTGAGAAAAGATATAACGCAAGCTATGATGATCACTATACAACTCAAACTAGTTACCCAAAATAAAATGTCTCTAGCGCACTAGCACATGCAAAATTGTTGCTAAATCCAAATCATGGGTGGGGTATTTCAGCTCATGACCCTTGAGCTTCCAAGACTCATATACTATCATTCATCCCCCTTGCATAAGAACTACCCCCACCCTCCAATAATGCATTAATGCACACCAAGAACTCTCATATAGGATCTAGCACTACCAAGATAGGTGCACTAATCAAATGCTCCTTAAGAGCCTGAAAAGTGAACTCACACTATGCACACCCAAAAAACTTCTTCCCTTTCCTCTAAAGAGAAGTGATAGGGTGTGCCAACCAAGAAAAATCATTCATGAATTAGTGGTCTTAACTTGCTAAACCCATGAAACTATGAACCTTAGGAACATTGGTAGGTGTTGGAAAATCCATAATAGCCTAAAACTTCAAAGGATCCATATAAATACCCTCTTTATAGATGATATGACCCAAATACTTCACCTCAATCTGGAAGAACTCACATTTTTCCAGGTTTCCAAACAATTGATGGTCACAAAGACACTACAAAATTTGATGCAAATGGCCCTAATGCTCCTCCATAATCCTTGAATACACTAAAATGTCATCTATAAATACAAGGACAAATTGATCAAGATACGTGTGGAACACACCATTCATCAAACTTATGAACATCGATGGTGCATTCATCAACCCAAAGGGTATAGTCATAAAATCGTAGTATCCATAATTAGTGCAAAGAGTTGTATGATGAATGTCAACCTCATGGATACAAAATTGATGGTGTCCTGACTTAAGATCTATCTTTGATAATACACTAGCTCCCTTCATTTGATCAAAAAAATTGCCAATCCTTAGTAAGGGATATTATTTCTTCACTGTCACCTTATTCAACTATCAGTAGTTAATGCATGAATGCAAGGATCCATCTTTCTTCTTCACAAAGATGATGTGTGCTCCCTAAGGGGATACACTAGGATGAATATGTCCCTTGACCAAAAAATCCTCTAAGTAAAAATGAAGCTCACTCAACTCTTGAGTGGTCATAAGGTAAGGCTCCCAAGAAATAATTTTATCTTTGGGAATGAGACTAATATGGAACTCAATATTACACTGAGGCAACATACCTATAATTTTACTCTGAAAAACATCTGCAAACTCACAAAGAAGTGGGTAACCATCAAGAGACACCTCTCGACCCTCAACCCCATTGAGGTTACTAACAATTAATGTGAATAAATAGCATCCCTATCACATACTATGCTTTAGTTGTGTGGTTGAGATCATACAAAGAGAAATAGGTCTCTAGACCCCTACAAGCTCAATACACCCACTTGTGTCATCCACACATTATATTGACTTGTGTCAATAATCTATACTCACCTAGTGGGAAGCTAACCAATCCATACCTAGAATAATGCCATAAGAACCCAATGGTAGCATACAAGATATAAGGTGTGGTAAAGGTTACCAAATCCAATACACAACCATGAACAAGGGAGTCTATAATCACTCTAGAACTTGTGGCTAACTCAACCTACCAACTATCAACTTGTCGTGCTACCACTAGCCCACATAGATCCATAAGAAAGTGGGAAATAAATGAATCTAAAGCACTAGAATCAAATAGGATATAGGTATAAATACCATGTAACACACCTAAACTCTCCATCATAGTTCCCTAGTGCTCATCTTGATGATTATCAACTATTGTAAAAATTCTATGAGATCTACTTGCATCCCTAATAATAGGCTCAGAAACAATATCTCGTTGACTCGGTCTTAAAACTTACCTCTGAGGACAATGTACAACAAAATGATTATACTGTCCAAAATAGAAATAACCCTCTCTTCCAAAACCATGACCTACAGAAGGTGCACTCAACTAAAATAAATTGCCCATACTAGAGGTTTTCTAACCGCTTTAGGTACACTTTGTGATGCTTGACTATGAGATATGTCCTAGTAATGTGTACCACTATAGTGCACATACTAGAGACAATTAGAGTCATGTGTTTGGTATGAACCCTATAAATTCCTCAGTATATGCCATTGTTGGAAACCTATCCTAGGTGGTGTTGAATATGTCCTGGAAGAACCTACGGGTTGTACTTGTGTACTCTATGCACCTGGTCCAAAAGGTTGTGGAATATGAACTTGTGCACCTATCCTACTACCAACACCCCTAGAAATATTACCCTTAGCCAATAGCCTTCTCATTGGAAACAAAAAGTGTTCAAGGTTGATGCATATGAACATATCCAGTAATAAAATGCTACACTAACATAGGATCATCATGAGTATAACTGGAATACTACCTCAACTCAAATAATCTATGATCATATTGATCCATTGTCATGGTCCCTTGTCGAAGAGTGTGAAATTACTCAACATGTGCCTTTTGGTACTTGTCAGAAAGGAAATGATCATTGAATCGCTCCTAAAAAATCTCTCATTGAAACTCATAATATCTATTTGGAACTTGTGCGCCTCTATGAGCCACCAAGTAGATGTGAAACTCCTAAGGTGCATAATTTCACATAGAGATCTAGTGTTTCTCGCATAAGGGTGTATATTGAAGCAATTTCCAAGATCTAAGATCCAAGTCTCAACCTCTGTATCACTACAAGAATTATAAAATATATGTGGATGGAACCTTAAAAGATTTTTCATGTGACCCGTGTATACACCTAAAAATGGTCACCTAGACTATTAGCCCCTTTTGCTAAATCATAGATTACTTGCTCTTGATCAAATCCTAGTTCTATCATTTATTCGATTATTTTCTATGGGCTAACCATTTTATCCTAAGTCTTTATTTATTAAAAGGAATATTCCCTCCCCTTTTAATAAATAAAAAGCCCCCACTTTTCCTCTTATCCTAAGTTGCACAAATAAAGCATTATTCTTATTTTATAAAAAGGGAAAAAGCACTTTTTGTCTCATATGAACACAAAAGTCAACTCTTATTTTCCTATTGGAGGATACTTGTGCACATGGATTACTCCTCTTTCAAGCTCCACCCTTGATTAAATCTTTTGCCTCTTAATCTCCATAGTCCATTCCTTCTCATTTCCTTTAAAAGAAGAGCTCTCTTCTTCATTCTAGATCCCCAACTTTTTATGCTAACTTTATGCTGCAGGTTTTCTAGGTCACTTTGGAGCTTTTGGAGATTTGGAGCATTCTTAGCATCTACATCTCATTCTTGCATTCTACATCTCATTCTTGCATTCTTAGCTTAGCTTCATATTTATGCTTTCTTAGATTAGCTTCATTTCTATGCTCTAGATTAGCTCACATAGATTAATTAGCTTGGGTTGTAACACTTGCATATTTCCTTTCATAGCTTAGCTTGCATTTCCATTTCTAGCATAGCATTGCATTGCATTGCATTTTCATTCTTGATTCTTGAGGATATTGGCATTCTTGCCCTTGTCTTCATTGAATCTCCCATTGCATGGTTTACTAGCAAGGTTATAGGCTAAATAGCTCTAGCTGAGAGCATTCTTAAAAGCCCTTGCACTCCATGCCTAGGGAGCTATGGATCGATTTGTGAGGGCTCATTCTTGAGTTTCCTTGCATGTAATGATCCATAGAAGTGCGACACATTTATAGCACACATTTTTTGGCGCCCACTGTGGGGCCGAGTAGATAGACTTTGTCCTTTAAATTCTGCATTTTCGTCAATTTTCGTCAATTTTTCGGCAAGTTTTTAGCTTAATTTTTCATCTCTATTTTTTTGTCTCAGATTGTCATGCGATATTTTCCAGAAGTATCGCGCGATATACCTCTGTATGTGCGCGCAATACTTCACCTGTCATAAGAAGTATCACGCGATATACCTCTGTATGCGTGTGCGATACTTCGCCTGTCAGAAGTATCGCCTGGCTATAGTAGAGAATATCGCCTGGTGTCGGGCGAAGTATCGCCTGGTATAAGGTGAAATATCGCATAGACTAAAAGTATCGCCTGGTGTCGGGTGAAGTATCGCGTGATACTGTGTTTGTACCTGGCAGTGAGCTATTTTTGGGCTATTTTATCCATCTTGCAAGTTTTAGGTTTTTAGCTATCTTTTTGAAATTTTTTGAAATTTCCAGCGTTTTCAAATCCGTGCCACTCTAGAAAATGGGTACCCATTTTTTTTTAAATTTTGCAAATGGTATCAAAAGTTTAAGTGTGATATATCATTGGAAAGGTCTTTCTGAGCCCAATCCAACCATGATGGTTTCATTTTCAGATTTTATCATTTGATCAATTATTTTTGCACATTATCTGATTTTTTTCATGTACTAATCATTGTTAGATTTTGGATTTTGATTCTCCTAACTCTTGTTGGTCTAACAAGTTGTGGTTGTAGGTGCTTCTTGCTTGAAATTTGCTAAAATCGCATGTCAAAGAGGGCTACTAATAGTTTTTGCAGGGCTGCCCTAAGCATAAAAACCAAATCAAGTGCTTGTTTAATTGCTTTCTTTATTAAGTGCGGCATATACTAGTTGTTTCCTTTCATAGGCACTTAATACCTTGTTGTAAAAATTTTGAGGTGGTAGGAGAGTATGTTCTTCACCCTTGTGGTGAAACAGAAATCTTGACCCATCTTAGGATTTTGAAAGCAAGGGGGTAATTGAATCTTTGCTTGGTGTGTTTGGGAGAGATTCTTGAGATAGGGGAGTATGCTCTTCACCCTTGTGGTGAACCAAAAACCTTGAACCTCAAGAATTAATCCACTCTTTGTTTAGCTTAGGATCCTTTAGCGGGCCTACTCTTGAGCAATCAAGAGGAACGACCCAAGTGGGGACAACCTTGTCATCATTTTCCTTGGTGGCGAGTGATTCCAACTCACTATAATCTCAAGGCTATCGAGGACACAAAACCTTGGTAGACATAGTACTTATCTTCGCTTGATGTGAGTAACTTGTGGGATTGTGACCATGAGGAAAGCATTAAGCAAGAATGCTTAAGGTACTCTTGAGGCTGCGAGGTCCTAGTCCTTTATGAGGAGCAAGAGGGGTGCTATGAACGGAAACCCTTACTATGAACCATTAGATAGAGGCCACCCTATTTTAGCCGCTTAGCTTCTTGGTGCAAGGATTGATCCAAGTGGACTTACCTGGATCACCCCAAGACACTCACCATATGTGTTCCTTTGGTTGTGTTTTTGACACCTCCATGACAATGCCAATATCTCTTGTGGGCAACCACTTGGTGTGAGGCAAGGGAGCATCAAGTTGTGGGCCAAGTTGTTAAGTAATGAGCCTTGTCCTTCTAGGTAGTAATTGCTTGAATTGTCTTTGATTGTGCTATACCAATGTAAACATTCTCAACATTCAAACAAATGGTAGCATTCATAAGGTTCCCTATTTTGATATCACAAGTGCTTGTCTTGGAAAGGTTGCTTTTGCCCTTGTTTCAAGTGTTCTATGACATGTTTGATCCCATACTATTTGCAAACCTATCTTTTATCTATTGCTATTGCTTGTCAAACTGAGAAATTGCACTGTTCAATCTACAAATTTGGTCCAAGCACTTCAAAACTGAGTTTTTCATGTTCACTGGTCAAGAGTCATATGATATTGAAGTATCCTTGCATACCCTCAACCAAGAATCCTGAGTCATTTCTACTGTCCTGTCATTGCTATAATTCAGAGTTGCTAAACTTGCACTTTAACCTGCTGTAGAGTGTCCTTTTCTGTTCTTACCTGAAACTGGTTTGTTACCTACATGCTTAGATTTGTTCTAGACTGAAACAAATGAGCTAAAACTATTGGGTTTGAGTTTAACGAATGCTACTCTTGATCACTTGTCGCATCACGGTTACCTCTCTAGCTACTTGCTTATTGAGCTTCTTGCTCGTTGCTCGGCTTTAGTCAATTGATTGTTGTAAGTGCTTGAGCACTTTTGACGAGCCATCTCTCTATTTGTTCTACTTTGACAAGTGATCTTTATTAGCTTTTCTTATCTCAAATCTGAGAAACTTTGTCTCATTCTATTAGTCAACCAACATCTCTTTTCATGCCGGTTACAACTCGGTCTCAATTTGAGCAGGAGAGTCATCCTCCATTCAATTATACACAGTTACCTTCTCCAACTAGACGTTCAAAAGCACCCATTAGCAACAATAATTCTAGTTCTGACCAATCTGAGAATTCTAAGGCTACACCGTGGTACAAAGGAGGTTTCCTCTTTTCCGCATTCAAGACCCCCAAAAACACAGACAGTGTCTCACTCACTTTGAGCGTAAGGATAATCAAGCGCGCTTAGAAAAAGAACACAATCAACAAAGGATGGATGCTACTAGGCGCATGGCTTATAGAGGGACATTTCATGAGCAACCTGAGACTAGTAATCATGAGTATAGACCTCTTTTTAACAATGGCAACAATGACAACAACACGCCACCAAGATCTCCTCCAAGGCCAACTTTTGCTATGCCTTCTTCACCACCTAGACCTCCTCCCTCTCAACATGAGGCAAAGGCTAATGATGAGATTTCTAGTGAGGATCTTATGAGATGTGAACAAGATGTGGATTTCCAACGAATGATGCATAAGCTTTTAGAGCGTAATGGCGATCAATATTTTCAATATATGACTTCTAGAGGATACAAGCTTCCTCCCGGCTATGATGTCAGACAAATTGTCCAAAAAAGAGTACCAACTGAATTGGAAGTCCTTCAAGAAGAATTACATTGGACAAATCAATGCCTTACCCAAATGGCATAAGAAAGAGAGCCTCCAAAGGTCTCTTTTGTAGAATCAATTTGTGCTCTTCCTTTTGATAAAGGTCTATACATGGTCCTGTTTCCTAAGGATATTAAGGTTCCTAAATATGACAAGTATGATGGAAATGGTGACCCTCATGACCATGTGCATCATTTTTATGCTCTTAGTATGGACTTTCTTCATGAAGACACATATCTCCTATGCTTATTCCCTCGAAGCTTAAGAGGCCAAGCTTTGGAATGGTTTGCGAAATTGACACCACCGCTTAAGACTTTTGATGAGTTAGCTCAGCGATTTACCCAGCAGTACTCTTACAACATCCAACAACCTGTCACTGTGATAGATCTTGGTAATCTAAGACAACATCACGGTGAGCCATTTGCAACTTACTTACAACGTTGGAGGTCATTGTATTCTTGATATCCTCGTCAGCTACCCGAAAGAGAAAAGATTGATATTTTCGTCAACACACTTGTGCCTGAGCTATTTTATGATCTAAGGAAGCAACTGTTCTCCTCCTTCCATGACATGGTTGAAAGTGCATATCGGATTGAGGATTTAGCTATAAGAAAAGGGGATATTTTTATTAATAAAGATGCTAAAGGCAATGGTAAAGACAAGAACAAACCTTGGAATAAGAACAAGTATGTTGTTAATGATGGGGTTGTTGATGCTCCTAAAGTTAAAGAGCCCGCTTTCAATCTCTCCAACGCTATCTATGCAGCAAAACAACAAGAAGCTCGCAACACCCACAATGCTCCTAAACCTCAATATGCAGATAAGCCTAAGAAGTCATTTCGAAAGCGAGTCTATACCAAGTTGGCAGGACCCTATGATGTGATCCTTAAGACTTTGGTTGACAATGGATATCTTACGCTTCCTGATAAACCTAGTAACTGGGATCCGATAAATAAGCCTGATTGGTGGAGAGAGGATCATTACTGCCATTATCACAGAAATAAGGGACATCCAACAGACAATTGTTTTAGGCTTAAGGATGATATTCAGGATCTTATTGAGAATGACACAATCTCCACTGATGGCTTAACTAAAAATTTTGATCACATAGCTTTCAAAGATCCTCTACCTAAGCATGATAAGGGGGAAACCTCTCAAACACATAAGAAGAATCATGATGCAAAGATCAATTACACATATCCTTCTCATACACTTGTGATTAACATGGTAGAGCCCGTTGAGAGTGTTCTAATGATGAGGTCTCAAGATGATAATAACACCAATCATGGTAAGCCAAAGTTAGTCTTGCAAACACGTGGTAGTTCATCTTCCCGAAGTGAGACACTGAATGCTATTACTAGGGGGCAAGCCAAGATTGTCCTTAAAATTGCGCAAGATCCCAAGCAAGCTTTGCCTTTTAAACAAGTGGCTCCTTCAGCCACCCCTAGCTATGATCTTGTCCAACATTTGCAAAAGACACCAGCACAGATATCTATCCTTGAGTTGCTTCAGTTATCCCCTTCGCATAGAGAGATTCTTGATAAAGCTCTACGTACAACATGTGTTCCCAATGACATTGATCCAGATCAATTTCAGGCTATGGTCAACCACATTTCATCTCCGCTATCTCTCTCCTTTTCTATAGAAGATGACATATCTATTGCTCACCCACATAATCTAGCTTTACACATTGAAGTTCTAGTCTACAATACTCGAGTCCGCCGAGTCCTGATAGACAATGGTGCAGGGTTAAATATTGTTTCTTTCAATGTCATACAACAATTGGGTTTGTCAGAATTGGCTGTGGATTCTAAGAAGAAGATTACTATAAAAGCTTATGATGAAGTGGAAAGATCTTCCAAAGGTCTTGTCACGTTGCCTGTCCGAGTGGGCCCTATCACAAAAGATATTAGCTTCCAAGTATTGGACATCCCACTCACATATAACATTCTTTTGGGTCATCCTTGGATCCATGACATGCAGGCTGTTCCTTCCACTTATCATCAGTGTGTCAAATTTCCGTACAATGGCACTGAGGTTGTGATTCCTAGAGACCATACTATTGCTATCAATGCTCTTGTTGCTACTGAAAAATTTGTTCCTCATAATGAACCTTTTGTTGATCCTAGTACGTCTCTAGCTACTGCTGAGAAATCACTTAAGATGATGAGCCTTGGTATGGGTGAATATAAACTGGGTTCCTTTGCTTCTATACCTATTTCTCCTAGGTCATATGGGAGACCTTCTGATCACATGAAGCCTTCCACTTCTGCTATGGTGATCTTTGATACTTTTGTTCCTTCATCCATTCCTTTAGAAGCAGATAGAGAAGAACAAGCTATTCAAGAGTGGATCTATAGAGAGGATTCTAGAAATACTCCCATACTTAGTAATTTAGACACAGATACAGATGAGTCACCACTACACACTATGGTTCAAATGGGAGATGATCTTCCCTCTACTTCACTTCTTTGGGGAGAAAAATGTATATCTACTGATGATATGGATGTTGATATGGTTCATTCTTGTAGTAACCATCCCGACGTGGTCGATGGGTCTTGTGTGGGGTCTGATGAGTTTGTTCCTCGTATTGCCTTAGTGGACCACACTGGTTCTTCTATGACAAGTCTAGATCTAGCTACTTTTGGAGCTTACTCTATAGGCTTAACCTCTCATGTCACCAGAGATGACATCCTTCACATAAATGCTATTGAACCAGTCACTTCGTTTCATCTCACATCAACACCTGTTACTTCTTCCACCAAAGAACTAGCAACAAAAAAGATTGAATCAGCAATCAAACATCATGGTCATCAAGTCACAAGAAAAGAGCAATGGTCGGATGGCGAAAACCACATTGTGGCGGTATCCGCACCTAAGAAAAGTAAAAATAAAAATCTGCTCAGAAATAATGATTCTCAAATAAAAGATGACAAGCTGATTCTCTACAAAAAAATGGTGCACTACTTTAAGCATGATCTCATATCTGTTATACTCCAGCCCATTCCTAGAGCTGAGAACAAAGTTGCTAATGCCTTGGTTGCTTTGACATCCATCTTACAAATGAAAAAGCATAAATTTCGCTTCAAGTTCCTGGTGGATGAATTACGCTATCCTGCTCACAAATCTTACAATCCTACCATCTTTTCATATCTTCCACCTCATATTCCTCTTGCAAATCCACCACGCCATTCCTTCCACCATCCCTTACACTTTGCCTTTGTCTCTGGTGACTTGTATAGGAAGGGTCTAGATGGAACTCTCCTTAAGTGTCTAGAAATAGAGGAGTCAGAAAAAGTGCTAGCTAAAATCTACAATGGCATATGTGGATCACATTCTAACGATCCTTCGCTAGCTCAGACATTGCTTAGGGCTGGTTATTATTGGTCGAACTGGTTGAGACCTCCTATTTTCATAGTTGCAGCATTTGGGCCTGGGGCCTATCAATTCTCTACATCAGAGGAAGCAGATTCTTGATGCCCATTTCTGTCTGGGGCATTCTTTGTACATATTTTATGATCCTAAAAAAATACCAAAAAAATTCATATATGATGCTCAAAAAATCTTAAAAAGCATAAAAAGTCTTGAAAAAATACAAAAAAATTGAAAAAAATAAAAAAATAAAAAAAATTGAAAAAGTGCCTTGGTGAAAACTTGGAAACAGGCGCCTTGGTAGCAAAAATACAAAAAAAATTATAAAAAGTCCTAAAAAAAATTGCAATAAATCTATCAAGTGGTGAAAACCTGGAAACAGGTGCTACTTGAGACCCTCTGCACCTATGTCTATCAGTCTTGTGTGGCGCTCATTCACTCCACTTCTCGCTTTGCCTCTCCTAGCCTGGAATTGACTCTTGTCTTAGTCTAAGGGGCATACGTTGTTTTAAGCTTATCTTGGGTCTCTTTATGCATCTGGATTTCTTAGACACCTCGCAAATGGTGTTTTTCAACACCACCCCAACTATGTTTTTCAACACTACCCTCGCGTCGAGTGTTTCTCAACACTTATCAGATGTCCTACCCATAGTCTAGATGATGCAATATTTCTCATTGGCAAATGTGATACTCAAAGTTTGACTCTATGACCTACACACATGCACTTAAAGATTTGACTCACTGAGACTTGCTTGGCTTTATTTCTTTGTGTGCTGTCTATGATGCTTTCTTTGCTGAGTGTTCTCCCCCTATGATCATTTTCGATGATGCATAGCTAGAAGACTAAGGGAATGAGAACATGTTTTATTTCTTTATCTACCTGTGGGTATATCTTGTTGGTCCTCACTGTCATGAGCATTTATGCTGGTCTTACTTGACACTATGGACCTACAAGGTATTATCCTTGACTGTTTTGCGAGTGCATGCTTCTAGTCATCTTGACTTTCTTGTGTCTCGATGCGAGCATAATCTTGCTATATCAAACTTAGGTAATCTCACTGCACTAGTCATCTTGACCTACATGTCTTTGATGCCTAGGTGGGATTTCCACATTCCTATCTGATAAAGATCATATTCAGATCCACATAGTTATGCTAGTGTGTATTGTATGATCTTGTGACGCTACCAATAACGCTCAATGATGAATATTAGATGTCTATTGGCTTTGTGACCTTGCAAGTAAACCACTTTTCATGTAGCTTGCATTCTTAAGTTCATGTTAGTTTAGTTTTGCATCTTGCATATGGAGAGAGCTCTCCTTTTCATCTTTCATGGACTTGTTAATCAACTGCGCTCACCTTTCACTTCTTGTCTTTCATATCCCATCATTTTCTATTCATTTTGGGATCGAAACCGAAATCCAAGATCACCTTGATCATCCAAATCACCTTTTCCCCCTCTTTCACACAGTTGGCTAACCTTTTTGAGGCCTGATCCTTCGATCTTCGCTAGGGCATTCTTCACCTCTTCATCCCCATCTCTTTCAAACTTCTAGTCTTTCATTCACTTTCAAATCCCAAGTTCAAATCCCCCTTCGTGGTGTTTACGGGTTGAGGAACCGATAGGTTCGTGCCCTGTGTCCCATGTGTGGGGCATCTCTTCACTGCTTGATGGTTATTCCATTCTCTTTCTTCGATTATGATTTCTAGTGATTTGATCATGTCTCTCTTGCTTCTGCTTTCCCTCTACCTGGATTTTGCTTTCGATCCCGAGGGGGCAGACACATCATATCTTACTGGCTATCTCTTTCCTAAGTGTTTAGTACTATCGCTACTAGGCTGATCATGCAGGATTTTCTATTTTTCTGCACTTCATTCTTTGGAGTCAGAATGCTATCTGCTTGCCTTCTTGGCTATCTCTTGCTTTCTTGGCTGATTTGAGTTGCTTTGTGATCCCAAATCGATCTCACATTTCAACTTCATTCTTTGACTACATGTGTTCCCAAATCGATCACACATTAGTCAAAGAGGGGCAAATGTATACACCTAAAAATGGTCACCTAGACTATTAGCCCCTTTTGCTAAATCATAAATTACTTGCTCTTGATCAAATCCTAGTTCTATCATTTATTCGATTATTTTCTATGGGCTAACCATCTTATCCTAAGTCTTTATTTATTAAAAGGAATATTCCCTCCCCTTTTAATAAATAAAAAGCCCCCACTTTTCCTCTTATCCTAAGTTGCACAAATAAAGCATTATTCTTATTTTATAAAAAGGGAAAAAGCACTTTTTGTCTCATATGGACACAAAAGTCAACTCTTATTTTGCTATTGGAGGATACTTGTGCACATGGATTGCTCCTCTTTCAAGCTCCACCCTTGATTAAATCTTTTGCCTCTTAATCTCCATAGTCCATTCCTTCTCATTTCCTTTAAAAGAAGAGCTCTCTTCTTCATTCCAGATCCCCAACTTTTTATGCTAACTTTATGCTGCAGGTTTTCTAGGTCACTTTGGAGCTTTTGGAGATTTGGAGCATTCTTAGCATCTACATCTCATTCTTGCATTCTACATCTCATTCTTGCATTCTTAACTTAGCTTCATATTTATGCTTTCTTAGATTAGCTTCATTTCTATGCTCTAGATTAGCTCACATAGATTAATTAGCTTGGGTTGTAACACTTGCATATTTCCTTTCATAGCTTAGCTTTCATTTCCATTTCTAGCATAGCATTGCATTGCATTGCATTTTCATTCTTGATTCTTGAGGATATTGGCATTCTTGCCCTTGTCTTCATTGAATCTCCCATTGCATGGTTTACTAGCAAGGTTATAGGCTAAATAGCTCTAGTTGAGAGCATTCTTAAAAGCCCTTGCACTCCATGCCTAGGGAGCTATGGATCGATTTGTGAGGGCTCATTCTTGAGTTTCCTTGCATGTAATGATCCATAGAAGTGTGACACATTTATAGCACACAACCCGTACGGATAACATCCTCATCCACCACTATATTATCTTCCCTATGCTCTACTCTCAAACCACAAGGGGTATAATAATGCTTACTCTCTCTCCTCTTCTCATGATCACCTTGATCGAATAAATGAGACTCCCTATGGTGAGATTCCTCTTGACAAGGCCCCAACTAAGTAATATGTTCTTGTAACAAGTAAACTAATTGGGGGTTCCAATCATTATCACCGTGACCCTCTCTTTGGTCCTCATGGTGATCCTAATGTTTATCTTCCTCTTGATTATCTTCTTCATGGTGTTCTTAAACTCATGATGATCCTCCTCATGGTCATTTTGATGAACCTTTTATCGACCACATCTACCCCTAAGAGGCATCCTTTAGAGAAAAACAAGATATTAATCAAAACCACATACAACATGTCTAATAAGCCATACCAAGGAAATAAGAAAGGAATGATAACAATCATAGAGTAAAACAACCACACGTCACTCACACAAAACAAAATGGGTGCATATAAACAAAGATCCCAACATGTGAATATGGGATATAATACCAAATGTAATGCCTTGCCAAGGAGCCCTCAAAAGGATAGGGTCAAATATGCACTTAACATTCTTTTTTATGAAAGGTAAAGATATAAAATCAACTAAAGTGCAATCATAAATGATAGCTTTAAGAAAGATAGAAAAAATAATGATCCTCAAATGATCATGCACAAGATAAAGACTAAAGCACATTCAAATATTCCAATACAAACCCAAGATACACATGAAATAGCTAAGCCATGTTCAAGCCACCACGTGAGAATCTGAACTTCATCCAAAAATCTCATGGGTAAAAATGGACCATCATCAATGGTTTCCAATCAAAGAGACAAGTTTATCCTTAATACAATCTAAATACGAGGTTCACTTTAAGCCCAAAATAGGAAAAGTGATCACAATTACATCATATTGAATTGGAAAATAGATTGTAAATACTTGAAAACCCTCCCGAGGATAATGTGTATCCAAATATAAAATATTTTTTGGATAGACCCTCAAGAAGTACACACTGTCACAGATGCACTAAAAGAGAACATATGCACTATTCTAGTTAATGTATGTGCTAGACTATTGATTCGATGTACTAGTCTATTCCTCATATGCACTAAAATACTTGACATATTTGCTAGAATAGAGGGAATATGCATGACTCTATTTTATGTATGCACTACACTACCCCTGAATTATATAAAATGAATTAAAATCTAATCTAAAGGAGTTTTCTTGGTTCAATCACCGGGTAGGTTTACCAACACCAATGTATGACTTAGATACAAGGCTTGGTCCACACCAAGGAGTAGAAAATACATAAAATTGAGGAAATAATCACATCATAGCAACAAAAAGATCATAATGGAAAGCTAACCTACAAAGAATGTTCTTATGAAATCATAATAACCTAAAGAGAAAGAAGGGATAGAATGAGCACATCATGCTCTACACTCAATCTCTAGAAGATTCTATCATCTATACACTGGTCCCCAGTAGTGGTATAGTGCAACACCACCCTACAACATGGAATCCTCAGGCCCACCCCACTATTCTTGTAGAGATAGTCATCCAGCCACAATCACAAGGCAAACACACAAGCAAGAAGTGACTAACACACATACAAAGAAAATACATAATCTCAGAGGAAGGCACAATAATGCAAAGTAATACACATAGATGCAGAATATACTATCACATGAATAACACATAACATGAAAACCAACACTTGAAGCACAATCAAAATGCGACATAAAAAGAATACATCAAGGTGCTATTTTTTGCTATTGGACCTAAACATGAGAGTACCAACCATAGGTATTATATCCACCTTCACAAACCAATACTAAAATCTGGGGCACAATCATCTACCTCATACATAGATCACTCATGACATCTGGGGATTCAATGGTCTCCATCATATACACTCTTTCTTAGATCACTCATTAAGTCTGGGGATTCAATGATATCCACACTACCATCTACACTCACGCTTGGGTCACACATGACATATGAGGATTCGATGGTTTCCATGGTACCAATTAATCTTTTTTATTGTTTATAGATGGTATATTTTATTATATTCTCACTTTTTAAGAAACTCGTTCACATAGCTAATTTAACCACTTTCGGGTTGGGGTCCATGTAAGGATCTACTCCCCATGCCTACTCAATGTACTTAGTCATATGGATCAACATCAAAGGACTAAGATAAAAAAAGAATCTTGTCCACTCAATCTTAACTAAGGATATAAGCAAAAAACTTCATCTACACCAAGGAAGGGAATAAAAGACTTTGTCTATTTGGTCTTCACCAAGGACATGATATATCATAGTTTATCTACTTGATCTTCACCAAGGACATGATATATCATAGTTTATCCACTTGATCTTCACCAAGTAAATGAGCATAAAATGTATTGTCTACTTGGTCTACACCAGGGACATAAATCAAAAAACACCAACAAAAACCATGAAATCACATGAGGGAAAATCAACTCCCAAACACTTAGGGTATGCAAGCCAAGAAAAAAACAACACTAGGTACAAATAACAAGTTGTTCAATTAGTCACTTTTCCAAGAGCATAGAATCGGATAAAATCCATCAACCATATTTGTTAGAACATGAAGAAGGCTCAAAACTCACAAAACAAATAAAATACTCGAATTCTAACCAAATCTGGAAAAGTATGAAAATTGACATTTTATCATTAAAGGGGTAAGTTCGGATTACGATAACAATTTTTCTAAAATGTCCTTAATCCATTCTATTTTCACAGCCCTACTACGAACATGGATTAATACTACATCCAATAGTTGAGTTATGCTACACATGACAAGAGGCAAAACTAGATGACACACAAAACAAGGCGAGCTAAAAAATGACCAAAATTGAAACTTGGAATAACGTATAAAATTAAAACTCATTTTCTAAAATACACCCAATATCCCAAATCTCCAATAAAATTCCCATTCTAGGAACACATGAAAAAAGTAACATAACCCCAAGATAACCATACATTTCTATTTCTAAAACTAGAAATAAACATACAAGCCCAATCGAGCAATGAAATACTGCAAGAATGTGGGTGAATGCTAATTCTCAGACCATGGTAAGAAATCAATTTACTTCGATTAAAAATGTGAAGTATAGAAAAATATGTGAGATTCCCTACCTCTCACAAAGTGGGAAAACTTGAAATAAAGGAGAAGAAATTAGTTTCTTTGTGAAAATAAAAATGACTCCATAGGAAGTTGAGGAATCATGACACAAATCCAATGAGCCTCTACCTATGATAATACAACAACTAGATCAATCACAATGAGAAATTTTTTATTTTCTCCAAAATAATTTGGAGAAAAATCCAAATTGTCAACAAGCACAAGTGAGGAAATGAATGATTTTCCTCAAATGAAAGCACTTTTCCCCTAAAAGCTAAAAATACTTTTAAAATAAAAGTCACTTAAATAATTAAGCAGCTATAGACTTTCCAAAAATAAATTAAATCAATTCCAAGAACATGGAATTCAATTACAACTAATTAGCTTGCAAATAAAATTAAATCTCTAAACAATTAAAATTAGTAATTTAATTCTAACTCAACTGCGACAATACGAGAACTCTAAATGTACAAAAACATAACTGATCTATCACAAATGTATATGCAATCTAGATTTACCAACACATATCAAAGGGATAATATAATAGTCATGGATACATCGCCCATACAAGGATGATATTGGCTCAATAATGAATAGCATTTGATACTATCTCCTATGCCACTACCTAGGATAAAGGCACACTTAATTCCTATAGCTCAAGTAGAATGATGTTTGGTACCTATTCACTTAAACACACAAACATCAAGTGCATCTTATCATAGTATAAATAGTTGATGCATGAGCATCCTGGGGTAGTTGGAAATCCTGTATCAACCAAAATATGTTTGTGTTTGGTTTTGGATTTTAGTTGTAGTCTCGGTTGGAGACCTGAGATTCTCAGTCTCTTAGTGATAGTTCTTAGTTGGAAGTTTGTTTGCCTCACCAATGGACTCAATGACTCAGTGTGTTGGTCACTCGATGGAAGAGTCGGTGTCTATTTGTTGCCAAATGGGTCTTGGTGTTCTATCACCGACCGGTACTGGTGCTCGGTGTTCTTGCTCACCAACTGGCTTGTTTGATGAATCATCTTGGATAACCTATGCATTTAATTTGGGTCGCATTCCTGATGATGTGGATTGACCGTTGGACATGTGAGAACCTAAATCTAGATTTTTTCTTTCTCCTATATGGATCTGATGACCGTTGGATGCCACCTTGGACAAAATATATTTTGTAAAGGCTATGTTAGATTCGACTGGTATTTTGTAATTTAATTCTTGTTGTAAAGATGATTTGTGGTTGTGTAGTATATAAGGAGGGTGTGGGTAGTTGTTTAGGAGGTAAGAAGAAGAAGATGAGAAAAAGATGAATCTGGATCTAGGAGGATAGATCAGAGAGTCAAATCCTGCTAAATGTATAAGGGTGGTAGAACTAGTAGCTAAGTGTGAGATTTGGAATAAGGAGATTGTTTGGTGGTTTGCGAGCACAAGTTTAGATATGCCTTAGTGTTCCTACTAGTTACTCTTGTTGTTTCAGAAATGGACTAGTTAGGGAATTGTTGGATCCTATGAGATCTTGTGTATTTTTTGATGTAATTGGCCATAATCAAGAAGGCCTTACAACTCGACATGTTGTATGTAATACTTGGTATTTGATGAATGACCATTGAATTCTATTTTTACCTTGTTGTATATTATATTTCTATCATATTTTGTTGTTGGTTATATGATTGGACATCTCCTATGGGGATTCTATGACCATGACTGCATTAGGTGGTATCAGAGTGAAGTTTGATCTAGTTAGAGTGAAGTTGACCTAGTTGAGCAGAAACTTGATCGGGGTGACCCATGCAAAATTTGTGTTTCCTTTAGAGATCCATGTTGCAGATTCGTGTTCCTAGACTTGTGAAACCCTATTTGATTTTTCATGCAAGGTAGCAGGTTGTGATATGACTTGTAGACAGTTCAGAGGTTGTCACAAGGTGGTTGGTTTGGGGTTTATTGCTGAGGGTTTTTGAAAATATTTGGAGATGCCTCCAAGAAGATTGGACCCAAGGGAAATCAAAGATCTCTGTGATGTGATGGAAATGAAGATAACAAAAAAGTTGAGATCAAATGCCATATTTGAGATGGAAATGATGAATAATGATATGGTCACCAAAATTATGAGATCTATAGCTGGTTTTCCAAGGAGCCTTGAAAGTGATGATGGCTATGAAGAAGTTGTTGAAGACTTTGAGGTTGTTGGATCTAGTGGAGATGACATAGTCAATCAAGTGGACAGATCTAGTGAAGACAAAACTGATCAGTTGCAATGATCTAGGGCTCGGTTGAGTATATTTTACAGAATGAAGGTTTCTAATTTCTTAGGTACATTGAAACTTGAGGACTTGATTGATTAGATCAGTGATTTGGAAGATTACTTTGAGCTAGAAGACATTGGAGATCCTCTTAGAGTGAGGTTGGAACATACAAAATTCAAGGGACATGCTTCTTTGTGGTGGAAAGAACTATACATAGCTAGACAAGAATAAGGGGAAATGAAGATCAATTAGTGAAGGTTGGTGGTGGCGAAATTGAAAGCTAAGTTTACTCTTGCCGACTATGAACTTGAGTTTAAGAAATTTCAAAACCTAAAATAGAAGGGGATGTCTATGGAAGACTATACTGAGGAGTTTTACAAGTTGACTATTCGGTCTGGACATAGAGAACTTTCTAAGGAAAAGGTGACGAAGGAACTTTGTCAGAGGAGGAATTTCTTTAGGACTCAGTACAAGTCTCTCTATAAGATTTGTAGTGTGATTGTGGATGGTGGTAGTACTGATAACCTTGTTGCTGAGGAGATGGTTCAGAAACTTGGTTTGAAGAGGAAGAGACATCCTTATCCTTATAAGATCAATTGGGTGCAAGATGAACCTGTCTTGGAGGATACAAAACTTGGTGGACTAAACCTGAGCTTCGGTAGAAGGACTGAGTTGAAGGATGCTGAAAGGGTTAGAGATCAACAAGGAGGAAAAACCTATAGCTTGTTGAGGAAGGATTTGATAAGGAAAAGAAAATAAAAATGGATCTGAGGAAAGAGTGTGTCGGTTGAGGACTCAGAAGACATGTATATCAAGAATCATTTTGGGTTTTATGTGTTGAATCTTGAAATATGTTCATTGATCTACTGAGAACATCTTTTTTTCACCTGGGGTGTTTGATGCAGGATCATCTTGGGGTAGTTGGCAATCCTATATCAACCAAAAATATGTTTGTGTTTGGTTTTGGATTTTAGTTGTAGTCTCAATTAGAGACCTTATATTATTGGTCTCTTAGTGATAGTTCTTGGTTGGAAGTTTGTTTGCCTCACCGATAGACTCGGTGACTTGGTGTATTGGTCACTCAGTGGAAGATTTTGGTGCCCAGTTATTTACGAATGGGTCTCGATATTTTGTCACCGACCGGTACTAGTACTCAATATTCTTGCTCACTAACTAGCTTGTTTGATGAATCGACTTGGATGACCTATGCATTTAATTTGGGTCACATTCCTCATGATGTGGATTGACCATTAGACGTGTGAGGACCTAAATCTAGATTGTTTCTTTCTCCAATGTGGATCTGATAATCATTGGAGGTCATCTTGGAGAAATATATTTTGTAAAGGCTATGTTAGAGATGACTGATGTTTTTTAGGAGGTAAGAAGAAGAAGAAGAAAAGTGGAATCATGATTTGGGAGGATAAATCAAAGAGTTGAATCCTATTGAATGTATAAGGGTAGCAGAACTAGTAGCTAAGTGTAAGCTTTGGAACAAGGAGATTGCTTGGTTTCTTGTGAGCACAAGTTCAGATCTACCTTAGTGTTCTTATCAGTTACTATTGTTGTTTCAGAACTTGAATAGTTAGGGAATCGTTGGATCCTGCAAGATCTTGTGTATTTACTGATGTAATTGGCCATTACCAAGAAGGCCTTACAACTTGACACGTTGTATGTAATGCTCAGTATTTGATGAATGCCAATTGAATTCTAGTTATATCTTGTTGTATATTATATTTCCATTGCGTTGTTGTTGTTGGTTGCATGATTGGACATCTCCTATGGGGATTCTCTGACCATGACTGTGTCAATAGTTGAAGAATATATAATAATAATAAAATGCCTAATGGAACACTTACACTCTAGTGATGCAATCAAACATATAGAATGTTACGACACTAGTCATTCCACATTCTCCTCAATTTACATGTCATTTAAATAAGCATTACATTTAAATTAAACATTTTATATAAATATAAAGCATTATAATAATTATTTATGGAAATGAAACATCCAATAGCATATAAGGCATGATGTAACTAAAAATTAGATATAATCATCACTATAAATAAATCCAATGTTCTCGATTGCAAAATACACTAAATATCATCATGTCACATCCAACAACATCATCATGCAGATATGATCAACATGGTAAACAAGAACATATTCTAATCATCTAACACAGCTATGATATTCATAACCAAAATAATGTATTGTCATGGAATGCATCTCACTATGCAAATAATTACAAAATAAAAATAAGAGTCTAGCTTAGATCAAAGTAACAGGAAAAAATGTGACAACAAGAGGCACTACAAGTGGTAATGATAGTGTGATAATGGCATAAACCTATGGTGTGTGGGTATAAACTAAATATGTAATTTTTTAAAGTATTAATATAAATTAGGCACAACCCCATAGTTGCTTTTGATATATAAAAAATAAATATATAATACATAATTATATTTAATATTTTATAATAAATATATATTAAGATTAAAATATTATAAAAGAAAATTAATCTACCATGTAACAAATATTTGTTTTAAACAAAAATTTGTTTAGAATGAATATATATTCTAATTTGGTATTTTCCATGGCTAAATGCACTTTTACCAAATCCAAGTAAAAAATCAAAGTAGATTTTTGCATTTTTGAGTAGCAGATTTTTTTTCTTTCACATCACCACTTTTTGGACCCCTTTGATCCTACAATTACCCATGTTCCAATGCAAAGGGAAGGCATCGTCATAATTGGTACACAATTCCAAATAAGGAGAGGGGAATCTAAAATTTAGATACAATCTTTTGAATTACCAATAATCCTCACCTCCTGATGTATAGTTGAAGATTAGTGCACTAGAGACTATTATGTTGGTATCCAATAGAAAGAATAGTTGCACTTGAGATTGTAACACCATGAATAACCAAATGTCACATAGTGAGAAGAAACATAATAGTAAGAATGTCCTCATTAGGTACTCAATCGAATCATGTTGTTGAAGCTATGGGAGCCCTTCATTCTCTAACTCTGGCTAGAGACCTCCATAGTAAGAATGTGTGGTTGGAAGGTGATTCAAACAATATTATTAAATGCATAAAAGGGGACTAAAAACCATCATGGATGATAGATCATATATTAGAGGAGGCTAAAAGCATAATACAAACCTTTGATAAATTTTATTTATCACATGCTTATCGGGAAATTAATAAGGTGGCCGACGGTCTGGAAAATCACGGTGTCAAATTAAATAAAATCATTACTTGGAAGGGGTAAAATGTCCTTAATGAAGATATATTAAACCTCATTAGATTTTATAAGACTAATAGTAAGGTTGGAAAAATGTTAAGTAATGATGGAAATGACACATAACTTCCTTGATTACAGTGATAGTTTGTGTAATCATCCGAAGAGACAAAGAATAATTAAGAGGATTTATTTCATACATGTTTTTTGGGTTATTTGTTTTATTTGGCTCTCATTTGATGGACACTACGAGTATAATTTTCTCTCAGATCAATGTTTGGGTGCCATTATCAATATAGGAGGAGAACTTAAGCTTGTAACCTGTGAATGGAAGGAGGACAAAGTTTGGCATAAGCTCAAAAAAGGAGCAATTACACCTTGTTTAGAAAGGTTGCACAGATTTGATGAAGATATCACTAAGTGTTTTGTGAAAGGTTGGAAGAATGGCACTGTCTCTCTTTTTGGTAAGAAAATCAATCTCATGATTAATACTATTTCAGAAATTACTGGTCTTCTAGTTACTGGTATGAATTTATTTAAGGATAGGAAGGTGTTTTATAGGCCTACTAGAAATTTACTTAAGACGGGAGAGGAAAGGAATATCCTTGTGAAGAGTTTTTTTATTTTTATGTTGATCAAATCAAACCCATATGGAGGAAGGTTCTTATGGTTATAATGGAGTATTTTAGTGTTGACAGATTCTTCACTAGAGTCCATAGCTACAACTTTGTGTTTCTAAATCATTTTAGGCACTAAATTTTGGTCCCTTCCTCTTTTTTCTCCTTAGTTATCTTAACTACAATGTTAAGGAGAACACGAAAATCCCTAGGAATCATGTTCTTCATGAGGGACTTATCTATCTTATTTATGAGTATTGTAGGGACAAATCCCATGAGTCAATGTAGAAAACTATTGAGCCAAAGGAGGAGTAGGGAAATAATAGAAGGTATTTTTATAGCACATGAAACTCTTCACTTAATTAATTCCCATCAGATTTCAACCTTTGTCATTATAACTCATCATTAAACCTTCATGTAGAATAGAAACACTTAATTCATTATGAAGCTAATTCTTTTATCTAATGAATATGTGGTAGCATGCCAAAACACTTAGTAAAATAGTTGACATCAATGACAACCATATAAATGATTTTCTTGTCATCAAATCTTGTTCCAATCTTCATCATCTCATCATCAATCATAACCAACAATATTTTCATGATATCTCTTGAATATTTATGTCAACAATCATCACCATTAATTAGTTATGCCAACAATCTCCCCATTTGGCATTGATGGCAACAATATAACTCATTTTTACTTTTGGTACTGTCACTTCTCTATTCTGACTTGTTGATGGAATCTCACTATATAATCTACAACACTATAGATAGAAGTGGAAACATTTTCCTCTTTGCTTTTCATCTTTGACTTCCTTGTTGTTTTCCCCTCTTTGATATTTGTTCACTCCCCCTTTGATTGTGCTTGTCTTCTTATTTTGACATAAAAATACACTTCTCCTTATTTTGATTCTCCTCATTCAAACAATACTCTTCTCCCTATATTTATTCTCTCCTTCTACAATACTCTTCTCCCTATATTTATTCTCCCCTTATACAATACTCTTCTCCCATTTTGACAACAACGGCAAAGGTGAATCATTCTAGAGCTTAGCCGTTGCATTTTCTAGATCATTTTAGTGACAGTTCCTCATCCAAGATCATAATTTCTAGCATTTTCATAGTTGAATCAATCATGTAGACTTACAATTTGGATCATTTTAGTTTGTATCTGTAATCACCTAAAAATAGGCTAGTCTAACTAAGAGGTCTATTTTCCCAAAATCCAATCAATTTCTTAAATATGTTAATACATTGAATCAACCTACTAGCATAATTCGCCAAGAATCACTTAATCAAGCAATCAAACCTGTAAGACTCTTTAAATTGATCATTAATTAAATAATGTTCTTATCTTAATCAATCTCATTGAATCCCATGGCTAGAGTATTTAATTAATTTAATTTCCTAAAATGTCTTAATTTCCACATCCACACTAAAAGATAAAAGGCTTAATTTCCACCAATCAAGGGATGCTCACATAGATCAAGAGAGATCGATCCTAATCACTCTTCATGGAAGGATCCAAAATGTTTATTTCATTCTCAAAACTATAAAATGAACTCACTCTAATGTCAATTCAAATAGTTAATGGCATTCATATCCTTATTCTATAAATTTGCATCTAGATTACTATTTTGATAATTCCTAGCTTAAATCTAGTTAATTTCATTGTCATTTCCTAGATTAGACCATGTTAATTGCCCAATTGCATATTTTAATCTCTCATTCTAAGCTATCTATTCATTGGTTCAGATTTAATTATAAAATTAATTTGATTATCTAACCATACTCTTCTTAGTTAGGGAGTAATGACACACTTTTCTTGAGTTATTTGCTTGATTTGTTTCATTTGGATTGAACTAACCAAGAATCTAATATTTCATTGAGTTATTGTACTTGAAGGAATAGGTATAAATTAAATACACACATTTTTTGCACCCACTGTGCTTTTATGTACTTTTCTAACTCTAATATGCAAAAAATCATGCTTGGGATGAGGAGACGCATCTGGTAAATTTGTAGTTGCATCCAAGATTGAAATAGTTGCATATGATAAATGTCTCATTTAGTTGATCCTTAATTGCATGCAGTATAAGGAGTTTCACTTTGTAAATCCTTAGTCGCATCTGGTAAAGAGTCATATTTAGTAAATTGCAGAATGTCATATATGATTTTTAGAAAGATGCATAAGGGAAAGTTGCATAGTTTTCAAGTTTGATTTGATTTTGGGATACTAAATCTGATAGTTTTATGTTTCTCTATTATTGTATCATTGATTACACAACCTAACTAATTTCTATGGGATGTTTGATAGAGATTCATTTGTCAAAGCCTTGGAATTGAAACAAAAGACTACTAATGCTTGCAGGTTGCCTAAGGAGATACAAACAAATCATGTATTTTTCTTAATTGATTTCTTAGTCACTTAGTTGAGAGTCAATTTTGGTGTTTAAATTAGAGATAGGGAAGTATTCTCTTATCTATTTAGACAATCAAAAACCTAGACTCATTGAATTGATCATTGGAAATGGATCTAATAAATGAACATGTGTTTATGATGTCTTTGGGGAAAATGTTAAAGTAGGAGAGTATTCTCTATTCCTACAAGGAAAATAAAAAATCTAGACCTTTAATCTTTCTCTATTCATCTTTATGTTCACGTAGTAGAGGGTCTATCGTTGAGGGAAAAATCTCACGGGACGACCTGAGTGGGAACAAGGAAAAGCCAACCTTTCCAACCCACTATAATCAAACACCTCCTTGAGATTAAAGTCTCTGAGGATGGGTGCATTACTTTATAGGGCTATAGGACTCAATCACACTTGCACAACTATGGATGGTGCATTCAAACATATGCCCTTACTATGAACTGTAGGATAGAAACCACATGTTTTATCTCCAAAAGGTTGGTAATCTTCATGCAAAAGAGATAGTAACTCTCCCAAGACACTAATCATTATGTGCCCCCATTAGCACTTGGAGTCAACTAATATGTCATTGTGTGATCCATTTCATGTTCACAAATGACCATATTATGATTATCTATTAGGTGTGTACCTAATCTTTCGAGAAAAGGTTTGCAATCTAAGCCAAAATCCTATAGGGTAGATTGTGCTTGTCATCCTTTTAACAATAAACTGTCTGATGTGTATGAAAATTGAACCAATTCACCTAATACAAACATTAGACAAACTGGAAAATCAAATGTACCTTTCAAAATAAGTGACAAACTAAATTCCCTACCAGTAGAAAATCACATCCTGGATTCCAAGTCGCATTTAGCATGTCTTAAGTCACACCGTGCATGAGGTGTCATATATGGTAAATCATGAGTCCCACAGAGACAAAGAGTCTCACATTGGTTGTCTTAAGTTGTACCCCGGGTTTAAAAATTTACATGGTGTTAGTCACATTTGGAACAATGGGTTCTTCTATACACTTTCCAAAAATTTCAATTATTGATTTGGATACCCTTTTTGATGTTCTGTCAAGTATAATTGTTACAGTCACTACAATACGAGGTCACAAAATACTAGCATCAAGTCATAACCAATTGTTTTATCAAATTTCAAATCATCAATCCTTATTCACTTGCTTGTTTATCTTAAATCCTTAAATCAATCAGTCTAGTTCTCAGGAGTTGCATATCAAGGCATTCTAACCCTCATCTAGACAACTGAAATTGAAACATCAATCCTCAGATATTTAATCAAGTTGATCTTTTACTCAAAACAAATCAATCCTCAAACAAGCACTTGTCCAAACATTTAATCACTTGAGACTAAATCAATGGGTTATAATTCGCACAATCATAACAAACCTCACATTTCATGGTTAATACAAGAACCAACTATTATCCTTTCAATAAAAATTTGGAAGATCCTCCTAGACTCATCACTTTTGACCAAACATAAACTTCAAGAATGAATCCTATATTCAATCAAGAATAACCAATCCAAAAAACCTATGAAAAACATACTACTCCAACCATGTCTCATAATGATTATGACTGGGGTGGATGAAACAATAATCATTTTAACCAAGGAAACCAAGGAGGAGAATATAATAGCAGACATCATGATAGCTTAGATAGTGATGAGAACCCAACCGAAGAGGAATTTTGAAAATGCCAACAAAGAAAGATATTATAAAAGATACTGGAAAAGACCTATAAGCTGAAAAAGAACAATACTTCCTACACTTGAAAGCTATGGGGGTCAAACTTCCTAAAGATTTTGATGTTGACCAACTGAAAACAAAAGAGATTGAAACACCTATCTCTATTCTATAAAACAATTGATGATATTGCAAAATGAAATAAAAAACATGAAAGAGGTTAAGGACACATCTTTTAAACAATTCTCACTTGATACAATTTTTCCTTTCCCTTTTGATAAAAACCTACACATGCCACCATTTCCATCCAAAGTGGAAATTCCCAAATATGAAAAATATCATGGCAATGGTGATCCACAAGATCACGTAAGAGAATTTTGTACCTTAATTATGGAGCTCATGCATGAACATACCTATTTGATGAGACTCTTTCCTAGGAGCCTTGGAGGATAAGCCATATAACGGTTCACTAAATTAACACTTATTGTCAAGACATTTGAAGAACTAGTTCAAAGGTTTATTCACCATTACTCCTTGACATTCAACACAATATCATGATGCTAAATCTCTACAACAGAGAACAAATAAGTGGTAAACCATTTGTCACATTCCTTTAATGATGGATGAAGATATTTGCATGATATCCAAGACAAAACCCGTAAAACTAAAAAGATGGATATATTTATCAACACTTTAAACCCTTAGATGAGCTATGCATTGTAGATGCTAACACACATCATTTGACAAGATGGTGGAGAGTGAAATCAAAATTGAATATTTCCTGGTCAAGAAAGGATAAATCACCATCTACAAGGAAATTAAATCAAGCAATCACAATGGTAACAAAGAAAAATTCATATACTGGAATAAAAACAAGGACATGGTTAATGATGGTGTATTTGAATTGTTTAATGACAAACCAAAATAGGGATTTGCAATCTCTCAACTAGTCTACAAGTGGTCAAGAACACCAATGACAATGCATTTACTCCTAGAGGGAACAATGAATCAAACAAAGACAAATATTGGTTATCAAAACCCAAACTTAATTTCAATCCTCTTGGGGAAACTCTAGAAGCAATGCTAAAGACTCTATTGGACAACAAGATCATAACCTTACCAAAATTGAGACCATGAGAACCATAAATAAAACCAAATTAGTATAATGATGACTATTTCTATGATTTCCATAGAAACAAAGGACACAAGATGAATGAATGCATAAAGATTAACTATGTGATCCAAAATTTAATTGACAATGATAAAATCAAAATTGATGGTCACCAATCCAACAATGATTACAAATCTTTCAAAGAACTACTACCTCACTATGAGAAAGGTGAAGGTTCCAATGCCAAGGGTAACAAGATCAACTACACTTATACTAACAATGACAATGTGATACACATGATTGAAACTAGCGAACAATCCATAAATGATCAATCTACTAGTAAGATTCTTATAGCTTATGGCAATCCCATATTTGATGAAGAACTAGAATGGGATAATGAATCAAGTTTCATACAATAGGTGAATGTTATTATTATCAAAGGTGAAGAGAAAGAAGTTGAATCTTCCAATACCGTCACAAGGAGTTAAGCAAAGGTCACTCTCGAGGGAGTTAATTCCTCATCAAAACAACTGGTCATTTCAATATCAAAACCTTCTACATCAAAATAACTGGTACCTTCATCATCATTATCTAATTAAAACTTGGTGGAAAAATTACAATGTACATGTTCTCACATTTACATTTTTGAATTTCTAAAGATATCTCCTACGCATAGAGAGATTCTTGAACAAGCCCTACTTTCGAAAAATGTTCTAAAAGACCTAGATGTAGATCTATTCCAAGCTATGGTTGGTCATTTGACTTCCCCGCACTATCTATCTTTTTTTGAAGAAGATGGCAAATCCTTGAATCATCCACATAATCAACCCTTTCATATAGAAGTATTAATCCATAAACATTGAGTTAAGTGTATCCTAATAGATGGAGGCACGGGTTTGAACATATGTACATTCAATCTGGTCAAAGCACTAGGTTTCTCATAACATGTTATAGATCCAAGGAGAAAAATAACAATCAAAGCATATGGAAAAGAAGAAATATCATCAAAAGGATTCGTTATATTACCTATCAGGGTGGGGCCCATTAAGAGAGATGTCATTTGTCAAGTTCTAGATCTACTTTTAGCATACAAAAGCTTATTGGGAATACCATGGATACATGATATGCATGTTATCCCATTAACCTATCACTAGTGTGTGAAGTTTCCATATAACAAAATAGAGGTCACCATACCATTAGATGCTAGTTATTCTTGTAACATAGTGAAATAGACTGACAACATGATCCCATACAACATTAAAGAGGCTTGAAAGGAAAAATAATTAGAAAGTTCTATATTTTGATTAATTAGCAAAAATAGGTTTTGAAGGGACCAAAAACCCTTTAAAAACCATTACAATAGAGGAATAATCATTAAATACCACCCAAAAAAGATGGGAACCAACCAAAAAATAGGCCTATAAAGAGGCAACCACCCTAACAGTGAAAAAGACAAAAAATACCAGCAAAACACAAACCACCCAGAGGAAAAACCATATCATACCCTAGCAGAAGCCTCACAAAGCTGACCCTTAAGGGTCTCCTCCATTTTTTCTTTAATTTCCTCCATTCTGCCAATGGTCTTGATATCATTGACACACTTGCTTGTTGTAGGAGACTTCTTCTTGACACTTGCCCCAATCCTCATTTCTGATCCACTTCTTTCTCCTTGAACAACATTCCCTTTTTCTCCACCTTCGTCCATGCCCTTTTCCAACACATTAACCAAAGCTCTAAGATAGTGCTAGAATCCTTCATGCTTTAATGATTGTGCTGGAGGATCTCATAAATAGTATCTTCCAACTTATCCAATCTACCAGTAAAGGCATCTAGAGCTTTCCCTTTATCCTAAAGCTGAATAAGCTTGGTCTCATTGCTCCACTCCTCCATTTTCTCTTGTAGCCCATCATACCTTTCTTCCAACTTACAATACTTCAGATTCATCATCTTAATTTCATGAAATCACCATTTATTAAATTTGAACGAGTAAAAGGGCCTCTGCTTTAGTAGTTTGCAAAGCCCCTAGAGTAACTTCCTCTTTATTATTGAAATCATCAAATACCAACTTAATGGAGGACTCCCTCACATGATGGCTACTAACATCTTCCATATCATCCCATGTTTTCTCTAAATCATGAGAATCATGGAAAGTTCTACATTACATGTTATGAATATTTTTGAAAAGAAGACTACAAATCAAAGATATGAGAATGGGAGAATACAAACTAGATACATTTCTATCTCTAACTAATCTTCCCACATCTCCCAGGTCTTATGGAATACCCTCACCATATTTTCCATAAAATCTCTAAGTATTAATGAAGGAATAGGATTTTTAAAAGCTAATATATCTCTTACTGAAGAAAATGAAGAAAAGGTTATTCTAGCATGGTTGTACAAAGGAGAAGAAGATTAAGTTAACAAGGGAATCAAACATGTAGAAATATCTCATCATAAGTATGGAAAAGGTTATGATATCAGGAAACAAATGGGATGTAAGGGTAAAGGACCAATTGGTAAGAACAAGGAAGGATGCATAAAATCAATACATTTGGACTTCTACAATCCTAAGGATAAAACTGGTTTAGGTTTTAGAGAAGAAAATGTCTCATCCTATGTCTAGAGATGGTCCCATATTTGATAGAGCACATGATTCCATCGATGAAGAAGTAGAAGGATAACACATATCATATGAAATATTACTACTCTTACAAGGAGATCCTTTATCAAACCTAAATACCATTCCTCTAATAGAAACGCATGCGCCTCAATAAGATGTTATTCCTGCATTTGAGCAAGAATTACAAGTTGAACAAGAAGAAAGACACCCTAACTGGGGGTAGCTAGTCACTGTTACTCATATTCCTAATATGACTCATTATGATAATCAAAGGGAGACATTTTCATCACAACAAACACCTCTACAAGAAGCTGAGAATCAACAAGAAGAAAATAATTTTGAAGAAGAAGAAGACGCGCCAATGACTATAGCTTGTTTTTTTGGTAGATCAGATGATAGTCAAACTAATTCAAGTCAATATGAATAGGATTCACTTTATGATGTTACAATATATATTTAAATAGATTTAATTCATAAATATGCTTATCAATTAGAAGAGTGACAAAGATCCAATGCTCAGTAAGTCAAATTAGGTCTGTGTAATACTAACAATGACTCTAGTGATGATGTTAGGACTCTTCACAGCCTAAATAATTATTTGGAAAGTAAACTAATAGAACTTGTCTTACTAGTTATAATCTTTGATGATAACATGGTGCTATCCCTTAATACATCTAGGTCCTTGTTCTTGTCACACCCTAAACTCATTGAATGAAATCAAAATAAATCCATGAACCTAATGTCCTTTCCAAATGACTATACCTTGGCATGCTATTTAAACATATTTGAACCCTTTACCTCTTCCACCAATGCAACATACATGAATATGATAGAGGGGGAAATCAAGTTTCTCAGCCTTAAAAGAAAAAAGAAAAGAAAAAAGCAATCTGATGGTGGAAAATATATTGTGTTAGTATCATAACCCAAAATAGTAAAAACAAATGATATATCCAATGGTGAGAACCTCTCTAAGGCACTTGAGGATGGGAAACTCGATATCCTACTTGATCACTTTTAGGAGAGATCTTAAGTACTCATTGAACCAACACAACCAATCAACTTGGTAATAGTTGAGACACCACATATAGTTCACGTTACACAATCATTATCTGAAGAGGAAAAACAACAGTTCACAATTTTTTTCAAAGAAAAGAAGATCAAATTTGCATGGTCCTATTCATATATGCTAGGTATGGATCCTAATCTCATAATAAACCATCTCTCTATAGCCATAGGAATCAAACCAATAAAATAAAAACTTGGAAAGATGCATCATCATGTGGCATTGTTATTCAAAGACAAACTAGAAAATATTTTAAAAGTTGGATTTACCAAGGCAATAGATATGCAGATTGGATCTCTAATATTGTCCAAGTTTCTGAACCAAACAAATCTATCAAAGTATGCACTGACTTTATAGATGTCCTAAAGATGACTTCCCTCTTCCCAACATTGATATGATTGTGGATCTCACAATGGGATATGAAATGTATTCACTAATGGATGAATTTTTAGGTTATAATTAAATCAAGATAGCAACTGAAGATAAGGAGAATATAGCTTTCAATTGTGCTTGGGGCACATTCTGTTGGAATGTCATGTCTTTCAATCTTAAAAATGTAGGTTCAACATATCAAAGGGTAATGACAACCATTTTTCACAATATGATGCATAAGAATATGGAAGACTATGTAGATGATACACTGGAAAAAGAAACTAGTAGAGCAACACACATAGAAGATCCAAGGAATTTTTTTGATAAAATGAAGCAATTTCAACTCAGGTTAAATCTGAAAAAGTGTGCATTTGGAGTAAGTTTAGAGAAACTCCTGGAATACTTAGTGTTGAAAAAAGGAATTGAAGTAGATCCAACAAAAGTTAAAGAAATCCTAGAGATGAAACCTCCTATAAACATAAGCCAAATGAGAACATTGCAAGGAAAAACTCAATCAATAAGGTGGTTCATGTCACAATTAGCAAAAAAAGCTCAATTGTTTACCAAAATATTACACAAAGGATTTATCTTCAAATGGGATGAGGAATGTGAGAGAAATTTAAATCTTATACAAGAATACTTAGTGAATCCACATGTACTTATGGCTCCTATTCAAATTAAACCACTACTTCTTTATATATCAACTACAACAACATCATTAGGAGATCTATTGGCACAAGAAGATGAGACAAAGAAAGAGAGTTCTATATTACATAAGCAAAACATTGATATATTATGAGTTAAATTATAGCACTATTGAAAAGGCTTTCCTCGTTGTGTTATTTGCACCAAAAAATCTTTGACATTATATGTTATCCTACATAGTGAAGCTAATTGCTAAAATCGATCCTCCAAAGTATCTACTAAACAAAACAACATTGACTGGAAGGTTAGTAAAATGGGTATTCATACTGAGAGTATTTGATATTGAATGCATGGAAAGGATAGATATCAAAGGACAAGTTATTGTTGATCACCTAGTTGATGCACCAATTCAAGATAACAAGCCACTGACTATAGATTTTCTTGATGAAATAATACTACATTTAATAGAGCACCCATGGAAGATGTTATTCGATAATTCATTCACCCAATAGGGGTTGGGAGTTGGTGTCTTGTTTATAACTCCCTATGGATATAAAATTACTAGAGCATACAAAATGATCTTTCCACGTACCAACAATATTGCTAAATATGAAGCTTTAGTGAATGGATTGAAGCTAGAAATTGAATGGAAAATTGTGGAGTTACATGTCTATGGAGATTCACAACTAATAATCAATCAGATTAATGATCAATATGAAACAAAAGATGAAAAACTAATGTCATACAAGAGAATGGTTGATGATATGAAGATGTATTTTGTCTACATCACATTCCAATAGGTTCCAAGATCAGAAAATAGAGCAATAAATGATATGGCTAATGTAGTCTCAATGTTACAACTAGAAGAGCATCAATTCCTCTATGACTTCCTGGTGGAAGAATTACCCTTTCGTGCCTATGATTCCCTAGATTCACAAATAGTATTCTCAATTTTAGGAGATGATTGATTTAGATACAACCCAAACTACTCCTACCTAAGGGACCAAATCCTTCCTAATAACTTATCTAGAAATGAAAAGAAACCTTATTTGAAATGCATCACTTTATCTCATTATAAACAATGACTTATATAAACGTGGTCTAGAAGGTACTCTACTTAGATGTTTAGAAAGTGAAGATTCTAAATACACATTACAAGAAGTCCATGAAGGTATTTTTGGATCACATTCAAATGGTCTTTCATTATCTAAGAAACTTCTAAGGGTTGGATATTACTAGTCCAATGTGGAGAAATATGCATTGCAATATTCCAAGTCTTGCAAGATGTGTCAACTACATGGTAATCTGATTCATGCTCCAACAAAGGAACTATTACCATTCATAACACACTAGCCATTTCAACAATGGGCCTTTGATCTCATTGGTCAAATATATCCTTCATCATCAAATAGACATAAGTTTATTATAACAAACACTAAGTACTTTACAAAGTGGGTTGAAGTTGTTCCTTTAATAAAGGTGACAAGAAATAATTGGCAATGTTCATCCTAAACTACATCATCTGTAGGTATGGAATCCCCTCTTCAATTGTGACAAACAATGAGGGAAATTTAAAAACAAGGATATGGATGAATTATGTGCCTAGTTTCACATCACCCAACATTATTCATTAATATACTACCTACAAGGTAATGGACAAGATGAGAAATCAAACAAGACAATCTTAAAAATCTTACACATATCGGTGAAAAATCAAGGAAAGATTGGTGTTTGTAATTAAATCCAACACTTTGGGCCTATAGGACCAACATCAAAACAACTATAAGAGTGATACCTTTTTCTCTAGTCTATGGTTTAGAGGCAGTATTACCCATTAATGTAGAAATACCATCTCTCAGAGTATCATTAAGAGGGCTAGTCATAGATGAAGAATATAGGATATCAAGGATTCAAGAATTAGAATTGCTTGATGAATGTAGAAAGAAGCATTTGACCATCTGAGGGTCTACCAAAAGCTAATTTCCAGAACTTACAATAAAAAAGATTTGATACATAGAGTTTCAGGTTAGAGATATTATTTTGTGAGAAAACCCTAAAAATTAACAAACTAGAGAACATAAGGGAAATTTTAAACCCAGTTGGCTGGGGCCCTTCATTATAATAGAAAACTTTAGCTCTGGAGACTATCAAATCTCTACCCTTGAAGGATATTGTCTTCTATATCCCATCAACGTGATTCATTTAAATAGGTTTAATACCTAGCAATCTCAGTACAATAGTTTCTATACAGTGAAAAAGTCCTAAAAAAATGATCATCTCGGTGAAAACCTAGCAAACAAGTGCCTTGATGAATAAAATAAATAAATAAAATTAAAAATATAAAAAATTAAAAAAGATAAAAGTACAAAAAAATAAAAAAACAAGAAAAGTGCCTCGGTGAAAACCTGGCAAACAGGTTCCTTGGTAGCAAAAATAAAAAATTGGCCAAGTAGTAAAAACCTGGTAAACAAGTGCTACTTGTAATCAACACTCCATATATCAATACTATACTTTTCTATTTGAGCCTCTTTAGTTTTCAGCATGTACCTATGTTTCAGTCGCTTTTGTAACACTGTAGAGTTCAGTGGAGGCCCAATCCTAAAACGTCATTACCAAAGCTTGGATTCAGTCTATGTCTGAATCCTACGACACTTTTATTTAGGGGAATTTTTTATAGCAGTCTTAGGAAGTTATTAGTCAATCAATTGTCCCTCAACCAATATCAATTATCTACAGCTCCAGGATAGGAATCAGTTTGTCACTAATAAAGGTATTTTTAAACACTATTAAAACTTCTCGTGTATCGACACAACACAACAAAAAAGTGTTTTTTTTAACACTAACACAAACAGGTATTTCTCAACACCAACCTATCAAAATAACAACAACACAACAATATTTCTCAATACTAACCTATCCAAGCAACCAAATAAGTGTTCCTAAACACTCACCAATCAAACACTTATTGAGATGTAATGAATCAACAAGTGTTTCTTAACACTAGACACATAGATAAACAGATCAAAACTCCATCACAAGAAGACATCAAAAATTAAAATTAAAAATTAAAAAATTAAATAAAAATCTAAAAACACAAACAAACTAAATGAATACAAGCTTGAGCTATTTTGATCATATTATTCTGAGTAATTTGATTTCGTCAACAAGACTAGAGGTACGATGATGATGATATGAAATTTTCTTGAAATTTTATTTGTACACATTGATTTTTGCTTATCATGTCTCCCGAGTAACTCAATGATGTCAACAAACTAGAGAAGCATGGACATGGGGCATGGTGTTTTCTTTTATTTTTGTCTGTGGTGATTTTTATGATGATACTGAAACACAAAATAAATTGGGTTTCTTTGATAAGTGCTTCCAGTTTAGGTGGAACACTGCATACCTCGACCCTCTTTATTTAAATTCAATAGTTAGGTTGGAACAATTTCCTTGTCTATTTTTCTAAAACAAAAAAAATGATTTCTTAGTAAGGTGCAATAAGCAACATTTTACCCAAGGATATGAACAATAAAGGGTCATTGCGGGTATAACGTCTCTTATTTTTCACACAAACATTAAAAAATATAAATCAAAAGGAATTAATACTCAATACATCATGGTTCTGATACCTTGATGCTTCGAGTTAATTTCAACATTACATATGATTTAGGTAGTATTCAGATTCTCATGATTGCAAATTGATCAGTGAGGGTTGTACTAACCTTAAGCGTTCCACTAAAATGCTCTATGATGATAAACAATCTACTTAAAATAATTAGTGACAAACCTAGAATTTGGTTAATTGCATACATTTTATGGTTGCATTGATGAATTGGATTTGAGTAATACAAATCTTAATTGAAAGCATTATCTTGAAGGCAATACAATATTTGGGGTCAAATTTCGAACCCAATTTGCGATGACACTACCATTTGTGTTTGATTTTTGTGTTTTTTTTTGCAAGTGTCCCCAAAGGTGTTGTAATAGCAACATTATTGTCATAATATTGACACTCGCGTGATTATAAACAAAAATAAATAAAAACAAAGGCTCATTTCTAATTTTTGTGATCGAGTTGCATCGTACATGAAGAGGGACCTAATTGTGTTAGATTGAGTTGCTTGCACGAAGAGGGCTCTTATGTTGTGAAGCCTGATGATTTAGAAGCTTGGTGTATGGCAGCCATGACTTGAGGTAGGCATTCAAGCTTTGTCTTCTTATTAACTCAATTTCATTTTGATGGCATTTGTTGATTTAATGGCACAATATGAATGTTAATAGTGGCATTGTTTACATCTTTGCATTTGGAATGCTTGATGACCCACGAGATTTGAGAGCTAAGGCATCGTTACTATTATCTTCAAGGCATTATGTGAAGTGTTTGATCTCTCTTTATTTGTTTTGTTGTTGATATTCACTATGTGGTACTCCCCGTTTATGATTGTTTCATGAGGAAATATCTTGATGGCTCGCAGGCTGCAAGCTAGGGCATCATACATTATTTATGAGTCCACTGTTTAATACTGGCATTGTTTACACCTTTTCATTTGGAATGCTTGATGACTCGTGAGGTTTGAGAGCTAGGGCGATATTACCTTCAAGGCATTGTGTGAAGTGTTTGATCTCTCTTTATTTGTTTTGTTGTTGATATTCAATATGTGGTACTCCCCGTTTATGATCATTTCATGAGGAAATATTTTGATGGCTCGCGGGCTACAAGCTAGGGCATCATACATTGTTTATGAGGTCATTGTTTAATACTGACATTGTTTACATCTTTTCATTTGGAATGCTTGATGACTTGCGAGCTTTGAGAGCTAGGGCATCATTGCTATTACCTTCAAGGCATTGTGTGAAGTGTTTGATCTCTCTTTATTTATTTTTTTGTTGATATTCACTATGTGGTACTTCTCATTTATGATCATTTCATGAGGAAATGTCTTGATGGCTTGTGGGATGCAAGCTAGGGCATCATGCATTGTTTATGAGCTCACTATTTGAGCACCTCGTGTCCCTATTTAATTAAATAGGGACATCAATAATAAAATAGGGATATCTTAATCTTTATGAGCTCAAATTCAAAATAGTAAGTGTATTATTTTATTACTAATGTCCCTATTTGCTCTAATAGCATCAATATAACAAAAAGAACATCAACCAATCAAATAAGGACATGAGGTGCTCAAACAATGAGCTCATAAATAATGCATGATGTCCTAGCTTGCAACTGATGAGCCATCAAGATATTTCCTCATGAAATGATCATAAACGTGGAGTACCGCATAGTGAATATCAACAACAAAACAAATAAAGAGAGATCAAACACTTCACACAATATATGTTGTTTTATAAGATTTTATTAAGACTAAATATATTATTTTATTAAGATTTTATTAAGACAAAGTATTTTGGGTTAGTTTTATGTTGTTTTATAAGATTTTACTAAGACTAAATATATGATGTAAACTCATAATTATACTTGATATATATAATACAATGGTATGTAGTATAATATATACATTTATGAGATGTGATTAATTCTAGTTATATGATGTTTTGAGATTAAATTGGTGAGTTTGTATACTTTCTCCATTTTAAACTAACCAATGACTTCAAAGGAGGAATTATGAAATATAGTTGTAGGTAGTTATCTCTTCTATAATGATGGAGGAGTCAAAAGTAATGATCAATGAGGTTGTTTCTATTAGATCATACATTAATACACTTATTATTTTGAATTTGAGCTCGGGCATCATGCAATGTTATTGCTATCATTGCATCCTTACTACTGATGTGCACCATATATTATTTTGTACACTATTTATTTCATTGAGACTGTGAGCTTGACATTTGTAATGTATTTGTTGTTATTGGATCAATGTTGCCATGTTGTTGAGGTTGTAGATGTCCTTTTACTGATCTTGTATAAACAACATATATACCATGTTGACTCATAGCCCATGAGGTGTTGCTTGATAACACATTTGACATCATACCTTTTGCTCCATTTTTATCTTGATTTATTCACTACATGCACATGTTTCCTGAGTGGACATGTTTTGTAGCATTGTTTGTTTTAGAAGTGCATGGATTAACTATGCACATGCATAATTGTAGATGAGGATCAATAATACGGTGTTAGACATTAATTAGATCCTTTGGATCTAAACCCATATTTTCCTTCCTTCCAGGTTTTGGATCATACAAGAGCATACTAGATTGAACCCCAAGTCAACACTTTATTACTTCAGGCAATGTCTGGTACCTTCATTATTTATGTTCATCCACTTATGTATGTTTTCATTCATTCATATTCTTCTGAAAGTTGGCTATTAGCGACCATATATGACCATTCTTGATGTTTTTGGGTCATTTGATGAAAAGATGTAAAAGTTTCTTAAAAGTTTATGTTTTTTATTTCAATTTTTTAAATCATAAAATGAAAAAAATTTAAAGATAACAAATTAAGATAATCTTTGTCTTCACTTAAAAAAAAATATAAAGCTCATAAAGCATGGTAAAAGAGGGCCCTAACTATGGTAAAACAGGAAAGTTTCCACTTTGCACTGCTCTTCTGTTGTGAAGCTCGAGCTCGATTTGGAAGCTTGGAGCCTTTTGATCTTCATATGGTAGCTGCTAAGGAACTATGTTATAAAATTTCAAGGCAATATGAAATTTTATACTTTTTTACATCATACTTTTTTCTCCTTAGCATTGAGTTTACAATGTGGGGGAGTCGAAGGAAATATATGTACAATTATAAAATTTCATGCCTTGAAATTTGGAATGAAATTTTATAACATAGTTCCTTAGCATTTGATCTTTATATGGCATCCATGACTTGAGGTAGGCATTCAAGCTTTGTTTTCTCATTAATTCAATTTCATTTTGATGGCATTTGTTGATTTAATGACACAATATGAATGTTAATACTAACATTGTTTACATCTTTGTATTTGGAATGCTCGATGACCCGCAAGCTTTGAGAGCTGGGGCATCGTTGCTATTACCTTCAAGGCATTGTGTGAAGTGTTTGATCTCTCTTTATTTGTTTTGTTGTTGATATTCACTATGTGGTACTCCCCGTTTATGATCATTTCATGAGAAAATGTCTTGATAGCTCACGAGTTGCAAGCTAGGGCATCATGCACTGTTTATGAGCTCACTGTTTGAGCAACTCATGTCCCTATTTGATTGGTCAGTGCTCTTTTTGTTATATTGATGCTACTAGATCAAATAGGGACATCAGTAATAAAATAATACACTTCTTATTTTGAATTTGAGCTCAGACATCATGCAATGTTATTTATGTCAAAATAGTAAGTGTATTAATGTATGATCTAATAGCAGCAACCTCATTGATCATTACCTTTGACTCCTCCATCATTATAGAAGAGATAACTACCTACAACTATATTTCATAATTCCTCCTTTGAAGTTGTAGGTTAGTTTAAAATGAAGAGAGTATACAAACTCACCAATTTAATCCCAAAACATCATATAATTGGAATTAATCACATCTCACAAATGTATATATTATACTACATACCATTGTATTATATATATCAAGTATAATTATGAGTTTACATCATATATTTAGTCTTAATAAAATTTTATAAAATAACATAAAACTAACCCAAAATACTTTGTCTTAATAAATTCTTAATAAAACAATATATTTAGTCTTAATAAAATCTTATAAAACAACATACATTGTGTGAAGTGTTTGATCTCTTTTTATTTATTTTGTTGTTGATATTCACTATGTGGTACTCCCTATTTATGATCATTTCATGAGGAAATGTCTTGATGGCTCACATGCTGCAAGCTAGGGCATCATGCATTGTTTATGAGCTCACTGTTTGAGCACCTCATGTCCCTATTTGATTGGTCGGTGCTTTGTTTGTTATATTGATACTATTAGATCAAATAGGGACATCAGTAATAAAATAATACACTTATTATTTTGAATTTGAGCTCAGGCATCATGCAATGTTATTGTTGTCATTGCATGCTTGTTGTTTTTGTGCACCATAACATCAACAAGCATGCAATGTTATTGCCTATTATTGTGCAATGTTTATGACTTCAAAGGAGGAATTATGAAACATAGTTGTAGGTAGTTATCTCTTCTATAATGATGGAGGAGTCAAAGGTAATGATCAATGAGGTTGCTGCTATTAGATCATACATTAATACGCTTACTATTTTGAATTTAAGCTCGGGCATCATGCAATGTTATTGTTGTCATTACATGCTTGTTGCTATTGTGCACCATATATTGTTTTATACACTGTTTATTTCATTGAGACCATGAGCTTGGCATTTGTAATGTATTTTTTTTCTATTGGATCAATGTTTCCATGTTGTTGAGGTTGTAGATGTCCTTTTACTGATCTTGTATAAACAACATATATACCATATTGACTCACAGCCCATGAGGTGTTTCTTGATAACACATTTGACATCATACTTTTTGCTCCATTTTGGTCTTCATTTACTCACTGCATGCACATGTTTCCTGAGTGCACATGTTTTGTAGCATAGTTTGTTTTAGAAGTGTATGGCTTGACTATGCACATGCAAAATTGTAGATGAGGATCAGTAATAGGGTTCCAGACATTGTTTAGATCCTTTGGATCTAACCCCATATTTTCCTTCCTTGTAGGTTTTGGATCATACGAGAGCATACTGGATTGAACCCTGGGTCAACACTTCATTACTTTAGGCAATGTTTTGTACCTTCATCTATGTTCATCCACTTATGTATGTTTTCATTCATTCATATTCTTCTGAAAGTTGCCTATTAGTGACCATATATGACCATTCTTGATGTTTTTGGGTCATTTGATGAAAAGATGTAAAATTTTCTTAAAAGTTTATATTTTTTATTTCAATTTTTAAAATCATAAAATGAATAAAATTTAAAGATAACAAATTAAGATAATCATTGTCTTCACTTTAAAAGAAAACATAAAGCTCATAAAGCATGGTTCCTTAGCATTTGATCTTCATATGACAACCATGACTTGAGGTAGGCATTCGAGATTTGTCTTCTCATTAACTCAATTTCATTTTGATGGCATTTATTTATTTAATGGCATAATATGAATGTTAATACTGACATTGTTTACATCTTTGCATTTGGAATGCCCAATGACCCACAAGTTTTGAGAGCTAGGGCCTCATTGCTATTACCTTCAAGGCATTGTGTGAAGTGTTTGATCTCTCTTTATTTGTTTTTCTGTTGATATTCACTATGTAGTATTCCCCGTTTATGATAATTTCATGAGAAAATGTCTTGATGGCTTGCAAGCTGCAAGCTAGGGCATCATACATTGTTTATGAGCTCATTGTTTAATACTGGCATTGTTTACATCTTTTCATTTGGAATGCTTGATGACCCATGAGCTTTGAGAGCTAGGGAATCATTTCTATTACCTTCAAGGCATTGTGTGAAGTGTTTGATCTCTTTTTATTTGTTTTGTTATTAATATTCACTATGTGGTACTCCCCTTTTATGATCATTTCATGAGGAAATGTCTTGATGGCTCACGGGATGCAAGCCAGGGAATCATGCATTGTTTATGAGCTCACTTTTTGAGAACCTCATGTCCTTATTTGATTAAATAGGGACATTTGAGCTCAAATTCAAAATAGTAAGTGTATTATTTTATTACTGATGTCCTTATTCGATGTCCCTATTTTATTACTAATGTCCCTATTTAATCTAATAGCATCAATATAACAAATAGAGCACCAACCAATCAAATAGGGACATGAGGTGCTTAAACAATGAGCTCATAAACAATGCATGATGCCCTAGCTTGTAGCTCGCAAGCCATCAAGACATTTCCTCATGAAATGATCATAAATGGGGAGTACCACATAGTGAATATCAACAACAAAACAAATAAAGAGATATCAAACACTTCACACAACATATGTTGTTTTATAAGATTTTATTAAGACTAAATATATTGTTTTATTAAGATTTTATTAAGACAAAGTATTTTGGGTTAGTTTTATGTTGTTTTGTAAGATTTTATTAAGACTAAATATATGATGTAAACTCATAATTATACTTGATATATATATAATATAATGGTATGTAGTATAATCTATACATTTGTGAGATGTGATTAATTCCAGTTATATGATGTTTTGGGATTAAATTGGTGAATTTGTATACTTTCTCCATTTTAAACTAACCTATGAATTCAAAGGAGGAATTATGAAATATAGTTGTAGGTAGTTATCTCTTCTATAATGATGGAGGAGTCAAAGGTAATGATCAATGTGGTTGTTACTATTAGAGCATACATTAATACACTTACTGTTTTGAATTTGAGCTCAGGTATCATGCAATGTTATTGATGTCATTGTATGCTTGCTGTTGTTGTGCACCATATATTGTTTTATAAACTGTTTATTTCATTGAGACCATGAGCTTGGAATTTGTAATGTATTTCTTGTTATTGGATCAATGTTACCATGTTGTTGAGGTTGTAGATGCATTGAATCACCATTGCCATTCTATTTTGACAGCAATAATATAACAAATAGAGCACCGACCAATCAAATAGGGACATCAATAAGACATTTATTGCATTATTACTTCATCATGATGATAAAAATTTCATTGACGCAAATCACATAGAATGTGGGTGGATGCATTGAATCACCACTGCCATTCTATTTTGATGAAGAGGAACTATGTTATAAAATTTTAAGGCATGAATTTTATAATTGTACATATATTTTATGAGTATAACTGTACACCAATGGTTGATGATATGAAGAAGTATTTTGTCTACATCATATTTCAATAGCTTCGAAGATTAGAAAATAGAGCAACAAATGATATGGCTAATGTAGTCTTAATGTTACAACTAGAAGAGCATCAATTTTGTTATGACTTCCTGGTGGAAGAATTACCCTTTCATGCCTATGATTCCCTAGATTCAAAAATAGTATGCTCAATTGTAGGACATGATTGCTTTAGATACAACCTAATATAATCCTACCTAAGGGACCAAATCCTTCCTAATAACTTATCTAGAAATGAAAAGAAACCTTATCTGAAATGCATCACGTTATCTCATCATAGCCAATGACTTGTATAAATGTGGTCTAGATGGTACTCTACTTAGATGTTTAGAAAGTGAAGATTCTAAATACACATTACAAGAAGTCCATGAAGGTATTTGTGGATCACATTTGAATGGTCTTTCATTATCTAAGAAAATTCTAAGGGTTGGATATTACTAGTCCAACATGGAGAAAGATGCAGTGCAATATTCCAAGTCTTTCAAGATGTGTCAACTCCATGGTAATTTGATTCATGCTCCAACAAAAGATTTATTACCATTCATAACACACTAGCCATTTCAACAATGGGCCTTTGATCTCATTGGTCAAATATATCCTTCATCATCAAACATACACAAGTTTAATATCACAACCACTAAGTAATTTACAAAGTGGGTTGAATTTGTTCCTTTAATAAAGGCGACAAGAAATAATTGGCAATGTTCACCCTAAACTACATCATCTGTAGGTATGGGATCCCCTCTTCAATTGTGATAGACATTGGGGGAAATTTAAAAACAAGGATATGGATGAATTATGTGCCCAGTTTCATATCACCAAACATTGTTCATCAATATACTACCTATAAGGTAATGTACAAGATGAGGCATCAAACAAGACAATCTTAAAAATCTTACACATAACAGTAAAAAAATCAAGGAAAGATTGGTATTTGTAATTAAATCTAGCACTCTGGGCCTATAGGACCAACATCAAAACACCTATAGGAGCAACACCTTTTTCTCTAGTCTATGGTTTAGAGGCAGTATTACCCATTGATGTAGAGATACCATCTCTCAGAGTATCATTAAGAGGGCTAGTCATAGATGAAGAATATATGATATCAAGGATCCAAGAATTAGAATTGCTTGATGAACATAGAAAGAAGCATTTGACCATCTGAGGGTCTACCAAAAGATAATTTCTAGAACTTACAATAAAAAGGTTCGATACATAGAGTTTCAAGTTAGAGATATTATTTTGTGAGAAAACCCTAAAAATCAACAAAAAAGAGAACATAAGGGAAAGTTTGAACCCAGCTGGCTAGGGCCATTCATTATAACAAATTTTTATGGCTCTAGATCCTATCAAATCTCTACCCTTGAAGGATATTTTCTTCTATATCCCATCAACGTGATTCATTTGAAGAGGTTTTATACCTAGCAATCTCAATACAATAGTTTCTATACAATGAAAAAGTCCTAAAAAATGATCATTTTGGTGAAAACCTAGCAAATAGGTGCCTTGATGAATCAAAAAAATAAATAAAATTAAAAATACAAAAATATCAAAAAAGATAAAAGTACAAAAAAATTAAAAAACAAGAAAAGTGCCTTGGTGAAAACGTGGCAAACATGTGCCTTGGTAGCAAAAACAAAAAATTAGCCAAGTGGTAAAAACCTGGTAAACAAGTGCTACTTGTAATCAACACTCCATATATCAATACTACGCTTTTCTATCTGACCTTCTTTAGTTTTTATCATGTACCTATGTTTCAGTTGCTTTCATAACATTGTACAGTTTAGTGGAGTCCCAATCCTAAAACGTCAGTACCAAAGCTTGGAGTCAGTCTGAATCTGAATCCTAGGATGCTTTTATCTAGGGAAAGTTTTTTTATAGTAGTCTTAGGAAGTTATTAGTCAATCAGTTGTCCCTCAACCAATATCAGTTATCTATGGCTCTAGGATAGGAATCGGTTTGTCACTAATAAAGGTATTTTTAAACACTATTAAAACTTCTCGTATATCGACACAACACAACAAACATGTGTTTTTTTAACACTAACACAAACATGTATTTCTCAACACCAAGCTATCAAAATAACAACACAACAATATTTCTCAATACTAACCTATCCAAGCAACCAAACAAGTGTTCCTAAACACTCATCGATCAAACACTTATCGAGATGTAATGAATCAATAAACTGATCAAAACTCCATCACAAGCAGACATCAAAAATTAAAAATTAAAAAATTAAAAAATTAAAAAATATCTAAAAACACAGACAAACTAAATGAATACAAGCTTGAGCTATGTTTATCATATTATTCTGAGTAATTTGATTTCGTCAATAGGACTAGAGGTATGACGATGATGACATGAAATTTTCTTGGAATTTTGTCTGTACACATTGATTTTTGCTTATCATGTCTCTCGAGTAACTCAATGATGTCAACAAACTAGAGAAGCAAGGACATGGGGCATGGTGTTTTCTTCTTCTTTTTTGTCTGTGGTGATTGTTATGATGATCTTGAAACACAAAATAAATTGGGTTTCTTTGATAAGTGCTTCTAGTTCAGGTGGAACACCGCATACCTCGACCCTCTTTATTTGAATGCAACAGTGGGGTTGGAACAATTTCCTTGTCTATTTTTCTAAAACAAAAAAAAAAGGTTTCTTAGTAAGGTGCAAAAAGCAACATTTTACCCAAGGATATGAACAATAAAGGGTCATTGCGGTTATAACATCTCTTATTTTTCACACAAACATAAAACAATATAAATCAAAAGGAATTAATACTCAATACATCATGGTTCTGATACCTTGATGCTTCGGGTTAATTTCAACATTACATACAATTTAGGTAGTATTCAGATTCTCATGATTGCAAATCGATCAGTGAGGGTTGTACTAACCTAAGTGTTCCACTAAAATGCTCTATGATGATAAACAATCTACTTAAAACAATTAGTGACAAAGCTAGAGTATAGTTAATTGCATACATTTTATGGTTTCATTGATGAATTGGCTTTGAGTAATACAAATCTTAATTGAGATCATTATCTTGAAGGGTAAACATCATCAAAATCCAAGTTTGACCATAATCAAGACAAATCAAAAGCATGATTAAGTATCCCTATCATTGGTATCAAGATCACTTGCATAAGAATGTTAGTACCATCAATTGTATTACTTCCCATCACATACATAAATTCCATTGCATCCACTACATAATCATAAATAAAATAAAAAAATATCCATTACGTCATGCATTCAAAAAGAGCATAAAGAGAAATACATATGTGAGCATACATAAATAATCCATATACATATTGCATCTATAACACATCATATAAGGATCGATATATCAGTGAAAGGAATACAATGAGATCTATATAAAAAATATAACTATTCAGGCTTATAATTGTCACCCTAACTCAGGCATTAGGGCTACACAACAATTCTATCCTAACAATGGAAACCTCCTCTAGCTGTGGGTAGACTATTAATAAGGAGGAATCTCTGGATTCTAGGTCGGTTCCTATCAAATATAGAATATCACCTCCTGATTGAAAACTTGATGGGGAAAAGAGAGAAATATTAAAATTGAATGTGAAAATAGGGTGATACACCAAAACATGCTTTGGATCAATCAGGACCTTCAAACCAGCATTCAAAATTACAAGTGTTGAGATTCGCATTGACATTCACTATTCAACATACAGGTTAACTACAAATCATTACTAGGGCAATCACCACAAATAATGAAAACTATCAACAAATGTACATATCCTTCCAAAGGTCAGATTTTCGGTAACCTAGAAAAGGAATCAGAAGTAATTCACTTAACTTGTTTACAAAAGTACAACACTTAATGCAGAAAAGAAGAATATGAATGGATTTGATACTCATAAAATAATGCAAATATGGTAGCTAGCTTTATTATCCTTTCAAGCTCTAAAAAATGGTTACAAACTACAAAAAAGGTACCAAGGAACAAACAGCTCACTCAACCCTCCTCTTCCATGACTCTGAACCCCTAAAACTGACTATCTAACTCCCTTAAGAAGCCCTCCAAACCCTAATCCAAAAATCCAATCACCCCAAGAAAAACTCAATTCTAGCTAAAAATAGCCTCCTAAAAGTAGCCCAAATTGTGCCCAAAATTTTAGCCTATCCACAACTAATGCCCATAAATATTGGTTTTAATAAGGATAACAAATCCTTTTACAATGTTTACCAATATTTAAAATTATTTAATTTTTAATAAAACTCAAAATTAAATAGTAACCTACACTATCCAAAACTTAAACTTAGGAATTAATCCTTAAGTTTACAAACTATTACAAATTTCGAAGATAGGCTAGGTTAAAAATGACCACCCAAAATAATCCATAACTTAATTTGAAATATCTGTTAAGGCAATGCGGTGGCACTGGCAGAAGGACTATAGGAATTAATCAACATTTTCCACTCTGTCAGTGGACTTCAAATTTTATTTCAATCTAGCTTTATCTCAGTCCATGAGTCTTTCCTTGATCTTTGAATCATTGAGTTGCATAGTTTTGAAAAAAAAACTATGAACAAGCCCTAAATTATGAAAAAAATCCTATAGCTGCACTCCAAGCTAGAGCTCTCCCTCTATAACTATTCATTCTTTGAGCTCTGGTCGAGTTTGTTGAAACTTTGGATGTTTACTGAATGTGACTAGCACTCAGCATTTGCTTCAATCGAATCATCATCGGTTCTTATGTTATGAAGAGCTCAACTTTATCTTGCTAAAACATGGCTATGACTAGTGTGGCTCGCGGACTGTGGATTTGGTCTTTGAATGACAGTGATCTCTATCTCACCTTCTTCTCTATTGTAATTAAGCATCTTCAGTAAGGGTCGGGCTTGGTGACTGAAAATTTGATGTGGGTTCTATAATTTGAAAGAACTCGGGTTCTAACAACAAGATTTTGGCTTAGCTTGGCTCGTGATTGGTGGCTGTTGAACTTGGCCTTGTGTCAAAGCTCAAGATTTGTGTTGAACACATAGTTGTAACTGCTTGGAACACATGGCTTTGAATTGGAAGTGAATGCATGAGGCACAACTATGATGGCTCAGGGTTTGACTATGAGCTCTCGGCATCTTGAAAGACTGCAAATTTTATGCATCCATGAGCACATGTGGAACTCAGCTTTGATCTTGAGTCATGGCTGTGCTACAAGCTTAGACTCAATCTTTTATGCATGGCCTTGATCTGTGACTGAATCTATTGATGCATTGATGTTGGAAGCTTGAGATAAGTACTTTGTTTCCTCCCCTTTGCATTCTTAAACTTGCTATTAAATACTCATTATTTTTTACTGTGACAAACCTTGGCTTCTTTCGACTATTGAACTCAAGCTCAGTCCTTGAATCATGAGCTATTAATGAAACTGAGAATACTCATCCCCTTTGTTACAATAAATTTAGGATCTTAAGGAGTGCGTGGATTTTGAGTTTTTGGTTACTGTTAATAATGAAAATAAAACTAAAAATTTTATTTCACTTGCACATGCTAATTGATGAGGTTGTTAACATGCCTTTATTGATGCAGCCGAGAATACTCATCCCCTCTATTTTCTCATGACAAGATATTAATTCCAACTCCATGCTTCTAAAATCAATTTTAGCTGTGATTGTTAAAGCCTCTACCTGTTATTATGAACTTGGCTTTGACTGTTGGGGCATACATTTGGCCTACTTGGTACCCAAGAATTCAGGTCTTTTACCTTTGAATTTGGTCCTTGCTGGAATAGAAATCAACTTTTATGTCCATACTCTATTTTGCTTGTTAATAATGAAAATAAAACTAGAATTTTATTTCACTTCACTACTTGTCTGCTTCTTGTCTTCTATGTATTCAGCTTCATTGTTTGAGACTCAGCTGCAAATTAGTCTTCAGTGGTTGAAATTTACATTGGCTCTTTAAAATACTCACCTATTCTTTGCTTTTCACTTTGTGTGCATGCTCATTTTTTTATTGCATTGAATATCAGAAATATATGTAGCTATGAAAGAATTGATTGTTTGTATGATGTTTACGTTCTCTACATTACTTAGATCTAGTTGGATCTAACAAACTCTTAACCATGATGCAGGACAACCCATTAAAAGACCTAAAACCAGACAGGTGCAGACTTAGACAAAAGACTGGAGGACTTGGACCGAACATGACAACCAGCTCCAGATATGCAGACAACCTTTCAAGGCAATACAAAAGACTCACTCATACTTCTATCTCTTCTTTCTATTCTACACTTATGTACTCTATTTACTGATAAGAACTATGAAGTATGAAAGAACATTTGTAAATTACATTCAGTATGAATGCACAATGTAATGATCAATTATAAATTTGAAATTTCAACATGTGATCAATACTTAGAGTACAAATAAAAATCTGATATGAAAGCAATAACAAAATGATGATCTGCGTCACTTTGAAAGGCATTGTTAAATGAAAGTACCAAAAATGAAACTCTCTATTCCTATGTTTTTATCTATTATTTTGCATGATGAAAAATAGGGTAACAATTTTGGCAACTTCTGTTCGATGTCTACCTACTAGACATGCCCTGTAGACTTATCATAGGGCAATAGGAGTCAGAAAATTGGAACATGCATGAATGCAACCTTATTGAAATGAAAATGCACCTAAACCTAGACCAAGACTCATGCAACCTAAAACCTAGTGCTGGACTACACTTATTAAAATGAAAACCTAAACTAACCTACTTTAACTAGCTTGAAGTCTAGCTAAACAAAACCATTCACTGATTGTGAAAAATAATTTCCCATCCTTCTCAACTCACAATAATCAATATGCTTCTGGAAAGCTATTATAAGATGAGCATAGGAGATATGTATGATCAATTGCTTGATAAGGATCTGATCAATATGAAATTTACTTACTTGATCAAGTTGACTACAATCACCATTATTTTGAAGAGAATCAACAAACAGCAACAAGACTTTACTTACTTGGTCATATGGGACAACAAGCTGATTTAATTCATTCTCAATTTCATCTTGCAGAGGTGCAGACACAATTTGATCTTCTTTGTTAACCTCCATCCTGGTCAAATACCTAATAGGACAGCCATGAGAGATGATGAATTTGGAGCTCTCCTTAAAAGATTCAAGATCCTGAGAGATTACTTCAGTTTGATTGATATCCTCCTTATGTTGGCTGGGAATAACTACCTCCTGCAGCATGTAGGTGTTTTTCGAAAGTGTGGGCTTGTCATCAAGATGCAAGCAAAACTACTCCATCTCATCCCAAAAATGATCTTCTTCTTCTTCTTCCTTATTCTTTTGTAGGAGAAGAGTATTCTTATCATCACAATTATCCTAACTTACTGAAATCTTCTTTATTATCTCATCTTGCTCAAAAAGAACCTCCTTATTTAGATCAACTTTTCAATGCTCTCCTTCTATTCTTCTAGCTGAAAACACTTTTCCATTTGCATTTGATAAGTTTCTTTATACTTCACAACTTTAGAAGCCAAGATCTTTATCTTCTCTTCTTGATCCTGAAACTCCTTTTCATGAAACTCCTCATGAGCTCTTAAATCTCTTTGCACCTCTTCTTGAAATTTCTCTTGAAACTCTTGATAAATTTTTAATTCTTTTTCTTTTTCTAACTTAAATTCAACGCCTTTATTAAACATGGTGATTAAGAGCTCTCATCCTTGTTGAAGCTTCTTTTCATAAGCATCTTTTTGAGCTTCCAACTGACCTAGAAGCATGGCTTCATGAACCTTCTTTTATGCTTCTAACCCTCCTGCAAGCTTGGCTTCATTTCTCTTATATTGCTCAGACATATACCTCCGATAATCTTGATCCTATTGGGCTAATGTTTATTGTTGTTGGATCTGGGCCTGATAAGCATGCTCTTCTAGCTACCTATCTAGTTGTTTCTGGAATTCAGATTCTTGCTGCCTCTTAATATCCTCAATCTGCATATGCATATTCTGCAACATACTTGCAACATCTCTATTCTGCGAACCATTATCATTATTTTCAGAATAATGAAAATCATATTGGGATTGTTGACCTTGATAAGACTAAAAATGATTCTGTTTAACAACATTCTCTTGAAATGATGGAAAACTTGAAAACTAACCATCTAGGTAAGCATACCCTCTTTGAAAACTTGACATCTTTATTCATCTAAAAGGATGGAAATCAGAATATAAAAAAACTTGAAACATACCAGCTTTTCTCCCTTTGAAACAGTAAAATTTCCTTCACAGATCCACTAGATATGCAAAATGTGACCTCTTTCAAGTCTGAATCTTGTTGATTGCACACCAAAACCAACAAGTAATACAATCCAATTTGACCCGGTCGTTGAAGATCATGTCCCACCGGGCATGCCAAAAATTGTTCAGGCTTAGAATTGTCACCCTAACTTAGGCATTAGGGCTACATAGCAATTCTATCCTGACAATGGAAACCTCCTCTAGCTGTGGGTAGACTATGAATAAGGAGGAATCTCTGGATTCTAGGCCGGTTCCTATCAAATATGGAATATCACCTCCTGATTGAAAACTTGATGGGGAAAAGAGAGAAAGATTAAAACTAAATGTGAAAATAGGGTGATACACCAAAACTTGCTTCAGATCAATTAGGACCTTCAAACTAGCATTCACAATTACAAGCGTTGAGATTTGCATTGACATTCACTATTCAACATACAGGTTGACTAGAAATCATTACTAGGGCAATCGCCACGAATAATGAAAACTATCAACAAACGTACATATCCTGCCAAAGGTCAGCTTTTTGATAACCTAGAAAATGAATCAGAAGTAATTCACTTAACTTGATTACAAAAGTACTATAATTAATGCAGAAAAGAAGAATAGGAATGGATTTGATACTTAGAAAATAATGCAAATATGGTAGCCAACTCTATTATCCTTTCAAGCTCTTAAAAATGGTTACAAACTGCAAAAAAGGTACCAAGGAACAAACATTCTCACTCAGCCCTCCTCTTCCATGACTCCGAACCCCTAAAACTAACTATCTGACTCCCTTAAGAAGCCCTCCAAACCCTAATCCAGAAATCCAATCACCCCTAGAAAAACTCAATTCTAGCTAAAAATAGCCTCCTAAACATTAGCCCAAATTGTACCCAAAATTTTAGCCTATCCACAACTAATGCCCATAAATATTGGTTTTAATAAGGAAAAAAAATCCTTTTACAATGTTTACCAATATTTAAAATTATTTAATTTTTAATAAAACTCAAAATTAAATAGTAACCTACACTATCCAAAACTTAAACTTAGGAATTAATCCTTAAGTTTACAAACTATTACAAATTTCGAAGATAGGCTAGGTCAAACATGACCACCCGAAATAATCCATAACTTAATTTAAAATATTTGTTAAGGTAATTTTGTGGCATTGGTAGAAGGACCGCAAGAATTAATCAACATTTACCACTTTGTCAATGGACTTCAAATTTTATTTCAATCTGGCTATATCTCAGTCTGTGAGTCTTTCCTTGATCTTTGAATCATTGAGTTGCATAGTTTTGAAAAAAAAACTATGAACAAGCCCTAAATTATGGTGAAAATCCTGTAGCTGCACTCCAAGCTCAAGCTCTCCCTTTGTAACTATTCGTTCTTTGAGCTCTGGAAGAGTTTGCTAAAACTTTCGATGTTTACTGAATGTGACTAGCACTCGACATTTGTTGCAATCTAATCATCACTGATTCTAATGTTATGAAGAGCTTGGCTTTATCTTGCTAAAACATAGCTCTGACGGGTGTGGCTCGCAGGCTGTGGATTTGGTCTTTGAATGATAGTGATCTCTATCTTACCTTCTTCTTTGTTGTAACTAAGCATCTTCAGTAAGGCTCGGGCTTGGTGACTGAAAATTTGATGTGGGTTCTATAATTTGAAAGAACTCAGGTTCTAACAGCAAGCTTTTGGCTTAGCTTGGCTCGTGACTGGTGGCTGTTGAACTCAACCTTGTGTGAAAGCTCAAGATTTATGTTGAACACACAGTTGTAACTACTTGGAACATATGGCTTTGAACTGGAAGTGAATGCATGAGTCACGGCTATGATGGCAAGGGGTTTGACTATGAGCTCTCGGCATCTTGAAAGACTACAACTTTTATGCACCCATGAGCACATGTGGAACTCGGCTTTGATCTTGAGTTATGGTTGTGCTACAAGCTTAGAATCAAGCTTTTATGCATGGCCTTGATCTGTGACTGAATCTATTGATGTGTTGATGTTGGAAGCTTGAGATAAGTACTTTTTTCCCTCCCCTTTGCGTTCTTAAACTCACTGTTAAATACTGATTCTTTTTTACTGTGACAAACCTGGGCTTCTTTCGAGTGTTGAACTCAAGCTCAGTCCTTGAATCATGAGTTGTTAATGAAACTGAGAATACTCATCCCCTCTGTTATAATAAATTTAGGATCTTAAGGCGTGCGTAGATTTTGAGTTTTTGGTTACTGTTAATAATGAAAATAAAACCAAAAGTTGTATTTCACTTGCACACGTTGATTGATGAGGTTGTTAACACGCCTTTATTGATGCAGCTGAGAATACTCATCCCCTCTATTTTCTCATGACAAGATATTAATGCCAACTCCATGCTTCTAAAATCAATTTTAGCTGTGATTGTTAAAGCCTCTACCTGTTATTATGAACTTGGCTTTGACTATTGAGGCATACACTTGGCCTACTTGGTACCCAAGAATTCAGGTATTTTACCTTTGAATTCGGTCCTTGCTGGAATAGAAATCAACTTTTATGTCCATACTCTATTTTACCTGTTAATAATGAAAATAAAATGAGAAGTTTTATTTCACTTCACTGCTTGTCTGCTTCTTGTCTTCTATGTATTCAACTTCATTGTTTGAGACTCAGCTGCAAATCAGTCTTCAGTGGTTGAAATTTACATTGGCTCTTTAAAATACTCGGTTGTTCTTTGCTTTTCACTTTGTGTGCATGTTCATTTTTTTATTACATTGAATATCAGAAATATATGTAGCTATGAAAGAATTTATTATTTGTATGATGTTTACGTTCTCTGCATTGCTTAGATCTAGTTGGATCTAACAAACTCTTAACCATGATGCATGACAACCCAGTAAAAGACCTAGAACCAGACAGGTGCAGACTCAGACAAAAGACCAGAGGACTTGGACCGGACATGACAACCTGCTCCAGATATGTAGACGACCTTTCAAGGCAATGCAGAAGACTCACTCATACTTCTATCCCTTCTTTCTATTCTGCACTTATGTACTCTGTTTACTGATAAGAACTATGAAGTATGAAAGAACATTTGTAAATTACATTCAGTATGAATGCACAATGTAATGATCAATTATGAATTTTAAATTTCAACATGTGATCAATACTTAGAGTACAAATAAAAATATGATATGAATGCAATAACAAAATGATGATCCACGTCACTTTGAAAAGCACTGTTAAATGAAAGTACCAAAAATGAAACTCACTATTCCTATGTTTTTGCCTATTATTTTACATGATGAAAAATAGGGTAACAATAACCAAGTCAATAAAATATCATAAATGTTTCAAATGTGTACAAGTATATCATGAAGTCATAAATGGAACTACATAAGCATCTTAGATGTATAAAGTGTATCAAATTACACTAGTGGATCATATACAATAGAATTAGTGTATCAATGTACAATCGACAGATCAGAATATGAAATATCAAAATAAGATGGCATAATAGGTCACGACTTGCTCCCACCCTCTATATCAGTATGAGGGGCAAGAGAGGTAACATCCACTCTAGTAGGTGGCGGTTGATGAACAACACCCTTCAACTGCACAACAAAAACTGAATGTGATGGTTCTCTCATAGTAACTAGCACAACACCAATGTATAAAGCATATTAATAAGCCACTCTCTATCACTAATAAGTGGTTGCATGTTGAGCATGATCCCTCTTAGTTGTGAGCTCCTAGATCCTGTGATCTTTATCTTCTAGTTGTGCCTCTAGTGTGGCCACGCGGGTGGTCATCTGTTGCCTCTCCTACTAACATCGACTCAGGGCATCACCATCCTATCTAGGAGGATCATGTCATGGTGGTTGTCTCTGCTTATCTCCACCTCCTACATCATGTTGATGTCTTTGCTTATGTCTCAACACTATAGTGGGTAACATTAGACCTGGATCTTGATGATGTGGAATGAATCTCAAATGAGTACATCTACCATCTCTACCTCTGCCATCACCATATTCGCTGCCACCACCTCCTCCTCCATAAATTCCTATTGGTCCTAATCCCCCATGCTCATCTCTTAGAGGATCCCTACCACCTCTCTATACACATTAACCCCCTCTAGCCATCCGTCCAGTGTCATCAAGGTCATAGTCTAAAGGATCATCAATACGAGGCACTATCTCCTCTAGAGTTGTCAGTCTTGGAAAAGGATGTTGTTGTAAGTAAACCTGATACTTTGTAGTCATCCCAGTATCAAGGACATCTACATGATAATCCCAAATAAAAGGAACAAGCTACTCCTGTGAGGTAGTCTCATATGAAATCTGAGCACCCCAAGTAGGCTCTTCATCTCAAATATGAGCATATACCATCATCTTATGTGGTATACCCTGAATATGCCCAAACTTACATAATACGAGACCAATGATAAACCTCTCAATAATGTACCTGGGATGGCCAATCAGATATCAACTCACAATGAAAAAGATAACCCTAAAACAATCTAATCTGCAAGCCTGACAGTCTACATATGATCATCATACAATATCTGTAAAATCATCCAAAACTCATCCGTAATACTCTAGCTTGTCCGTGTGGGGATTTTGAACATACCTAGAATATAGATATGTATATGGATGACTGGACCCTTGAGCTCTATCTGTGTGTGTATTTTGTGGACAATGTGAATCTGCAACACAAAACTTCAATAGAACATTAGCTTATTAGTTTAAATCAAATTTAAAGAAATTGAAGGCCATTTAAACTATACAAAATAATCCTATGGCTCTCTAACTAATACAAGTATGATAAGAATCTAAAGTTACTCTCAGATTTAGACCCTAAACAATGACAATGCATGTTAGAATGAGAGATTCATGTCAAATATGCAACTAAGAAATCAAATTCATTCATAAAATCCATTGATTCATTAACCATTAAGCAAATTGAAGTGTTTTCTAATTAGCTATGAAATCAAATATGCAACATGTAAGTATGAATTCAAATTATCTATCTATTAAAATCATCAAATCATCCTTTGTTAAGGTTTGAAAATTCATCTTTTATAGAACTTAGAGTTTTTGGACGATTGAGATGCATCCATGAGGAATGGTTGAGATGCTTCCAAACTTGATCCAAGTGAGTGATCCATGTGATGAGCTCTCATTGGTCAAAAGTATCTTTGTTGTCCCCTTGAGAGGTGACTGTCATTTTTGAGCCTTTTATTCATTTGTTTTAATTAATTACTCTAGCCATGCATTTAATGGGATTGATTTAATTAATTAGGCCTAGAGGTAATTAATGTGATTTTTGCTCGATTGTTGATAATTAATGCTTGATTTACAAATTTTTATTGATTTTATCAAATTTGATGAATTATGTAAATAATCAGGGATCAAATTAACACAAATAGGAGTTTATCCCGAATTAGGGCAAATAGAGCCTTAGGTTCTATTAGCCCAATTTTAGGTGATTACATTTGCCCCTCTTTGACTTGCTTTGTGAACAACACACGGATTCAAAGAAAATCTGATTTAGCACATGATTTCGTAGAACTGATAGATTCAAGGAGATTTAGAGAGCAGCGAGAACCACTCTGAACTCAAGTGATTTAGAGAGCAGTGAGGACCACTCTAATTTTGAGGATATTTAGAGAGCAGTGAGTCCACTCTGAAAGATTTAGATAGCAATAAAGAGAACTACTCTAAATTTGAGAACTCTGAACTTGATCGAACAAAATCCTACATGATTCAAAAGTCATCAATTCTGAACTTGATTGAATGAGAATTGACCATATCAATTTTGAGCTTGATTGAACAAAAATTGATAATAGATTTGGATAGAAATTTCCAGTTAAATTTGATTTGCAGTAATTGAACATGATGAAAATTTACCAATTTGATTTGAAGCGATGAAATTGATCAATGCCAGAAAAATTAACACCATCAACTTGATTGAAGATAACTATAATGCCCCTAGTGTTCAAAAATTTAATTGAAAATTTTGAATTCTGGTACGGTTATGCTCCCTTGGGACCAAAATTAGAATAAATTCAGTTAAAATTGGTGTTTTTCAAGCATTTAAGAGATATTACAGTGATTGAAATGGATCTGGATCAAGTACAAATCATTTAGAAAGTGTCTGAAATCAACTAGGATCAATTTTAGTGTCAAAGAAACATTGTTTGACCAAGAAAATATGAGAGTTGACCAAGTTTGACTGATGTTTGACCAATATCTTGATTTGAAAATTTGTTGCGTGAGTAAGAAATTTGGGAAAGCTACGAAAGCTTCTTTTTATGCATTAATTACACTTTGCGTAGCTTTCATAACTTTTTTAAATTGACTGAATTTTGGCATTTGTTGATTGTGCATTTTAGTAATAATCATCACTGAACTTATTTTCCATGTTTACGATATCCTTTCTACTCATTTTGCCCCAGTTTGATTACAATTTGACCATAGTTGACTTCTACATTTTGAAGGTTGACTTTGCTGTCTGACTTCATTTTTATTGCATTTATGCGATATGGATCACCTATTTTGATTTGGTCCCAATATGAAGCTTCTGTGACATCCTATCATGAATGTGCCCTAGGTCACCGAGGTCCTTGGGAGGCTTAAATAGGTCCAAAAGGGTCATTGTACTATTCATTTTCACTTTTTGCTATAGTCATTTCTGAGCTTTGATCGACGAAATGGTGTTCCCTGCTGAGCGACATTGTTTCAAGCTAGCGCGTCATCATGATCGACCTCCACACTACGCAGCACCTGTGAGTACCCTATAATGCTTCCATTCAAATTTGAAATTTCAATTTTTAGCTTTTTTCATGCATTTTATAGGCAATTTAGTTTTAGATCACATCCCGTAATGAGGATCGCACCCGTTCCATCCCGTGTCGCATCTAATTTTTCACCAAATTTCAAATGCATCATGTATTTCCCAGATCGTACCCTATCAAGTTGCATCTAGTCAATTTTGTCCAAATTTAAAGCTATTTAACTAGATTTGCGCATCTGGTAATAATAGGGTCGTATCCAGATTCTGGATCGCATTTCGCATATCCTGAATTGCATCCCATATGCAAAGTGTTGTTTTTGGTTAGGGTGTCACATCTCGTGTTTCCCGAATTGCATCCAGGATCTAGGATTACATGTGGTCTATTTTGATTTTTGAGTCAACTTTACTTGTCTACTTGATCTTTTTAGTTGATTTCTTTTCAATTTTTCATGTCTAATGATGACATAGTGCCCCTTTTTGTTGTTGTGCAGTCACATTTTAGTGTCGTATATTTCTGCTCACCCAGATTGACATGGGTGCTTGACCTTCATAAGCATCTCACTCCTACTGAGATACAAGTGATAGCTCATTACAGACTCTAGAGTTTGACTGATTTTAGGTAAATCATGAGTTGTTGAATGCTCTTACCGAGAGGTGGCACTTAGAGCACAATACCTTTCCTTTACCCACTAGCGAGATGATTGTTACCCCTGAGGATGTTTGGCATATCCTGCATGTTCCAGTGATGGGGTCACGTGTAGAGTATGAGGTTAGACATCTTATGGTGATGGAAGATGCATGACACTTGTTATGAGATGATAGCATTGCATGACGATACCTTTCCTGGGACCATATGGTGGCCCATTATGAGTTCTTGCATGTGTATCTTGCAGGACTGGTTGGAGGACTGATGATGCCTGACCATGGGCAACATGGTTTTATGTGTGACTGGTCTTGTGTCATTGAGGAGATGATCTAGTCACCCTGTCATTTTGCTTGGGGTAGTTGTATTCTGGCGCACATGTACTGGGAGCTGCATGAGATCGTATATTAGCATTCCCATACCATGACTGTGGGGTTTTTAGTATTGCAGATTGGGTCTAGGAGCATATTCCCGTGACATGACCGATAGTAGATAGGCAGAGGGATCTTGTGTTGCCTTATATTTATATGTATTCTAGTATGCTACAACAACCCCACTTGGGCAAGTTAGATTATTGGCGACAGGTTCTCGACGATGTCACTAATATCGTATGGTGGCCCTATTTGGATTGTGAGGAGTGGTGATTAGATGTCCGACAGATGCCATTTTTCTTTCAATCATGGTATCATATTGGCTACACTAGGTATATCGTGGAGAGATTTTTGGTCACATGGGTGATGAGGCATTATGGACGTGTGCAGGGCATGCCCTAAGAGATAGTCGTATATGCTCATATTTAGAGACAAGGAGGCACAATGGGGGTCTCAATGGATCTATGAGACTGCGCTTCACAAAATATCTCATATGGTACCAGTGCCCTAGGATTACCTACCAGAGGTGACATATGGTGGTATTACATATGGGTTCCATGTCCATTATTCTTAGCATCCATTTCCTCGGTTTACATCTTCATATGAGATTTCTCCTCCCCTTGAGGATATGCTATATTATGATCCTTCCGATGAGGGTGGTAGCCAAGGTCAAGCTACTAGAGGTGGTGATAGGGGGAGAGGCAGAGATAGAGGTAGAGAAAGTGCCCACAGAGGAGGTGGTGGTGGAGATGGAGGAGGTAGAGGAGGAGGAGATGGAGGAAGAGGTGGAGATGGAGGGGGAGGTGGAGGAGGGAGATGTGGACATGATGGTAGTAGGCGATGGGCACCTAGTGGAGATGACATCTAGTAGAGTCATTAGAGGAGGCTCAGAGTGCACCCACCACATAGGGATATAGGCCCACTCTTACACAAAAATCAACATGTTCAGCAGCAAAGAGCCACAATAGGGGATAGTGGTATCGGAGGAGGATATCAACAGCCTCCTAGGGATCCTCCGACAGGTGGTGATGGAGATCCATTATCATTTTGTGAGCAAGACATGGTAACTTTACGTCTTGAGGTGGCCATATTGGAGAGCACACTTGGCCGAGCGAGATACGCAGCTTGTAAATCTTTGAGGTGATAGGGACCAACAACTAGTAGTCCTTAGAGATGAGAGAGATTGATTCACACATACAACCACCCATTGGGGACATAGGGCTACATATTATTTTGCATTGTATTATTTTATTGTACCTATTGCATAAAGAGCCCTACTATATTTTGCAGTTGCTCAGCAGTCTGAGGGTGCCATGCCTCCACCAATTCCAGGCAGAGCAGACACTCCCGATCCTCCACGAGAGGACTGTGGTGCTAGCCAGATGTGATCCTTTTTGTATACTCCATTTTGTATCAAATAGACTCTATTATATCTTATTAACATATCTTGTATCATGTACCATATTTGATCGATGTATATTGTGATGTCTTTTGGACTCTTATACTGATACACTGTTACTTTACTTTGTTGATGTTCTGATACTCTTTATACTCTGATTCATTGATACTGTGATGCTTTGGTACTCTTTGATATACTGATGATTCATGATATTGATGCTTTATCTAATTTTTGTTGCTTACATATGATGTTCTCTTTGGTTTCTGCACATGTATTGTAATCTGTGATATGTTTCTCATGCTTTGGATACTGATCTCATGTTGATACTTGGTCATGATGATTAGATTATATAGATTTTGATATGTTGACATCATGATATTATTTCACTGATATATATATGCATATGTTTTTTTGTCTTTTTAATGATTTATGGATGTATGAATGTAGATTTATGCGATGCATTATGATAATGTATTCAGTTTTCCCTTTATGCATGCCCATGTATGGATGAGATGTAATGCAATGTGATGTATGGACATCTCACTTTTATTTATGTATGGATGGTTATGGATGTAGTATGCAGGTGTATTTATGGTACTGACATGATTATGCAGGTGAATGGATATCAGTGATAAATACTCAGTCATTTTATTTTAAGTTTTTTTATGATTATATGATGCACTTGGTTAAACTTGGAAAAATGGTTATGTTCTTTAGAATTTTCAGTTATATTGATATTTAGTTAATTAGATTCACACATTCATGCTGATGCAATTTTAAAATGAATTTCAATGCAACTACAAACATGAAATGCATCTAAATGAATCTAATGCAAATTAATATGAAAATGCAACTAAAATGAATCTAAATGCAAATAACAATGAAATGCACCTAGACTAAGACACCTAGGACAATCACTATTTATTCAAAGTGAGTTTATTATCATCATAGAGCATTTGTAATTGGGACCTCATAGGTTAGTGCAATTTTCACTGATAGATTTTACAATCATGAAAATGTGGATACTTCCCTTTCATTCATCATGTCGAAAGTTAACCTAAACATTAAAGCATATAGGCTAGAATGTTTTGTCAGTTACTTCTTGTTGATATAAACATTTTTTGTTCTTGTGCAAAATGTATATATACCCACAATGACCTTATATTTTATATTCATATCCTTGGGTATTTTCTCGATTTATTATGCACCTTACTAGGAGTTAGTTTCCCTTTTTAGTTTAAAACATGTAAGGAAATAAATCCAACCTCACTAAAGCTTTCATAAGGAACAGGTCAAGGTATACGTGGCATTCCAATCATGATGGAGGCACTTATCATAGACACCCATTTCCTACGATCGCCTTAGATCATTAGATTTATCACCACAACAGAAGATAGAGAAAATGTTATGCCCCTAGTCCTTGCTTCTCTAGTCTATTTTTAGACATCATCAAGTCACTCAAGGAAACATAACAATAAAAAATCAATAATAAGAAACTAAGAAAATCATGATTCTTTCATTGTAGTTTCTCTAATTAAGACTATTGTACTTGCTTTGAGAATAGATAGTTTGTGATTATAGTGTTTAGGAACACATTTGGTTGATTTACAAACACATGTAGAAGTTATTATCAATCATAGAATTTTCTTTTAATCAATAAGTGTCTCACCTATTTAGTGTTTAAAAATACCCTTATCATCATGAAGTAGTGTTTGAGAACACTTTTTAGGTCCGAGTATTAAGAAATATTGTTAATGGTGGCATTAAGAAATACCTTTGTTTTCATAGTTTAACGTCTATTACAGACTAGGGATAAGTGATGCCCTAGCAGAAAGTCCTAACAATGACTAAGTGACTTTGCAACATGTGCGACTTTGATCATTTCCCCCTAGGAAAATGATTTATCTAGGACCTTGATGTAGACAGATTCCATCCTTAGGAAGATACGATTTTCTAATAGTATGCTTTAGGATTTGGCTTGTCACGAAAGTGACTAAAAGATATGTACAAACTGAACTTTACATCGGCCAAGCGTTCAAGCATTGTCTTGATAGATAGAGCGTTGATCACAAGTAGTGCCTGTTTGCCAAGTTTTCACCACTTGGCCAAACTTTTCTATTTTTTTTTCTATCATGGTGCCTATTTACTAGGTTTTCACCAAGACACTTTTTCTATTTTCCAATTTTTTTGTACTTATTCTTTTTTCTTTTTTCTTTTTTGACTCGCCAAGGCTAAGATGGTCATTTTTTGAGGACATTTTCCATTGTTTTTTATTTTTTTCAGGATCAATATTTACTATTTTTTCTTTTATCGAGAACTTTTTATGCTTTTTGTACTTTTTTCAGAAACTATTTTCACTATTTTTGTACTTTTTTTAGGAATTATTTTCATTGTACAGGTGCTATCTCAAGAATGTCAGGCATAAAACATTTTCAGATGTAGAGTGTTAATTAGATCTAGTAAAACATCTCCTTTAGGCGTAGCCAATTGGTAGGCTCCTGATCCAAATGATGTTGTAATGACAAAGGAACCCAACCAGTTGGATTCAAAATTTCCCTTTTGTTCTCGATTTTGCTAATTTTTAAGATTTTCTCTCAGAACTAGATCTCCTACCTGAAAACTTCTTGGTTTCACTTTCTTATTGTATCCTCTTGACATTCTCTTTTCATAGACTTTGAGATGATTAAACACTTGTTGCTTACGTTCATCTAGCAATTCTAGTTCTTGCAGTCTAGAGATTCTATAGTTCTCATTAGTGACTAGATGTTTCAATGATACCCTTAGTGATGGAATCTCTACTTCAACTAGTAGTACTGGTTTTGATCCATAAACTAGTGCAAAAGGAGTTGTGCCAGTTGGTGTTCTGATGCTAGTGTGATATGCCCACAATGCTGGATTTATTTGTAAATGTTAGTCCCTTCTTGATTTACTCACTGTCTGATGCAATATTTTCAATATAGCTTTGTTTAATGCCTCAACCTGTCTGTTACCTTGAGGGTATTAGATCGAGGAATAGTGCTGAGTGATTTTGAACTGAAGACATAGGTCATCCATGTCTTTGTTTTTAAATTGACCCCCATTGTCAGTCACAATCGACGAGGGTATTCCATACTGACAGATGATATAGTTCAAGATAAACATTGCAATTTGTTTTCTTATTGCATTAGACAGTGGCACAACTTCCATTCATTTTGTAAAATACTTAGTTGCAGTAATGATGTATGTATGTCCAATTGATGAATTTGGGTAAATTTGTCCAACTAGATCAAAGGCCCATTGTTGGAATGGCCAATGTGTTATGAAAGGAATTAGCTCCCTTGTTGGAGCATGTATCAGGTTGTCATGAATCTAGCATTTCTTGCATGTTTTTGAATACTGGATAGCATCTTTTTCTATTGTGGGCCAGTAATATCCTACTCTTAAGAGTTTCTTGGATAATGAAAAGTCATTCGAGTGTGACCCACACACACCTTCATGAACTTCCTTTAATGCATGATTAGACTCTTCACTTTCTAAACACCTAAGTAGCATACCATCTAGACTACGTCTATACAAGTCATTAGTGATGATTATATAACATGATGCTTCTCTTCTAAGAAATCTTTTTGTGTTTCTTGAATAGCTTTCAGGGATTGTTTGGTCTTTTAGGTAAGAATAGATGTGGGCGTATCTGGATAAAACTTGAGTTTCAATGGCACAAACAATTTGAGATTTAGGTGAGTCATAGGCTAGGAATGGAAGTTCTTCCACAAGGAAGTCATAGTGAAATTGATGTTCTTCAAGTTGTAACATTGATGCTAAAGTAGCTATCGCATCTTCTGATTTATTTTCTGATGTTGAAATTTTATCAAATGTGATGAAGATAAAATATTTCTTCAAGTCATCCACCATTCTTTTATAAGGCATTAACTGATCATCTTTTGTCTGATAGTCTCCATTCACCTAATTGATAATGAGCTATGAATCTCCATATATGTGTAACTCAATGATTTTCCATTCTATTGCAAGTTTTAGTCCATTTACTAGAGCTTCATACTCTGCTATGTTTTTTGTACATGGAAATATCATCTTATATGCTTTTGGAATTTTGTATCCTTGTGGTGTGATGAATAAGCATCCAACTCTCGATCCTTGCTATGTAAAGGAGCCATCAAAATACATTTTCCATGAGTGTTCTGTTAAGTGCATAATCACTTCATTGGGAAATTCAACATGTAATGGCATGTCATTTGTTAATGGTGTTTTTGCAAGTTGATCAACTATCACTTATCCTTTAATGTCTTTTCTATCTACATATTCAATGTCAAATTCACTTAGGACCAAGACCCACTTTTCTAGTCTTCCTATCAGTGTTGCTTTACTCAATAGATGTTTAAGTGGATCTATCTTAGTCACTAGCTTCATCTTATGTGCCAACATGTAATGTCTAAGCTTTTCGGATGCAAATACTACTGCAAGACATGATTTTTCAATCATGGAATAGTTCAAATCATATGTGACCAAAGTTCTACTAGTGTAGTATATAGCTCTCTCCTTCTTAGCCTCATCTTCTTGTGCAAGCAATACTCCCAATGACGTATTTGTCGCTAATATGTATAACAACAAGGGTTTCCCATATATTGGAGCCATTAGGATAGGAGAATTCATTAAATATTCCTTGACTTGGGTGAAATTTTATTCACATTGCTCATCCCAAGTGAATGTAGTTCCTTTGCACATTATCTTTGTGAAAGGTTGTGCCTTATTTGTTAATTGGGATATAAACCTCCTTATGGATTGTAGCTTGCCTTGGAGCATCCTCATTTGAATAATGTTTGTAGGTGGTTGCATTTAAAGAATAGCTTTGACCTTTGCTGGATCCACCTCAATTCCTTTTGTTGAGACTATGAATCCTAGTAACTTTCCAAATGATACCCCAAATGTACATTTCTTTGGATTAAGCCTTAATTGAAACTGTTCCATTCTATCAAAGATTTTCTGTAGATCTTCTATATGTTTTGTCCTTATCTTTGATTTTACCAATGTATCATCTACATATTCCTCCATGTTTCTATGCATCATGTCATGAAATATTGGAGTCATTGCTCTTTGATAAGTTGCACCTACAGTTTGTAGACCAAACAACATCATATTCCAATAGTATGTTCCCCACGCGCATGTGAATGTAGTCTTTTCTTGATCTTCAAGAGGAATTTTAATTTGATTATATCCAGAAAATCCATCCATCAATGAATACATCTCATAGCCTACCGTCAAATCTACGATCATGTCTATATTGGGAAGTGGAAAGTCATCCTTTGGGCAAGCCTTGTTTAAATATCTGAAGTCTGTGCAAACTCTTATGGATTTGTCTACCTTAGAAACATGGACATTGTTTGATATCCATTCCGCATAGTCAATGGCTTTTATGAATCCAACTTTTAATAGTCTTTCCAATTCTACCTTGACTAGAAAGCTACATGTGGATTCATTTTCCTTAATTTTTGCTTTATTGGTTTCACATAATGAGAAATAGACAAGTGATGCATTATCAAATCTATATCTAATCCAGGCATATCTAAATGAGACCAGGCAAAATTAATCTTCTTTTCTTTAAAGAAACAGGTGAATTGGATATTTTCTTCTTCTGTCAATGACTAAGCAATGTGAACTAGTTGAGGAGCTTCTGTTGTTCCCAGATTGATGGGTTGTGCTGGTTCAATCAGCACTAAAGTCTTTCCTGAAAATAATCTGGGAGGATATCAAGAATCCCATCCTTAGGTGCCTCTAGGAGGTTTTCACCATCAGATGCATCTTTTTCTTTTTCTCTATTCAAATCTAATACTACCACTAGGTGGATTTCACCATCAGATTTCTTATTCTTTATGTTTTTTAATTTTTAGACTGTGAAACTTGATATCCTCCTCAGTCATGTTTTCATTCTTTACACTGGTGTAAGAAAGGAAAGGTTCACAAGTGTTTAGATAACATGCTAGGGAATAGTCATTGTCAAAAGATAACAGGCTTTTGGATGCAGGTTCATTCCAGTTTATTAGTTCAGGATAAATTAAGGACAAAGATTCATTGGGTTCAAGAGACAACATCGCATTATTATCAATGTCGTTAACTTGTAAGATGTTTTCCATTAGGTTTTCTTCTAAAGAGATGTTAGGATTATTAGAGTCATTATCATTATTATTAGAGTTCATGTTAATGTTATGTAAGTCTAACTCTAGCAACCTAGCATTAGAACTCTCTCCCTCTTCAATTAGGACTCTAGGAGCATATTTATGTATCACATCCACTTCTATATCCATTGTAGTACCAGAAAGGATATCTCATTCATATTCATGTGAGTCCACCTGACTATAATTTGAAACCCCTAAGAAGTGGGCAATAGTCATCGGTACTTCATCTTCCTCATTATCATTATTCTCTCCTTCTTACTAAGGTGTCTGTGAAGATTTCATATCTGGTTCTTCATCAAAGTGAGGTGTGTCAAAAATAGAAAGTCCTTGTTCTTGTTCTCTTTCAGGTTCTTTTGTTGGTCCTTCTTCTGGTTCTTTTTCATGCTCAAGATTAGTGCCAAGTTCTAATAATGGATCTCCTTGCAAGAGTAGCAACCTTTCATAAGAGATAGGTTACCCTTCCACTTCTTCTTCATTATATGAGTCTCCTAATCTATCAAATACAAGACCATTTTCTGCTATGATATGAGATGTTGCTTCCATGAAGCCTAATCCAATTTTGTCTCTTGGGTTTCTGAAATCCATATGTATCAGCTCCACAAGTCCTTGCTTGCTTTGTCCCAATTTTCCTTTTCCTTTGTAACCCATTTGTTTCATGATCTCATAGCCTTTTCCATATTTATCAGTGGCTATCTCAAAATTCTTGATATTTCCATCTTGTTTATTCTCTTTATATAACCATTGCAAGATAACTTCCTCTTCAAAAGACACCTTTGCTTTGACCATCCATGTTCCTTCATGGATTGTTAGAGCATTACCATTAGAAGGTGTAAATGTAGATGAAGTTCATCCTTGAGATCTAGGAGATATGGGGAGATCTGTCAGGGACATTGTAGAATCTATCTTATACTCACCCATGCCTGTTTCTTGAATGTTGACCTTCTTAGAAAAGCTTCTCAAAACCATTTCCTTGGATGTTTCTGGTTTTATAGAACTTTAAAACTATTCTTATCATTATAAACTTTAGTAGTATTTGTACACCCGTAACTGAGACAATGAGGGGGGATAAAAAAGAATTAAGATGGACTACTTGAGCTGCAATGAGTTTTGGGTTTCTAATGAAGAAGGTGACATAGAAACTTGTGTTAGCACTCCCTAATTTAAACAAGGTTTTTCAAGTGGATTGTGACGCTAGTGGTAGTGGCATTGGAGTATTTTTGAGCTAGGAATGTAAGACCATTGCCTATTTTAGTAAGAAGTAAAATGATGTAAAGAAAAAGTATTCTATTTATGGTCATGAATTTTATGCAATAGTTCAAGTATTGAAGAAATGGAGGCATTATCTATGGCCAAAATAATTTATTTTGTATATTGATAATCAAGTATTACAATACTTAAATATTGATGCAAGAGCATCTCGTGTCCTTGGCAATCCTGTATCACTAAAAACATGTTTGTGTTTTCCTGTGTTGCTCAATTCATTCTTTGACCGAGTTGGTTTAGTGTTGCTCTGTTTCCTTTGTTTATTGGGGTTGGTCGGTTATCTCTCTATTGCTTAGTGAATTTCCCTAGTGCCCGGTGATGCTTGTCTAGCACTTGGTTATCCTTTCTTACCGAGTTGTTTGTTTTAGTTCCCCATTGAGGCCGACTCTTGCAATTAATTATGGTCACGGATTTAATGTTGGAATCTATCATTGGGAAGCATGTGGACCTAGATCTGGTCATTCCTTTCATTGATGGTGGATCTGAAGGTTGACTTGTTCGGTAGCCTCTTATATATAATGTAATTTTGCTTGTATTTTTAGGGAGTCAGTTCAGTTAGAAGATAGAAGTTAGAAGTTTGGAGATTATTTCAGATCCTCACATGTTGGAGGATTTTTGTACTTGAATTGTAATATTTGGCCTAAACTAAGAAGACCTTACAGCTTAGCATGTATGAGTCAATTGAAATAAATATATGAAAGAAATCTACATTCTCTCTCTCACTTATGTGTTGTGGCTTCCGCGTGTGACCTCTACAAGGTGGATCTAGATAGGGTGTGCCATTGGCCCCTCTCCCCATCCTCCCTTGCATCAGGTGGTATCAGAGTGAGGTGAGATCTAGATCTAGGTTTGAGGGTTCCTTCTTGTCAAACCCTAGTTGATTTGTTGTGGGGTAGCAGATTACAATTTGGCCTGCAATTGCAAAGGGTTTCAAGATGGTTCGTGGGAGGCAAGATGCGGATCCAAGATTGGAAAACATGTTGAGACAACTTGCTACTAGATTAGAAGCTATTGAAACAACCTAGAGAAGAGGAAGACATATTGAAGATGTTAGTGATGATGAAATTGAGGAAGAACAAGTTGATGTAGAACCTGCACCGACGATGGATCAAGGTGAGGAAATATTGTTGAAGGCTTTGACAAATTTGAAGTCTACACCACACTTTAATCCTCTTAAATATAGTGGAAAATTGGATTTTGATGAATTAGTGGACTGGATCACCAAGATGGAAAAGTATTTTGAGTATGAAAATGTACCTGAGGAAAAGAAGGTGAAAATTGCAAGCACAAAGTTGAAAAGTCATGCATCCTTATGGTGGGAACATCTGCAATTGGACAGAAAGAGGAAAGGCAAAGACCAAATTAAGGTATGGAATAAAATGGTAAATAAATTGAAAGGAAAGTTCTTACATTGTGATTATCAGATTAACCTAGTTAGGCGAATGCAAAGTTTGAGGCAGAAAGATAGCTTGATAAAATAATATACTGAGGAATTATATAGATTAGATATCAGATCTGGACATGATGAAGATGATGTTGAAAGAATTGCTAGGTACTTGAATGGATTGATATTTTCCATCCAAGAATAAATCAGTTTGGTCAAATTGGAGAACATTGAAGAAGCTTATCAATTTGCATTGAAAGTCAAGGAGAAATGGAACAAGAGACATGAGCAGAGACAAAGGGGTAGAGGTGGTAGATTACCTAGAGGAAGAGGTAGATATTATGGTGAAAATAGTAGATCTGAACTAGAAAAGACAACTCTGGATAAAGGCAAGACCAAGAGGAAAGGTGAAAGTTCATCTAGAGGCAGAAGCAGTAACTACCGAGGTGGTTATAATAGATGTAGTTTTTGAGGAACTTGTTACAATTGTGGAGAAGAAGGACATAGATCATTTGAGTGTACACATGCAAGTAAGAAGGTCGGTAGCAATAGAAATGCTTTGGTGCAAGAAGAGTCACTGAATGAACCTGAGAAGGAAAAGAACTTGATGGTAAGGAGAGCACTTTAGAGTGAAAGTAATAAGGAAGATCCGGTAAGGAAAAGTTTGTTCAAGACTAGATGTAGAGTTTCTGATGAAGTTTGGAAGGTAATCATTGACAGTGGTAGCTTAGAGAACTTAGCATATGAGGAAATGGTTAAAAAGTTGCAGTTGAAAAGGTTGGAACATCTAAAGCCCTATCAGATTTCATGGATCAAATATGATCATACACTCTTGGTAAATGAACAATGTTATGTGAATTTGAAAATTGGAAAGTACTATGATAAGGTGTTATGTGATATCGTGCCTATGGATTGTTGTCATATTTTGTTAGGTAGACCTTGGCAATATGATAGACATGCTATATATGATGGGAGATTGCATAAATACACTATTTGGGTTGATGGAAGAAGAAAAATATTGTTACCTTTGATTGAAGAACCTGTTAGTAATGTTTGCACATTAGTGAAAGTTTTCTTGATGTAAGGAAGAAAGTTTGTGAAGGATTTGAAGAATAATGATGTATGTTTTGTTGTGATTCTGAACAAACCAAGTAAGAAAACAGAGGATAGTATCCCTGAGGAGATTAATAAGTTACTCACTGAGTATAATGAGATCATTTATAACAATGTACTTGATGGTTTTCCACCAAAGAGAAGCATTGATCATTGCATGGATCTAATCCCTGGAGCTAGTTTACCGAATAAGACACCACATCGGTTGACACCTACCCAGAATCAGGAATTGAACCGATAGATTCAAGAATTGTTGCAGAAAGGTTTGATCTAAGAAAGTTTGAGTCCTTGTGCAGTACCTATTGTATTGGCACCTAAGAAGAATGGAGAATGGCGAATGTGTACTGATTCTAGAGAAATCAACAAGATAACAATTAAATATAGGTTTCCTGTACCGAGAATGGATGATATAATAGACAATTTGACTAGAGCAAAGTATTTTACTAAAATTGAATACAAAAGTGGGTATCATCATATCAGAATCAGAGAAGGTGATGAGTGGAAGACTGCTTTCAAGACAAAAGAAGGTTTGTATGAGTGGTTGGTTATGCCTTTTGGTTTAACTAATGCACCGAGTACTTTTATGAGATTGATGAATGAAGTTTTGAAGAAATTCTTAGGTAAATTTGTGATTGTATATCTAGATGATATTTTGATATTCAGTAAGAACATAGAAGAACATTTGTTGCCTATTAAACAAGTATTGCAGAGGTTGAAAGAAGAAAAGTTACTGATAAATCTGAAAAAGTGTTCATTCATGAAAGAGGAGATTGTGTATTTGGGATTTGTGATTTTAGCTGATGGTTTGAAGATGGATCCTGAAAAGGTTGAAGCTATTTTGAATTAGCCTACACTTGAGAATGCTAGTGAGGTAAGATCATTTCATGGTTTGGCAATTTTTTACCGAAAGTTCATTAGGAATTTCAGTTCAATTTGTAATACTATGATTGAGACTATGAGAGGAGATAAAAGAGAATTCAAGTGGACACATGGAGCTGATAAACATTTTGAGACTCTGAAGCAAAAGGTTGTTGAATTACCTATTTTAGCATTGCCTGATTTCAATAAGGTATTTCAAGTGGAATGTGATGCAAGTGGAATTGCAATAGGAGTTGTGTTGAGTCAAGAAGGTAAACCTGTTGCTTTCTTTAGTGAAAAGTTGAATGATGCAAAAAGGAAATACTTTGTGTATGATCAAGAATTCTATGCTATTGTTCAAGCACTGAAGAAATGGAGACATTATTTGATATCGAGTGAATTTGTATTGTATACCGATCATAAATATTTACAGTATTTGGGTAGTTAGAATAAGTTGAATCAGAGACATATGAAATAGGTTGAGTATTTGCAGAGTTACACATTTGTGATAAAGCATAAGAGTGGAGTCACTAACCAAGTTGCAGATGCAATGGGTAGAAGGAGATCTTTGATGACCGAGATGAAAATTGAAGTTCTTGGTTTTGATGACATGAGAGATTCTTATGAATTTGATCCTGATTTTTTTGAGTCATGGAGAAAGTGCAGAGCACTTATTCTAGATCAACCGAGTACTAAATGGGAAGAATATTTCATTCAAGGAGGTATGTTATTTAAAGTTATTCAATTATGTATATCGAGAGGATCATTGAGAACTAATTTGATAAAAGAGAAACGTAGTAGTGGTCTGGCTGGACACTTTGGTGTTGACAAAACATTGAATTTGCTTAAGGAGAAATACTTTTGGTTGCAGTTGTATAAGAATGTTCAGAAATTTGTGAAAAGTTGTGGAGTTTTTCAAGTTGCAAAAGGAGTAAGTTAGAATACTGGATTGTATACATCGATTTATGTTCTTGAGAAACCTTGGATTGATATCAGTATGGATTTTGTTCTAGGCTTACTGAAGACAGTAAGAGGTAATGATTCAATATTTGTTGTTGTGGATAGATTTTCTAAAATGGCACATTTTATACCTTGTAGAAAGATATCAGATGCAGTACATATAGAAGATCTTTTCTTTAAGGAAATTTTCAGATTGCATGGATTATTGAGGAGTATCATCTCTAAACGAAGCATTAAATTTGTTGGATACTTTTGGAAGACCCTTTGGAGAAAGTTTGGCACCGAGTTGAAATATAGTTCTACATCTCACCCACAAACCGATGGACAGACAGAAGTTGTGAATAGAAGCTTGGGAAATCTTTTGAGATGTTTAGTTGGAGACACACCGAGTAATTGGGATTCTGTGTTGGCACAAGTAGAGTTTGCATACAATAATTAAGAGAATAGGAGTACTGGAAAAACACCTTTTGAGATTGTAAATGGCATACAACCAAGAGGTATATCAGATTTGAGGGATATTGTTGATGAAGGAAAGAGAAGTATTGAAGGAGTAAAGTTTGCTAAATACATGAAGACATTGCATGAAGATGTGAAACATAAGCTGGAGAAAATTAATAAAAAATACAAAGACAGAGCTGATAGATCAAGAAGACATATGAATTTTGGAGTCGGTGATGAAGTAATGGTTCATTTGAAGAAAGGAAGATTTCTTGTTGGAACATATGGGAAGCTAAAAATGAAGAAGTTTGGTCCTTGTAAGATTTTGAAGAGATTTGATAGTGGAAATGCTTATGAGATTGAGTTACTTGATGACATGGATATATCACCTATTTTCAACATTACTGATTTGTATGAGTATCATGAGTCAGATGAAGAAATGACAGTACCGAATGATTATCCTAAGAAATAGATAGAAGAAGTTGAGCAGATTTTGGAGCAAAGAATTGGCAAAAGTACAAGAGGAAAACAATATATGGAATATCTAGTAAAGTGGAAGAATATACTCGTTGAAGATAGTTCATGGATTTCACAATCTAAGTTGGATTCATCTCAGATCGTACCTGCTTCATGATTCAGAGAATCATTTCAAATAACCCTAGGTGTTTGATGCAGGAGCATCTTGGGTCCTTGGCAATCCTGTATCACCAAAAACATGTTTGTGTTTTCCTATGTTGCTTAGTTCATGCTTTGATCGAGTTGGTTCGGTGTTGCTCAGTTTCCTTTGTTTATCGGGGTTGGTCAGTTATCTCTTTGGTGCTCAGTGAATTTCCCTGGTGCTCGGTGATGCTTGTCTGATGCTCAGTTATCCTTGCTTACCAAGTTGTTTGTTTTAGTTCCCTGTTGAGGCTGACTCTTACAATTAATTATGGTCACAAATTTGATGCTGGAATCTACCATTGGGAAGTGTGTGGACCTAGATCTAGTTGTTCCTTCTGTTGATGGTGGATCTGAAGGCCGACTTGTTCGATAACCTCTTGTATATAATGTAATCATGTTTGTAGTTTTAGGGAGTTAGTTTAGTTAGAAGATAGAAGCTAGAATTTTGGAGATTATTTTAGATCCTCGCATGTTGTAGGAATTATGTACTTTAATTGTAATATCTGGCCTAAACTGGGAAGGCCTTACAGTCTGACATGTATGATTCAATTGAAATAAATATATGAAATAAATCTACATTCTCTCTCTCACTTGTGTGTTGTGGCTTCCATGTGTGACCTCTGTAAGGTGGATCTGGTTAGGGTGTGCCTTTGGCCCCTCTCCCCATCCTCCCTTGCATTATATAGCTAGGGTAAATTGAATTGGAGACATTTTAAATGAGTAGAGCTTTTACAAAGCTATACATTTATTTTGAAGCATATAAGTGGGAGGTCTAATAGGGTTGTAGATGCCTTAAGTAGGAGGAAAATATTGCTGACAGAAATGCAGTTTGAAGTGGTTGGGTTTAATGAACTCAAGACCCTATATCCTGAAGATCTTGATTTTGCAAAGGCTTGGAAGGCTTGCAAGGAACCTGTTACTCTGAACAAGACAAGGTGGTTGGACTACATGATCCAAGATGGAATGTTGTTTAAGGGAAGCCAAAAATGCATTCCAAGGAGTTCCTTGGGAGAGAATTTGATAAAGGAGAAGCATAGTGGGGGAATGATAGGACACTTTGGTTGAGATAAGACCATTGCTATTATTAGTGAGCATTATTATTGGCCACAATTGTCATAGGATGTGAATAAATTTGTGTAGAGTTGTTGTGTATGTTAGATGGCTAAAGGAGTCAGTCAAAATATAGGAATTAATCAGCCATTACCTATACCATGAAGGCTTTGGGAGGATATAAGTATGGATTTCATTATTGGCTTACCAACGACAAAGAGAGGTAATGATTCAGTGTTTGTGGTGGTTGATATGTTTTTAAAGATGGCTCATTTCATATCTTTCCATAAGACCCATGATGCAGTCCACATTGTTGATATATTCTTTAGAGAGGTGGTGAGATTACATGGTCTTCCAAAGAGTATAGTTTCATATTGTGATATAAAGTTTGTTGGTGATGTAGGGACTTCCAACAGTCATAACTTTTGACTCAGTTGTCTATTTATCTTGAAATTTTACAGGTAGATTCTTTAGGAGAAGCCATTTGGATTGTCAATAGAGCTCAACTCGATAGGTTGTCATTTTGACATCTTTTCGGAAGCCAAAAAGTTTGTTTGGCCCTCCAAAATTGGCTTTTAGTGTTTTTTTTGGAGATTTTAGAAAGTTGTGTTTTTTAATAACTTTGAAATTGTGTTTCTAATTTCAAAGATTAGTTGGCATTTCTTCTTATCTTAGTTTAGGGCAGCTTTAGGAGAAAAATAAAAATTTTAGGAGTTGTTTTGAAAATTACCAAAAATGGAAAAAATAGATTTTGTGAAATCTACCAGAAATGGTAATTCTGAATTTGGTTAAATTAGTGTTTTCCTATTATTGTAAGACATAGAGGACAGTTGGATGAATAATGAAGAGTTGTGAATTCTGAAGCAATTTATTGTGTATTCATATTTTCTTTATAATACTTATGCATGGTTAAAATTGGGTTGCATCAGTTGGGTATTTCTGAAGAACCTTGTGGAAGAAGTTGAAGAAAGAGTTGAATTTTAGTTATACACACCACCCCCAAACCGATGGGCACACTAAAGTAGTGAATAGGATTCTGGGTAACCTATTGTGATACTTAGTGGGAGATAAACCCAAGAGGTGGGACTTGATCCTACCCCAAGAAAAAATTTCGTACTGATTGGTCACCATTCCAAATTGTATATGGAGGTAGTCCAAGGATTGTACCAGAATTGAGGAAGATGGACCGAGGAAACATGACAAGTGCTAAGGCAAAAGACTTTACAAAGCACATCAAGAACCCACATGAAGAAGTAAGGGAGAAAATCAATAAGATGAACATGCAATATAAAGTTAAGGTAGATCAGAAGAGGAGGCATAAGGAGTTTGAAGTTGCATATGAGGTGATAGTGTATTTGAGGAAGGAAATATTTTTCTAGTGGGAACCTAGAATAAGTTGAAGATGAAGAAGTTTGGTCCCTGCAAAATTCTGAAGAAGCATGATTCAGAGAGTGTATATGAGGTAGAGTTGCTAGATGGAATCAATATTTCCCCTATTTTCAACATTACAGATTTAATAGAAAAGTGAGGAGGTGGAACAGAGGAGGATCATGCACTAGATCAGTGTAACATCCCCATACCTACTTCATCGAAGGAGGAGATCGAAGCAATATTTGATAGTTGTGTGGGAAGGAGTACTAGAAATAGACAGTATGAAGAGTATTTGGTGAACTGGAAGGGAAGACCTATGGAAGACTTGGCCTAGTTATCCAAAGTAGAGGTCGACCATTTAGGTTTTCCTCAACCAATTGAGAAGTGATAAGATCACTTTTCAAATTACCTTGGGTGTCTGATACAAGAGCATCTAGTGGTGTCATGGCAATCCTGCATCACCCAAAAATATTAGTTCTTTCTAGCTTCTATTTGATGTTTTGTATTTATGGATACCCATTTGGGAAAAATAGAGATTCCAATTCTCAGAACCCCATTGTTGTATTTCTAGGTCAATTTCCTATTTTTTAAGAAGTTTCTACTTTTTATGGAAAACATGCTATTTTATAGGAGGGATTGAATTATAACTTAGTAAGGGAAATAAATGATAGGGAATCTTATAAATAAAAAATACACACTTTGGAGAAAGAATTGGGTCAAAATCTTTTACTGTTTAAAAGTTATTACAATTTTTTAGTTTCTCAAAACCTTTAGAATCAGGCTTGAGGCACTAAATGATTGCGTAGGGCCTCAAAAATTAAGGAAACATATTTTCTCATCCGTAGGGTTGTAGAGAACTTAAAGAGATTTCCAACGATGGAAATAGTTTGTCAATCAAAGTTCGAGATCAAAATTTATGCCTTCCAAAAATTGGGACACTTTTTCAGGAACTAATTATTTTTTCACATGGTTTAAAGATAATTAAAATCCGCTATTTTGTTGCCCAATTTCCAATTTAACAAATGTAAAATGTATTTTGGGTTAGAACCCTAAAAATAGGCTATTTATAACCCATCTTTAAGGTAGGAAGGCAATTTTCTAGGAAGGAAGATATTGTAGGAAAAGGGGTTTTTAGAATATGATAATTTTTTAGCTTGTGAGGCAAGTAGGTTGTTTACTAATTACAATGTGCATGTAATAAGAATCTTATTTAGGTAATAGAAATTCTCTTTCTTTTTATGTCCTTCAATTCTCGTGTGGTGTTCCCTCATCTGTTTATGTGCTTGTAAATGTGTTATACCCATAAAAACACTTTTTGAGAACCTTTTTGAATCTTAAACTAAGTTTTTTAAAGGTCCTTAAAGACAAGACACCGTATTTTTTTTTTTATCTCATGTGTGTGTTACAAGTTAGAAAAAAAATAAGAAATTTGTGCAAACATAGATTGGAAAGCTTCAAACTTTAGCCTAATTCAATGGCAGAACACTCAAACCCTGTAGATAGTCATATGATAACTTACCTTCAGTCATATTTGTTACAATGGTGAGATAGACTGATTGTGCCCTTTGTCTCCTTAGCATTGCCAACACATCTATGGTTCATGACATGGTTTAATAGCCTCTTGTGTCTTCTATAAGTCTGGTGATTGTATTAAGAATTAATAGGTTGATCTTTTGGTGCAATGACAACTAGTAGTTGTAACAGGTGGTATCAGAGCTTGGTCACAGGTTCAAACCCCGCATTTGTGTTGGAAGGGGATTGACACAATGGTGAGAAAGACTGATTGCGCCCTTGGCATCATTAGCATTTATAGCACAATGGTGGTTTGTGACATGGTTTAACAACCTTATGTGTCTTCTATAAGTCTAGTGGTTGTATCAGACATTAACAGGTCAATCTTTTGGTGCAACAAAAACTGCTAGTTGTAACAATATCATGACCCTGAGTTGTATGTTCTCATGTCTTTCTTCATATGAAGTTTTCAATCCTGCATAGAATATTTCCCTTACTCATACCTAGTTCTTTAGTCACATGGTGGGGATCAATTAATCATATCACAGTCTTTTGTTGTATGGTATCCAATCATGAGTTGTATGACGAGGTCACAAAGAGTCATATGTATAGAGTCATACCCTAGATAGTGGGAACTTTGGTATAGTCTAGGTCAACTTTAATCACAAATTTTGATACTCTTTTTGGTCCTTTTTAAGGTGAGATCATCATAGTTTGTAAAACAAGGCATTAACACCCTACTATCACACATTTGGTTCAATTAGTCCTTGTTCAATCAATCAGTATTTGTGCTCTTGTTTTGTTCAATCAATACAAACATTTAATTTTAGAGGTTGTCATTAGGGATTATAAAAACCTCATCATAGACCTCCTATATCAAACATCAATATTTCAATTCAAATCAACCTTGGAAAAATATTGCACAATCTATCCACAATCAAACACCTATCAATTCTACTTGTGTGGACTTAACTCAGTCATCTTATGTTCATGGTTAATAAAAGATCCAACTAGTACCATTTGGAACAAGACTCTGAAAAAAACATTGCTATCAATTGATCACTTTTGACCAAGGAGAGACATCAATAATTGATCCTCTATTTTCTCAAGAATCACCTAATTAAACAAACCAAGATAATCAAACTACTCCAAACATTTCATGTCAAGAGACTGATTGGAGTGGACATCATGTCCATTATAATCAAAGAAACCATAGTAGCCAAATAAATCATGATAGTTTTGATAGTAATAACCAAGGATAAATTTAGAAAATGTCAACAAGATAAGAGATTTCAAAGGATGATGGAGAAAATCCTAAACACAGATAAAGAAAGGTACTTCATGCACCTAGATTCCATGGGAGTTAAGCTTCCTAAAGATTTCAATGTAGATCAACTGAAAACACAAGAAGAAGAAACCCCTATATCTCTTCTCACTAAAAAGCTTCATGCTTTGCAATCTGAAATCAAAGACCTCAAGAAAGAAAAGGATGAACCTTCAAAGAAGCACTCACTTGAGTTCATATGTCCTTTCCCTTTCGATAAATATTTTCACATGACGCTATTCCCTTCAAACATTGACATACCCAAATATGATAAATACACCACAAATACTAATCCTCAAGACCATGCGAGGGATTTTTGTACTCTTAGTATGGACTTCATGCATGAGAAAACTTATATTATGAGGTTATTTCCTAGGATTTTGGGAGGGAAATCCATGGAATGGTTCTCTAAGTTTCCCCTGAGTATCAAATCCTTTGACAACTTAATCAAATGAATCATCCAACAACACTCTTACAACATACAACACATTGTCACAATGCTAGATCTTTGTAAAACTAAAAAAAGAGTTGGAGGAGAATCCTTTATCACTTTCCTTCAAAGGTGGAGAAAGACATTCACGAGATATCCTAGACAAATTCCTAAAATTGAGAAAATGGATATCTTCATTAACAATTTGATCCCAGAAATGAATTTTCTCTTTAATTGCAATGTACGTCTAGTTTTGATAAAATGGTGGATAATGCTATCAAAATTGAAGATGTTTTGGTGAGAAAGGGGGAGGTCAAGCTCTACAAAGAAACCAAGTTCTCTAACAATTCAAATTACAACAATAACGATAAATCTAAATTCTAGAATAAAAACAAAAACATGGTAAATGATGGAGTTCTAGATGCATCCAACATCAAACCGAAGCAACTAGTTTTGAATCTTTCAAGTAGCATCCAAGCTGCTAAAGCTCCTAATACTATATTCGCATTATGTTTTAAACTATTGATAAAAATAAAGTCATGGATAAAAAGAAACTAGAGTCTGTATGGAATGATATCTTCTTAAGTCTGCAAAGTTCTTACAAGAGAATCCTTCCATTCATAGATTGTAAAAAATATAATAATTATTATATTAGTTATTTTAAATGGGATATGCTTAGTAAAACATATAGTATGCAAGGTTTTATAACCTTATATTAGAACAATTCATAAATTTTATAAGGGTAATGACCCCTAATAACATTATGTTCTGACAATAAATACCTAAACTACCTCTTTCTCAACTTTTTATCATCCATGCATCGATCTTAAAATCTTAGACTCTTTTTGATTTACAATAGTCAATATTGGTTAGGGGAACCTAGGATCCTACCTTGTAATTTATAATATTACCACACTATAATGATCAATCCTTTCTTAGAAAATCTCTTCAGGAGTGTGATAAAGTATTGAATCAATATTTGGACAGAAAAGTAGGGAAGGAGAGTGAAAGGGGAAGCAAGTTTAAGGCCAAAACACTATACCATTTATCGAGTTGCATTACCCTTAGACACTTGATTGAGAATGTTTAGGAGAAACAAGTAAGATATGTCTTTTTTTGCTTCGTTGACTTCAACAAATATTTTGATACTATCCCTATAAGCAAACCACGAAGTAGAATGTCCAAGAGTTAGGTGTTCCAAAAAAGTATAGAGCTAATTTGTATAGGTTATACATTCAAGTCAGAGCCAAAATTAGTTACAAGCAAGGATTATCAAAATGCCTTGGAAGTGACATTTGGGTAAAGCATGAAGGTTTCTCATTATCTCCCATGCTATTTGCATTGCACATTGAAAGATTAGAGGAACACATAGAAAATTTTGGTGGTGGAGGGTGTTCACTTGACTAGCTATATTATAAAGCTACTGGTATGTGTTGAAATCTTAGTTTAATGGAAAAAATTATGAATTATTCGAGGGAACACTTGAAAGATCTTGAATAATTTTGTGAAGAGGTTGGGGTGTAGGTGAATATTTTTTAAACTAAGGTTACGATCTTTACCTTGAAGAGAAAGAAGACTTATATGGAATTTGTCTTCAAATACAACCCTTTGTAAGTGATTAATGATTACAAATGTCTTGACCTTGATTTCCATAATAAGTTTAGTTGGGAGACATGTAGAATAAAAAAGATACAAGGTGGATAAAAAACCTTATACTCACTGCAAAATAGATGCAAACGGGATGGATTTTGGGATTGAAAACTTAGAAAACTCTATTTGGGTTGTTAGTTGTGTCAATGGTGCTATATGTGTGTGAAGTTTGGGGTGACAATACATAACATGAAATGTAGACGTATATAAAGATTTCAAAAGCATCTAGTCTCAAGCAGCCTCAAAATAAAATCATATTATTCCTTTCTTGTGGAGACATTGACTTTGACCCATTTGCTAGGTTATTTGAAGAGGCTAGAGAACATGGAGCCATCTTGTTGGCCCAAAGTGGTAGTAGAAGAAAAATTAGTTAGAAGGAACAACACGTGGATGATACAAAATAACAAGTGGATGAATATGTGGAATATCAACATAAAAAAGTGTTAAAATAACAATAGAGAAATCAATAAGTATGACCAAAAAAAATTCAAAAAAAGCACGTGGACAAAACAAATAGGGAGGAAAAGAGAATACTATATCAAGCATTACCATGCATAAAAGAACTATACAAGACAAAAACTAAATGTAAAGCAAAAATGTTTATGGCTCAACTAAGAACTAGTTCACACCAACTTAGATGTGAAATTGGAAGGTGGGCAATGCCTAAAGAAGAGTGGGCATATAGAATATGTTGCTATTGTACTTTGGACCTAGTAGAAATGGAATGCCACTACATCATGGAGCATTTGTCTTATATGAACATTTAGGCTAATTACATAAAATTTTTAAATGTACACTCTTTAATTAATTTGTTTGAAGAAGGAAGGATAACCAAAACTGCTGAATACTAAAGTGATTGGAATTAACAAGAGAAAATTGAAATCCAAGAAGGAAAAAAGATCAAAATAATGATGGTATTGAGAGTTTATTTACTTTTTAATCTTTTGTACTTTTAAAACCGTTGACTACTTTTAGAACTATAAATTATGTCAGATATGCAAAATTTCTGAATTAGATTGTGTAATAGTTTTAAGAGCAATGTTTAACATCACTAATATAATAGAAAGCTAAAAAGAACTTACAAATTTTAAAAATTTCCCTCTTTTTAAAAAATAATCTTCAAATAACCTTGTTATTGGTACCTACAAGCTTCTTGCGCTCGTACACCGACATGTAGAGGGAAAAAACATGAATTTTATATCATATCCCATGTACATCCAGCGCAATTACTAGATTTTGAAATAGCAAACCACATCAAACGCTACAGAAGATCAAAGGTGGCGTCGAATCTCGTTATCTGGTTAGAACGCTATGGTAAGTAGATTTTTCCCTTTCTTTTCAGTTTGCTCGATAATTCCTCCTTCCACTTGTTCTCAAATGTGAAGCCATGACAAGGCAGTTCTTTCAATTGCAAGACTTTGAGGGTTTGGCAATGTAAAAGATTAAAACAAATAACGGCGTGCACTGTGTACTTTGCAGGGTTCAGGCAATGGGTTGGAAGAGTGCTTAAAGCTTCTAAGAGGTGAAAAGGATGAACAGCGCCTAGCTGGATTACTTCTGGCAACCAAATTCTGCCAAGGCGATGATAAGGACTCGGTTGTCAAAGTCTTTAATGCAGTGGGAATGCTGTTTTTGGACCGCCTTTTGAAGACAGGTGAGCTCTGCTTTTCTTGGTAACTTGAACTTTAATTGATTCTTAAATTTTTATTTCAATCACTTTGTTAAACTGCTGGAAAAATCTGAGTTTGAATATAGTTTTAGTTTGCATCTACTTCTAAATGTTCCTTAAGCAGACATAAATGTTTGTGGGTATTACTTTAATATTTTTCTTCATGAGTAAGAAAATGGCTTATTCTAAAATGCTTGTGTGTGTTACTATAGTATTTTTTCATGCTGTTAAAATTGGCTTGAAATAAAATTGTGATGGTTACTTCCCTATTTTTTTCCCTCTTTGCGGTTAAAATGTTGCTTATGCGATTTGGTTAATACACTATGATTAGAGACTTTATTCGGAGATCATACAGTATTATCATCATGCTTATCTATGGACTAACTGATCAAATATATCATACACCTTGGCCCACGCAAAAATGCCTTGAGGGTTTAACTATTACTAAACCAGATGCTCTGAGGTGGGCTTTAAGACCATGCATATATTATAAGATATAATTGTCTTTTCTTTACAACATCAATCAGCAAGTAACTCTACATGATTTAGCAAACATGAAATATGACAATTGAACTTTGTAAACGCTGCAGTGTGTGTATGTGTGCGTTCATCTGCATTGATGTGTGTCTGTGTGCGTGCACATGTGCATATGCATGTGCATGTGCACATGCTTGTGTGCTTGTGCATAGTTGTGTTTGTGGATGTATGCACATGCAAGCATATGTGCATGTGTGCTTATGTACAAGCACATGCATGTGTATATGAGCATGTGCACATCCACATGTGCATGGGTGCATGCACATCAATGGTTGCATTAGCTACATGTGAAAGTAGATGATACATCCTGCAGGCAGCTTCCTTTCCAATTTTGCCATCTCTTTTTTTATAAATGATATCATACTAATTGTTAGGTCTCTTGTTTATCTTTACTCTTTAGAAGAGTTTATACTTTATGACCACTTTCTTGTAATCATGGCTGTTGGGTAGCAACATGGATTTCAATATAGCCCTAAATATTCACTTCTGACTTTAGATCAGGAGTTGCGACACCAATATTCAAATTCTTCAGGCCTTAGCAATAGATGTGAAGCTATTAACAACAGATACCCAAAATCATAGACATCTCCATCTAAAATGCATTTGGAACTTCCTGCCTTGCTGCTGCATATGTGTGCCCATTTACCAGGCTTGGACGAAAACTCAGGATTCTCAGGAAGCAGCTGAAATGGGCTTCCTGCTTCTGGGTTGTTTCCATGTATAACTAGTAGGTGAGAACTGGGGATGCTTGAGCTTTGCTTCAAAAGATGACTGGTGTTGGCATAGCTTCTAGACTTCCAGTGCATTCACAGTGCTGTGTCAATGTCTCTCCTGAATTTGAAATCTTTCTTTGCTATATTTTATTCATTGACTTGCCAAAGCTTTCTTTCTATTCAGTATGGAGTCTGGAGGATTTGACATAACTCCATCCTTAGAGCTTCTGCTCAAACTATCTCATTGCTTATCTTAAACTTGTTTGTTCTTCTCCATCTGATCCTCTGAGCAGTTTGATGCCCAATGAAAGCAATGCACAAACGAATTTTTTGTGGCTGTTGTTTGACAAAGGCCTAATATTAGCATTTTAATGACTTTGGGTGAGCTGATTTTTATACATTTGTTATGGGTTTAATGCCAAAAAAAATTATAATATAAATTATATGCTGAGGTAGTTGCCTGGTCTGTTGCAATGTCCCAATTAACATGCTTATGCAAATCCGGCCTTAATCCTTCTACACATACTAATTATTTGGATGACATCATAACAACTATATCAGATTCTTATATTAAAATCAGATCTTAAATTACTCAGATTGAACTCACTTTTAACAGATTAGCATTAGCATCACATTCTAAATAAAGGTATTGATCTCCTTTTTACTAATAAATAGTGAATAACATATATGCTTCTTGGACTTCTTATTTCAACAATGATTGTATTACATTTAAATAATTCTGCAACATCAGAATTTACAACATCAATAGGCTCTTGTATTCATACTGACAGCAATAGCAAATTGAACCAACATAGTGTGGTTGGATCTGCAATTCATGAAGCTCAAATGTGCCTCTAAAGTGAAACTGCTCTTTGAAATCAATAGGGTTTTCATCCTAGATCTCAAAATGGTTTCCTGAAAGGGATTTGTGGAAAGTGTAGGTAATAATCCTTGAATGGATGTGTTTGCTCCTTTATCTCGTTCACAAACAGTAACTGGTTGGTCACAAAATAATTCCACAATTTCAAATTTGAAAGCTATGACACCAAATTCAGACCGCTGTTGACTTTATGGCACATGTTGAGGAGTTTAAAAGACAATGGAAATAAAGATAGAAAGATTAAGGGTAGGGGGTTGGAAATACTACAAGGTGTAGGTTGATGCATTGATGTTGAGCTACAGGCATTTTGGTAAAGACACGTTCAAAAGTCCACCAAATACAAAGGGGAAATGGGGAAACAACAGAGGGTCTAATGGGATGGAGAAATTTGAAACTTTGGAACTTTGTTAGAAAGAAGGGACAAGCGGAGTTGGAAGGAAATACATACTTAGAAGCGGAAAATACATAGTACATGAGACCATGGGAGATACAAGAAGAAACCTAATATGCACATACTTAAATTGACTGGAAATGAAGCATGCCAAGTCTGGCTTGCTCAAAATCATCAAGCACCCACAGGTTTGGATGTTCCAATTTTTAAGGGCCTTCTCATATTGCATCTTCCACGTGAAGATATTTCTATTGAATCAAATACTTCCTAGTACTTATATTTATCAACTTCCTCTCACTCACATCCATGATTATTTTGGGAATCAAAACTAGCTTGCCTTCATCAATCAGAGGTAGCTTGTTTGAAGGTAATATGTGTTCTCCCAACTCTCCTCTGAGACAAGACACTTGAAAGACATTGTGCATCTTACTTTCCTTTGGCAGCTCCAACTCATAGGCCACTTCACCAATCCTTATCCAAATTATTGAAAGGTCTGTAAAAATGCGGTTTGAGTTTTTTCGATGCATTTGCTTTCAAGGAAGATTGCTTGTATGGTTGCAATCTTGCAAACACCATATCTCTAACCTTAAATGTTATCCAACCTTACGGTAGTTTGCATTTTACACCTTTTCTTGATTAGTCTACTAGAGATTTTTTCAAAGTGACTCGAGGATTTATTGGCTTTGTTTGATTAGATCACTCACTCTCAAAACCCTACCATCTAATAGAGCAAGGTCAACAAAGCTTCGAGCTTCATACACTTATAGAAAAGCATGAACGAAAATCATCTCAATAGACACGTGATAAGTGGTTTTATAATAGTGCTCTCCTAGACGAAGCCATTTGATCCATGTCTTCTAATGATTAGCAACATAGTTTCTCAAATAATCTTCCATCCATTTTTCACAATCTTGAATTGGCCATCTATTTGTGGGTGGTAGCTAGTGTTGGGGGGTGAGCTTGGCTCTTTCCAAAAGAATAGCTCTTGTGAAAACAAACTCAAGAAACAATCGTCTCTATCACTCATTATGCTTTGGGGTGGTCCATGGAGTTCTGGCATTTCCTTAAAGAATAGACTGACAACTTGTGGTGCTTGAAAGTGTGAAGAAATAGAAAATAAATGTGCATACTTCGTGAGTGCATCTACAACAACATATATGTAGTCCTTACCTTGATTTAGGAAGCTAAGTGATGGAATCCATTGAGACACTCTGCCCCTTTTGTTCTGAAATAGGTGAGGGTCGCAAAAGTCCTATTGGGAATGTTTGTGCTGTTTTAGTCTTTTGACAAATGATGCACTCTTTGATATGATTGAGTACATCATCTTTGAGTTTGTTCCATGTGAATCTTTCCCAGATATGCTTGTAGGTCTCAAAATACCCAAGGAGTTGCGCGAATGGACTATTATCCTTTGTAGAGACTGATTTCATTGCAAAATATGTACATGTACATGCCATTGAGCAACTCTTAAAACACATTAGCTCCAATTGCATTCTTAGCATAGTTTGCTTTGATTTCAATCTTCCAATCAAGAGAGATTTTAGACATCGAACATAGATTTGTCCTATAGGATAATGCATAGCAATAACATTTTTCTTTCTTTTAATATGCTTGATGTTAAATTCATGCGCTTGAAGTGTGCTAACCCACTTTTGTTGCTACTCGTTTAGATCCTTTTGATTGAAAAAATATCTCAAGCTATTATGATCACTCTTGATTGCAAATTTTCCAACCACCCAGTATTGCGTAAATCTGATTAATGTGTGCATGATAGGTACCATTTCCTTATCATATATCGAGGATTGTCTTTCCATCTCCACGAGTTTTGGACTCTCGAATGCATTTGGGTGCTTGTTTTCCACAAGCATGACTCCAATTCCTTCTCCCAATTCATTGCGTTCCATGAATGGAGAAATCCAAAATAACTAATATGGGACATGAGCTCATTACCTCTTTCAATTTGTCAAGTGCTCATTGTGCAAGACAAACATGGCTCCAATTCCTCTCCCATTGCATTGCATTTTATAATGAAAGGAATGGAGAAATTCAAAATAACTAATATGGGACATGAGCTGATTACCTCTTTCAATTTGTCAAATGTTCATTGTGCAACCCCATTCCACGCGAAAGCTCCCTTGTTTGTTAGATTAGTTAAGGGCATGGCTGTTAAAGTAATATTGTTATATTTAGCTTATAATGGTCATTTAAGTTGTTTAGTTAGTTTTCCCATGTTTAGTTAGCTTATATTACTACTGAATCAAATACTTCCTGGTGCATTTATTTTTCAACTTCCTCTCACTCATGTCCATGATTATTTTGGGAATCAAAACTAGCTTGCCTTCATCAATCAGAGGTAGCTTGTTTGAAGGTACTATATGTTTGCCCAACTCTCCTTGACAAGACTCACGAAAGATATTGTGCATCTTACTTTCCTTTGGCAACTTCAACTCATAGGCCACTTCATGTGATTTTTCTATGAGAAATATGTATTTTTTCTTTGCTTGCAATTTGAAGTCCACATGCCCTTCCTATGCCTGAGCATCATTTTTATTCTATTCACATGTCTAGGCTTTTTTGTTGTTGCAATGCTTCTATTTGTCTGTGCAACTTCTGGGTGGCACACCATGCCATTTTTTTCGTTGCTCATCATGGATGTACTTTGCACTGGTTTTTTTGAGCTATTGTTTTTAAAAAATTGTGGTTGATTGAAAATTACATCTGTCTTTGGTCCATGCCGCCTTTGATCCATGATTTCAAGCTCATGCCTAGGGCTTTCTTGCTGCACAAGGGATTTTTTTGCAACAGCTCTGCAATTGAACTTCTCCCCTAAAAAAATCACAAAGTTTCTCCTGCAAAAATCAAAGGTTTTCTAAGCTTGGGATTTACCGCATTTTAAAAGATTTGTGAGGTTTTTGGTTTGACAGTTTTTACTAAATCATGTGTTCCTTTTGCTTGCCTAAGGTTCTCAATCTGTAACAATCTCTTCCAATTTTTTGATAAAACCATGGGTATTGTTTGCAGGTTTTTACTGATTTTTTATCAAGAAATATCAAAGCTATTTGAAAATCTTCATTTTATCTCGTTTTCCCTGGTTTTGGATAGCAGGAAGGATGGCTTCATTGCCCTTGGAAGGCAGCCAAAGGTTTAGTGACAATAATTATAATACTTAGAAATAGAGGATACTCACCATTTTGAGTACTAGTGTATTGATCAGATTGTTCTTGATAAATTTTCTGGTCCCCCAATTGCGGATAAAGACGAGGACAAGTTTGATGAGCATAACTGTGAAACGGTTATGCTACTCAAGTTATCTGTCACTGATGAGATGCTTCTAGAAGTGCCTTCTGGCAAGATTATTGTAGAAATTTGGACTCACTTGAAGAATCTGCATGAGATGTCAGATAAAGGCAGACCTTTCTTCCTTAAAAATATGTTCTTGATCATGATGGATAACAAGATGCTTTGTAGGGTCATTTAATGGAGATCAAAGACATTCAAGATCAATTGGAGGCCATTGGTTGCAAGATGGAAGAAGAGGATATGGTCGTTATCACGCTGAAAAGCTTACCCCAATCCTATGAGCACTTCATCGAAACTTTTCAACATCACCTCTACTGTATGGAAACTTAAAACAAAGAAAAAAAAGAGAAAAAGTATTACAAAATTTAGAGTTTAAATTGTACAAATCTTCAATTTTAAAAATTCAGGAAATAAAGAAATCAAGCAAACAATATATTTTACAACAAAAATGATAATTAATTATCTCGCCACTGCATCATGCTTGTCCATCTTTCAACTTTTGTTTTTAATTGATTGATGGGAATCAGCAGTAGTGTTAGGTACAATAGATAATTTTAATTGGGATACTCTAGGTTCCATCCTATCACTGTCATTGCCACATGGTCGAAGATCTAGGGAATAGAGGAATCAAAGAAGTCTCCATGAAGGCTTTTATCTTTTCTTTGTGCCTCTTTATGGTTCCTTTTTTCAGTCAAAGGTCTCTAATTGACTTCGCATCTCATGCACAACATTAAGAGGTATAGTTGGCTACAAAGTTAACCATGGCATAGAATTTGTGCTGGATAATATTTCAATTAATCAATGTCCCCTCCACTTACTTTTGTCTTGCAATGTTTGCAAACCAATTCCCCTTTCTTTGCCCTTGGGGCAATGTGTTTCCAAACAGGGCCCTTTCTAATTGGGGCTGCACATTAGAACAGGTTATAAATTTGAATTATGTTGCAATGACAAATAAATAGAAACTAAATTTATGTTTAGGTTTACTAGATAATCTAAGTTAAAAAAAGAAGAAAAAGTTAAAGTATTGCGATATTGCTATCAAGATTCAATTGTGTACGACTCCAACTCATGTGTACTTAACCATGGAGTTTCCTTAAGGTTAAAACTTAAAACCACTTAGCTTGCTAGCCCATTTGCAAAACATTCAGCAAGTGTCGTGCCTTATGAACCATTCATTATAGAGCCCCTTTAGCTCATCAATTGATAAGTAGGAGATGTCTCCTACTTATCAAAGTAAAACTAGTTAGTGCTTTCAGCTAACAAATAAAAAAAGCCTTGGGTTTGCTCTATGAAATCTCAAATGAAAAAAAATGAACAAATGTAGAAGTCAAGTGAAAGAAAATTAAAAAAAATCTAATTTAGTTAGTATTTGCCACCAAAAGTAGAGAAAAAATTAGAAAAACAAGTATAGGGTGTGTTCTATGAATCTTAAACGAAAAAAATCAAACAACCGTAGAAAACAAGTGAAGTAAAATAAAAAATTCAAAGCAAGAGAATTCTTCTTCAAATTTGCTTCAACTTGACTGTGTATTGCTCCAAATCAATGGCAGTCTCTTCCAAATCCACTGTGGTCTCTTTTAGGTGCACCAAGGGTTGCTACTAGCCCACCCCAGTTGCATGCAATCAATGTTTGCTGGTTTTTGCTTCTGTAGCATTTGATTTAAGCTCTAATACTTCTTGACTTTTTCTTCTTTGTGCTTTCTAATACAATGAACATGTTCTAAGAGTTTTTAGAGTTACTTCTGTAGCATTAGGTATTGCTGATTTTTTATTTCTTGATTTGTGTGGATGACTTAATGGGTGGTCTTAGGAGTGGGGCTGGCTGGATTGAACAAGTTTGGCAGTGTTGGCAGGTTTGAGTAGACTCACTAGGTAACTTGGTCTTGGGTCTTTTGAACTTGTTGTATATTTATATATATATATATATATATATATATAGAGAGAGAGAGAGTCTCACACAAAATGCGGACTAGAACACTATAATAATACCAAAATGCAGTAAAATCTCTCAAGCAAATAAGGATGGCTTGGGAGACCAACGCATTTCATTAGAACTCTTACATCATATATCAAAAACAAGAAATGACCAACTTATAGACAGCAGTACTAAGTAAAATACATTTAACATATTTAATGTAATGTCCCTTAGTGAGACCTTACTTGATTTACCCTAGAATTCTCAAGTAGGGTTTTGATTGTGCTTGGAAATGGCAATTTACATAGTCTCTGTAAAGTTCCCTATTAGGAAGCACAATGCATTCAAATCAGATTAAATTAAGAAACAATTAATGATTCATAATACATTTGACAGTTACATACTTAAGCCCCAATTCCTTACTTCTCTCCTAAACATCAACCCTAAGGAGGACAGGGATTGACTTGTCACAAGGCGCTTGACACTAATCTACACGTAGGCTCCCTCAATGCTTCAGGACCCCGTCCTTATCCCATCTTGGGATTCACCTACCTTGTGAGGATTTACTCTGCCTCTCCCTACACAACACCAACCTATCCTCTTAATATTAGTATATTGTAATGTTTCTTTAATGGTCATCTTAGTTTATTAGGTAGTTTCTATTTTCGTCTTTAGTTCACGATTGTTTCTTTTAGAAATATTGTCTTTGTAAATCTATATAAGGAGCTTTCATCTCCTCTATTTAATACAACACCGATTTACCATAACATGGTATTAGAGCCAATGGGGTTTTTCAAAATTTGGCGAATTTTTTAAAATAAAATTTGTAGCCTTTTGTTTTTGATGATTTTTTAATAAAAAATTCGTTTGGGGTTTTGATTTTCTGAAAATCGTGGGTTTTGGAGTGCCTTTTTCTTGTACAAGCAACGAGGGCTTTTTGTTTAAGCTGCATGACTTTTGTTTCCTGTGCCGTGTTCTTTTTTAGGGCCCACATGCCCATTCTTCACGCTCGCAACTCTTCTATGAAGACGAATATGTGTTTTTTCTTTCATTTGCGACAAGAGGGTTTGCAGGCCTGTGAGTTTATTTTCTCTATTTTCTGGCAACCTGCACAACGAGGTTGATGTTTTGTTCCTTTTTTTTTGCCCTCATCTGTGCGAGAGTCGATTTCGCGCCACGATGTTTCTGTGCGACATTTTTTGGTTTGTGCCTGTGTTTCAGTCTGAGAATGGTGTCGTTTTTTAAGGCTCCTACACAGATTGCATTTTTCGACGTGATTTTCACCCATTTTCTGCTCGCATCGTGACGCATTTTTGCCGCTCACTTTTGGCATGATCTCTTTGATGTCTGTGTTTCGTTCTTCAGCCTGCATGACGACTCCGGGTAGTTGAAGAAAATTGTGTTGCTACACGACAATCAACTAGGGTTTTTGCAATTTTGGAGAGTGTTGAGGATTTTTTTGTGGTGGCTTTGTCTTTGAGATTCCTGCGACTAGGGTTTGCTTTATTCTGTGGGTTTTAATATTTTTTTCCTTAATTTTTTTTTTATGGGTTTTAATAAAAAGAAAATATTATGTGGGTTTTTAATCAATACACCAATTGCAATTAAATTCATTTAAAGGAATAACAGTGGTCCTCTTTACCTGATGGGGGCACATCACGTTCTTGATGTTGTCTACCCGAATCATGCTCAACTTGGTCACCATGATCTACATGCTCTAAAATAAAAACAATAAAGGTTACATTAATTACTACGCCAATTTCAATTAAACATGTTTAATTGTATTAATAATTATATAAAAAAAATTGTTTAGCAGATGAATACCTCCATTATTGGGATCCACACCACGACCTTCATCATGTGCAGGTTGTGTTCCACCCATAGCAAGTTGCATTCCAATGTCATGTGCATTGTTATCATTACTTGATTATTTAAAACAAACAGTCACTTTATGTTGGAAATTAACATCAAATAGATTATTGCTCAAGTATTCAATTTTAAATAATTTTCATTTAGCTTATTTACTTGATTGATGGATGCACCAGAATCTTGTGTTTCCACACTCAATCCTTTTAGGCGTTCAGCCATGGCTCCATAGCCTTCCCGGAATGCAATTTTCATGTCATCTTTTGTGGGTGCTCTATTGAACTCAGAGCCTTGCATTTTTGCTTAATATCATGAATTTTTCTTGTATTGTTTAATGATTAAAAAAAAATGTTTGCAATTTATTATTTTGATGCGATATTTCATTTATTGATACTTACAATTCGTGCAACAACTTTCATATAACCACCAAAGTCGAGTTTATGTTGCCCGTGCTTTTCTAGTCTTGCCTTAGTTGTCTTTGATGTGTTGAGCAATCTATGAAAAGTTTGAAATATGTTAGATTATATAAATATAAAGAGTAATTAGTACATAATCATATTGTTAATAGTATCACATACCTTCCTTTGCCTGGTGGTGTATGTCCTTTTTTCCATTCAGCTTTCTCCTTTGCATCTGAAATCAGTCCTTCCACTCCCTCTCTGGAATCATGGGGGAATGCTTGTAATTTTTGTTCTTCTCTAAATGCGTCATGTATTGGTTCCTCACATAGTTTAGACGTGCCTGCGTTCTGAAGGACCTGGCTTTTGTTGAATGGTGTCGTTTCTAAAAAACACAACTGAACGGTTTATGAGTTCCTCTTTTAGCTTTTTATCTTGCTCATTCCATCGTTTATGTATGGTGGGCCCGAATATTTCCAATGCAATTTCATTTAGATTTTTATAAAAAACATCATTGCTTGCAAAACAATCATGGGATCATTAGTCCAAAACGAGTGATCAATAAGTAAACTACAACTGGACTATATATAATAATAATTTTAAAGTACCTGGAACCTTCTCTATCTCTATGGGAAGCAAATCTTTGGTCACCACAAATGTGACCGACAACGTGCCTGGGAAGATCCAGGAAATGCTGCTGTGATATCACCAATAGTGGCCTCTGCATCCTCATCTACATGTTCTGCTGCAAAAAATGTTTCCACTATGAAATGCTCCCAAGAAAGAACACTTCAAGGGAAATAAACACATAACAAAGGAGAGAGAACAAGAGGGATCTACCAATTGTGGGGTCAGTATGACGTGTAGAAGTCGATGTTTGCATGTTGCGTGTTGCCGACCTTGCAATCGACAATATAGGTGGGGATGATGAGTTCGAATGAGGCGGCATCTGCACAGGAACATGGACATCACCTGAAGAATAATACATTAAATATAAAGTACTTTAGATACATGACCAATAACACATTAACATAAGGACAAGAATGTAAAAATATGAGTTGGTGTGTGCATAGAACATGGTCATCACCTGAACCACCTGGAGTACCCTGATCATGGCCATGAGCAGCTTCACGAGGACGCAAAAATTCTTGTTAAAACAACACATACATATTTTTAGTTCATGACATAAAAGAGTATAAAATATAAACCATTAATCAAAGATTTCATGGCTGCTTACTTGCAAGTTTTCTGCTCTCCGCATCAATTGTTTCACCCTCTCTTTTATCACATTAGTTTGAGGGATTATGTATGCCAAAGCAATAATTTCTTTATTAATTTTTTTTTGCATCTTTCTTATCGTTTCAACAGGGTTTGTGGAATATGCGATGTCATCATCGCATAATAGTGTGTCCACCTCTGTATTGATGTTCTCAGGTAGCAGGTGCCTTTCCCCAAACATCCATCTTTGACAAGAATATTAGTAACATTCTCATAATTAATCCAAAACCCTAAAAAAAAACATAAGAATATAACATTTTTCTTCTATCTAATTTGTACAATTACAATGAGGTTTACCTGTTGGGTAGAAGGGCCTGGAGCTACATCCCTGTCTGTGCTACGTGTCAGATCCATGTCGCGCTGTGACAAAAATTAAATATAAAAAAAAATTAGAGAAATGAAACCAATAGACTCACCAAAAAAAAGTTAATAATGAAATGGTATATTGGAGTCATTAATTGGAGCTTGGTTTAAATGGTATATAGTACGTACCACCCCCATAATAGTAACATTGTTTGTATCTATGTGATTCAAATTGTAATCGATTAGCAGCGCTTCCGCTGCACTTATTGATTTTATTGCACATACGAATACACAATTTCCCTCGTGCGCCTCGAATATGCGATTGGGTTGCTTATTGGTTGACCCAGGTCGCGTATTGTTTATAAAACCTGCAATATTCCTTGTTGCTTTTGGCCTTCTGTCAATGTACATAGCCACTCTTTTACTTTGATCATTATCTTTCCGTTCTGTATAATTTGCTGATAGTGCATACCTACGCATACTTTTTTTATATCGAACAAGCTGCATCCAATTTTTGTAATTATAACAAGGTCCGACATACTCCAGTAATTGAACAACTTTGTTGTAACAGACCTTTATGCCATCCATGGAAAATAGGCCTAAACCATGTAATGAGGATGGTGCTATGCGATATATCCTCTCGTTAACACAAAAATTAGTGTTTATTGGAGGAAGTTCCTTGGGTACCCATTGTTTATGTAGATGTTTGTACCTCAAGGGCACCTCGATGTCACCTATGCTCTCATCATCATAAGAACATGACCCCCCTTGAGCAAGAAAAAATTCCACGCGTTTATTGAATTTTCTTCTAATCTTTTGACCTCTAGTTGATCTCCCTCTTTTTGACCTACTACATGTCTCACTTTCGTCTTCTCTTCCTGAATTTCCCTCACTCGAGGAAGACACATCTGACAAATACCTATTTGGTGGTACTTGCACCCCATCAAATGAGAGAGATAGTTGTTAGAGGGTCGATTGTTATTGTGAGAGGAAATAAATTTTAGGATTCCATGGAGAGAGACGACAAGAAGTTGTAATAGATGGTTCACCATATGTTGTTAATGTTATCATTTTAGTTCACACTAAATTGATAAACTGACAAGTGTTTTTTGTTGAAGTTTGAATTTAAAAGTTGCTATTTTAAATTTCAGAATGATAAAATTTAGAGAAAGAAGGTACATGTTCAACATTACAATTGAAAACATTAGAACAGCACATTAAGGTACACTTATTTCAGATTTTTGAACAATGCACTATTCAGATTTTTGAGCTTAATTGAAAAATGAAAGGTATGCTTGCATTTCAGACATGAAAGTACAACTTTAAATTAACCACACAAGCAGTGGTTGCTCTTAAAAACATAAATGAAAAGTACTTTTCAAAGATGTACAATGAGAAATTCATTTGACGCCACACATCCCGTGGCAGTAGGTTAATGCAGGCATGCATTTCAGTTTCACGAATTGAATGCAGGAACTAAAATTACAGTTTACATTTCTGTAAATGTAAAAAAGGAGAAAATAAGACAGGTTAGGCCCCCCATTGCCTGGTGTTTCGTGGAGAGTTGAACGTTGCTGCGTCTTTGGTCTTGTATCCCGAGGTATTCCAAGACATCCTGCAAAATAAGAGTGATAAATTGGGTCAGTTCATGCGAACTGAGCAATGGAGAAGGATTAAACTATCTTCTAGTTATCTACTTGATTGCATTTACAAAAATGTAAAAAACCGAAAGCAAATCACAAAGTTGCTGGAAAGAATGATCATATCACAGAAAAACACTTTTTCTAATATTGTTTGCTTCATGTGCAGATAGGTACGAAGATTAAGTAGGTTGTTGAAAGGATGTGCATATATTTCATGCATGAAACTTTCCGACTGAAGCTATGGAGAGGTGAAGACATGAAGACCGGTGGACTAGAGGAGGCTGTTGAGGGGGCATGCATAAGTTTCAGGTATGGGACCTTCTGGCCAAATCATGGAGTTGTAAAAGATAGGTTGTTGAAGGGACATGATTTACGTCATGAAACCTTTCAGCCAAGTAGATCGGATATACATGGTTACAGAATGAAAAGTATTTAAAAGAAATGAAGTTCATGTCATGAATATGACTCATGGGAGGCACGAGCCCGTGCTCGAACCCTATGAGTGGTATTTCTATGTGTTGAATACAGTAATGAGGCTAAACGGATGGTCAAGTGCAGAGTACTACCATAGAAGAAATAAAATGACAAGTCAAACAATGAGATAAGTATGTAGGAATACATTTGAGAAAACAGAGAGTTCATGTGCATTTTCAGTTTGATATGCATTTACAGAAGTATTGATTACATCATATCAAGTTGATAAATAAAGATTCAAGCATATAGGAAACTGTATATCTTCTAGCCAAGCAATGATCTGTGGAAATAGTTTAATAACATATGGAAATCTGCTTTCAAAGTATGGAAATTGTGCAACAAAATATGGAATTAATCTCATTAGACAACGGGTTCAGTGCATAAAAACAGAGCACGGTGACAATTAAAAGGCTGCAAAATATAGGCATATGCTGGAAATAAAGGTGTATACAGCGTATGGTATGCTTTTAGTTCAAATAAGAGTCCATGGTGAAAAGAGAAAGCCTCAGTTTTAAGTACTGGAAGCCCGAGCTTCTTATCAAAAGCCAGTTGATAAATAAAGATCCAACATAAAGGAAACTGAACTATTCTCAACAGTCACAAATCTGAAATTTTCAAATATAAATCAAATGCAATGACAGCTGACGCAAACAGAAGAAGGAACATTTTATACTAATATTTATAAAATGCTTTTATTATTCAATGTAAATTTTAGTGAGATCTGATTAGCCGAGCATATCATATATACAAGTATCATGAGTTTCTGAGATTTTACAACTTGTTAGCTTCAGCACTCAAGTAAGTAACCGGATATACAAGAAATGTGCAGGTCTCAAGTACAGAGTTTATAATGAATGCCAAGTGAAGACCAGAGGCAAGTATAAAAGAAACTCTTCATGATATATGTTGCAGCAAGCGAAAAGTTTTTAAAATTTTTTTATGTTATGAAAGCTGTGGTTCAAAATCATATACATGTGTTAAACAGAGAGCTTCCAGTTCAACCATATAGAACTTTCAAAGTTATGATATGCAGGCAAAGTAAAGATAAATCATAAAACAGTCATAGCGAAGCTTAAAGCAGAGGTCAAGTTAGCTCAAGCGCAATGAAGGATGAATTTATCCAGTAATACAGCCGGCTGTCATAAAAGCTCGGGTTATGATCCAAATACAGACAATACAAAGTGGAACTCAAATAGATGAAGCCCAGATTTTACGCAAAAGAATTAAAAAAAAAAATCTGCAACATTTTTTATATAAAAGAGGTGACAGTCCAGCTTTGCTATGTATATTCTGCTACCAACAAAGCATCAACAACAGGAACAAGATGAAAGGAAGAAAGGAATAAATACCCAGATCGATACAAGTTCAGTGTATGCTTCAGTTTATTTCTTATAAAAGAAGGAAAATCTGGTTAAAACTTAAGTTTCAAACTTATGTGTCACAGTCATGTAATGAATCAAAGATAGTTTATCAAAGAAACTAACACCATTTTTCAAAGCAAGCTCAAGTTCAGGTTTCAAAGGAAAAGCTGGTTGAAATAGATATGAGAGCTATCTCCATTTATCTAAAAGAAGTCCCGAAAAGAGTAACAGAACTAAGTATATTTGGAAGTTAAAGATTTCCAAGAAGAGGACATCTATGAGTTCAACTGGAAGATGTCAGGCTTTAGATTCAACAAAGAATCCTAAGGAGAAAGCAAAGGATCTTAGATACAGACTTAAGGTATGAGTAAATTTGCAACAATCTAAAAACTAGCTTTCAGCCTCAAAGAATCATATATGCTGCGGGAGTTCAATTTTTGAAGTGCACCGCACTCAAACATACGACAGCTCAAGCATAATAAAGGACACTATCACTGCTAGTTATACTTTAGATGAAAGCTTTAATGAATATAGTTTGGTCTTTGTAACAGAGCAAGAAAGGATAGAATAGCTCTGCATTTAACCATGATTTTCGTAAGTCTAAATTAAATGTCAGCAGATAATATAAAATGTTTACAACAGCAAGAGGAAAAGGAAGAACAAATACTTATCTGTAAGTATTGTTTGAAGCTGAGAAAAGGGAGGCCGTAAAACTTTGTCACAGGTCGTGCTTATCACAAATACCGAATATCAATCATGTACCAGTCACAAACAAGAGAAATCCAAGCTCACAGCATGGAGCCCAAACTTCTAAGCAAAATACAGATAAAGTGCTATTTATCACGGTTCCAAGCACCAGGTTTCTAACCGTAAGCTTCATTGCAAAGTCATAGTTCGTGCATTCAAAGGGAGAAAAGCTCAAGTTGAAGCCGTAAGTAACTGGATACAAATCGAGTCTTCCAGTTTCAAATAAAAAAAAAAAACCAATCTATGAATTAGAAATGAAGACCAAATGCAGCTCGAGTTTGTTGTAGTTTCGGGCTCAAAATCCAGTATGAGCAAAATGATACCAGAACAGGCTTGAGCTCAACAAATATAAAAATCGTGAGACAGGAAAACTAGAGAGAAGCTTCAGATGCATGGCAGCTCAAACCCTAGGGTTTTCCTCTCCTTCAAGAATGCGAAAAATGCCTAAGTCTACAAACAAAGAAAGGATAAATGAAATGCCCTTTGCTATATTGCAATGTAATTTGGAATCCGCAAAGCTTGGCAGGCTTTAAAATACGGATGCCTCTCTCAACATGCCACGATAGCCTAGTCACATGGCCTTGTTTTTTAAGCAGAGATATTTGTTCTGGAAAGTCATGTTGACTAATGGTTTTATTAGATAAAATGCTTTTGTGGTATGTTTTGATTTATTAATATGTTAGATCTTAAGTTTTTTATTTATATTTTTCCCTACTTTTGAATTTAAATTTTGTCATATATTATAAGTTTAGTATTATTTTAATTAAATAGATAATTTTATTATCTATTTAACTAAAATAATATTATATTGTAATATATATGTTAAAATTTAAATTTAATTTATACTTATTATATTTAATAAAGAATAGATTTATACTTGACTTTAAATATATTAGATAGAATTAATTTTTAATTCTATTTTATATATTAAGTATAAGTCTATTGTTTGTTTATTAAACATAAATATAATAAGTATAGTTTGAAAAAATATAAATAAAAACTTTTTACATAATGTATTAAATAAATAAAATATGTAACCAAAGTTATTTTCGAGATCATCATTTTGATAAGGGAGGAGTTTCTCAGTTATCTTCAGTTCTGGAGGCAGTTTAGGGACAGTTCCAGCATCTTTGAGTTCCTTTTTGAGTTCAGCATCAGATAGTATCAGTTGAGGGTCTCTTTGGATCAGTTCACTCTTGGTTTCTGGCAGTTAGGATCATTTTTTGATGGGTTTTCCTTTCATATCCGATCCCCCACATATATGCATGATTTTTTGAGGATATTGGAGCAGTTTTGAGGGGATTTTGAGTGGCAGTTCAGTTGCACATGACTTGAGGGAGTTCAAGAGTCACTTTGACTTCACTTTTTGATAGTTTGACTCCTCATTTTGGAGGGTTTTCTCAGGCATACGAGTTACGGTTTTGAGAGCTCTATTTATCTTATTTTCACCTCATTTTTGAGGGTCTTCTTTTGGCTCACCTGTTCTGCATATCGCAGACTTGAGAGAGAATTGTAAGGCAATTGTAGCAGAGATTTTTTCCAGCATTGATATATAGAGATAACCGTTCCTTCCCATTTGTTTTGAAGTGTAATATTGTGAGTTATTTTCTTTGATGTCGTGTTAGCCTTCATCTAAGTTGCATTCCTTGTTACATTTTCGAATCTTGATACTTGCTATTACAGGTCTTTTGTTTGTGTCCTAATTTTTGCAGAAAATTGGTGAAGTATTACTTCCCTATCGAAGCAAATATTGCGGGTCCTTACATAGAAATACTTTTGTAGTTGCATGTTTGTCTGGGACTGAGAGCCATAATTATCTCAAAAGATCTATGCTGGATTAGTTTAAGTTACATATCATTTTTTGGTGTATCACCCTATTTAGATTTAGAATTCATTACATTTTTTCTTTCATCCTTTTTCCCATACAAATTTAGCCACAAGTGATATTCCAAATCCAAGAGGAATCGGCCTAGAATCCAGAGATTCGTTCTCTTTTCCCATCAGCGAGAACGTTTCCATGTTTCAACAGGATAGCTAGATTCTGCATCAAGCTATAGACGCAATCCTGATTTTCAACAGTTGATTTTTTGCAAATCAGGGTAATGTTGATGAAGAAGTCGGCCATATCATTGTTCTTCCTCTGAGAGATGTTGCCATAACTGCTTGGATGAATATGGTGCCTGCTCATATAGTCTGATTTCTCCGAGTCATCTTCATTTTATGCAGCTTTGGCACCATATCTAATTAGATCTGGCCACCGTTTAAACTTTTCACATTAGATTCATAAATCACAATGGCCCCACTGCCCAGCAGCTTGTAGAATCTTTCTTTTGGAAACTTCAAGACCATTGTAACCTTCAAAATGATGGAGAGGAGAGTCAAATCAGAGTGAGAATCCATAAAGCACCTCCATTTGCCTTGAAATACCTTGCAATTTGTAACTCTTCATATGTGCCAGAGGATTACAGAGGATAAAATAAGCCAAAACTTGTTTAGTTCCTTTTTACACACACAAATCCGAATGAGATTTCATGTTGGGTAACAGCAGATTTATTTTTCCAACCCACTATATTACTAAAAACAGGGACCATAAATTTTTGGCATTTCGACAGGCCAAAAACAGATGTTTGAAGGACAAAGATGAATTATGGATTGATTTAACACATACTCATACAATATTACTATGATATATGTGATATCATATATCACACATTTCAATGTATAACATTATATGCTCATGTCTCTTGTACATATATCTCTATTCAATCTTATTATTTTATATCTGTATTATAGATCTTAAGCGGAAGTTGTTTAGTTCTTTTTAATATAATAAATGCAGGCAAGGATAAGTTTTAATACTTTATTAATGTAAGAATAGTTTTAGTGTGTTTGTGAAGGAATCACACAGATATGTACCCTTGTAGGCCCAAGCCAACTCATTTAGTGTGTTGACTGACATAACTTATATGTAGTTTAACTTCTAGTCTGGATGTTGACAGTTGACACACCAAAAGAAGATGTTTCCACATCTGGAAGACTATTGGGATTGATTTAGGAACTTGTTAGTTTACGACATAAAAATGAGTAGCAATATACTTGTGCCTAACTATTATTGCTATTCCTTAAGCATATTGCCATTTACTAAGTTATTTATGTTTGTATTTTCAACATGCAGGGATTGGGCAAAGCACCGGAAATATTCCTAATAAAGACCAGCAAGAAGCATATTTACAGCTTTCCCTCACTATACTTGCAGTTTTTTGTCGTGTTCCTGAGCTTGCTTCTATAGATGATATTATTTCTAAAGTTCCAGTCATCTTGGAAATTTTGTCAAACAAGTATGCCATACACTGTCCTCTTGTTGTTTTAGTAATTCTTATTATGCAATAAATACTTTCCAATTGTTTTGCATCTTATAATTATTAACTTATTTACATCAACAATTTTATAGATTACAATATAGCCATTAAAATCACTGAATTCATGTTAGCTGGTTGTTTTGACTAATTTTATTTATCATGACATCATTTGACGGGGTTTTATTTGTACATAGAGAATAAAAACACTTTTTGGATTAGATTATTTGAAACTGAAATTTTAGATGTTTAATATCTTTGCAGTTAGAATTATGAAGGGTTTTACTATTTAGTTAGGCTGATAGTAGATTTAAGTTGCATTGCTATCTTAAGAAATACTAAGACTGAGATTGTCTAAAGATTCCAAATGGTGCCTGATTACGAAATTACATCATTTACATATATGAGTATTCAGGAATATAAAATATTAAAAAGCATCAAGCAGCCTGTGCTAAGGAGGGGCTGATCCCTAAATGTTACTTCCTTGGGAGGACTCCTGCTTCTCATCTAAGTATTCAATAGTATCTTGAACATATGGGATTTTATTTTTGGCATATTTCTCCAGCCACTCAACATAATCACACCATATCCAAGGTTTGGGAGAGGAACTTAGCCAAAAAAGGAGGAATATGAAATCCACCATCTTTACTAGCAGCATTCTGGTCAAGAGCATTTTGGACCAAATCCTACTTATTGGCCAGCATATTGGTAAAGCCTTGAAGACCATGTTGTCGGGAAAATGGTAAGTTAGACGGTTAGCCCGTCCGAGGGAGTTACACAGATGCGATGGTTTGCCTTGCATCCCCTTGGACATTATATGTATGCATTCTTCTCTTTGAGCACGACACGACAAGAGGGATGTAGAATTACACTTGTACTTGATGATTATTATATGAATACAATGCTGTTATGTTCTCTTCACATTTCTTGTTGAATACTTTACTTTCTGTATGCAATTAGTCTCTGTTACCCCACGAGGGTAAACATTTGGCGCCGTAGCCTACACATACTCGGGAAAGGAAGGACTGGATAGAGTATGGGCACTATGGGCCTACCAGTTGGTGAGATTAACCTAGAGGGTGACGATGCACGCACGAAGCTCTATGAAGGAGAAGACACTACAACGAGGGAATTCTCAATTCTGCTTCAAGCGGCCATCGAAACTTACGTCTGATGGGAGGCTGAAGTTCCAACGAGTGCTGTGTGGAGCGCACTGGAAGTAAGTCCCGCAGTAAACCGGTTGATGAACCATGTCCCCCGATTGCTTGCACAAGCGTCATTGGCATAACAAACCCGCCTAGAGGAGATTGCTCGGGAGGAATGCCGACAGGAAGTTCTCTGAGCATACCAGGAACGTGCGAACATCCGTCGCCAGGAGGAACGCGATGGCACCTCTCGGGAGTTTTAAAATTTGAGACAAACGGAAGAAAGGAAGGACACTAAACAATTGAAATGAGGAAATCACTCAATTGATTGAGAAGTGTTGTAATAAAATGACATGAATAAATAGAAGTGTTATTTTTAAAAAAATGATGTGTTGATTATTGCCCTGTGGAGAAGTGAGCAAAGAATTTATGCCCAATCAATTAAATAAAAATAGAAATTTACAGAAGGAACTTGAAGGGGAGCAAGCCGCTAGAAAAGCTATACTCGCACAACAACAAGCCGAGAGAAGGGAAAGATTCCGATGACGCGCTGAGGGACTATCGAAGGGAGGAAGTGAAGGCGTAGATGTGGGGGAATCTAGCCACCACGACGACGGGTGTGAGGAAGAGTTGTTAGAAGAAACAAGAAGCTTCTTGGGAAGCCTAACCTTAACCCCACGGACAGAAGAAGCCCGAAGGAAGGAGAGAGAAGAAGCTGCGTGTAGGGAGGCTAATGAGACCGCTGCCGCCGAGACTATTAGAGTGATAAAGGGGCACGGGGATCGCAGTAGCCTATCGGTCTTTAACACTTCCAACAGTTCGGGGACATCAAGTGGTGAGGTACCAAACACTTTCCAGACACCAAACTTGGCAGTACCGTTACAACCTATAATACAACCAGTGACACAACCAGCAACACAAACCGTGACAACTTGTGCTACTGACACCGCCAGTGAAGGTGAACATGGCACAAAAAACGAAGTTGCCCAAGTTCACAAGTGACGGGAAGGAAGACCCAACCTGACATTGTAGGACCTGTGAAACAATTTGGACGGCCAACGGGGTGATCGACGCTAACGAATGGGTAAAGCAGTTCCCAGCAACGTTGTGAGGAGTGGCTATAGACTGGTTCTGAGACGTAGACCAGACAAAGATTGCTACATGGCAAAATCTGAAGAAGGAATTCCAAACCGAATTCAAATTGCTAAGGGATGATAACGAAATAGTGGCTGAGATTTTAGGACAAAACAAGGGAAAGAGGAAACCCTGCGAGGCTATGGACGAAGGCTAAAGGAATTGGTTGGGAAAATGGAAAGCCAACTGGCTGACGGACTTAAGAAATAGTGGTTTATCGAAGGGTTGAAGTCCACCCTCCGAAGGAAGATGAAGGTGGTCCCACCAGCATCCTACAATGATGCCTACAACAAAGCCATGGACTTGGAGAGCGAGAACAAGACCTCCAAGAAGAAGGCTGGATGCTTTGATGACGATGACTCCTCCGAAGGAAGAAGTGACGATGAAGCAAATAAAAAGGTATAAGCCCTTCAGAAGGATATGATGAGGATGATGAAAGAATTCAAAACTACTATGAAGGGGACCATGAGTAAGAGTGACGAAGCCGATCTATGGTGTACCAATTGTAAGGAGGGTCACACCAAGGGAGCATGTCCCAAGAAACAATTTTGTGACATTTGCTAGATTGTGGGTCATTCCACGAGGGAATGCCCCTATAACATGAAATCTCGAAGCTACTAGGTGCTATTAACCCAGGAGGCATCCGCCTTAGCAGCGGCGGGTACATACAACCAAAACAACATGACATCGTCTGGCGGCTTTTGGAACAACAGGTGAGGGGGCAGGGGTAACGGAAACAACAATAATAACAATAACAGTGGAGGAGGCCGAAGCCTCCTTTAGTATGATACCTCCGACTGACTCATGATACAATGTCATACATGCAGTCAGTGGGGACATTTCGCGAGAGAATGCTCAAAGGAAGCACCACAATTCCTCTACCGATGGTGTGGTTCAGGGGACCACGATGAGACTAAGTGTCCTAAGCCTGGGGTGAACTTCCTAAGCATAGCAGAAGAGGAAATACTGATGCTAACCCGTGAACAAGCAAAGAGAAACCTATACCCCAACCCCGAGACAGAAAAGGAGCGGCTACAAGAAGCTAAGGCCGCCATAGAGAAGGTATTGACTAATGAAAGGAGGGAAGTGCATGGGAAGGCCAGTACCTCCTCGGAAAGCAACCTAGAACAAAGCATAATCCGACATTTGTTGCACACAAAAATCCTGGTAAAATTCAAAGACCTCCTTGTGGCTATGCCCCACCTAAGGATGACCCTTTTAAATACAACGGTGACCAGGGAGCCGGAAATAAGGGGACCAAGCAACGGGAAGAAAAACTCCCTCGCGAACGAAGACCCTGTTGGATCCTCACAGGACCCGATTGTGTTGGCGCTTAACGCAAGAAGGCATCCGACTGTAGTAGAGATGAGAATCCTTGGAGCCGTCTTAACCGACACCATAGTAGACGGAGGGTCCGGGGTCAACGTGTTACCAGAAGAAACTTGGAAAAGATTGGGGAAACCTACATTGTGGCCGCCGACCTTTCAACTCCTGGGAGCGAACCAACACAAGAAATGGTTGGTACCCAACCATTTGTGCTCGATTTTAGAGTGATTCCTTTAGAAAGAAAAGGGTACGATGCCATTCTCGGGAGAGGGTGGCTAGTGGAGGCTAAGGTCAAGCATGATTGGAAGAGAAATTCTCTTTCTATAGAAAAGACTGGTCAAAGATTCACCATTGATCTGAAGACACAACTGGTTAGTGAGGACCTGGCATCATCCTCGGAGTCTGAAGGAGAGGAGGAAGACGAGGCAAGACAAAGAATGAAACCCAATAAGGAAGGAGTCCTAGAGATTGAAACATGCTCCGACGACGATCTGGATTCCCTAAATGGACTCTTTCACTGGCAGATGGAGGATTATGAGGTATTCCAATGCAACATGCTCCAGGTAGATGAAGGGAACGAAAAACAAACATTTTTGCCAGAATATACTGAGTACCAGGAGGGGGACGCCCGGGTGATGGAGGATCCGGAACACACATTTGACAAAGACAAGCCAATCAAATATGAGGAGCCTTCATTAAAAGTTGTGAACCTAGGGGACGAGGCCAATCCGAAGAACATCTTCGTTGGGGATGATTGGAATCTCGTACTTTAAGCAGCGGCCTTCAAGATCTTTATGGAATATAAAGATGTTTTTGCGTGGACCTACAAGGACTTAAAGGGGGTACGTCCAGAGTTGTGCGTCTACAGAATAAAGCTGGTGGACGGAGCGGTACCCGTACAGAAGCGTTCCTACCGAATGAACAAAAACTATGTAGTGTGGCTAAATGAGGAGATCCAACGAATGCTGGAGGCAAGAATTATATTCAAAGTACAAACGAGCGAATGGGTATCTCCCATAGTCATCTCCTTGAAGAAAGAAGACAATCAGATTAGGATATGTGTTGATTTTCGCTGCTTGAACGTGGTAACTATTAAGGACCCATTTCCTATACCATTCATAGATAGCATCTGGGAAGTAGTAAGGCACGAAATTTATTTGTTTATGGATGGATTTTCCGAGTATAACCAGATATCCATCATCGAGGAAGATAAGCTAAAGACAACCTTTGTGGTGGAAGAAGGGGTATATGCCTATAACAGGATGCCCTTTAGGCTGTGTAACGCCCTAGCTACCTTTCAAAAAATAATTCTTCATATCTTTGATTAAATGTCTGTTGGAAATTTCAAAGCCTTCTTGGATGATTGGTCCATCCACAGCACTGAGGACAACGACATAGTAGTCCTTCGAGAGTGCATGGAAAGATACAGAAGGGCACGACTGGCATTGAATCCGAAGAAGTGCTGCTTCATGGTACAACAGGGAAAACTACTCGGACACATTGTGTGCCAAGTAGGACTTGAAACAGACCTTGACAAGGTGAGGGTGATCTTAGAAATGGAACCTCCCATGGATGTCAGTGGCGTAAAGACATTTCTTGGACATATTGGGTACTATTGGAGGTTCATCAAACGGTATGCCCATGTGTCCTACCCAATGGACAAACTGACTCAGAAGACATAACCTTACGTATGGGGTATGGAACAAGACGAGGCCTTCAAAGGACTGAAGGCAAGGTTGGTGGCAGCACCTATTTTGGCATATCTCAATTGGGATAAAGAATTTCACGTCCATGTGGACGCATCAAACTTTGCTATTGGGGCGACGTTGGCACAAACGGGGGATCACGGGTTGGATCACCCAGTATACTTTGCAAGCAGACTTCTCTCGAAGGCGGAGAAAAATTATAGCACCATCGAAAGGGAAGCGTTGGGTATGGTCTATGCGGTGCAAAAGTTCCGACACTACCTATTGGCAACCCCATTCACCTTCTACGTGGACCATTAGGCTCTGATGTATTTGGTAAACAAACCCATAATCCAAGGACGGGTGAGTAGGTGGCTACTGTCGTTACAAGAGTTCACTTTCAAAATCATAGTTAAACCTGGGAAGAGCCATGTAAGTGCGAATCATCTATCCCGGATCAAATCGGGGGAACCACCCAAAGGGGTGGATGATGATTTTCCAGATGCCCACCTGTTCAGAATAGCAGTTTTACCTCCTTGGTATACAAGCATTGGGGAGTACTTATCTACAGGCCAGTTTCCTCGGGCAATGCAACTTGGTGACCGATGGAAGATAGTTTTGAAAAACAAAACATTTCAACTAATCAATGGACTTTTGTATAAGATGGGACCCGACCAGATCCTTCGGCGGTGTGTGATGGAAGAAGTCCCAAGAGTACTTCGAGAAGCCCACGAGGGTCCTGCGGGAGGACACATGGGTCTGGATACAACTGCCTGGAAGGTATTGCTGGCAGGATTGTGGTGGCTGACTTTGTACAATGATGCGCGGGAATGGGTGACAAGTTGCGATACGTGCCAGAGGGTAGGAAAACCATTGAAGTGGGACTTCATGCCTCTCAACCCCTCTCAGGCACAAGAATTATTTGAACGGTGGGGACTTGATTTCGTGGGGCCCCTTAAGGCTAGCAAGGCACGAAGATGTTGGTATATCGTGGTAGCCACAGAATACCTGACGAAGTGGGTTGAGGCACGAGCCCTACCAAACAATTCAGCCGTAAGTACTGCATGGTTTATTTATGAACACATAATCACAAGGTACGACGTACCCGTCTAGCTTACGAGTGACCGAGGGGGACACTTCGTCATTTACATAATAAGGCTGCTTATGACGGAGTTAAAATTTTTCATTCATTTTCAAGTCCCTACTCCCCACGGGTAAATGGTCAAGTAGAAGCAACTAACAAGGTACTGGTATCAGTCATCTACAAATCTTGTGGGGTCAAAGGTGAAGATTGGGAGGAAAGGCTTCCCTCGCTGCTATGGGCATATCGTACAACATATAAAGGCACTATTGGACAAATCCCATTTCAATTGATGTATGGACAAGAGGCTGTCATGACTGCTGAATTTATAGTACCAAGTTTGAGGATAGCCATTGAGAATAGACTAGGAGACATGGAAAGCTTGAAGGAGCGATTCTATAATCTCAATAAGCTCTACGAGAAACGATTGCTGGCACAATGGGCGATGGAGATAGTCCAAGGACGTAGGAAGGTCTGGCATTACAAGCATCTGAAGTGGACACAGTTCACGCCAAGACAGTTGGTCCTTAAGTATAATGGGTGGAATGAGATTAAGCCGGGCAAATTCAAAGTTAAATGGCTAGGACCCTACAAGGTTCGCGAAGTCGGAAACAACGGTGCAATCAAGTTGTGGACGTTGGCTGGAGAGGAGATACCTGACACTGTCAACAGGTCAAAATTGAAAGTATATCATGAACGGGGGCAGGAAGTAGACTCCACTCATCGAGGCCATGCTCGTGATCAGGTATCTGGAATTCATCTTTAAAAACAAAAAAAAACCAAAAAAAAACCGGTGGACCACCAAACGGTGGCATGTCACTGAACGGTGGCATGACCACCGAATGACGGCATGTCACCGTTCTGAAAGGGAAAAGGCTGCAACATAAAATTAAAAAGGCCAAACCATGTAAAATTGAAAAGGCCAAGCCAAGATTTTTCCGCCATTCCGCCTAGACCGTGCGTATGGAGGTATTTATAGAACAATACAACGGGGCATAGATGGAAAACTCAGACTCGGCAAAAACTCGCCAAGCCCTGAAAAAGAATACTGGGAAAAAAATTGGCCAGTTTTTGGAAAAACTTTGGAACTTAAAAATAGCATAAAAATTAATTAAAAATGCATTTTTTTTGTAAGATTCTATGAGAAGATGCATCCAATGAGTTAATTAATGAGAAAACAAAAGAAACAAGCTAAGTTTAGATATATATAAATGCAAAGTGGGTACAAAATCGCATTCTCATGTGGAATGTTGATGACTAGAAGCAAAATAGTAAACAGTTTCTACAAAACTAGAAGGAAATACATCATTACAAATTACAATTACATCTTCCTCTTCCCAATTCTATGAGCAAATAAGGGAGAGGAACTAGAAGTAGAGGGCCTAGTCCTAGAAGTAGAACACTGCATTGAGCGTGACTGTGCCTCCTCGCTCGGTATCCCTGCTGATGTGTGTGGCTCGCTCTCCATCCTGGATGTATCTTCTGGCACTGGGACTGACACTGCTAATGACTCCTCGTCTGACTCCTCATCATCCTCCTCAATGTCATCCAATGTGAAACCAAATCCACCCCCCTCCTCCTCCATAGCTTGCCTCTCCAAATCAGCAATGTCATCCTTTGTAAACAATGGAGGCTGCTCCTGTGCCGTCCAATCAGAGTAAGGATCTATATCCTCCACAACTGGTGCTTCCTTTGCCCTTCTCAAGCACAACTTAAGATTGTATTGCATATAGACAAGGTCATTGAGGTGTTGTTGGGCTAACTTGTTTCTCTTCTTTGTGTGGATTGACTCAAATAAGCTCCAATTGCGTTCATAATGGGATGAGCTACAAGGCTGGCATAAGATTCTGAGAGCAAATTTCTTTAGATGAGGGGTATTTCCACCCCAACTTTGCCACCAAGCCTCTGCAAAATAAAATATTGAGAAGTTAGAAAGAAAAGAGACAAGAGAAACATAATCTATCAAATGGCAAAATCGCAAATGTTCTACTTTTACCTGGGGTTTGAGTGCCTCTTGCTTTCATTGCCAACTCTGAAGAGAATGATTTAGCCTTTGATTCCACATAGATTTGTTGTTCAGTCACAACAAGGTCTCTCTCAACAACATCGGGTACCATTCTTTGAATGTATATAGAGAGGCCCTCCATGACCTCTCCATTAGGATCTGAAAAGGAATCATCATATCTAAAACAAAAACAAAGTGAAACCAAGTCTTAGTACACAACCTACAAAAACAAAGTGAAATCAAGTCTTAGTAAAATTTGAATAAGAATCACCGTACTTGAAACAAGGGTTGAGGAAATATCCTACTGCATGAATGGGTTGGTGGAGCTGATTGTTCCACCTCCTATCAACAATTTCCCAAATGGGATCATATTTGAGTCTATCCCCCTTGTAATTTTTTATAGACTCTTTGGTCCTATCCATGGCCTCATAAAGACACCCCATTGGGGTTTGATCCCTATCAACCAAGCACAAAACTCTAACCAGGGGCTCAGACACTTGCAATTGAAATTTTTTAAAAATACAAATTAGTTTACAAAAATATTAATTAATGAAGTTAGTAACAGTAAGTTACAAATTAATAATGAGAGACTTGAATCAAGAATAATTAAAAATTAAAGTGTTGATTCTTGAAGTTACCTTCACAATCTCAGAAGCCTTGTCCATAAAATTTTGATCAAAGACAATGCGCGCAACAACTTCTCCTTCAGGCTTCTTTGAATAAGTTGAGTCAAGCCATGGTTGACTCATAAACATTTGTTTTAAAGAATTCAATGCACCAATAATACTTTGCAACGTCAAGAAAACCGTTGCAAATCTTGTGCCTGTGGGTCTCACCAAATCTTTCCCTTTAGTGTATTGTCTCACCAAATTTAGAACCAAGGGTGATTGTAGATATACTTTGTGACCTGCCTTGCATTTTCCACAATTGGAGTCACCCAATCAAGTTTTCTTATGTCCTCCAAAAGAAGGTCAAGGACATGTGCTGCGCAAGGTGTCCAAAAAAGAGTGGGGTGCTTGTCTTGGAGGATTCTACCTGGCATATTAGTAAAAATTCAATAATTAGTTTCCAATTTCCATATTTTACCTAAAAATTAAATTAAATATCACTTATTAATATTTAATGATAATCATGTGCAACATAAATATTAAAATTACCTGCTGCCACATATGTTGCCGCATTATCTGTGATGATTAGCACCACATTCTCTACTCCCACCTCCATGACAACATTTTCCAACATTAATGCCAATGTTTGTGCATTTTTCACTTTGTTGGAGGCATCGACCGATTTCCAAAACACCACATCATCCTTGCAAGCAACCAAGAAGTTAATAATGGTTCGGTTTTTTCCATTTGTCCACCCATTAGAAAGAATGGTGCAACCATATTTACTCCACTCTTTTTTTTGCTCCTCCACCACTAGTCTTGCCCTATCAACTGCATTTACAAGCAACCTACAAAATCAAAGTGAAATCAAGTCTTAGTACTCAATTTTGATTTAATAAACAATAAATAACAATTAAAATTTCAAAATGAAACCAAGTGGATTCTGATTATTTACTTACCTCCCACTCAAATCCTTGCGAGAAGGGGCCTTGTACCCTTTTCCCGAAACTGTCATTGCGGTCACCAAATTGAGCCAATAGGGGCTCTAGCCACACCAATGGGAGATTGTTGAAATACCAAAAATCAGCACATGCAATATCAATTTTCTCATGTGCCTCCTTGTTCCATCCAGTGGCCTCTAATGATGGTTGTACACCAGGTGTATTCCTGGGCACAAAATAATTGCCTATCCCTGATGTTGTCGGGATATTTGGATGTACGGGTTATTATATTAATAAAGTATTATGTTAGCTTCAGTTGTTAGTGACCGAGAGGTTAGACAGTTCGTCACGACGTTTCGGTTGTGGCCCTTCGGGTAGTTTATATACCCTCTCGAAGGATGGACACGGGAGATATTATTGTATGATCATTATGATGTAAATGTACTTGCCAGTCTGGAATGATTAATGAAAGTATTTATTATTCTATGATATATTCTGTGTTTATTATATTTCCTTTACTATGTCTATGCAATACTAAGTTTACCCCAACGGGCAAACATCTGGCGCCGTTGCCAAACGAATCTGGCAAGTGACGGAATGAGTGGACGGATGGGAATACCATTGGAGGAGAATATCAATGTGAGGACGAATGAGGACGAAATCATGGCATAGACTTTGTCTAATCAATTGAATAAAAATAAAAATTTAAAAAAGGAACTCGAGGAGGAACAAGCCGCTAGACAAGCCGTACTCGCACAGCAGCAAGCCGAGCGAAGGGAGAGATTCAGAAGATGCGTCGAAGGTCTACCGAAGGGAGTAAGTGAAGGCGAGCGTCTGGAGGAATCTAACCGGGAGGTTGAAAGAAGTGACGAGGACCGCCTGGAGGAAACAAGGAGCTTGTTTGGGTCCTTAACCTTAACCCCACGGACGGAAGCAAGAGAAGCTCGAAGGAAGGAGGAAGAGGAAGCCGCGCGGAGTGAGGCTCAGGAAATCGCTGTTGCCGAGAGTGTCGAAGTGACAGAGGGGCACGGGGATCACAATAGCCCACCAGGCTTGGACAGTTCTAGTAGTTCGGGGACATCAAGCGATACGGTACTGAACAATTCCGGAGGACCAACACCGGCAGTACCATCCTAGCCTGTAACACAACCGGTGCTGCAAACACAGTCGGCACCTAGAAAAGTAACCATGGCGACACAAAGAGAAATTGCCCAAATTTCATGACGACGGAAAGGACGATCCAGCATGACATTGCCATACGTGTGAAACCATCTGGTCAGCCAACGGGGTTACTGACCAGGACGAATGGATGAAGCAATTCCCCGCCACACTGAGAGGAGTTGCCATTGACTGGTATTCAGACTTGGATAAAACCAAGATAACCACGTGGGACGAACTAAAGAAGGGATTCGAGAAGGAGTTCCGGCTCCTCAGGGATGACAACGAGATAGTCTCAGAAATCTACGGAACGAAACAAGGTAAGAAGGAAATTGTACGAGCTTATGGCCGCCGACTAAAGGAGCTAGTCGGGAACATGGAAAGCCAATCGACAGATGGCGTAAAGAAGAGATGGTTTGTTGAGGGCTTGAACTCCAAGTTACGGCGGAAGATGAAAATAGTACCTTCGACATCCTATGACAATGCATATAACCGGGCCATGGACCTGGAAAGTGAGAACAAAACGTCAAAAAAGAAGAACAAATCTTTGTCATCAGACGAGGACACTTCCGAAGAAGATAGCAGTAGTGACGACCAGCCGAAAAAGAAAGTCACGGCACTCCAGAAAGACATGGAGAGAATGCTAAAAGAATTTAAGTCAATGAAGGGGAATACGAGTAAGGATGAGGAACTCTGGTGGACAGAGTGTAAAGAAAGTGGCCACATGAAGGGTGCCTGTCCCAAAAAGGCATTTTGTGACATCTGCCAGATTATGGGACATTCCACAAAGGAATGCCCATATAACATGAAGACACGACACCAGCAAGTGCTCTTTACACAAGAGCAACCATCCACATCAGGAACGACAGAACCAAACAATAATTCATCTTCAGGGGGTTACCGAGGCAACCGACGAGGCGGACGAGGGAACATTAATAATTTCACTCGTAATAGGGTCCAATACAATGCGAAGGGACGCCCAATGATCCAATGTAGGGCATGCAACCAATGGGGTCATTATGCAAGCAGGTGTAATAATAATGAGGCCCCTCAGCAGCTGTGTCGGTGGTGCGGCCCTAGTGATCATGAAGATGCCAATTGTCCTAAGTCTGGCGTAGGGACCAACTTGCTGGATATTGAAGGAAACACAAGGATAAAAGAAGCGGTATTGGTTCTTACCCAAGGGCAAGCAAAGGAAGCCAGGTACCCCTGTACGGAGAAACAGAGGATGCTGGAAGCAGGACTCTACAGCACAGACGCGAAACGAAACATTGTACGCCAGATGCTCCAACTGGAGGTACCTGTGAAACTCCAGGACCTCCTCACACCATGCCACATTTGGGGACAGTTCTACTAGGCACAACGGTCGGCCAAACCAACACGAAGCACACAGACACTTCCATACCCGGAGGCTCCACAACGGATCCAATGCTGCTAGCCGTCAATAATGGCAGACACCCAGTTGTGGTGGAGATGGGCATTCTCGACACTATTCTAACGGACACCATAATAGATGGCGGTTCCAGAGTAAATGTCCTACCCGAGGACACATGGAAAAAATTAGGGAAGCCTACCTTGTGGCCACCAACATTCAATCTGTTAGGTGCCGATCAGCATAGGATTAAACCCCTCAGGACGTTGATGGCACAACCAGTTACGGTGGGTGCATAACCATTTGTACTTGACTTCGTGGTCATCCAACTTAAGCAGAAGGGGTATGACGCCATCTTGGGGAGAGGATGGCTAGTGGCGGCAAAGGCAAACCATAACTGGAAACGGAATACACTCTCGATGGAGAGTGGAGGCAGGAAATTTACCATTGATCTCCGGACCCAGTTGGTGAGTGAGGAACTTGCCTCTTCCTTAGGATCAGAATCCGAAGGGGAAAACGACCTATGGGACGAAGGAACGGAATGGAACCAAATAGTGAAGGCGTGCTAAGATTGGGAGAATACGCAGAGGATGATGTAGATTCATTGAACGGTCTCTTCCACTAGCAAATAGAGGATTCCGAACTCTTCCGACTAGCATGCAATGTACTAAGTATTGAGGAGGTGCCGGAAACATTTCCCTCCGAGTATGGTGAATACTACGAAGGGGATGCAAAAGTAAGCAAAGTCTCGACGCATAAATTTGATGAGCAAAACCCCAGGAAGAATAAAGAGCTGTCTATCAAATCAATGAATTTGGGCAAGGAAGAGGAACCTAAGATCATTCCTGTCGGTGATTGGAATCCAGTGTGGAAGACAACAGCCTTCAAAATCTTTATTCTCCTTTTTATGTACGGGAAGGAGACCGGGGTCCTTGTAGAATTTATGGTTCCAAGCCTTGGGATCACCATTGAAAACAAACTCGGCGACAAGGAAAGCTTGAGGGAACGACTGTACACTCTAAAGAATGAGATAGGAAAATTTCGGGAAGTCGGCTATGATGGGGCTGTCAAGTTGTGGACTCACGACGGACTGGAGATACATGAGGCCATCAACGGGTCCAAATTGAAACCTTACCCAGAGAGGATGGACCCGAGAGAAGGGATAGAGCACCTGAGAGGAGAGGATGGAAAGGGACTCGAGCGCTCAAGTAGGCGACCCGAGAGCGGTCTGTACGGGCGACCAGAGAAGCATCCAGACAGTAAATTGAAAAACTACCCGTACGACTATGCATGACCGTACGGTGGAAATAGAAAAAGAAATTAAACAAAAAAAATATTTAAAAAAAAAAAGAGAAAAATGATGAAAAAAAGAGCATCGTACGGTTGTATGGCCGCATGGCAAAAAGAACGTAGGATATTGAAAACACCGTACGGTGACATGACCGTACGACAAAAGGAATAAGGAGCCAATTAAAACCTACATACCACTGTATGACAAACGAGATGACGGGTTGCATACCACCGTACGAAAAATGAGTTGATGGGTTGTAGAGCAAGGCAGCACTTTCGTACGGACCGTACGTCCACGGTAGGGACCAGTAAGGAGTTCTATATGGCGAGAAGTAAAGAGGAAATATCGCACGTGCTACAAGTTAGGAAGTAAAGAGACCGTACGGTAGGGAATAAAGAGACCGTACGACAGGACTTATAAAGCTCACGCATTGACATCAATTACCGAACAGAAGGAACATCTGTACGGACTGTACGACCACAGTGCAAAAGGAGGATGAAATAATAGTGTATGGCGATGGAGGTATCCACCATAAAGAATTAGAGGCTGTACGGCTCATAAAGACATGCACACCCACCGTACGGAGAAGAGGGGCCGCGCATAGGAGTCACGATAGGGCTTGGACCGTATGGTCACATAGCATTTAGACACACCGTACGGTGTACGACAAAGACAATGAGGTCTCCGTAGTGATCCGTACGGCAAGACAGGCATCACACTTGCAAAAGAGAGGTGGTATGGCACATCAGGAAGACTGTACGGTGAGAAGAAACAATATCAAAGGTACCGTGAATGCATTTTGCACGGCAATGGAAACAAAAACGGGTGAGAAGTACAGTAGAACAATACCTACGTCAGGAAGGCACAGTCGCTATGGCTAGAAGGAAGAGCAGTTTCATACGGACGGCAAGGAGTGGCAGCATAGGTTCTAAAAAAAAAAACAAAAAACGACGACAGATCAAAACAGTTCACAATGAATAACGTATGGTACCGAAGGGAAGGACATAAGCAGGTAGTGAGGAAAACATAAGCGATTTGCAGAAAAGAGTTTGGGATCAGAAGAAAATCACAAAAATGGTGGGTTCCATGGACTTCTCTGTGGGTTTGAGGGTGCTAATTTGGTTTGAAGTACAGTAGAACAATACCTATGTCAGGAAGGCACAGTCGCTACGGCTAGAAGGAAGAGCAGTTTCATACGGACAGTAAGGAGTGGCAGCAAAGGTTCTTAAAAAAAAAGACGACAGATCAAAACAGTTCACAATGAATAACGTATGGTACCGAAGGGAAGGACATAAGCAGGTAGTGAGGAAAACATAAGCGGTTTGTAGAAATGAGTATGGGATCAAAAGAAAATCATAAAAATGGTGGGTTCCATGGACTTCTGTGTGGGTTTGAGGGTGCTAATTTGGTTTGAAGTATAGTAGAACAATACCTACGTCAGGAAGGCCTAGTCGCTACGGCTAGAAGGAAGAGTAGTTTCATACGGACGGCAAGGAGTGGCAGCAAAGGTTCTTAAAAAAACAAAAAACGACGACAGATCAAAACAGTTCACAATGAATAACATATGGTACCGAATGGAAGGACATAAGCAGGTAGTGAGGAAAACATAAGCGGTTTGCACCAGGACCCTGCGGAGATGTTGCCCCTTGACCCCGCTGGGGGCGTTGCTCCCGAGACCCCCATCGTCCTTTTCAGGAACACCACAATTGTGAGTTGGGACATCGTGATGGCATGAGGGAATTATTGAGTTCAGTTATCAGCCTTTGGAAAGTGTGACCAGTTGATGAGACCCGGAGCTGTTGCAGGCATAGAGTGTCTGCATGACGGAGGTGGAGAGAGCACTAGAGCAAGCCTTTGGAGAGGGGTACTACGCTTTGAGGCACTCGGAGTAGGTGTTGGTTGGATGTGAGACTTTCTTGGTGGATGCACAGAGAGCTTGGGAGGAGCTGACCACCCGGCTAGAGGCAGTAGACCGACACTTGGCTCAGCGTACCAAGGAGTTGGAAGCAGAGAAGGCAACACAGGTGGCTATCGAGGTCAGATTGGCTAGGGAGATAGTATTGTGTTAGCAAAGGCTACAGCTGAAACGTGTTTTTTGGAGACCAATTTAGTGTAGGCACAAGAGGAATATGATGTGATGGAAAAAGAACTACGAAGCAGCATTGATGGGGAGGGCGGCACTTCAGCTTTTTCAGGGACGCCCTCCGCCCCTTATCTTTAGTGATTTTCTTATTCTATGTAGTGTACTTTATCTCCCTTTTGTTGTAAGTCGTCGGAGACTTGTTTTTTTGGGGGGATGATGTTGTCGGGATATTTGGATGTACGGGTTATTATATCAATAAAGTATTATGTTAGCCTTGGTCGTTAGTGACTGAGAGGTTAGACAGTTCGTCACGATGTTTCGGTCGTGGCCCTTCGGGTAGTTTATATACCCTCTCGAAGGATGGACACGGGAGATATTATTGTATGATCATTATGATGTAAATGTACTTGCCAGTCTGGAATGATTAATGAAAGTATTTATTATTCTATGGTATATTCTGTGTTTATTACATTTCCTTTACTATGTCTGTGCAATACTAAGTTTACCCCAGCGGGCAAACACCTGATGCTGATGGTGGTGAAGAACTAGGCACTTTACTAGAGGAAACAGAAGCGGTAAAAGAGGAGGCACTCTGTTTGCGGATGCATGGGCCACGAAGAGAGTCCACTATGCTCTCAAGTGCTTCTTCTTCTTGAATGTCAATAGGAGCACCTTGAGTTTTAGTTATGGCTGCCCTCACAGCTAATCTTTCCCTCTCCCTTTGCAATTTTTTCTCTTCCCCGGCTGCAAGTAGGGCATTAACAAATCTTTTAATCTCGTTTGTATTTTTTTCACATGGATTTGTATCATACTTCCTAATGCCCACAAGGTGGTATTTGAGGTAGTTTATGCCTCCAGAAACTACTCTCTCACAGTTTATGCAAATCACTTTCCCAGGCTCATCCGGTGCTTCATAGGCATACCTCCATGTCTTATCTCTAGCATTTTTAGGCCGGGTGTTAGTGGCCACACTTCCTCTAAATTTGCCATGCTGATTCAATGGTTAACTGCTGCCCTACACATAGAAATTCAAAACATAAAATAAATATTTTAGAAAAAGAATTAACAAAGTGAGAAACTATCTAAATTAGTTACAATCTTTTTAGACATCATTCAAAGTTAGAAAAAAAAACTAAACTAGCTGGTAGGGTTTGATATTTAATAAAAAACTAGATATTCTTCAAAAAAATATTGATAGATTCATCATTTTCTTAAAAACTTGTCCAAAACAGTGTTGAATCTTGTTTTAATGATTCAAAATCATTTCTAACTACTTAGAAATGATTTTGTATTCATTTAGATTCAACCAAAACAAAATAGAATGTTTTAAAACAAAATAAAAACAATCTCAGCAAACTTACCTGGAAATGTGTTTTTTCTTCAAAAAACCGTTGAAATCCGCCTTCAATCCACTCGAATCTGCCTAAGAATGGCTTGGAAGCCCACTCTCCTCCTCCCCTATTCACTCAAAATGCAGCAAATAGAAAATGCAATATGAAAATGGCTTTTTTTAGTTTTGCGCAGGATATTAAAACGCGGGCGAGTTTTTGTCAGGAGTTTTTGGCTGAAAAACTCGCCAAGTTGAAAAACTTGGCGAGTATTCGCCACTCGGTGATTACTCTGCGAGTATGCCATCTATGCAACGGGGTATTGTGGATCCGTATGGCCGTACAACCACCAAACAGACAAAGGAGTATTGCAGTTTGCACGCGGGAAGAACTTTGTACAATTTTCGTACGACAACAGTTAAGGAAAAAAAAAAAGAGAAGGCAAGGAGGACATTTTTTTTACAGCCACCGTATGGTGCCATACGGTGGTGAAGGAAGAAAAATTTTAGGTGGTTGGTGACAGTTAAGGATTTGCAAATACATGTGTTTGTATGACAGCCAGCAGAGGAGCAACATTAAATATTTTATTTAAAAAGATTTGAAGAAGGGGAATTAAAGAAACAGTTATGGCTTCAGTTGGCAAACGGAGTTGGAGAAAACAGTTGAAAAACGTGGACAAGAAAGCCATGGATGTTGGGAGCTCCAAGAAGAAAGCAACAGACTCGAAGGAGGCCGTGACTGCGCAAAATATTACATTTGAGGGCTTTAATGGCGTGGAGTGCAGAAAATGGTGGCATGAAACACCTGATGATGATGTGGTGAAAGATAGTCTCAGACACGTAGGAGTCCATTGGGCCATTCTGATGCCCTTGTTTTGCATAAAAGATTTTGAGACCCACCTGTGCCAAATGATAGAAAGCTTCGATACATTTTCCCGTACTAGCACTTTCTGCTACTTGGGACACAACCTTATAATGTCATTTCATGCAGCAGATTTCAGCTGAGTTTTTGGTATTCCAGGGAAGAAGGGGCAAAAGATTGACACCAAGCCCCGAAAGTTGACGCACGAGGTCAAGGAAATATGGATACGAGGGTTGCAGGAAACATCACGCCTGATCAAGTAAAAGCATTGGCAAAGACAACAGGGAAGGGATTGAAGAGGGTTGACATCGCTGAAGGACACTGGCGGTGCATCATGGATGTCATTAAAAGTCAGCTCACCAGTGCCAACAGAGCCTTTGACATCACCATCATGCAGATTCCATTGATGTGTGGTATTCTGAATGGTACATTGTATGACTGGGCAACGCTGCTTGCTCACAGGATGTATGATTTCCTTACCCTGCAACACTGTACCTTCTATATGCCACATCATGCCATTTGGGCTATTTGTGGAGGCCACGCAGCTGCAGATCCCAGAAGAGAAGTTAGTGCTGAAGCCAAAGTGTCATATCTTTGGATGAACCACCGATTTTTGTGTGGCGCTACTTATTGGGGAGCTCCTGTTAGGATCAAAGAGGAAATGTCAGCTGGAAATAGAGTCCGAAGATGTGGACAGTGGCCGGGAACCAACGTACTTTGGTGGTAGCAGTTCCTCCCAAACTAGCGATCATAGCCGTATGGAGTTTGCGGTGGAGTCGGCACCTCGGCCTGTATTGTTTACTCCACCACAGCTCGGGGATATTCAGTTTACACCACTCCTGGCCACTGCTTTACCTACTGCAGTTTCCATTCGATGTTCAGGCAGCCGAGGGCACCAGTGGTGTTGAGTCCAGTGGTACACACGACCAGATGAGATAGAGATACCCCTACACTAGCAGAATTGGATTTGTCTGATTCACCTATGCTAGAAATGGCAGTACCTGGCCAATTGGTAGAGATTGGCAATAGCATGGAGTCGGGTGACCAAGTAGTAGTAGAGGATGCCTAGTTGGCACACCCAGAGGAGAGGGTGGGGTGGATTGCACAGTTCGGAGAGGCCGATAACAACACCACATGACAAACTACAATGAAGGAGTGGCTTACTATGTTTGACATAGTGCCAGTGGAGGAACCCATGAGGTTCTCCCCTCGGCTAGAGGAGACAGTTTTGGCAGCAACGGAGGTACGGGAGGAGGTACCCATCATGCTGTCTTCTCAGGAACAGCAGGAGAAGGAGACTGGGGATAGTGAGGTCAGGAATGAGATGGCAGCTTTTAATCAGCCACGACGGAGGAATGACATGGAGGCCTTTTGGACAGAGGTAGTGACCCGAGGTCGAGAGATGGTAGCAAGTGCGCAGGGGCAGTCACTCGAGGATGTGGCAACGAACTTGCAATGCCTTCTCACCTTCGTGAGGATGAAGTGTCCTGTCCAGTTTGCTTCATGCTTCAGCGGGGACTGGCCTAGTCATGAGACGCCGGCTATGTTGGAGGCTTGGCAGGCGACAAAACCTGTGGTAGCCAGTCGGGTCGAAGCCCTAGTGACTGATTTGGAGAGAGCCTTCCGAAGTCAGTACTATACATTCCGGCGGATGGAGCACTCCTATGAGGAGGAGCATAGGGTGGCGTCCGAAGCAACAATAGAAGATTATTATTCAAATTTTGAGAGCAAAGACAAAGTAAAGGGTGATCCCCAAAGGGAACATTACAATGGTATCAGAGCATGATCCTGCCATCCTGTAGGGTAAAAGAAGATATATGAAAATAATTCACTATGAAAAAATAAAGTGGAAAGCCAATGGAGCTTCAAGGAGGTTGAACCACAATTGTGAGAACAATATACAAGTTTGTTTAAGTCAGTAATGTAGAAATTGTGATTAATATATTTATGCACTCTATAATGTGATTTTGATTGTTATTAATAGACATCTAAGATATGAACTAATAGAGAGGAAAAGGGTTGCGATTAAGGGAGAATCGTGAAGGGCACCCTATTGCAGAGGCAGTTAAGGGAGAACAGCTATAAGGGCACCCTACTAAGCTGTAATTAATGGAGAATCGCAAAGGGCACCCTATTGCTAGCACCTTTCTAAGGTCGCAATTAAGGGAGAATCATGAAGGGCGCCCTATTTCAATGACAAGGGAGAACTACTATAAGGCCCCCCTACTGCACTGTGATTAAGGGAGAACTATTGAGGGCAACCTATTGTAGAAGTAGACAAGGGAGAACTGCTAAGGGCACCCTGTTGGAGTGGCAGTAAAGGGAGAACCACCAAAAGGGCACCCTATTGCACTACGATTAAGGGAGAACTGCTAAGTGCACCCTATTGCAAAAGTAGTTAAGGGAGAATTGTTAAGGGCACCCTATTGCAACAACAATTATAGGAGAACCGCTATCAGGACATGTCATGTCCCCATTTTGGCTGACATCGTTTGGCATGACGGATTTGCCTATCATCGACTCTCGTAGGCAAATGGTTTGGAGAGAGGGTCATTATGTTGATCATTTGATTGCATATTGCTGACAGAGCCTACATCCAGTTTGGGCCTACATGCAGTTGTAGTGGAGCCTACGTCTAGAAGCGAGCCTACATCCAGTTCGAGCCTACATTCAGTCTAGTTGGGCCTACATTTGGTTATGAGACATTTTGGCCTACATTGTTATAATTTTGAGTTGAGAAATGTACTTTATTATTATAATGTTATTTTATTATAAAGTACATTATAATTAGATGTTTCTAGAAGTTCTAGTAACTTCTCAAGAAAAAGAATAAATAGGGGGCTTGGGCTATCATTTCTACATGCTTGGATTTGGATTTTCTTCTACTTCATTGTGAAACAATTTGTAGCCTTGTGGTCTGCAAATACTATTCGATTTTTGGGAACGATCACTCCCCTAGATTGGCATAACTGAGGTAGTGAAATATCTACTGAAGGGTTGCAAGTTTGGAGTTGGTACTCAGCCATCTCATTGGTACTTCATTGAGAATTTGTTGTAAGGGTTTGTTTGTGATTGAAACAGCATTTCAGGAGGCATTTTTAGTAGGGCCGAAATTATAGGCGGCCGTTTTTAGCAGGTCCGAAAAAGCAGTCCGAAAAAGCAAATCCGAAAAAGCAAATCCGAAAAAGCAGTCCGAAAAAGCAGACCCGAAAAAGCAGTCCGAAAAAGCAAACCTGAAAAATTGATATTGAGGGTTTGCAATTGTTTGGAATAAGGGTTTGAATTCATCATTTGCATTGGTGAATCGTTTTGGTGAAGATTGGATATCAATTTGGCACATTTTCAGAATTGCAATATCAGGGTTTGGAACCAATAATTTGCTCATATCTCCTAATCTACTTGGAGAATATTTTTATGCTCTTGGGAGGATCTTAGTACACCCTTGGCGGTCCTTTTCATAGCTTTTTGGAGTGTCAAAAACCCTGCGATTATTTTATATCAGGGCCATACAAGACTGTACTGTACGGACAGGAACAGTGCATGGTACAGCAGCGATCAGAGGTGCAGTTCGGGGACAGATTAGTCATCGTTTCATCAGCATTTTTCAACAGTCAAAAGGGCAGCGATTTCCAGGTTCCATTTCATGTGTTTGAATGCATTTGAAGGTCAAAGAAAATTATGTAAAATCGTATGTGTTCAGTCAATGCAATAAACAGTCCAGATTTTGATAATTGTTAGTCTCTGTCAGTTGTTATCATAATTAGTCATATGTGAATGCAGGGTTTAGTCTCAGATCACATAGTTTTGTAATCTGACATTGCCATATTAGTGTGCATTGTAAGTCACTGTTATGTGTGACTGTCCAATACAATTATCGCCATATTTCAGAAGTTGCTACAGTCATATAATCTGTCCTATATTCTCAGACATTGCCATATATCATCGTATTGGTCTGGTATGCATAGCAAGGGCATTGTTTACATTGTTATAGCATGGTAAAAAGATCATTGCATTGTAGTCTGAAAATTACATATATTCTGGAAAGTGCAATCAGAATTAGAGAAGTTTTGATATATTTGTAGTAAGTCTTTACATTGCTTTGAGTTTCATTGTTGCTCAAATCGTATTACATTCCTATATTGGTATTTTTATCTCAATTGCAATTGGATACCAAACGATTATCATATTGAAACACAACATTACAAACAAACAATTCAGTTGCTTGCCAAGTGTTTGACGAATTGTCTCAGTCCAGATTTGGGGGTTTTAGTGATCTTACTAGAAGGGGTCATTACAGGACACCCTACTGCACTATGATTAAGGGAGAACCGCTAAGGGCACCCTACTACAAGGCAGAGATTACATATCTTTGAAAGAAGACATTCTTGGTGAATGTTGAAAACGTATAATTGCTTGAGGGAAGGCAATTTGAGGAAGGGCGGACTGTGCTGTCCCCTTCGTGAAAGAAGATTTAATAAATAGATGATAATATTAAATATAAATTAATAAATAGATAAAATATAATATAATATAAGTACAATATAAACAAATAATAATATTATAAAATTAAAATAAATAAATAAATAAAATAATGTAATATAATCTTATTAATATAATAATATGATATATTAATAATATAATTATATAATATATAATTAATATAATAATACAATATATAATTGATATAATAATAATAAAATTAAAATTTAAAAGAATAATTTTTTTTTTAAAGGAATAAAAATAAAAATAAAATATAATAAAATCAAATTAGAATATTATTATGCAAAGTAATTGGCAAATTATTGGATGTATTAACAAATGATCGAAAGATCATTATAAAGAATTTACAAATGAAAGAAATAGAAAGTTTTTAAAAGAAACTACATAAGATGGAGTAATAGATCTCATCTATCTAATTTACATAATATTACAAAAGATGACCATTAAAGTAATAAACAAATATAATAATATTCTAATACCCTCCCTTAATGGTCAATCTGTCAACAACACCAAGCTGCCCCTTGAATTTAGCAAACTTATTTGGACTGAGAGGCTTGGTGAGAATGTCTGCAGTTTGATCCGCACTTGGAACATACTGCATCTCAACTGTCCCATCTTCAACCAACTACCGAATGTAATGACAATGAACATCCACATGTTTGGTTCTTTCATGGAACACTGGGTTCCTGACAAGCTTGAGAACGCCCACATTATCAGCAAACATGGGAGTCAAAACTAGTTGAGACATTTTCATATCCGCAAGCATTCAACGAAGCCAAACTGCTTCGCAAGCTGCCTTAACTACTCCTTGACATTCTGCTTTTGTCGAGGAGAGAGATACTACATGTTGCTTTTTACCAGTCCATGTGACTGCACCAGATCCCAAACTGAACACATATCCAGAGGTTGACTTCTTATCATCAACCGAACCTGCCCAATTTGAATCTGTGAACCCACTGAGTCTAGGATCATGACTCCTAGTGTAAAGAAGTCCATAATTAGGGGTGCCCTTCACATAACGCAACACACACTTCGCTGCTACCCAATGATCAGCCTTGGGGGCTGTCATGAAGCATGAAATGTAGCTCACTGCAAAACTGAGATCAGGTCTAGTGGCAGTGAGATAGATGAGACTGCCCACTAGTTGCCTGTAATTGGTTTCAACAACAGGAGGAGAATCAGACTTGGCTGACAACTTCAGTCCCTTCTCCATAGGCGTGGAAGCAGCTTTACAATTGTGTATTCAAAACTTGTCAAGCAATTTCTTGGCATACTTAGACTGAGAATGAAAAATACTACCATCAGTCTGCCAAGCCTCAACACCTTTCCCATGGTATTACGAAGTGGTGAACTCTTAGATTGATTCCTTATTCTCAATACATTTGCGTATGTAGGGGAAAGGTGTTCCCACGACATTGTAGCTGGAAACTCTAAATGTGACGGTTTAGAAGGTAACGACTCCCATATACCATCACTGAGCCTTGGGCTAAGAAATGGATTTTGAATATTATCTCTGAGTCTTCCACCCCGATAAGTCCTGGTGAAATGATAGACTAGCATGTTGATCATTGGGGCTGTGAGAATGCGATCGATATCAAGGATGCAAATTAGAAGTATTGTAATGCAAATGGAAACTCGTAAATATAGATAATTATGTCCATTGTGTTCTATAAATTCATATATGATTAGTATGTTTGAATGCTATGCTCTATAAATGTTGCGACTATGATAGGATATGTGCATCGGTTAGCAAATATAAAATTGCGTTGCTACTCATATGCAATGTAGAAGTCTAAGTATAATTCACCACTGCCAACAATAATGGTGTGATTTGAGCTGGCACTACATGTCACCGCCAGTGATATTCACTTGATAACAACGGGGAAGTCTTCATCATCCAGTTTATATCTCTAAAGAACGTTATCTGTTCACCAATGGAACCTTTTCCATGTTATTCTCCATGGATTGACTGATAACAATGTAATTCCTTCCTTATTTCTTTCTTCCCCGATGGCCATTTTTCTGTATATCCCCCCTTCGCAAATACTAAGGTCGCCCCTATGTTCTTGAACGCGACTATAGTCGCTATCTAATTATTTAATTATCATTGATAAATAGGTTCATATATTATATATATATTATTGTATTAATATATTTTGTTTTAAATATATTTGATTAATTATTATTTAATTAGATATCTTAATATTAAAAATATTAATTTGGAACAAGTTGTAATTACATCTTTTACTTTTACGTTATTATATTTATTGTATTAATAATATATTATATTATTATATTTAATAATATTATTATTTAATATTATATTAATAATAAATTATATTATAATTTATTACTAATGATTCAATTATTAATTTATTATTTAGTATTAAATCCTATTGGAGAGAGGGGACATTACAGTGGAGAGAATAAATAAGAGATTTCAAGGCAGAATTGAGAAGAGTTAAGAAGCAAGATTTGTAATCAGTTTGTGGCAGATTTGTAATCAGAATTATTGCAGATTGGTGATTGAAGTCTTAACAAAATTTGTGCAGAGAAATTGAATGAGGGGTTGGTGCCTCTTGTGGGTTAGTGGTCACAAATTGAATGTGGGGTTGGTGCCTAAGTTGTAAGGATAATTTATGTAGTATAATTGTGTGCTCATCACACATCCATTGTAACAAACGTATTTCCCTCTCTTGACAACGTAGAGTTGTATTTAGAGCCCTTTCAATTCAGTTGTGATTCCTTGTTGAGGGTATTATTTACTTCTAAAGACTTGCTTTGATTATTTCTCAAAGAGGCTGTGGCTTAAGATTTATGGTGTTTGCTTACATCATATGTGGTCGAAATTCACTACTTTTTTTCTGGATCTCCATCAATAAGCTGAAATTATCTAAGTCAGTCCATCACTATGTGGAAATGCCATTGGCAATATGTACAGCTCCCACATAGTTCCTAAAGTAATTATTGGTTGCATGTGTGATATATAATCCTATAATCAATGAACATCTGGTAATTATTTTGTATCATTCAGAAGTGCTGTTTATGAAATATTTCATCCCCATATCTTGTAGGATCCAGACAATTGTTTGAATGTTCTATTTTATATAGCATAGTTGAGTATTGATTAATATTTGAAGGAAATAAGCAGCAACAGCTGTAGAAGGATGATTTATATCTGAACTTTCTGCAAGCAAATCTTTTTAATTACTGTCTTAATGTAGGGACTTTCTGGCATGCTTGGATATTTCCGAGTTTAAGATTTGCTTCTTGTAGGTGAAGATGCTACCCACTTCATCATGTCATTGTTGCTGAATCTAGACCGTGCAATTTATGAAAGGAGATTGATACGTTGAGATCTTCTAGTGATTATTGAATTTTATAACTCATTCAATTTTGGTCCCAGTTTGGAATTTTGGCTGAAGTTTGCAAAAGGACAGTAACATCTTAATTGAAGAGGGAAATGAATGCTGGGGTTCCTTTGGTATGTGTGCTTAGATATGAATAGAGAACAAGCCTTTCAAAATAGTATGACTTCTGTAGGACCAGATTGATCTTTTTGAAAAATATTGGACCCTTGTAAATTCCCCACAGAGTTCTAGCTTACCTTTGTTGGGTTGTCTTGCTTTATGACCAGCCTCTTGGTTCTACTAAACAAAGTAATTGACATGGCTTTTATTGGTATGTCCAATTCAGTGTACCCCGGGGACACGTCCCCCCCCCCCCAAAAAAAAACCCCAACATCTCCGAGACGGGGATGCACCGGGGACGGGGGACGCTGTTCCGGCATCTCTGGTGGTGCCACCCATCCGCCGCCGTTCTGGCAAAGACATGGGGACATCCCGGCGTCCCTAGAGGGGACAGGGGGATGTAAACGCGTCCCTCAACCTCTCTAGGGGACGCACGAGCGTCCCATGTCACAACAAAAAAAAAGTGACTTCAAGGGAACTTAAGAGTTTTCAACTTTTCTCACATTAGTCATTTGATTGCTATCTTAGGTATCTAGTTCTTCAACTTCTGAGAGGAATTGGTCTACTTATAGCTTCATCCACTCTCTTAAGAGGAACGGACTTACCTCTCAGAGAGCAGATGAGCTAGGGGCTGTGCATAGTGTCTTGTGTATCATTGATTGTAGGACGTGTGTACAAGGAGAGCCCTGCAACACGATGGGATGTAGAGCCAGAGGAGCCATCATAGGTTGGTGAGGATAAGGATGCTGCAGATGCAGGGCTGGTTGGTGTTCCTTTTGTGGCTCTTGAGCTTGGAGAGTCTGATAGTTCCGATGATGATGAGTTTGCCGACCTCCTGAGGGATGATTAGAGGCCTCCTTCACTACATGTTGGGCCTTGGCATTTTGATTTTGTAGTTTGTACCTGAGTTGATATATGAACATTGAATATCATATCATGCTACTCAATGTAATCATCTTTATGATGAGATACTCATACTTTTGATATCTATGACTATTATTATTAATTTATTTATATAATATAAGTTAGAACTCTTCCATTTGCTGATTCGAGTATTTAAAATTTTAATGTTTATTGTTCAATGTTCCACTTTCATGTTCAATGTTCAATGCAATGTTCAAGTATTCAACAATTCTAATTTACTATTTTACTGTTTTACATCTTTATGTCTTATATCGCTATACATCTTTTCATAACTAGCATTTTAAGTATCACATGTATAGTATATAGTATATACAACCCCCGTTCTCCGCCACCGTCCCCAAATTGAGGCCCCTCTGTCCCCCCTGCCCAGAAACCTGTCTCCCCGTTCTGACGTCCCCCCGTCCCCCAAGGCGGTGTAACTATGGTCCAATTCTATTTCTTCAATGCTTACTTGTTTCATTAAGTTTTCTTCTTCCAGATTCAGAGAACATTTAATTTACTTGGTTTATAATACTTGACCATCAGTATGCAAGGTAAAAGGAAAACAAAATTCACTGGCTATGGATGACCTTTGCTTAACACATTTTTTATCAGCACAAAAGGTATATAAAATGGGTAATTGTATTTTGAATCATCTCTTATGATGCTTCTCTCCTTTGTCTTATCTCTTTATTCCTTTTCTCTTTCAAATGCATTGCACAATTTAACCAAGTACTGGATAGTGATTTGCTTCTAGCCCGTGTTCTCTGTGTTGAGGTCATGGGCCTTTTTTCTAGTTAGTTCTATCATCTTTAATGAAGATTGTGGTGGTTTGACAAATCCTGATGACATGGAATATTTTATAATCTAATTTATATGATTTGCAAAGTTGAGATGAATTTATCACCAGCTTATTACTCATAGGACATTTCAATTCAGATCAGATCAATCTGTTTCCACGGAATGTTGTGAGTGCTTACTGGGGATTGCAACAGCCTCGGAAAAGGGATGCATAGCACTATACGAAGCAGGGGCCCTAGCTACACTTGCTAATCATGTTAGCCATTCATCTGCTGGTAACTCAAAACTTACTCATAATATGATGCTTTATGCAGTAGAGTTAATGAGTGAAACTACAAGCATTCATAATACACACTTTGATTGTGTTTTGTTTGAACTAAGCACCAATATTGTTGAATTGGAATTGCAAATTCAAATACATGTGATTTCTGAGCTGTTGTTTTCTTTTAGTTACCTCTTTCTTTCTGCTGAAATTCAATGATTGTGTGCTGTTCTATTTCAGTAATATGTGGGACTCTTTAATGTGAGATATAGTGTCTCTAATAAAATCGCTTCTATAATTGCAATCCAAGCTTTCCAGCAACCATAAAAGTAGTGGCGTCCAGGCAGATTGCAAAAGTTACAAGGCTGATGTAATGGATAGTGTTGATGTGAGTTTTGTGACCACCTCAATGTGCAGGATCCATTCAAGATAGTGTTGATGTTGATGTAATGGATAGTGTTGATGGAGTCTTCCCTCTCTTGAACAAGGAAACCTTAGATGCTAAACAATTTGACTTGTGTGATCAACTAAGATGACCCAAATGTTTAATATGCGTACAAGCGACTTTGGTGTTGGGCACAGCTCAGTTTAATGATATGATATGCTGGTTATCACAAAAGGACTTAAGCTATTCATTCATGAATCTAGTAGCTTTTCAAACAATGAATGATTTGACAATGCGAGCTCTTCAACTACTTCTAATAATGACTTTGAAATAAAGTGCAAAAGAGATAGGGCTTAGAAATCTAATCTACTTAAATCAATGCAAGAGACTATTGATGATGAAGTGAAACCAAACCAAAGTTTGCTTTGCGAAGTAGAACAACTATGCAAAGTTGATGCAAATCTTCTAAGGATAATTGAATGATCTACAAATCACTCACACACATTGACACCATAAAACATGCGACTCAATAAGCATGAAGTAATTGAAGTTAAACTTTAAGATAAGTTCAGCCTAACCTTGCACTATTACTTGCAATCAACAAGCACCAAAAGGTATAATTGTGAGGTTTCACCAAGAATCAATAACAATATCTTTCATTCATCTACTCAACATAAACAAAATCTAACCAAGTGAGAAATAGGAAACCATGCAACACTCCAAAATAACACGTCTTCACAAAGCTTCAATGAATTTGCATTTACTTTGGTAGTATTTTGGCAACAATCTCACCAAAACTTCTGTGATGTCCCTCAATTAAAGATGGTAAAATTTTGTATTTATGTATTCATCACTATATCTCTCGAATAGAATCCTAACTATGTAAAAATAATTACAAGATGATTACCTCATGATCATATATATGAATTCATACATTTTCATGAATAAACCCCATATATCAAATATATATGTTTGATATATAATTATATTATAGACCAATGTTATGTATATCACTAAATATTATCATTTAAATATCAATAAAATCATTAATATCTTTAATTATCATTAATTAAATATTAATATCATTAAATATTATCATATAAAATTTGAAATATATATATATATATATATATATATATATAACAGTAAAAAAAAACTAATATCAAATAATTAAGTAAACTCCCAAAATGTTAAATATATCTGAGTATCGAATACCTAAAAAGTCATGATACTTTCAAAAGCTATTGGCCTTTATGAAAGTCGTGACTTCTCCCTCACATGGGTATTATTGGAGGACAATTGAAGGGGCACATTCAGCATTTTCATATCCAGTCACCAGTCAGCAGTCAAAGGGAAGATTCAGCATTTTATAACAGAAAACAACATTTAGTTAACAAACCTCATATACGGCGGACAATACCAATCAGATTCAAGACATTTTACAGTCAATAAAACAAATATTGCCAGCATATTTATATACAAACATAAGCATATCATATATAATTTTATAAATATCAGTCAGTACCACTAATACTGTAAGACAATATACTAAATTAAGCATGCCAAGACTGCTATCAGCAACAAAATCATAACCAGGAAGCAAGTCTCCAAACAATCAGATCAATTGAGCATATAATTTGGACAACATAGTCCCAAAGGAATACTGCAAATCCAATCTAATAAGTGTAAAGTTGAGATAGCAGATCAAGACTTAGTGACAGCTAAGGACAGGTGTAATCAATTACACTTAATATTTATCAATTGTAAGTATGATCCAAGCTCGGCTTGGTGGAGGGTGTTCATAGGGAATATCAAATAAATGATCCAAGCCTTGCTTGGTGGAGGGCATTCATAGTGAATGTCATGATTCCAAGTTGGAATCTATAGAGAGTTTGTGACCATATATATTGGTAATGGGAAAATACATATGCATATGTGACAGAGGGATATACCTTGATGGGTATCCATAAGGCTTGGGAAGAGATGGCAACTCTTGTCAAGACTTATAACGATGGATAAACCAATGTTGATTATCTTGGAGGCCTTAGTGGAGTTAGACCAAAATGAGATGGTGAATAGTTGGGGACCATTCTCGTTTTGGCCACAAGGCAACTAAAGCCCCTGGAGATCATCACCAAAGAACTAGGAACCTGAGTTTGGGCCTTCCCTAAGGATTAGGCGGCAATTAGTTGGGAATTAGAATATGGTTTCTTTCATTTTCATATATATGCATATTATTATATGAAATCTACTAACAATCGTTGCAGGTTTTCACATCAAGGAAACAAGCCATACTCAACCTAGGAGGCCGGGACATTACAATCTCTTTTACAAATGAAACGAGCAAGCATTTTTATAGAGGCTTCAATTACAACCAATGACCTAGATTGACTCAAGATTAATGACCCTGATAATTCAAAGCACTCATAATTAGTGTTTTCTACAACTACCGCATACAAGCATTAAATGTTGGTCAATGAGAAAATTACATTGCTTTGAAATACATATCCTTTTGAGGATGAACCATTGAGAAAATTCATCATGGTTAAACATTAAATGCTTTCCAGCTGTCCACTTGTGGATGAATTTGATTGGATGAACTTGGACATGTCAAGTTGGAATCACTTGATTGGTTGAAGATGAGTGGGCACCACCTCAGCATGCTTATCTTACAATCTTTGTTTCAACTCCACTTTTTAATCATCATAAAGATTAAAAGATGTCTTTGCATCTCTGGCAATATCTCTTGATACTTAACATTTCAAGCCTTCAATCAATTGTGATGGCTCATATTCCCAAATTGCTAAATCTTCATGAATTTCTTCGTCCTCATTTTGGAAATCTTCTTAGTGAAATATCCTCGAAATTGTTCTTGTTTTGATATCTTATCTTGATCCTTCTTCATGACTTGAACTTTTCGACCTTCATGTTGTTGGATCCTTCTAATTGACCTTGGATTTCCAAAGGAAATTCAAGATTGTGATAGCATTTCTCCATTTGTGGACTTCTTCACTTTCTTTGCACAACTTGATCATTATCATGATCACCTTCTTGATGTGTTGATCTTGAAATCCCCATGTAATGGTTGACTCGAACCTTGGTCTTTACAATTCCCATCCCTTTTGTTGACGTCTTCCTTGAAGCCCTCATATCGTTTAAGTTGTGATGTCCTTCCTCCACGTTGCTTTTGATGTTGCAATGGTCTCTCCTTCAAGCCTTGTCCTTGAACTCCCCTTCTTTAGTGCACTTTCTTGAGCATCACCTTCTCCAACGATCATCTCCAATCCACCTCCATCCATTGATCCGTGCAAGAAAAGAGAAAACACTTGTGTTAAAAGTAAAGTGTTTTGTAAGAAGATAATCACTAAAACTTTTTATGAGAACTTAACAGGAGTCAACCTGTGAGGACGCTTACAAATGATTTGCAAACTTACATCCTAAAATCCTTGACATCCTAATTTCAACCTATCGATCTCATGAAATGAATTTCTGAGTTTTTTTAATCTAAGTTCTGATTTTTTCTGAGTTTGAATGCCATTATCCTTTAATTTGCACCTTCTAATTCTGGGTTTTAAAAAATCTTCATTTCATTGCATCTGATTTTAGCATCCTAGAATTACACTTATATATCTGATTTTTGCATCTTGAATGTCTAATTTAGCATCCCCTTGATCAGAGCTATCACTCATCTTCAAAATTGCCTCTTCATGGATTAAATTCGCAAGTCTTCTAATTACTCTGCTCTGCACATGTTCGATCTGCTTTGTTTTTGAATTGGTTTTTGGGAGACTCCATTCAATCTCCTTTTATAGCCCTCTTTCCCAAAGGATGCACCTGCTGGGTTAATAAGTCCGATCCCTTTATGCACATAAACAATTTTGTTTGCATTTCCTTTACACTTTCAACAGGCGGATCTCCTAGTAAAGTTCACATTGCACTTAATGATGGTAATTTTACTGTTTGATTTCCTTTGAAATTCGTCGTATGAGGGGTCGGATTCTGACCCTCATTAAGAATTTATATTGAGCGATTTTAATAGTGCATTGGGATCTCAAAAGGAGATCAGAAATCCACCTCATGTCAGGATTTTTCATCAACTATAGATTGCAATTTCACAACTTGTCAGGACAAATGCTTGGCAAAGTGGTTGGAGATTTCACCCTTGTTAGGAATTTACACCAAGTTGCAATTGAAAATTTGACCCTTGTTCAAATTTTCTTCACAACCTAGGTTGGAAATTGCATGCTCGTTAGGAAATCCACCACTCATTGGGAATTTTCCTCAAGATCAGGTTGGGAATCAGTCTCAGGATTTTGTTCCATACTTGACCCAATTTACATGCTTGCTAAGGATTACACTCTAAGAGGAGGTTCAATTTTGGCCATGTATTAGGATTTTTGATCAAAAGGAAATCAAATCTCACGGTCTTTGGACCAATGCATGGAAGGTGGTCAGAAATTGGACCATTGTTAGGAGAAAATGCCATTAGGGGATCGGAATTTCCACCTTTGTTTGGAATTTCATCCACGACTAAGTGCATTCACTTGATACTTGAGGAGTTTGATCAAAATGCTGTTTGCAAGTTGGAATTTCATAAGGACAAGTCCATCAAGTGATTGGAAACTATACAAGTGCTAGGATATTGACTTGCAGATTGAGAGTTCCTTTACACTTTCATTCTTTCACTCCCCAAATGCTTCACTCTTCACCTCTTGAACCTCTATATTGCGCAAATTTTCTTACTTCCTCAATCACCTAAGACTTGCAAAATCTTGCTAAGTGAAGAGCTACCTAAGCAAACCACTAAACTGCCAAGTAACGAGGGGGTCCCCATTTGCAATGGGGCGATCGTGTGAAAGGGTCACAATAGATAGGTTTGTGTATTTCATCTCTTTGGTTAGTACCTCTGTTGTGCTTTGCCAGTGCTGGCTAGTATCTGTCTAATGGGAAGCAATGTTGGCATAGAATTATTTGATTTGGTATTGGTGCATTGTGCTATTGTTGGAGTGATGGGTACTAACTTTATCACAAGAGAAAAATTGAGTAACAAGTGATCTTTATGGTAATGCAGGGGCTTGATGAGAGAGACGTATTGCAAACCTAAAAGGTTACAAGTGAATATTAAAAAAGTGTGTTTAGGTTCGGGAGTGTAAAGTAGCACAATGCTATAAAAGGAGATGATTGCTTATGTAAGGTGGACAATGAATTGCAAAAGCATGCTTGAGCTGATTTATATTCAAAACCTACAGAGTCAATACAATGCTACTGATCCCAATAGTGGGGGAGTATTAAAAATAAAGTTAAAATATATTGCTTCAATCTTACCCGTAGCGGATGGTTTGACATCTTATTGTGTGCAAAGTGGATCTTGTTTGCCCCGTTGTTGGCTTTGGTTGTATGTCTTAGGTCATTAATCTCTTCCATGCGTAGTTGCAAAACTCACCATAAACTCAGTGAGTTTTTAAAAACTCACAAGCTTTTGTGTATGGCAAGTATTTCCACCAAAAACTTGCAGACTTTACTTGCTGTGTTTTCGCCAAAAACCTGGCAGCAGAAGAATATAATGACTAGCATAGTTAGTAAACTAGGCCGACTCACCAAGACTTGCGAGTCTTGTGGCTGGCCGTTGCGAGCCAAGTCCGTCTCGAGTCCAAGTCAAGGACTCAGAAGTTTTTAGAAAGGACTTGTGAAATTCAAAAAACATACTTAAACCCCCCCTTTTTTTTTGCCGAGTCCTTGTCAAGTTCGAGCAGAGTTTTTTGCTAAGTGTTCTGTCCGAGTCCTAGTTTGGGCTACTATGATGCCTGGGATGCAAAAAACTCATCCTAATTTAATTTTGACTGATTTCTTTTGCTCCTCCAATGAAAAAACACCCTCCCAACCTTCAATGAGGTCATTTGTAACAATTTTGTGCCGAGGAGTGAAGATTTGTAGTTCATCTAGTTGTAAGTGCAATTGTAGCTTGTTTGAAGTCATCCACCCAAAGAAGAGGAATAAGTTAGCTCAAAAATGCCTCAATGGCCTTGTCTTTGTGCAATATAATCTTCAATTGCGCACAAGGTAGAAGAAATATTAGGTGGTCCAATTGATTTGGATTATATAGGTCCTTACAGTGATTGGACAGTGTAGGAGCAACCTCCATTGTTTACTGAGGGTGACATCTATGATTTGGAGAGGTAGGCTATGGAGGAGGGGGGTGGATTTGGATTCACATTGGATGACATTGAGGAGGATGAAGAGGTTGAGGATGATGAGTCATTGCCCATGTCAACAACATCTATATGGAGGTTGAGCTACAACTTGTCGTGTCGAGCAGGGAGACGCAACCATAGAAAACTCCTAGGAATAAATCCTCTAGTTCTACCTGTAATGTCCCCAATTTATGTAAGTGACAATTAATTAAATTAATTTTAATTAAGTTGTCGAAAATGGATGAAATATTTTAATGATGACTTAATATTAATTAATTTGATTAAAGTGAAGTAAAATAATAAAATTAAATGTCACTTTATAAATATTTCCCTCAAAGTTCAATTAAAAAATTAAAAGAGGGAAAATGTGGAGACAAAGAAATGGAATGTGAAGAGACAGGCAGCTGGAAGGTCAAGTGTTTTCGTGAGAAATGCTATTAAAGATCAAGCGGAGAATTTTCAGGGCATGTTCAGATGTTTATGGAAATTGATGAATTTGTCTGATGCATTTGCATTGACAGGTTATTTCTGGAGACGAAAACCTTCAGGAATTTGATAGAGGGGCTGGACGGAAACTTGGTTCTTCTTCAAGAGGTAGATTTGCGAGGTAGTCTACATTTGAGCTTAATTGTGAAGTCTTCAGCAGAAGACAAATCTGTGAGGTTCAATAAATGTTTTAAAATAAATAAAGATTTTCTCATGCTATTTTATTATCAGAATGGACGACTTACTATCTGAGGTATAATTATATTGTTTTAAAAGATATTGTCTGCAGGGCTGTTTTCATTTTATTCTGTATTTGTTGGAGCTGAAGTATTAAGTTTGGACTTTAACAACACCCCTCAAATATAATATATTTATTGGGCCAACTCAAGGAGAAAAAAATACTACATTTTGAATAGCGTTGGAGAAGTATATTTGCTGTGTGCTATAAATTATGGGCAAATATTTCAGAAGACTATAGTTGTTGCGGAATATAGTGAGGCTACAGGCGGCACTCAATATGATATATACATCAAGAGCGCAAACATAAACTATTGTCGTGGGTAATATTCTTTAACAGAGAAATAACATATCAATGGATTTTATATTGGTGGAACATTAAGGGTGCGAAGACTTCATGCGAACCATGGTAATATTGGCGGCAATCAAATTTTGACCGGCCTGAATAATATATTGGTCTTCAAATATTCGAATGGTTTGGTGCAGCTATCTAAAGCTATAAAATTAAATATATGTCCAGACTATAGTCGGGAGATTAATATAAAAAAAACAAGCCCTCCTATTGGCCGAGCTCCTTGCATAGTTTTATCGGATATCATCTGGAAGTATCATAGCTGATATTATGAATTTGTGGGCTGTTGTGTGAGCTGTGGTGTCCCTCTGTGATGCAGATTTAATTGCTGAAGCCCCAAATCAGTATGAAGGTTCGAAAATTGATGTGCTGTGAGCGGTGTGATTGACAAGCACATAATATTGCGAAAAGTATTGCCTTTGTACATGGCGTTAGCCTAGTTCTTTCACCTTTTTGGAAGTTGCCTTTTGTTGTTCATTCTAAACAAAGCTTGTCGAAGACTTCTGATGCCCTGTGAGAGTTCTGGCAACGTCATGATGCATCATTTCATCTCTGCATAAGGTACTGAAAAGCATTGGATATTGGGAGAAGAAGCATCTTCTTATTTTAATGTGCTGCTATCCAGTCTGGTCATCATAGAACCTTCAGGTGCATAGAATACTATATCCATAATCTCATTCTTTTATATTAGTCTTATGTCTGCACATTCCCATTGCAATGAGACATTATCTGTGACTGTAGAGTTATATTGGAATAATGTTTAGATACTGAACAGCTATGATGCAACCTCATTTCTATTCTGAAACCCTTGCAATACAAAGTTTGTATAGCTGTAAGTCTGTAAAAGCATGCTGGTAATTCTGAATGTGTATAGCATTGAAATATTGAGTATCTTAACTCCTACTACTACAAACAAATCACAACCATTAATCCAAGCCAGAGAACAGAGCTTTTCAAGAAGCAAGCAAAGTGTTTGACAAAATTAAGTTAAGGGCAAGGGACAAATTCTGAATATTAAATGCATCTCAGGCCTATGAGATTATGTTTGTCTTATTTGGAGATGAATGCTGAGTATTTGCTAGAATATCAATAGAGAAGCAGTGAGTTTTGAAATTTGCCATAATCTGCCAAATGTTTGTTAAAATCTCAATACTTTGTTGGTGAGCAATTTTGATAGAAATTAGAGTTAGATCTACAAGGGGATATTACAGTGGTATCAAAGCGTCAAATCTGCCATCCTGTTGGGTATAATCAGTGGATTGCCAGATATGGAAAAAATACCTAACCTAAAAAAGGTCACGAAGGATCTTGCTGAAGCACGATAGTTAGCTCAGAATTTGCAGCAAGATAAAAGGGGAGAAATCCTTAGCTTGTTTAAGGAATATGATATTTTCCTTACATCTGTTAAGAGAGATCTATCTTTTTTGATTACATGGATTGGCACCCAAGGCTGCACTACAAGATTTATTTGGCAAAACAACAATATTGTAAGATAGCTTAGGGCATGTTTGCACAAGGAGTTTACAAAATCCTGTATGAGGAGTTTTCAGCAGTCACTAATCAGCCTACAGTTGCACAAAATTTCAAACCAGACATGGAAGGAAAGACTAAAAGGGAGGCAGCTAAGTTGGTGTTTACCCTCGTGGGGTAACAGACAGATACATAAACACAATCAGATATTCAAGTACGCAACATAGAAGACAATAAGCTATTACATTCATAATCATAAGAGCTTGTACATTCAATCGTGTCTACAACACAGAACAAGTGTATACATATAGTTTCCGAAGAGACACGACCGAACCGTCGCGTCGTAACGGTTTACCCTTTCGGTACTAACTACCCAGATTAACATAACATGACTTTATTAACAACACCCATACATAACAATTATGCCGACAACATCATCCCCCCCAAAAAACAAGTCGTCTCCGGCAACTTACAACAAACGGAGAAAATGTCTAGTACAGAAAAAACACAAAAAAATAGCTAAGTAGAAGGGGGCATCCCTGGAACCGACGGTTGGGACGCTGACGAAGAAGCCCTTTGCCTCAGCTGGTAGACCTGCTGCGTTCGGATGTTCAGGTTTGTTTGGAGCTGCGAATTAATCTCAACAACTTCCTTAAGCATAAGGGTAGCCTCCTGGAACTCAGTATCCTTCTGGGCAAACCGGCTGTCTGCAAGACTCTTGGCGGTATTGGCTGCCTCCAGCTGCGCCAACAGTTGTGCACGTTCCTCCTGCCAGGCACGTCGCTCTGCTGCTAACTCGGTGGCTATCTCCTCCCGAGATCTCTCTGCTGCCTCCTGAGCCCTCTCCCGAGCCCCTTCTCTTTCCCGTGCCACGATCACCGTCTGCACCAACTGCCGACCCTTATCAATCACCAACTCGAGAGTGTTCATTTACTCTCTCAAATCCTCTTCCATCAACACTTCAACCGGTTTCCCTTTCCATGCCAGCTCCTCAGCTGCCTCTGGCTCTCCCCTCTGTCCGTCACCTCTAGTATCACCCCCTGCGCCATCCTCCAAGGAAGGGTAATCCCGCTGAGGGGACAGAATAGCCGATCCCCGTGCCATCGGTGGGAGGGATCTCTGTGCCAAGAAGGCACTCGCACGCCCTACCACGTGAGGTCCAGTCTGACTCGGGGGTGTCAAGATCTCCTCAACCTGCACTTCTTCATTCCTGGGAACTCCTTCATCCCTACTGTCGTCGGACTCGATCAACACGGAGTCCCCACCCATCGCCTCCGGCTCCAACTGTATCTAACCAGACTCAGTCCTACCCTGCTAGGCAAATTGCTCCATCATCTCCACCATGTCTCTGCTCGAAGGAAGACCCTCGCTATCTCCTGTCGCCAAATCTGGAAGCGTATCCATGAGGGTAACCATCTCTGGTTCTGTGGGTGTCTCTGTTCTGGAAACTTGAGCAGCCGTGCCCGTCGGTGGAGTCAACTGAACTGGGGTCCTCATTTGGCCAAATGCTGGAATGGCCGTGGGACCGAGAACAAAAGCAACTGTGGTCCCACTAGAGGGTACTGGACGGGGAAATAATAGTGGGGCTGCTGCGATTACCCGCACTTCCTCCTCATCGTCGTCCTCTGGACTGCTTCCCTCTTCGGATGTCGCCTCTCGACCACTATCTGTATCCCCACTAGCTTCCACTTCTAGCCTGCTACGTTTCCCTGTTCCTACCTTCTGGCCTCCAGGCGTATCTAGATGACGCCATCTCATGATGAGGGGTTCGCCCTCAACCACGGGTCCCACCTTAAGCTCAGATGATAATATGTCTGTTGGAATCTGCCGCTCCACTGCATCCAAGAAAAGTCCAATCGCATAATGTGGCATATAAAAGGTGTGGTGCTGAAGGGTCATGAACGCATACATCCGTTCTGCCAACACCGTCGCCCGATCGTACATTCTGCCCCCAAGAAGGTGGTTCATCAAGGCAACCTGCTGAAATGAAATATCAGAGGCACGGCTAGACCTGGTAAGCCGACTCTTCACCAAATCCACAAGAGCTCGCCAGTGGCCTTCCTTGACGAACGTTTTCTTGATGCCGCGATTATGGGACATCTTCCGAAGAGACTCCCTCTCTGCTGGTGTAAGATTATCTCTGCAAATCAGCCTGATGTAGAAGTCTTTATTCTCTATAGCCATCTTCTGTGGCCTTAGATCAACCCGTACCCCTCTGTCTGGTAACCCGAAAACTTGGCGGAATTCCGATGCTGTAAAAGAAACTGTCACCGAGTGACTCAAGTAAGGAATGGTACTGGTCTTAGAAAAACTCTCGAAGGCCTCGATCATCGCCCGCAATGGACCTTCAAAGTCTTTAATGCAGAAAATGGGCATTTCAATTACCCATTGCACCTGGGCCCTTGACAGGCTGTTCTTGATCAGTCGAGTGTTTGGACAATTATTGTTCTCCTTCCACCATCTGCGGCATTTTAAACCATTCAAACCTTTGAATGCGATATTCTGTGCTGTGACTTCCTCTCGCTGAGATCCCGTGGCTGCCATTGGAGGCCTATGAATTTTCAGCTTCTTCCCTGTGCCTGCGCCTGCAACTCTTGGTGTATTCCGGTTCATACTTTTGGGGTCCTCTTCCAATTTCTTCCTCCAACTTCTTTTCCCTGTAGATTGCATCTTCGTGACTTCCTGGTCGTGATGAAGATATAACCATTATTAACTACCGTACAATTGCTTCCTGTTTGTCTTCTTCTGTAGCCCTACACGTGGTCTCCTCACATCCTTCCACCCGTACAAAACCCTTTAAAAAAAATGATTGCTTCTACCGTGCTATTTATTGCTCCCTTGGTACCGTACAGAATGTTTGGTCAAGGGGCGTTTTCCTCCTTATGCACGTTTTGCTTTTTAGTTGGCGTACGACATATGTACTAGATTCTCCTTATTTCTCCATGAAGCTGGCTGTATAGCCGTACGGAATTAGACTTCTTGTGTGTGTTTGTGCGGCTTTCTTATCTCATGCTGTGACTGTACGGTAGGCTAGACCTTACACATTTACCGAGGCCATACGACTGTACGACAAATCTATCTCCCCTTGTCCTCTTTTTTCTTTTCTCCCGCGTGCTGGTACGGCTTAGTGTCTTCCATATGTTGTACGGACTTAATTTATGCTTAATGCCGTACGGTTATGTGTTGTGTGGTGAGTTTCATGCTGTTTTTTGCCGTACGGCCATACGGTGCTTAAATATATAATTTTTTTTTTAATCGGCTGAGTGCCTTCGATTCGCCTCCGACCTCTGATGGTATACCTTTAATTTTGAGCCATTGACGACATTTGCAATTTCCTGTCCGTCGAGAGTCCAAAGCTTGACGGACTCGTTAGCTGCAACCTCTTGGACCTTATAGGGGCTTAACCACTTGACTTTGAATTTTCCGGGCTTGATATCGTTTCGGCCATTGTATTTCAAGACTAACTGCCTCGGGGTGAACCTCGCCTGATGGATGTGTTTATCGTGCCAGTGTTTTTTGTGTTGTTGGACAACGTCCGTTGCCCATTGTGCCATCAACCTTCGTTCGTCGAGCTTGTTTAGCGCGTAGAGGCGCTCCCTCAGGCTCTCCATATCACCAAGTTTATTATCAGTAGCAATTCGGAGGCTTGGCACCATGAACTCCATCGATACTATAGCTTCCTGTCCGTACATCAATTGGAAGGGTGTCTGGCCTGTGGTCACTTTGTAAGTGGTGTGGTATGCCCATAATACCGACGACAGCTTCTCCTCCCAGTCTTCTTTTTCTACCCCACACGACTTGTAAATGACTGAGACCAGAATCTTGTTTGTCGCCTCCGCTTGACCGTTGGCTCTCGGATAATACGGACTAGACAAGGAGTGAAAAATCTTGAATTTTGTTGTGAGGAGTCTCACCACATGGTTCACTAAATGACCTCCCCTGTCACTGGTTAGCTAGAGTGGAATGCCGTACCTAGTGATAATTTGTTCGTAGATGAACTTTGCTATACTCACAGCCGTGTTGTCCGGTAGGGCCCGTGCTTCGACCCACTTCGTCAAGTACTCCGTAGCCACCACGATGTATGTACATCGCTGAGGTTTGCTGACTTTTAAAGGTCCCACAAAATCAAGTCCCCAACGCTCAAATAGCTCCTGCGCAGCCGAAGGATTTAATGGCATGAAATCTCGCTTCAATGGTTTTCCGGCCCGCTGGCACGTATCACAACTTCCAACCCATTCCCTGGTGTCACTGCGTAGCGTCGACCACCATAGTCCGGCGAGCAGTACTTTTCTTGCCGTTGTGTCTGGCCCCATATGGCCTCCTGCCGGTCCTTCGTGAGCCTCCTTCAAGATACCCGAAATCTCTTCCTCCATCACACACCATCGTAGTACCTGATCTGTTCCCATTTTGTAGAGGAGCCCATTGATAAGTTGGAACGTTCGGCTTTTCAAAACTAGTTTGCGTCGTTCCCCTGGTGGCATGTCCCGAGGGAATTGGGACGTAGATAGGTACTCGCCAATACGAGTGTACCAAGATGGTAAAATCGCAATCCGGAATAGGTGCGTGTCTGGAAAATCGTCATTCATGCCTCCCGCTTGTTCTCCCGACTTGATTCTTGACAGTTGATCGGCAATCACGTGGCTCTTCCCTAGCCGTACTATAATATTGAATGTGAATTTTTGTAGTAATAGCAGCCATTGACTCACCCGGCCTTGGATAATTGGTTTATTCACCAAGTACATCAGAGCTTGGTGGTCTACATAAAAGGTGAAGGGTGTCGCCAACAAATAATGTCTGAACTTCTGGACGACATAGACCTTGCCGAGTGCTTCCCTTTTAGTTGTACTGTAGTTCTTTTCTGCTTTCGAGAGTAGTCTACTGGCAAAGTAGACCGGGTGATCCAACCCATGGTCCCCAACTTGTGCCAATGTCGCACCTATTGCATAGTTGGAGGTGTCCACGTGCACATGGAACTCTCTGTCCCAGTCTGGATAGGCCAATATAGGTGCTGCCAACAATCGTGATTTTAGTTCTTGGAAGGATTCCGTCTGCGTTGTTCCCCATACGTACGGTTCCCCTTTTCTTGTAAGGTTATCTAGGGGGTAAGATATTTGGGAAACTTTTTTTATGAACCTTCGGTAATAACCGATATGTCCCAGAAAAGATTTTACCCCTGTGACATCCTGTGGGGGTTCCATCTCCATAATCACCCGAACTTTATCCGGGTCTGTTTTGAGTCCTGCTTTACACACTATATGCCCTAGTAGTCTACCGTGGGGTACCATGAATCGGCATTTCTTAGGGTTTAGTGCGAGTCGTGCCCTCCGGCACTTGTCCATACATTCTCTGAGTGCCTTCAGATGCGTCTCCTCCCCGCTGTAGATGGACTAGTCATCCAGGAACGCCTTGAAATTACCCACGGACATCTTATCAAAAATGTGGAGAATTATTCGTTGGAACGTTGCCGGAGCATTGCAGAGACTGAAGGGCATCCGGTTGTAAGCATATACTTCGTCCTCCACCACGAATGTCGTTTTCAGCTTATCTTGTTCCGTGATTGATATCTCGTTATAGCCGGAAAATCTGTCCATAAATGAATAGATTTCATGGCCGACCACCTCTTCAAGAATAGAGTCCGTAAACGGTATGGGAAACGGATCCTTAACAGTGACTGCATTGAGATGCCGGAAGTCGACACAGATCCGGATCTGGTTGCCATCCTTTTTAAGAGATATTACGATGGGGGATACCCATTCACTAGTTTGCACCCTGAAGATAATTTTAGCCTCCAACATTCGTTCAATCTCCTCTTGTACTTTCGCAGCATAGTTTTTATTCATTCTGTACAGTTGCTGTCGTACTGGTACTGCCCCTGGTACCAACGGGATACGGTGAACACATAACTCCGGTGGGACCCCCTTCAAATCCTTATAAGTCCATGCGAATACATCTTTGTACTTGGTGAAGATCTTGAATGCTGCCGTTTTCAGCACTGGGTTCTAGTCGTCCCCTACCAGAATGATTTTCTCATCCGTCTCCATACCCAGATTCAAAGGTTTCATCGTCAGTTCTTCGTACTTCATAGCCTCCTTGTTTTTAAACTGATGTGTGGGTACGGTGTCCATTGTAGCTTCTCCTTCCTTATACTCCCCGTACTCTGGAGGATATTGATCTGGCTCTTCTTCTTCGACGCTTAATACGTTACAAGAGGGTGAGAACATCTCATAGTCCTCCTGCTGCCAATGGAACAATCCATTTAATGAATCTGTGTCATCCTCCGAACAGCATCCTCCGAGTTTTAGTATGCCTTCGGCATCCGGATCCATCCCCTCTCTGCCTTCGTCTCGTGGGTCATTCTCCCCTTCGGATTCAGATCCCGAGGAAGAGGCAAGTTCCTCGCTTACCAACTGGGTCCGAAGATCAATAGTAAATTTCTTGCCTTCGCTCTCCATCGAGAGTGTATTCCGTTTCCAATTGTGGTTTCCTTTCGCTGCCACTAGCCAACCTCTTCTGAGTATGGCGTCATACCCTTTCTGTTTTAACGGAATGACCACAAAGTCGAGCACAAATGGTTGTGCACCCACGGTGACTTGTTGTGCCATCAACGTGCCGAGGGGTTTAATCCCGTGCTGATCGACACCTAGCAAATTAAACGTAGGTGGCCACAGAGTGGGCTTTGCTAGCTTTTTCCATGTGTCCTCCGGAAGGACATTTACCCCGGAACTGCCGTCTACTATAGTATCCGTCAGGATGGTGCCCAGGATGCCCATCACCACGGCTGGGTGTCTGCCGTTGTTGAGGGTAAGCACAACTAGATTTGTTGCCGAGCTTCCCGGTATGGAAGCGTCCGTTTGCTTCGGTTTGGGTTTATCAACTTTTGTACCCAACAACATTGTCCCCAATTGAGGCATGGTGTGTAGGAGGTCCTCCAGTTTCACAGGTACCTCCAGTTGGAGCATCTGCCGTACAATGTTCCTCTCCGCGTCTATGCAGTAGGGTCTGGATGATTTGTGCATCTCTCCCCGTTGGGCTTTGATCGCCCTTTCTATTTCCTCCCTTGCTTCTGCCATTCTCTGCTTCTCCGTACGGGGATGGGGGTATCGGGCTTCCTTCGCTTGCCCTCGGGTAAGAGCAAGTATAGCTTCTTTAACCTGTGTGTTGCCTTCGATATCAATCAGATTGGCCCCTACGCCAGACTTCGGACAATCGGCATCTTCATGGTCATCGGGCCCACACCATCGACATAGCTTTTGAGGGGCATCATTATTACTACATTCCCTTGCGAAGTGACCCCACTCGTTGCATGCTCGACATTGAATCATTGGGCGTCCCTTCGCATCGTACTAGACTCTGCTTCGGGTGGAATTATTATTATTCCCTCTTCCGCCTCGTCGGTTTCCCCGATAGCTTCCAGAAGATGCATTATTGTTTGAATCCGATGGGGAGGGCTGCTCCTGTGTATAGAGCACTTGCTGGTTACGCGCCTTCAGATTGTATGGGCATTCCTTTGTAGAATGTCCCATGATCTGGCAGATGTCACAGAATCCCTTCTTGGGATAGGCACCCTTTGTGTGGCCGCTCTCCTTACAGTTTGTGCACCACAGTTCATCATCCTTGCTTGTTGTCCCCTTCATTGATTTGAATTCTTTTAACATTCTTTCCATGTCTTTCTGAAGTGCCGTAAATTTCTTCTTTGGCTGGTCGTCACTGCTACTATCCTCTTCGGAAGTGTTGTCGTTGGACAAGGAGGATTTGTTCTTCTTTTTGGATGTCTTGTTCTTGCTTTCCAGGTCCATGGCTCAGTTGTATGCATTATCGTAGGATGTCGGAGGTACGATTTTCATCTTCCGACATAACTTAGAGTTCAAGCCCTCGACAAACCACCTCTTCTTTAGGCCGTTAGCCAGTTGGCTTTCCATCTTTCCGACTAATTCCTTTTGCCGGCGGCCATACGCTCGTACGGTCTCCTTTTTTCCTTGTTTCGTTCCGTAGATTTCGAAGACTATCTTATTGTCATCTCTCAGAAGCCGAAACTCCTTCTCGAATAATTTCTTGAGTTCGTCCCATGTGGCTATCTTGGTTTTATCCAAGTTTGAGTACCAGTCAATGGCAACTCCCCTGAGTGTAGCGGGGAATTGCTTCATCCATTCGTCCTGGTCAGTCACCCCGTTGGTTGACCAGATGGTTTCGCATGTACGACAATGCCGTGTTGGGTTGTCCTTTCCATCATCATGGAATTTGGGCAACTTTTCTTTGTGTGCCGCCATAGGTGGTTGGGCTGCTTTCGGTTGTCCGGCACCGCCTGTGTTGGTACCCACACCCACCCCTGCTGTGTTGCTTTGTGTAGTGCTTACTAATGGCACTTGTACTTGTGCCTGTGGAACTGGTGGAACTGTGTTGTGTGGAGTCGTGGGCTCCAACGGAGGGTTTACCTGTGCGTCCTGAGTGCCTTCGGTCGTACTATCCCTGGTACCTCTGGCAATTCTGTCACCTTCACCCTCGTCCGTATGGTTTCCTTCGTGATCTCGGTCCTCCGCACGTGGTGTACGGGCCAAGTCTTCAAACCGGTTTCATTCTTCCTGGAGTAAGGTTTTCCTCGCTTGTGTTTCCTCAATTAATTCTTCTCTACTCTGCACTCTTCAATGTTCCAGCGAAATGAACTGTTCTAAGTCGGCTTCTGCACCTTCCGTGCCACTTCCGAGGCCCCCTTCGGGCAACCCTCCGACAAGCTGGTCCTTGGCAAGTTGCCTGAGCCTATACCGACGTTCACATTGTTGCGCGGAGATCAAAGCCTTCTGTGTGGCTTCTCCTTCGTCATCTACCACTTTTTTATACCGATCTTTATTTAAATTATTGGGCATCAAGACAGACTATACACATTGCTCAATCAAAAAGAACACTTATTTTTATTAATTCATGTTGCTTTACAACATTCTCAGTTGTACTACAATTGAATTTTTGTGTTCCCTTCCCCTTCGTTTCATACTTCAAAAACTTTACTGTTTGTCATTTCCTTCCTCCCGACGGCGATGAAGATGCTCTCGGGTGTGGAATGCACGAAGGATCTCCTGGCAGCGTTCCTCTCGATCAATTTCCTCCTGTCGAACGCGTCGTGCTAGTTATGCTTGTGCCAGCAGCCGTGGAAGTTGGTTCAATAGTCGATTGGCTACCGGATTAGCCCAATCGCGTCCCACACTGCGCCTGCAGGGACGTCTTGGTTTGTTGCCTCCCTTCGGACGTAAGTTTCAAGAGCTACTTGGAATAAAATTCGGAATTCCCATGCCTGATTATCCTCTCCTTCGTACAACTCAGTACGGGCATCATCTACTTCTGGGTTTATCTCACCAACGGGTAAGCCCATTATGCCTACTTGCCATCCGGGTATGTCTAGGCAGCGGCGCCAGATGTTTACCCTCGTGGGGTAACAGATAGATACATAAACACAATCAGATATTCAAGTACGCAACATAGAAGACAATAAGCTATTCCATTCATAATCATAAGAGCTTGTACATTCAATCGTGTCTACAACACAAAACAAGTGTATACATATAGTTTCTGAAGGGACACGACCGAACCGTCGCGTCGTAACGGTTTACCCTTTTGGTACTAACTACCGAGATTAACATAACATGACTTTATTAACAACACCCGTACATAACAATTATGTCGACAACAGTTGGATGAAGAGAACACTAAACAACTTGAGACACTTGATATAGGCATTGATAATGATTCTATATGTGGAGCTAGTGCTTCTCTAGTTCCAGATCAGCATATATGGGCAAATACTTTTACAACAGAGAACAATTGTTTGACACAAGATTCTCAAGAACAATTTGAGGCTACTTCATGTGACGCTGAAGTTGTTAGCAAACTCATAGGTTCACACAAATGGGGATCACAGTTGAAGGTGACTGAGGATGAGATTATAGCAGCCTTATCTCATCAAGATAGAATGCACAAGTTAATTGAGAATCACATTTGGATGGTTTAGTTAGAGAGAAGACAAAAGGGGATAGAAGCAAAATCTTCTCAGGACAGTCTTCAAATTATAGAGAAAGTATGGGAAGGGTAAAGTCAAACTATTTACACCTTCTCTCAGATCGTGACCACCTTCTTAACATTGTTGAGGTTTACTCAGATGCCTTGATGAGGAAAGAAGAGGAAGCTGATAAGCTCTCTCACGAGCTTAAGGTCACTAGGGGTTCCTTGAAGAATACTGAGTTGGCCCTTCAAGATTCCGAGATTCATGTTGATGAGCTATGCTTAGAGTTGAGTCTAGCCCGTTGTTCATGATGTTTAGCAGAGATTTAGAAATCTATGACAACCAGGACACAGGATGGGGATAGCAGTTTGAGTTCTCCTAGTGTTCACTCTTTGGATATAGGTTCACTCCCAGTTGATGATGGATGCACTACTCTCGAGGGGAGTTTTTTGGAATTGCCAGTTGAAGCCAGTCTATGGTTGGAGGTCAATTGTGTTCCAGCTATACCATGTGTTCTACGTCATACCTTTTTGAGTGGTGATAGTATTGCATTAAGGACAACAATAGTTGAGGTGGATGAATGGAGTTGAGATTGTCACCTTGGTTTTAGGGGACAAATTGATGATGAGTACCTTTGCTCAACTGGTACCTTCGCTCGAAAGCCTCCCAACGAGGGATTCCTAAGAGCACAGTTTGAGAAGGGTTAAGGGTGGATGTAAACATTGAGCAGCTCTTAGAATTCTTGCCACATTTGCTCGCACATAATTTGATGACCCTTCGAGAGTGTTGAGAGGACTGAGATCGAGAACAATGTTGGCAACAAATACTACTACAGTACGAGGAAAGTAACTAGAAGGAAGAGGAAGAGTGTGACATGGGTAGACACCATACCTCCTTCAATTCAAACAATTAGTGCCCCTTCTCCCAAACAAAGACAAAAGGAGACGCATTATGCACACTGGAGAAGAGAGTGAAGAAGTATTGGTGAGAAGATCTCTTAGAATTAAGGAACAAAGGGAAAGGCGATGGTGATTACAAAGAATCATTGAGAAATCTCAAAGTCCACCACAGAGCAAAAGTTGGAATCGAGAGAGGTAGAAGCCACCCAGTGGGGAAGCGCAACACAATGTACGCAGTGTAAGTGGGAGGAGATTGCCAAAATCCTACCACTTCCTCACAAGGTAGGAGAAGATCTTGCTGATCAGGTAGACTATCCGTTCGAACACGCATAGTTGGATGAGGAAGACTTGGATACCATCTCTATGAAGAAGAGCCTGTTGGTACACTTTGCACGTGAAAAAGATAGCGAGGAAAGAAACCTTGAGAACGAAGTTGCTCAAATATTTGAGAACACTCTGCACAACATTGAAAGCTTGTCCATACAAGAGAAACCAAGAATTGGGGGGTTTGAGCAAAGACCCCATGGAGGACAATGATCAAAGTAATTAAGCTATGAGGGACGTTAATGGTGGACGTGTGGAGGGCTTGTGTGTGGCCAAGAGGTGGAAGAAGCACTGGAATGTGAGTGAGAGCGATGTAGTCTAGTTGAGTTCTTCATACATGGTACATACTGTTCTAGAATGGTGATCTCCTAGACAAGTCCTGGCATGGATAGGTAGAAACTCCTTAAGTTCCATGAGAATGGATTAGAGGATCTAGTACGACATTGCAAAACATGTGAAACCATATGGTTTGCAAGTGAACAAGTAGACAGATTACTAGTTGAGGTCATTCACGTCCACACTATAGGGAATAGCCATAGATTGGTTCCTAGGCTTAAATGAATAGACATCATGAGGGAAGAAGATAGTGTGGAGGATGGTGGTAGTGATGGTGAATCAAAAACCGTGTAAGCCATCAGGAAGGATATGATGCACATGATTAGGGAACTGAAGGCGAAAAAAGAAAACTGCAAGGAAACAAAGAAGTGTGGTGCATCGACTGCAAGGTAGAAGGGCACACAAAAACCACTTGTCCAAAGAAGTTATTTTGCCACATCTGCCAATTAGTGAGACTTTTCATCAAGGAATTCCCGTACAACTCGAAGACAAGAAGCATGCAAGTGCTATTTGCAGAAGGGGAAGGAAATTAACAAACACCATTGTTGACGGAGGCTCAGGAGTTAGTGTATTTATTGTCAGAGGAAACTTGGAAGTGTCTTGGGAAGCCAATACTTTGGCTGCCAATCTAACACTTGGTGGGTGCCGACCAACACAACATCATGCTGTTGGGAACACTCTTGGCACAAAAGGTGACAATCAAAATTCAACACTTATTCCTCGACTTCATAGTCATTCCATTGGAGAAGAAAGCATACAACTCTCTCCCCGGGAGAGATTGGCTAATCTCTCCCTAGGCCAATTACAACTGGAAGCAGAACACCTTGTCCATTGAAAGTGAAGGACGAAAGTATGTCATTGACTTGAGAAGTTTGGTAGTGAGTGTGGAATTGGCATCGTCAGACTCAGAATGCGAGCATTGGAACCGAATGATGAAAGGGTGTTGGAATTGGAGGATTGCTTTGAAGATGAGACTAGTTCCCTCAATGACTTGTTACACCAGGAGATGGAAGATAATGAGGTTTTCCACTCTGAATTTAACGTACTATAGATCGAGAAGATAAAGGAAGTTCTTGAAGGGAGTTATCCTCCATAATATGAAGAATATAAAGGAGTGACATGAGTGAACAAGACCCTTGCTCATCATTTTGAAAGAGACAAAGCCATAAAATATGAAGAGTCGAGTGTTAAGAAGCTAAACTTGAGTGATGAAGAGAATCCCAAGAAATTTTTTGTAGGTGGTGACTGGAATCTCATACTCAAGGTGACGATATTCAAGATCTTCATAGAGTACAAGGACACCTTTAGGCGCATTGACAAGGACCTGAAGGAGATACCACCGGAATTGTGTGTACATAGAATCCCTCTCATATCAATTGCACAACCTGCAAGAAAAGTTCCTACCAAATGAAAAAGAACTATGCCGCCAAGGTATAGGAGGAAATTGAGAAAATATTGGAGGCTAACATAATATTCAAAGTGGAGACAAGTGAGTGGGTCTTTCCCATTGCCATACCATTCAAGAAGGTGCCGAATCATATAAGAATTTGTGTGGACTTTAGATGCCTTAATGCCGTCACAATCAAAGATCTCTTCCCAGTTTCATTCACTGGCACAATACTGGAGGAGGTGGTAGGGCTTAAATATATTCCTTTACGAATGGGTTCTCAGGCTACAACAAAATTAGTATTGCAAGGACAAACTAAAGACTACGTTTGTGGTAGAAGATGAGATGTACGCCAATAACATAATGCCTTTTGGCTTGTGCAATGCCCCCAATTTCAAGGCATTCCTAGACGATTGGTCAATATATAGCGGAGAGGAAACTCACCTAAGTGCTCTTTGAGAATGCATGGAGAGATGTCGAAGGGCACTGTTGGCACCGAACCCCCAAAAGTACAGGTTCATGGTGCCACAAGGCCAACTGCTTGGCTATATAGTTAGTAAGGAGAGGTTGAAGACAAACCTTGACAAGGTAGGGGTCATCATTCAAATGGAGGCCCCAAACAACATAATAGGAGTAAAGTCTTTCCTTGGGCATGTTGGTTACTACCGGAGGTTCATTAAGAACTTCGCCCAAATCTTCTACCCGCTCAACATGCTCACAAGGAAGGGGCAACCTTTCACATGGGAAGATGGGTAACAAAAGGCATTTGAAGAACTGAAGTCGAGATTGGTGAGTGCACCTATCCTTGCATACCCCAACCAAAATAAGGAATTTCATCTACATGTGAATGCATCCAATTATGCTATTAGAGCTACATTGGCGCAAGTGGGCATACAAGAGCTAGACTACCCTGCTTTCTTTGCTAGTCGCTTGCTGTTAAAAAAAGGAATTATAGCACAATGGAGAGGGAGGCATTGGGGATGGTGTTTTCCATACAAAAATTCCGCCACTACCTTTTGGCAATACCATTCACATTTTATGTCAACCACCAGGTCTTGATGTACCTGGTGAATAAACATAGTCCAAAACTAGTGAGCCATTGGTTGCTTTGACTAGAAGAATTTACATTTACCATCATTGTGAGACTGGGAAAAAGCCATGTCATCGCTGACCAATTGCCCTAGATCAAGTTAGGGGAGTTCGTTGAAGGGGTAAATGAAGACTTCCTTGATGTGCACCTCTTCCAGATTGCAACACTGCCACCATGGTATGAGGGCATTGGTGAGTACCTAACCACCTCGACCTTCCTGAGGGATATGCCACCGAGTGAGAGGAAGAAGTTGGCACTGGAAAGCAAAACCTTCCAGCTCATCAACAGGGCTGCTATATTGTTAAAATAAAGTAACAAGTTGGGGCCCCCCTCGTGCCATGATGCTTAGGTGACATGAGTTAAGTTGTTTTTAAAAACAACTTAATTTTTTTAATAAGGGAGCCTAAGGGGGTTGAGGGAGACATAAAGAAAAAAATTTAATTAAAAAAATGCAAGGCAACCCCAAGAACGAATTAGGGTTTGAGGCCAATAAAGCAACATGTTGGAGTCCATTTTGGGCATCATGAAATCATTTTTACAATCAACTTTGTGAGAATTGAGCTCTGCAATTCATTTCAGCAGCATAGCAGCTTTGGGGAATGAAAACTCCTTGAAGGTAGGTGAATTTGAAAGATACCCCACTTCACAGATTGGAGGGATTCATTCAGAATTCCTAATTGTACTTCAAATCAGACTTGTTACAACAGTTTCAGAGAGTCATTTGCAGATTGGAGAGGGTTTGGAGACTTTAGAGGGTAGCCGTACCTCTCCTTAGCTTGCTGTACCACCTTGGATGCACACATGGTGCCAAATTCACTAATCGACAGAAGTTAGGGTTTGAAAATTGTGGGAAATCCATCATCAGCAAATAAAGTTTGTCATCAGGTTTCAAATGTCAAACGTGGTCCAGATCAGTAAGTTTTTGAGGAAAAGTAGTGAATTTCAATAATTTCGCCTGCAGGCCAGGTGTATATATTTAGCAGATTCAGCTCAATTGTTTTTGGTAATTATTATTGTTGTAAATAAAATTCATTGGAGTAGTTAGGCCACATTGGAAGCCCCAAGATTGTGTTCTATGGAAATTTCACTCAATAAAACCCTCTTGAATTGAGCACTGGCCACTGGGTATGATCAATTGTTATCTTATTGTGTCAATTCTTCTAAATCTGAAAGTTGTCATTTGCTGTACCTAAAATCAGAATTCTGATAATTGCAATCAGTCAATTATTTTTATGTTTATTGTGTTGTAAAATGTGTTATATTGGCATCAATCCATGATAAAACCATTGCAAAGACAAACATATCCAAAACCCTTCCAATAAATCATATAAAACCTTTCAAGACTTCTAATCAGCAGCAGCATACTCAGTGAAAATTTCAGATTGGATTGGTTAAGGGTCTTTCATATAATGAGTGATTGTTGGTGTTCTCTCAGTTGCAATATCTTCTTCAATATTAATATATAAATAAGTTTATCCTCTGCTAGCAATTTCGACATCATTGTGAGGTTAGAGATCAAATCTTCTTATCATCTGTATTCTGATTTCTGTATCGGTCATATTGGAGACTCATTGTACACCAAATAATGTGACCAACTATTTGACAAAATATCTCCATGCAATCATTTAATGTTGTGATATTTATGTGTTTGATTTTTGCTTGCAAAGTGTTTGACAAAATGTCAACCAGTAAAAAAAATGAAAATTATTGCAACTTGGTACAAAATATCTGGTTAGGCTATTACAAAATTCTAGACGTGATAAGTAAAATAAGCTAAATTGAATAGTCACGTCAGCTCCATATATTATCAATTTTAAATACTTAATTGAATAGGAAACCTTTATTGATATGGAATCTATAAGTGGTGTAAGAATTAAATTCGATGAAACACCTGACATTTATAAAATTATTTTTACTGCTGAATACCTAGTTGTTTTAAGATGGCAACACTTATTTAAACTTCACACTACCTCAGGAAATCACGTGGTGGAATGTTACCCCCTAGATCACAAAAAAGAGTTTTGTAATTTCTAATGTGACCAATAAAATAAGAAAAATTATGAAGGCACATAAAGCTTAGGCAAAAGTGAACTGTTTAATGTTTAATAATGGCAAGCCATGAAGGGCAGATTCACCACATACATGGCTTGGTCCTAAGACTGAGGCTCTTGTTTGAGAATACCACAGCTTTATTGCCCCCTCTAACAACAGGCAAAAGTATTTTCTAAGCACTTGTCCTAGAAGAAATATATGATTTTTAATTATTTTGGTATTGAAACTTTGAAGTTCATATGTATTGAGTCTCTGAACTTATTTTTTGGTCTATGCAAAATATTGAATTCTAATCAACATAGAAGGAAATTAGTAATATGGTTCATAAATTGAGAAATATGCATGTTTGGAAAGAATGTTATTAAAAATTCATGTATTACTATTTTTTTATGTTAGGAATTTGCTAAATTGTCCCCAAGTTTTTATAAGTTTTGGGTTAGCCAAGTATTTGCTAAGTCTGAGTTTTTAAACAGTATTGCTAGTATTGTTTATGTGTGTTAGTGGTACCATGTTCCATTTTTACACTTATTCTGTTGTAGCTTCCTTGAATGTGAAAGCAGTTATCATGCAGTGAATCATTTATGCGGATTAATGGTAGACAAGTGATTCTATTGATAGACTTAAAGATTCCTTGCTTTCTTTAAAAAGTCAGATTTGAACTTCAATAATAGATGATGAAACACTGTATTTCTAAAGGCTTTACTTGGATTCAAGAAGTGCGTTGTTTGTTTTTTCCTGTTAGAAAATGAAAATTCTAAATCTCAAGGTAGCTTGTGAAATAGGTCCTCGGAAGTCATGACGTGATTTTTACTGAAGCTGTAATTTTTTGTATTGCTAATCAACAATTAATAACTGTTTTATTCTGCGTTTTCATCTATCTTATTGTTTTTTAGCAATGCACATCCTTGTTTGTGGCCTACTGATCCTTGAAATACCAACTCTTTTTGGTGCAAAACATATTACTAAGAAATAAATATTTTAGTAAATTTTCTTTCTGTACTTCTTTTCCTTAGAAAGTCTTATTGAAAACTTGTCTGTTTATGTTTATAATTAAATAAGAATGTTCTTGTGTAAAGCCATATTTTGGATATTTGTTATGATTGGTGGCAATTGCCTGAAACTATAGACAACCACTTGTATGGAAGCTGTTGTCCTTTTCTTTGAACATTTGGATGATGGCTGAATATGAATTACAGATTCTCCATCACTTCAAATGGCTATGATATTGATGAAATTTTTGCTGGAGAAGATGCCTGTGAAAACAGAGATTTCTGAATATTCAGGTCAACTAGCTACTGTAGTAAGTGATTCAAATCGTCCTGTTGGTGGTATATCTTTTTCCTTTGGTCTTTTGTGTGCTTAATTGGAGTCTGATTTTGCAGGCTAATTTTCATTGCATTATTTCTTTCCCACAAAGAAGCTCGTATCTTACAAATTGTTACATGATATTTTTGCAGGCAGTTGCAATAGCCAGGCAATTTGCAATACAGCAAACATTACTCAAGTTTGATGCTCTGCTTTTGATGTTAACTCTTACTACTTCTGAGCATTTGGTAGATGCAGTAATCTCTATATTGATTTTTGTAGAGAGCAATAAATTTTGAAATATAGATCACCTATCATTTTCTCTGGGTAATTTATTGCTAATTATCACTATCATGTTGGCAATAGGAGCATAGATCTTAAAATGGACATTGAAATCTCTTCACTAAGAATAACCATTATCTCCAATAAACATTTTTACGAAGAGAACAATATCAGATATCAGAGGAGGATTTTTGTGCAATGGACTTTTATCATGCTTACTGTTGCATTTGATTTTTAACATTTTCTCTCTCTGCTTTTGACTTCATCATAATCGAACTTGCTATTATGTTATTAAGCACCGTGCAAATTGTGGATATTATGATAATTGTACTTCAATGTGAAGTCAAACTAGTTTTAAGTATTCTTTACAGTTTGGTACTTGATGCCTGTAAATGTCTAAAATTTCTGTTTTGCAGTTTTATTATGGGTATATTTTTTGTCTTTATGTGGATGCACAGGGCCCTATAAGAATTTCTTTGAAATTGGATTCTAGAGATGCAGCTTGGCCAACATATGTTCGTTCTGGAATTGGAACAATTTTACAGAATCGTGTTGGTGAGTTATTTAACAATGGTTTAATGTACATAAATGATGCATTGTGCGGGGAAAAAATATTAGAAATATGAGATGATTTAAAATATAATAGCTATATCTTTAGTGCATAAGGATTTAGTAAATTTTAGTAACCTGAAGTCTTTATTACCATAGCTACCAATGATCCAGATTCTTTAGGTTGACCAAATTGGTTTGATCTGATCCAGACATGTTATTTCTAATTTAAAAAATAAAAAAATTAATTCTTGGGTTCTCATGTCATTTCTCAGGTTGCTGAAATTGCCATTTGGTCCTTGACAAGTTTGTTGACACTTCTGATTGAAATGGTGGCTGTTACACTTGAATACTTCATATTTCCATGCTTTTAATGATTCTGGTTTTTTCTTGTATTCTTTTTTGAGTTGGCTGGATGTTCTTGGATTACTGTTTCTTGGGTCGAATATAAATCTGTCCCATGACATGTAGTCTGGTGGGAATCAATCTTGCAGTATCAAAAGTTTTCTTTGAGTCCATGTTCGTCTTTTGCTTAGGTTTCATTTTACCCCTGTTTATAACCAATCTGAGAAATATTTGTATGGGCTTTCATTTCTGTTTTGCCTAATGTGGATCTCGGTATGCTCTTTTCATGTAAAAAATTTGCAAAAGTTTCTAAAAATTCTAAGTTGGGGATGTTTTCTGAATGTTCTGTGTTGAAGTTTCTAAGGCACTTGGGGGTGGATGTTAAGAACAAAACGTCCAATAACAGAATTGCTTGGAATTGAATTGCAAGGAAAACTGAAATATCAGTCAAATTGCCTTGCCATTTTAGGAAGTGTATTGGTTTAGAGAATTTTCGGTGGATACAATGAGTATTACTCTTTGTGTTGTATTTAAGATTGTTCCAGTACCTGGATATGATAAATAGTACTGAGAAGTACCCGCATCTATAAAATTTTCATATTATTGTGTACAATTCTCACGACTTTCAAGGTTTCATAAACAAGCTCGTACATCAAGGAGTAATCCGCCCATCAAGGAGACAAGCTTGTTAAACCATCAAGGAGTAATCCGCCATTCAAGGAGTAATCCACCCTTCCTCTATGCTTGAGAACCTTAGTTACCAGGGTTCACCCCTGGCCCCTCCGAACTGGACCAAGTTCGAACTGGTCCGAAGTTTGGGTCCAGTTCGCCTGTGGGTCCGGGCAGGGTCCGGATTTTCGGACCCAGTTCGAACTGGTGGTCTGGACTTTCGAACCCAGGCTCTATTGCTGAGTCAACTAATGTTGAAGATGAAGATGAAGATTAATACATTTTTAATTCATTAGTTGAACTTGAAAGTTTGAAACAATGATACTTGAACAGTTGAACTTGATGTTATGATAATTTTAGTTTTAATGTTTTGAATCTTTGATGTTGAACTTGAAGTATATGATGGTGTGATCACGATTCATGATGCTATGATTATAAGTTTATGGTGTTTTTGTTGTTTAAATGTTGTTTTTATGATACTATGTGACATTCTAATTTTAACTCATGCTTCTAGGCTTCATAAATATGTATATATATATATTTTTAAAAAATCTTATATATTTTTTCGAACCTGAACCCAAACCCCTTTTCAAAATTTTGTTGAACTTGCGAACCGGTTCTTCGAACCCCAACTTCGAACCGAACTCGAATCGGTAACTTAGTTGAGAACATATTAGCATACATATGCAAAAAAAAAAGTGCTTAGTTGAGATTAATTGTAGCTCACTTATGCTGGCAATCCGGATCAGATCACCTTTTTTTAATAGCGGGCATGTCTTATGAGGTGATAAAATTAGTGATTGACTCATGATTGATTCATGATTTAATTTGTGTAGTCATTTTTCTATAAACACACTTGATTTTCTAATTAACACTTAATTTATTTAGTGTAGATTTGGATTTTTCTATAGCAAATTTGGGTATTGCTCATGACTGTGATTGAACCAAATTGGATCCATTAGGGATCACTCATTCTTTAGCTGCTCAATGAATATCCATTTGATTGATTCATTTTCAACCAGGTAAGTTCCTTAAGATCTCTCTCTCTCTCTCTCTCTCTCTCTCTCTCTCTCTTAAGGCACACAAGGACACTTATTGATTAGTGAATATACATACCATTCTCATTCAGTTATAGTCTAATATTGCTTTATGGCTCTGATGCTTGCATTTTTTGAATGGTTTGGATACCCTTGAAATTGATGTCTGTTGAATGAACAATGTAAGTCCCTTTGTGATACCCATTATATCACATCATTAGAACTGAGTGAAAGTCCACAATTAAGAAGGAACCTTGGGGTTGTCTCGTTTGATCACACAATCCATGTACATTGCTTAGCATATGAGCATCCTTACTCAAGAGAGTTGGAGATTTGGTGTTCCATCTAGAATTCTAAGTACTTGACTTTGCAAGTTGTAGTGGCATAAACTCAGAGCAACATACGTCAAAGGGATGATGGGGGCGGGTGCTGCTGTATATACTATATACTATACTTATCATAGATGGACTACTCGCTGAAAACTTGGTGAGTGGCTAAAAAATTGCGAGTTTTTTCCTCGGCGAGTAGTTACGACTTTTACTTGCAAAAAAGACTCACCGAGTTTTTGGCAAAAACTCGCCAAAAAGTCATTGAGATTTTGCCAAAAACTCGGCAAGTCCGTGTTTAAAACTCGACCCCCTATGCATAAAGGTAAAAAATGACCCAAATGAGTTTCATTTCATCATTTCTCGACTTGTATTTTGCTGAGACGGGGAAAAATACTCTTCCAAACGCTTGCAAATTTATTTCCATCGATTTGAAGTGGATGTGAGGTGGTTTTTGAAAAAAAATCAGATTCCTCGGTAGTTTTTTTTGACTTTCTTTCTATGTTTTTTTAGAACATTTTATTTATTTTTTGTTGCATCTAGATGAATAGAAAATCATTCCTAAGTAGTGAAAAATGATTTTGAGTCATTGGAACAAGATTTAGCACTATTTTTGACAAGTTGTATTGAATTTTTCGCTGTTTTTTTGAAGAAACTCTAGTTTAAAAAAAAATAAAATCAAACCCTAATAGTTTTTTTATTTTTATTTTTAAACTTTGAATGATGTCTAAAATTATTTAAACTAATTTAGATAGTTTGCTAAACTGTTTAACTAAAATATTAATTTTGTCTTTTCACTTTTTATGTGTAGGTTAAAAGTAACCATTAATTGAGTATGGCAACTTTAGAGAATGATTGGCTGTTGGCATTACCGGTAAGGATGCAACCGGTACATGGTAAAGTGGTGTTGTCATTTATGTCATTAAATGTCTAGGCTAACATTGTCAAAATACTAGGGAACAGGTGACAAGAGAAATTGTTTAGGAAACCAGTGCAGTGACCGATGAAGATAGAGACCGTCGGAGTGACTGGTGAAGTCACTAACCGGAGCAGCGATCGGTGAAGTCACTAACCAGATCGGTGATCGATGAAGACAAAGACATAATTGGTGAAAGAGATAATCGTTAAGATATCATTAAGACCGGTAAAAGGCAAGGTTGATAGACACTTAAGAGACTTCTACTGAGAAGAGTTGCACAAATCACGCAGGATTTTTTGATACGGAAAAGACCGGTGAAAGACACAGTTGAAGAATACTGAGGAGATTCTTTTGCCGAGATTTATTGCACAAATCATGGAGGAATTTCTTCTAAGGAAAAGTTTGTGACACGTATCTGATGTTTTCGTTACAAGACTGAAACACGACTGAATGGTGGATCTTCCATTAAGGGAAGCTTTAGTCACGCATCTGATGTTTCCTCACATGATTGAAACACGACTGGATAGTGGATCAAAAGGAGATCTTCATGGAGATCACAACAACAAAGAGCCGAAAGATCTGTCCCACGCTCGGCAGGAAGTCTATTTATTCTTCAGTCAGCGAAGAAAATCAGTTGCCTTCATTTTGCCAAAGAAAAAGAGTGAAACTATAAGCTGTTCAAAGCTACTGTAAGGGAAAAGGAGAAGAGAAGAAGAAGAAGAGGAGAGTGTGCAAGGAAGCACAACAATTTGAAGAGAGCATACCTGTGGTGCCCGATGATGACTCTCAATGGATGAAACAGTGATCTTATCAGGTTTAGCAAAGCCATTTCAAATGATCAATCCCTCTATTGCTCTCTAACAATTGCAATAGTCAAATCCCAGTATTTGGGTGGACATTAACAGGTCCCTTGTATCAAATCCCTTAACCGGGTGACATTTAGTAGATGTTCTAAAGTCCTCTGACAAGGCAGACTTTAACATGCCTTATTTTAAATCCCTTAACTGGGTCGTATGTAACAGTGCGTTTGTAATCCCTTAACAGGGAAGGCTTTTCACAGGGCACACTTTAGAAGAGTGCAACATTTGTGAGTTCTACTCACACCATGGTTCTCTCGTTTTTGGGTTTCCATGCGATATATCTGGTGTTCTATGCTGTTGTGATCTTGTGTTATTTATTTCTTTTATAGGATTTGTTTTGCATGCAGTAATAGTTAATAGATATCAGAGTGTTTTCAAGTTTTAGTGGGTGCTGATTCACCCCTCCCCTCTCAGCACCGATTGGGACCATCAATTGGTATCGAAGCCATGTCCTTTTTCTGGGCTGCTTAACCGCAACAAGGAAAATATCATAATGATGAGAAAGGAAGTACCCAAGTTCTCTAAGGAAGATTTCAGTCTGTGGTGCACCAGGATGAAGATGAAGCTGTACATGAAAACCGCAGGAGATCAGTTTTGGAACCATGTGATCACAAATTACAATGAACCTATTGGTACCTTGATGATTGATCAACTGAAGGTTCGAAGTAAACAAACAACTGCTATGGATATGATAGCCAGTACGCTGCCTGATAACGTGTTTGTAGAGATTGAAAATCAAACTACAGCCTGTCAAATGTGGGCAAAGCTACAAACTGTGTACGGAGGTGACCCTCATGTTCAAAGAGCAAAAGTAGAAAGCCTGAAAGGCAAATATGATGACATGAAGATGAATGAAGGTGAAGACATTGAGCACTACAACAACAGAATAAAATAAGTAGTGAACTCCATCAAAAGCGCTGGAGGAACACTGAGTGAGGAAGATGTGATAAGCTACTGAGGACGTTGAGACCACAGTATGCTATCAAGATCTCAGCCATGCAGGAGCTCAGATCAGTAAGCACATCACAAGTCACCCTTGACTCACTTATCGGTAAGTTAACTATTTTTAATTAAGCAATTATGATAACAACTTACCTATGTTAGATGCTTCTTTTAAGTCTTCTATGAATATTGCTTCCACTAAGAAAGGAAGAGAGACCGGTAATAGTTCTATCAGGAGGTTTGGTCATTTCCTTGACAATCTGCTCTCAGAAGAACAAGAGCAGGATGAGTTTGAAGCACTCATCGCAAGGAGATTTCCGAGAGGAAAAGGGAAGTACAAAGGGAAACTTCCATTGAAATGCTTTTCTTGTAACAAGATAGAAGACATTGCTGCCAGGTATCTTGAAAATGAAAATAAAGAAAAGTTCAACCGATTCAAGAACAAAGGAAAGGAGTGCTACCTTGCTGAGGAAGGTGTCATTGACAACAAATTTGAAGAATCAGGAGATGATGAAATTGCCTTTGTGGCAATAAAGGAAGAAAGCACAGTGATAAGTGAAATGACACTTATCTCCAGCTCCCACCAATGTGAGGATTGGATCATTGACAGTGGACGCACTCACCACATGACTGGTGACAAAAACAAGTTCATCAGCTTGAAGCTTAGTGATGGTGGATCAGTGACATTTGGAAACAATGCTCCCTGTGCTATTAGAGGCAAAGGCTCAATAACACTTGGTAATGAAGCTGTTTGTGATGATGTGTACTGGGTAGGACTCATGTACAACCTGATGAGTGTCTCTCAACTGAACAACAAAGGATATCGGTTAGAGTTTGGACAAGGATCATGCATTGTCAAGAATCAATCAGGAGCTGTAATGACCCTAAATCCGGCCTTACGTAATTTTCTCTCAAAATTCCCAATTTGGGCCTGAATCGTACTTAGAGATTGAATCAATAACTATCATGCATCATTAAGCATTGAGAATAGTCTCTAATTCATAATATTTACTTAAGCTCTAATTCCTTACTTCATTCCTAATCACAGGTCTTAAGGAATCGACCGAATATATATTAATATTTTATATCACAAATATATAAATGAATATATATATATATATATATAAATAATTCTGATTTCTCTTTTATTAATAGCTCTTTACTATTTCATTCTTATAATCCTTATATTATAGAATATTCAGATATAGAGATCCATGTATACTTCATATATATATATATATATATATATATATATCCTATTTATTTGAATACTTATATATGTTGAATATATATATAAACCTTAGCGAACTTACCCACGATACATACCTCTACGTTCCTCTTTAAACTGCAACCACCACAACGTATATTTCTATTTATAAATTATCTTGAACTCTATTTTCGTATTGTTGTGAATACTGTCTGTCCATAATTACTACTCCTTTACGCTTTGGTTGTAGAGATTTGTATACATTCGGTTGCCTTCCTCTGTGGTCGCTCATTCCTTTTGTAAGAGACTTTGTTGCTGATGATGCCATCTTTGGTATTACTATACAAACCAGCGCCTTTGATTGTTACTTGTAATCAGTTTCTCTATCCCCACTATCCCCAGCCACTATTCTCTATATAAATTCCTTTACACAGTGGTGTACATATATTATTGCTGATTATCCATTCGCAACTTAATGAAATGATCATTGGGATGATTCGATGATGTAGATCGATCTGCAATTGGGAAGATCTCTACTATGAATTGATTTTGGTTCTGAACTGAATATACACTAGCCGCTCAATATGTCTTTGAAGTCCCTAATATCATTTCCGAACACTGTTTGTTTGTTATCCTTATATCTTCATGTTAATAACCACTATCATCTTTGGTAGCTTTTTGTAGCCTCAATCCTTTAATATTGCAATAGTACCATGGTAGATCGTATTTCTTAAATGATTTGTTATTTCTTTGCAATTTTCCTTCCATTCCCCGCTTCCTCATTGTCGTTTATGCTCTCCTTATAACTATGCGAGGAAGAGGGGCCTTTGAAAGGTTGTGACCATTCATGCACCTTGGTTTAGTTTAATATTTTGATTTATATTATGTATATCTTTGGTGGTATGTAATGATCCAGTTAATATTATTATTCATGTTGCGTTGATTATATATCAGTTGGTAAAGATGCCGATTATGTACAGATAATGATAATTAATTACAATATATTAATGTTTATGAATTTTGATTAATATAAAGTATTAATAATAATATGGAATAGTATTGATTGATCTATACACATTGATTAATAATTAATTAATTACATTGATTACTATTAGTCTTATTAATTTGTTTGTATATTAATCAATTGTATATTTGATTTGATTACTATTATAAATTGATAAAGAATATTGTTGATTGTTGTAATGTCTGTATGATTAGATAAAATAGATTTAATATTTATATTATAACTAATTCCAATAATATATATATTAATAATATATATTGTTTTATGGATTGATATTAATATTATTATTGAGTAATATTATTTAAGATTAATATTCTATTATGTTATTATTAATATTAATAATTAATAATTATTAATATTATATATAACAATTATTCATAAGGACTCATATATTTATTATTATTAGAATAATGTTCAAATCAAGTTTACTCATTTGTATCGTCAATTACGGCTCATGACAGGAGCACAAGTTGCCATTGGTAGACAAAGCAAAGGGAACCTGTTCTACCTAAACTCAACCGAGGGAGCTTCCCTTTTGACAACAACAAAAGGGGAAATAGAGAAAACTTGCCTTATGACAAAAGATGACAAAAGCTGGTTGTGGCACAAAAGACTTTGCAACATAAATTTTAATAACATAGTCAAAGTGAGTAGAAAGAAGTCAGTCAGAGGGCTTCTTGACATCACAAAGCCAGATAAGGCCATGTGCAAAGAATGTCAGTTGGGTAAACTGACAAGTACAAGCTTCAACAACAAGTCTTATTCAACTGAGAATCTATTGGATCTTGTTCACACAAATCTATGTGGACCAATGAGGATGAAGAGCTACTATGGAGACAAGTATTTTATGCTCTTTGTAGATGATTTTTCAAGGATGATGTGGATGCTATTCCTAAAAGTAAAATCAGAGGCCTTCCATATGTTTAAAATTTACAAGGCCCGAGTGGAGACCGGTAAGAACTTGAAGTGTCTAAGGTCGGACATAGGAGGTGAGTACACCTCTCAAAAGTTTGTGAACTACTGTGAAGAACAAGGGATAAAAGGCAAATGTTTGCACCAAGAATCCCTCAACAAAATGGAGTCGCTAAAACAAGAAACATGACTCTGGTAGACTGTGCAAGAAATCTGATGATTCAGAAGGATCTACCCCATCACTTCTGGAGAGAAGCAATCAGCATCTCTTTATATACCCTGAACCGGGTTCAAGTCAAGAAAGGAACTGGTAAAACTCCATATGAGTTATGGTTTGGTCATACTCCTAGTGTAAGCTATTTCAGAGTAATTGGAAGCAACTGTTACATCAAGAGAGATGTTTACTCTGGCAAGTTTGAGCCAAAGAGTGATGAAGGCCTATTTTTGGGTTACTCCACTAAGAGTAAAGCCTATCCGTGTCTGAACAAAAGGACAAGAAAAATAGTGGAGAGTGCAAATGTAAAGATAGATGAACATTCAAAGTCAAGTGATAAAATCAGTCAAGGTGAATCTGACAGTCACCAAGGCCATGATGTAAATGACCAAATAGAATTCAATGAAATAATATCTGTTGATGAAGGAGAATAGGTAAACAAACCCATGGAACAGGGTAATGTGCCTGAGCAAGGAAGGGATCAAAATATAAGACCAATTGAAGAAGATGAACAAGAAGATGTTCATGATCTTGTTGGAAATGTGCCTCAACTAGAAAGAGAAGACCAAGATCACCAACCAGTTCTGCCAAGGTATGTCACCTATCACTCCACTGATAACATTATTGGTGACAAACGTGACAACATTATAACCAGGAGAAGGTACCTGTTTGCTTTCCAGCATAGAGCCTAAAACTACCAAAGAAGCTCTAGAGGATGACAACTGGGTCAAGGCAATGGAACAGGAGCTAGAGCAAATAGTAAAGAATGAAACATGGACGCCTGTACCCAAACCTGAGGACAAGAATGTTATAGGCACCAAGTGGGTGTTAAAAAACAAGCTGAATGAAGAAGGAAAGGTGGCGAGGAACAAGGCAAGGCTAGTTTGCAAAGGATATGCACAGGAAGCAGGGATAGACTATGGGGAAACCTTTGCACTAGTAGCAAGACTAGAAGGGGTAAGAATTCTACTTGCCTATGCTACCCATAAAGGGGTAAGTATATCAAATGGATGTAAAATCTGCATTTTTGAATCGTATGCTGGAAGAGGAAGTGTACATAGAGCAACTGTAGGGCTTCTCATCCACAGAGAAAACTGATATGGTCTGCAAATTGAAGAAGGCTCTCTATGGACTGAAGCAAGCCCCAAAGACTTGGTATGAGAGATTACACTCATACCTCCTAAGCATAGGATTCACAAGAACAGGTGACAACAACAATATGTATCTTAAGACCGACAAACAAGGAAACTTGATTGCTGAAATATTTGTGGATGATATCATCTTTGGAGGTGATAAAATGAGCAAAGACTTTGCTGAAGAGATGAAGAAAAAATTGAAATGTTCATGATTGGAGCAATAAAATTCTTCATAGGCATACAAGTCCAGCAACTCAATAATGGTATATTCATATCTCAGTCCAAGTATATTAAAGAGATTCTTAAAACATTTGGGCTAGAAGAATCCAGACCGGTTGGCGCACCAATGATAACTAACTGCAAGTTATCAAAGGAGGATGATGCCAAAGAGGTTAATGAGACACTTTATCGATCAATGATTGGTAAACTTTAGTATGCTGTGCACAGTAGACCAGACATTGCACATGCAGTAGGTATTGTGGCAAGATTCTCTGCAAACCCAAAAGAGACACATTTGATAGCAGTAAAGAGAATCTTCAGATATCTAAAGGGGACTGAAGAATATGGTATTTGGTCTCCTCACAAGGGAGGTTTCGAGGTAAAACTGTTCACCAATGCAGACTGGGCCGGTAACATTGATGACAGAAAGAGCACCAGTGGAGGTGCATTCTTTCTTGGAGAAAGGATTGTGTCATGGACAAGCAAGAAGCAAAACTGCATATCACAATCCACAACAGAGGCTGAGTATGTTGTTGCAGCAATCAACTGCACACAGGTGTTTTGGATAAAATAGATATTAGAAGGAATACGATAACTTGTACTTGAACCGATAGCAATATTCTGTGACAGCACGTGTGCAATCAACATATCCAAAAATCTTGTTATGCACTCAAAGACAAACCACATTGCTATAAAGTATCACTATCTAATAGAGCAAGTGCAGAACAAAGAAGTCAAGCTGGAATATATTCCCACAAAAGAACAAGTAGCTGACATATTCACAAAGCCTTTACTGAAGAGTACCTTTGAATATCTCAGAGTTAAATTAGGGGTAATTCCGCTTCATGATCTTCAGTAAAAGGATAGAGGAGATCATCAATCCGACAAGCTCAAACAGAGGAAACAACCTCATCTAAACTGGATTGGTGACCAAGGACCACTGCTCGAAGGGGGAGTAGTCATCAAGAAGGATGGTCGTTTGACAAGCCTTTGACATTATTGTCAAAGGGGGAGATAATCAGAGAAGTAGTATTGGACCGGTAACACAGTATTACCATCAATGCCAAAGGAGGAGATTGTTGGCATTATCGGTAAGGATGCAACCAGTACATGGTAAAGTGGTGTTGTCATTGATGTCATTAAATGTCTAGGCTAACATTGTCCAAATACTAGGGAACAAGTGATAAGAGAAACTGTTTAGGAAACCGGTGCAGTGACCGATGAAGACAGAGATTGGAGCAGTGACCGGTGAAGTCACTAACCCAAGATGTGTATAGATTACCAGATGTTGAATAAAAAGACTATAAAAAACCGGTATCCTATCCCTCAGATTGATGAGCTTATTCATGAGTTGAATGGGGCAGAATACTTCTGCAAGATTGACTTGAGATCAGGGTACCATCAGATCAGAGTCAGAGATTAGGATGTGGAGAAGACAACATTTAGGTGTCATTGTGGCCACTTTGAGTTTCTAGTGATGCCCTTTGGCTTGACTAATGCCCCTGCCACATTTCAGTCTACTATGAACAGAGTCTTCCATAGCCAGTTGCGGAGATTTGTTCTTGTGTTTTTTGATGACATACTAGTTTATAGTAAGACTTGGGATGAGCATGCAGCACTTCTGGATGTAGTATTGGGTATTCTTGATGGGGCCTCCTTGTATGCCAAGGAGTCCAAGTGTGCCTTAGACATGACTGAGTTATTATATTTGGGGCACATCATCAGTGCAAAGGGAGTTCGCATCGACCCTGATAAGATTCGTGCTATTCTGGATTGGCCTACATTGGGGAACTTGACACAGCTGAGGGGATTCATTGGATTATGTGCTTTCTACCGTAGATTCGTGGCAGGGTTCTCTAGACATGCAACTCCCCTTACTGATCTGACCTGTAAGGGTGCTTTTGTGTGGACTACTCAAGCACAGGAGTGTTTTGAGAAGTTCAAGATGATCATGACTTCATGCCCAGTCTTGGCATTGCTTGATTTCACGAGACCTTTCAAGTTGCATTGTGATGCCTCAGGAGAGGGTATTGGAGCAGTGCTTTCTTAGGATTGCCATCCTATAGTTATTGAGAGTCGAAAGCTCTGAGGTCCCGAGAGATTATTTAGCGTTTATGATAAGGAAATGTTGCCCATTATGCATGCCTTGGCCAAATTTAGGCAGAACCCTAGTTGGCAGCAAATTTTGTATCAAAACAGATCACAATAGTCTGAAGCATTTCCTTGGACAAGGGGATCTCAATGAGAGGTAGTAGAAGTGGGTTAGTAAGTTACAGTCTTATGATTTTGATATTTCCTATATCAAAGGTACTCAAAATGTGGTTGTTGATGCCCTTTTTGGGAGACCCCACTTGTGTGTGATTACTGAGATAGCAGAGGATTGGAGACACCTGATCATTGTAGAGTATGCTCGCGATCAGTGGGCAGCTGGTATTGTTGATGGTAGTATACATGATAGCAGTTATACCTTTGCAAATGAATTGATCATGTACATGGGGAGGATATATCTAGTTCCTGGATTAGGTGTTAGACAAATTATTTTCTGGGCCTTTCATGATTCTCCATTAGCTGGACATCCTAGGTTCTTTAAAACCTATAGACAAATTCGGGAGAGATTCACCTGGAATGGCTGAAGACTGATGTTCAGCAGTATGTTCGAGAGTGCTCTGTTTGTTAGCAGAACAAACAAGAGCATACCTATCCTGTAGGGTTATTACAGTCGCTTCCCATTCCTGAGCGGAGGTGGGCCTGTTTGTCTATGGATTTTATTGTGGGCTTGCCCAAAGCCCAAGGTAGAGACTGTATTTTTGTGGTGGTGGATCGACTCACCAAATACACTCACTTCTTTCCGATCAACACCACTTTTTCATCTGTTCAGATAGCTAAGCTATTTTTTCGGGAGGTGTTTAGATTACATGGTTTACCTCAGACTATTGTGAGCGACCGTGATAGCTGTTTCAAGAGTCATTTCTGGCAGGAGCTTTTCAGATTATGTGGGACAAAATTGACTCCGAGTACTAGTTACCACCCTCAGACTGATGGACAAACATAGATAGTAAATAAATGGATGGAGGGCTATCTGCGGAATTATGTTTCATCACAACAGCGAGCTTGGGTGAAGTGGATACACTTGTGTGAGTATTGTTATAATTCCACTCACCACATGTCTATTCAGATGTCTCCATTTTGGGCTTTGTATGGGTACGACCCCCCTAGTTTTATGGACTTGTACAGTGACAGTTAGGTACCCAGTGCAGGTGATATGTTGCAGGATGGTCAGGATATCATAAGGACATTGAGAGATAACATTAAGAGGGCTCAGAATCAGCAGAAGCAGTATGCTGATCAGAGGAGGATTGCTCATTCATTTCAGGTGGGCGATATGGTTTATTTGATGTTACAGCCTTACCGACAGTCTTCCATTAGGAAGGGTGGAGCTGAGAAGCTCAAGCCCCGTTACTATGGACCTTTTCGTGTAGTCAAACGCGTGGGGGAGGTTGCATATGAGTTGGATTTGCCTCCAGACAACAGGGTTCATAATGTATTCCATGTATCGCGCCTCAAGAAGGCGTTGGGCTTGAGGATACTTGAGCACCCTAGATTGCGATTGCTTGGGGACAAGCAATCTTGGGGAGGGAGGACTGTAATGTCCCCATTTTATTAGGCTCCTGTAGCTGGGAATGGTCAGTTCATCATTGTGACCCTTGTGAGATGACAGTGAGATTAGAGGGTCTCTGTGATAGGTTTGCTATTTTTATTAAGCCTATTTTGAGCAGTTGCTATTTTTAGCAGGGCAGTGGAGGCAATTTAGAGGTGTGAGCAGCTGGGTGCATTTATTGAGCATTTAATGAGGCTTAATGATATTAAAGTTATTTATTAAGTTGAACTTATTAAATAACTTATCTTTATGTTCTAATTTTAAAGTGTAAACGAGAAGCCTTTTAAGTCAAGTGTGTTTGTGCATTTTGAACTAGTGTTTTGACCCTTCAGCTCAAGTCAGATTTTTTTTTGATTGTAGATTCCTTGTGGGTTTTTTGAGATCTCAACTGAGTCGTCGTTAGAATTTTTTGGGTACCTTGAATTCCATGTTAGAATTTTATTCTGGTTTTAGATTCTTTCTTGGTTTTTTAAATTCTTATCTTGGTCTTTGTCGGATTTTTCTGGATTAGCGAGAAAATTTTCTTGAAATCCGTACCAGTCGTACTTCATCACTTTTTTGAAGTATGTACCTGACTAAGCCTTTATTTTTTGCATTGGGAAACATGCAAGATGGCATCATTGACCAGCTTAATGTTGGAAGGCAGTTAGGATTGTCGCAATTGTTTTGCTTTCGAGCAACAAAAGTAGGGAGGGTCTCAGCGTAAAGCCAATGTTGCTGAGCACACAGAGTAGAAAGAGTCTGCCTTTTACGCCTTCATGGCTAAAAGACTTGCAGACCATGTCAAATCTTCTGCTTGGTATATTGCTTCTGGTGCTTCTCGGCATTTCACTTACAAGCGTGATTGGTTTACAGATTTTTCTCCCTTTATTGATTCAGTTATATTTGGAGGAGGTTAAGAGTATACTGTTGTTGGCAAGGGCAACATTCAGATCCTGTCTGGTGGGAGGAATCTCATATTCCTCAATGTATACTATGTTTCTGGCATGGAACTTAACCTTCTCTCAGTGAGTCAAATCATGCGACATTCTCCACAGCTGGATGTTGTCTTCAGTGCACATAAGTGCTCCATTTGTTGATCGTGCGACTCGCACTACTATTGCTGTTGGCATAGAGGATCATGGTCTATATAGACTAGTGGATTTTGGTGATTCTTCTGAGCATGCCTTCGCAGCAAAATCAGTTTCTATCAGCAACCTCTGACATCAACGATATGGTCACCTGAACATTCAGTATCCTGCTCAATTTGTTCGAGAAGATTTAGTACATGGCTTAACTGATATTCAATCTTAGAATCAACGAGTTTGTAGAGCTTGTTAAGTTGGAAAGCAACATAGGACACTGTTCAAGGATGGTGACTCATGGCGAGCCTCAAGGGCACTATAGTTGGTCCACGTTGATGTATGTGGTCCAATGAATACTACTTCTGTTACTGGGTGCAGGTATTTCTTACTTTTTGTTGATGATTTCAACAGAAAAATGTGGGTGTACTTTCTTAAACAAAAATCAAATGTGTTTATTGTATTTCAAAAATTTAAGGCCTTAGTAGAAAGAGTCTGGGTGTTCTATTATATCTCTTAGGTCTGATAATGGGGGGTGTTTTATTCTACTTCTTTCTCTACTTTCTGTGATACACATGGCATAGAATGTAAGTTAGCCACAGCATACACCCCTCAAACATTGTAGAACGTCGCAACCGTACCATTACAGAAATGACTAGGTCTATGATGGAACACAAGAATGTTCCTAAGAAGTATTTGACAGAAGCAGTGTTTACTTCTGTCTATCTCCTTAATCGGTCTCCCACATATGCAGTTAAGGGGAAGACTTTTGAGGAAGCTTGAATTGGTCGTAAACCACAAATCAACCATTTGAAAGTTTTTGGCTCTTTAGCATATGTATGGATTCCAGATGCTCAACGCTCTAAGATAGATTCCAAGAGTCAAAAGCTCATGTTTACAGGTTACAGTGACAACCATAAGGCTTATTGACTGATTGATGTCGACACTCGTCGTCTTATCTTCAGTCGAGATGTTGTCTTTGATGAAGAACAAGGACCATTTCAGCTTTCCTCGTTTGAGATAAAGGATCAGCCTTTGAAGGCTTCAAATTTGGGTGTTTGTCTTCCCTTTGGTTCCCTTGATGGGAGGGATGATGCAAATTCTGAATTTGATGATGCACTACCTGAATTTCCTCCGGATGATGCTGATCTTCTACCTATTGTAGATCGTCTTCCTCTAGATCCACGTGTTTCTCCTCTTGAGGTTGACACATCTACTTTCCGGCCTAAATGATGGTCTAAAACCATCAGTGGTCTTTGTCCTGATGAGCTCATTGAGGGTAGATCTTCTAGAAATAAGGGCAAGCAACAAACTACAGTTAACTTTTCTCTTATGGCTAACCTTCATAGTATTTATGAGCCTCAGACATTTAAAGAGGCAACACGGATTCCAGAGTGGGAACATGCAATGGATGCAGAATACCAGAGTCTTCTGAAGAATCACACCGGGGTTCTCTCTAATCTTCCTCCAGGGAAGAAGCCCATTAGCTGGAAATGGGTGTATAGGGTCAAGTATCATGTAGATGGTACCTTAGATAAATACAAGGCAAGTTGCTCGAGGGTTCACACAGCGGGAGGGTATTGACTATGAAAAGACTTTTGCTCCTACTGCTAAGATGAGTACAATTCATCTTCTTCTCGCCATTACAACTCAGTGTGGATGGAAAGTCCATTAGATGGATGTTAAGAGTGCCTTCCTCATTGGTGAGTTGTAGGAAGAAGTCTACGTGACGTAGCTTCCTGGTTTCAAGGTTTCTGGCAAAGAACACCGAGTATGTAGGCTCAAGAAAGCACTCTATGGACTCAAACAGGCTCCTCGAGCGTGGTACATCAAAATTAATCAGTAACTTGGTTGCTCATGGTTTTCAGCATTGCCCTTTGGACAGTAATCTATATATCAAACGCTCTGGTGATGGTATTCTTTTTCTTGTTGTCTATTTGACTGACTTGATGATTACTAGTAGTTAAGTACATTTGATTGTAGAAATCAAACAAGACCTATGCAAGGATTTTGATACGACACATTTGGGGCTTCTGCATTATTGTTTAGGTGTTGAGGTTTGGCAGACTGATAGTAGTATCTTTCTTTCTCAATCTAAGTATGCCAGGAACTTGCTTGACAGGTTTAGAATGCAGGATTGTAAACTTGCTTCCACACCTTCGGAGGAAGGGCTGAAATTATCAACCAAGTTTGATTCTCTTGTTGTTGAAACCACTTACAGGCAACTAGTGGCCAGTCTCATCTATATCACTACCACTAGACCTGATCTCAGTTTTGCAGTGAGCTACATTTCACGCTTCATGATAGCCCCCAAGGTTTATCATTGGGTAGTAGCGAAGCGTGTGTTGCGGTATGTGAAAGGCACCTTTGATCATGGACTTCTTTACACTAGGAGTCATGATTCTAGATTCAATGGGTTCACAGATTCAAATTGGGTAGGCTCCATTGAAGACATCAACCTTTGGATATGTGTACAGTTTGGGATTTGGTGCAGTCACTTGGAGTAGTAAAAAGTAGCATGTAGTCTCACTCTCATCTACAGAAGTAGATTATCGCACAGCTGTTAAGGCAGCTTGTGAGGCAGTTTGGCTTCGTCGGATGCTTGCATATATGCATTTGTCTCAAGATGGTCCGACTCCCTTGCTCTCTGATAATCAGTGAGTTCTCAAACTTGCCAAGAATCCAGTCTTCCATGAAAGAACCAAACATGTAGATGTTCACTGTCATTACATTTGGCAGTTGGTTGAAGATGAGACAGTTCAGTTGCAGTATATTCCAACAGCGGATCAAACTGCAGATATTCTCACCAAGCCTCTTGGTCCAGATAAGTTTGTTAAATTTAGGGGCAACTTGGTGTAGTTGATAGATTAACCATTAAGGGAGGGTATTAAAATAATATCTTTTTATTTATTTAATGGTTATCTATAATGTAAATATCTTGTAGATATAGTTTCTACTTTTATGACTGTTTCTTATTTAGAAAAATCGTCTCTTGTAAATCTATTTAAGAACTAATTTGTTCTTCATTCAATACAATAAATTTTTACCAATTACTCAGCATAATACAAACTACATGTATACTTTTTTGCTTTCAAGCTCAAATTGTAAAAAGATATTGTAGAATCTACATATAGCTTGAATTATGGCCTTTTGTGCATTTTCTGTTTTCTGCACTCACTTTCTTGCAAGCTTCCTCATTATGGGAGCTTTGCTCCTCTCAATTTGAAAAAATTAAGGCTTCAAATTTTCTTTTATCTGAATTTCTCAACTCCCATGGCTGCTAGGAAGGCAAGCAACAGGGAAGATGAGCTCTGCTTGTTAAAATACTCACTGTAGTTTGGTTTATATAACACGATTCCTGAAGACTATTCATCGTGATAAACATAATTTCATGTTGTAGCTGCTACCTAATTGCAATGAACTACTTTTTGATCTCTTTGATGTGACATCCTAAAATCTTTGGTAACAATTGCTATAAGCTGTAATATTTAGTGAAATACCTTATGAAACCACTGAGCTAGCCTCAAGATTCTAGTTCTAGAATAGGTTTGAAGTGGCTTCTAGGAGAAACCTAAGAGAATTTAGAACTTAAAGTCGACCATTGAATTGAATTTGTTTCACTCAGGAGCTATTTTCTTGAGAGATTTTTGGTGCTGTGTGACATGATCATGTTTGGTTAAGATATGCATGTACTAATGTTAATTACAAGGTGACATTCAATTTTATATTTTTAGATGGACATTATGAAATTTGACCTAATCATTCTATTCATCATAATTTGTGTGCTTTCAGAGCTGCCTATTTTGAAAATAACAGCACAGTCACTGCCTAGAAAATGACATTTATTGGACTATGAAATTGTGCAACCAATGTTTTCTTTGAAAATGGCAATTTGAGGAATTGGTGACATAGAAGAGGATCGCAGTAGATGGACACCTAAATATCATTTCCCCGTACTACATAAGAATGATTGTCAAGTATTCTAAAATTTTCAATGTCTTGCAATTCAGTCTGAAAAGTTTTAATGATTCATAATATGCTGTTTCCTATGATTTTATTTTACACATCTTTTGTTAATAAGAGATCTGGTGTGATATTTATTAGTCTGTAATGATGTTAGTGTCTGAATATGAGTATAGATTTTGGATGATTCATCATGTTCCTCTTTATGTTTTATACATTAATTTGTTATATTTTTTAATTATAGTCGGGTTTTTCCTTTCACTTCATATGTGGTTGTAGACTCCTAAAATTGAACACATTTGGTCAATTTATCCCTAATTTGACCAATTTCTTATCCTCTATATTAATTAAATTATATTTTGTTATTTGATTAATATTCAATTATCTCAATGTAACAGCACAATCCATTTATACTTTGAAAAGTAATTAGATTTGACCAATTGATCAAGTAAAAGATGCATGTAAATTGCTAAATGAAAAATTTCTTCTTGAACAACCTTTTAACATGCAATATATGATACAATGTATTACTTAAGAAACTCTGAAATAGCTACCATTAGCTCATCATAAAGTTTTAAACGCGTTTCTTTATTTTTTCAAATAATATCATACATTCATCTATCAATTGAAATCACGTAACAAGAGTTCGGGTTTAAAGTCTATTGATAACTGGATTAATTGATTTGTATCTCAAGTCTCAACGAATATCTATAAGAGGGAGAACATTACCCGAGTTCTTTTCCTCCAACTGTATACCAACAGCCCTCTGCACACCTTCCCACTGGAAGTGGCTCTACCCTTCACGAGGGTATAGACACAGGAATTGGTCAAGGTATCCGGTCTGGTGTCCTAAATAGTTCCAATCAATTATACAACTTTAGACTTCTAACTACGTATGACAAACCTGATTGGACTGAGAAACTGGAACACTGTGAACTAACTGGATGGGAGCATAACTTTGTGTCACTTTGGCCAAAGATTCAAATAATTAACACTTATCAAAAGTGCAGTTAGCTGTTCCCACACCCTACTTGACTTAGAGTACTAGAGTCATCCTACAGTTTCAAGTTTCAACTCATGCGACTCAAACAAGCAAGAAATGACATGGAACCTCTAGTAATGTGTACTTGCATCCATTGAGTCCAGGAGACTGCCCTAGTTTTCATGGCAAAATGAACCTCAAATGGTTCAAAGAGATAAACTCGACACAAAAATTTAACTTGTTAAGCTGGTCGGTTACCTGCATGACCTTCCACCTTTCATGTACCCGTGGCTTGGTAAGCTCAATGCAACTAGAGAAATAAAGGTTCACCACTTAGTCCAAATGTATTCTCCTATGCTCTCTTGACTAAGTTTATAACTGTTTATAGCATGTTTTCAGCTTGATAAACACATGACTCACATGGAGAGCATAACTTTCTAGAAATTGAAGTATATAATTCATATAGTTTCTTTATAAGAGAAGACTCAATAAGGTTCAGCCTGCTCACTGTTCTCAAGGGTTTCAAAATTCAGTTTTCATTGTTTCTCCTTAGTTTCCTAAAAATAATTCGTAGGGTTCATACACTTCAATGTACATATAATATACTATCTTTGTATGTCTACATGCAAGCTTAAGGAATACTATATTATTTCTAAGCTCACAACTTCATTAAACAAAGCTAGTGCTCTTTTTCAAACAGATTGAGTGACAGACTAAATAAAAAATTCAGGTGTCCTAAAAAGAATTATCCATTTTGTAGACATGACTGTCTCTATATATTTCTGCTTATAGAAAAGAGTCTATATACTCTTGTATTTATTTCCTTTTTCTAAGCGCACTGTTCTTTAATTTGTACTGAATATATGCTCATTAATACATGTATTACAGCCTTTTCCCTTTTACTTCATTATGATTTTTTCAAGCAACACAACTAGGTTTGAGTTACACAATACACTCTGCCATATGAGAGAGGAAAGAATTTTTCTCAAAGATTAACAACTATATAAAGCAGAGCATAATGTAATAAAGAAAACACATGCCTAAAGTACTACACAACTCAGAAGAAATGAAACTTTCTCTCTTTCTTGGTTGGATCAGGAAATTATTCACAGCTCCCTTCTATTAAGCTTTCCCAAGAAATGCAGGCAGTCCAACTTTTAACTCGATTGCCTCAAGAAAAGACACTAAGCATAGTATCCGACTCAGCCAGAACTTCCAGAGCAACACAGGAATGATGACTCCTACCATATCGAGCTCTATCTTATTCTCTCTCAACCTCTTCTCTTGAACTAACTTGAGCTCTTGTTTGTGCTCTGGCAAAACTCTATAGCTTCGCACCAAGGAAACAATATACCAAGAAACTGCAAATAGCGACATGAGTCTCCCATTGGCATAATACTCATTTCTGCCACACAGAAAAGAAAAAGAAAGTAAAACTATCTTTTTTCTTATCAACTTCACCACACAAAATGAATAATGGAAAACGGTTTCCTCCCAAGCCTATTGCCTCAAGAAAGAGTAATGAAATAAACCAGTTTTAAAACGTGTTTTTATTTGTTGACAGCATCCTGTTGTGCTCTCAAATGCAAATGCCCAATGTTTTTAAGAAATGGTTTCCGTCACTTGATTTTTCCTCCCATCGTGCCACATAATGCGGCTAAGAGAGTATATCCATAAATGCCACTTCTACACTTTTGCTTATGAGTGCGATATGGTCTTTCTTGGCTTTGATTGCCATTGTGGCTATTCTCCAATAATATGAATATTCAAAACATTAATATACAAGTCAATCTACGCTGGCCGATATAAGCCTTAAGAAAACACTCTTCGATTTCACATATACAATTCAATGCATAGTTAAAAGAAACCGTTAATACTCGGGTAAGCTCAAGGTATAGTAATGTAGTTTGACGATTATGTCATATGGGATTTAAATCCACTAGGATTCAAAATTCAAATTTTATAGAACTTGTCATCATGAATACACTTCTACATATATATCTATGTATGTAGTTAGTATATAGTATTTATATGTACTTATATACACACATATATTTGCATACATACATAACTATTCATGTATTCACACACACACACACACACACACACATATTTACATACATACGTAACTATTCATTCATATATATATATATATATAAAAGTATGGGTGAGATTGAATATTAATTTAATCAACAATCTAATATTATCTAATATTTACATAGAAAAGACAAGAATGACTAGCTACACTCTGGTTGTAACAAATGCAATCATAGTTCTAGGTTTTGACTAAACATGGGCTTAACAAATTCAAACTGACACATTACCTAGCATGACGCAAGGCTCAACAGCCAATTACTTGACCACGTACAAGGACAACTTAGACCTATGTGTGTGTGTGTGAAAACTTAAATGGTATCTGTTCGTTCTGTCTATATCCCTCTCTCTGGTGATACTCTCCCTCTCTATCCTGGAGGGCGGGGTGTGTCATCCTGTATGCACTTATCAACCACAACATTAGTTAACCATTACATTAAGATCATCATATACAATGAAACAAAAGCAGCATTCATACATCATTAAGCATTAATGATAACATTAGATATTCATTATCCCGTCTTAAATCATCCAACTGATGTATAATTAAATCTCTCCTACTCATTTACCGCATAATAACATGAAACTAAGAAGTTTCACCAATGTCATAAAACTGGTTGTAACACTCAATCTCCATCCTAATCTACTACTTACATTATCCCCAAGTCCATGTCTAAAATAAATAACCATCTTTGTTATTTTACCCTTACCCTTATCTTCTTCTTCCAAAAATTTAATAAATAATTCTATTCATTTAATTCCCTCTCACATGTCACTTCTTCCAACTTTTCCCATTACCCCCATAAACTCCACCTAATTCTCCACTAAGCAAGTTTACACACTTTGTCCTTGATTGAGGTTAACCTCTCCAATCAAATCAAGCACATGGGCCCTTTGCGCATGCACATGGGGCCTTGTCCTAGTATCCTCACTCCCTTTGGAGTGTAAGGACAAACTTGCCTTAAAGGAAAAAGTCCTCCCCATACTCCATGGTACCTTGAAGGGTACAATCTCGCTGTCAAGCCCTCTCATGCTGCCACTTGGCACCATCTCATGGCTTGAGAGACCAAATCATCCTCCACTTGTGATCTCCATCAAGCCATCTTGACCCTTCATCCATTTCCTCAACTCTCTCTCTCTCTCTCCTTTATCATTTGAGCATTATGTTGCCGAAATTGCGAGTGAGCACACATCTAATCAACTCAATAGGAGGTTTGACATAGTGTGATTTCACTGTTTCATTTGTTTCTATGTTGGTTTGAATTTTCAACACCTAATCTGAGTGTTTTGCTTGATTGTTGTATTGTTTGGTTTTAATGCAATTTCGTTCACTTTAAGACACAATTTTCATGCACACAGCAATTTTAATAATAATATTTTGGGTTTCTTGTCAGCATAGAGGGACAAAAATTAAAACGGTTTTGCACTACTAGTAATATCAACATAGCATTTTAATAAGATGGTTGTTAAATGCATAAAGTTACTTCTAGGGAAAATACTTTAAGATCTTATATGATAACTTCCTGTACCTTTGAAGGAAAAAAAGTGTTTCTTACCATGATTAAATCTCATAGTTGCTGATCAAAAACATCTGGCCCTCGAACTGGCAAAGTCCATGATGGAGATGTTTGGAGAGGATTGGTTGATTGGTCCAATGGAATTACCAGAGGAAACATCAGTTCCATCAGATAGGTAAATGAATGTTGGATTCATTACAATTTGCAATTGAATTGGGTAAGATGCATTCTATTGCAAGTAACACTTTGGTTTCTGCAGGTGTCTTTTGCTTGTTTTGGAAACAGCAAGGGTTGAAGTTGCTGTATTAATAAATGAGCTTGCTCATTTGAGGTTTGAATCTAGTAATAGCAGAGATTCAAACCTAGAGGAAGCCACCATAAGACAACGACGTCTTGCCAATTGTTATGCTTTGATAGAAAATATAATAAGATTGATCTCTAATGCTTATGAAAGGCAAGGTAGTTTTTTCTCCCTCTCCTAGCTTTCAGGCTGTTATTTTTCCTTGCTTCATGATGCATGCAATATTTTCATCTTTGATGTTCAATTAAGTCCAAAAGTTGTTTTATTTCTTCTGTTTGTTCTAAAATTACTTCAAGTATGAAGAAGGCATTTATATTGTATTAGGAGAATGTTTACGCTTAGCTTTTGAAAAAAACTGAAACAACTCTTCTGATTGTACATAGGTTTGTCATTTATTGCTTGTAACAGTCAAAATAACCTAGTGGAAGAAATTCTATTGCCTGTAAGACTAGACTTTCTAATGAAATGATATTGCAAATCCCTTAGTCAAGAGATCAATCACAGTTCCCATGGAGAAGTATGGATGAATGAGTAGTGTCTCAATAACTGTACGGATTTATTTAGTTTGATTCTTTTGTCATATGCATTTAGTGCAAAATTGTGAGAACCATTTCTTATTCTTTGTTCAAAGTTTTGTAAATATCTTTGGGCACAACAAAGAATAGGGTCCCTGCGGATACATATCAATTTCTCCACGTACTTATTAAAGTTTGTGTAAAAGAGTTTTATGCATATGTGCATTCACATTCATAATCTAGAAGCATTGATTGTTTTAATTCCTTGGTAAACAAATATTCAAAGTGATCATGAAATTTTAAACACAATTTTTAGAAAGGGTGATAAATGTTATGAATGCATATTGAAAACACATGTTCCTTGTATATAAATTAACCATATGGCTCAGGAAAATACAATCTTGTGATAGTAGCTATTATAATAATATCTTTATACTAGTTTCATTATTCCTTATTTAATGGTCAATATTCTAGATTCTGTAAATTATAGATAGTTTCTAATTCTACAATTGTTTCATGATAGAAACATCGTCTCTTTGTAATCTATAAATGATCGCTTGATCATTCATTCAATACATTCAATATTTTACCTATTACTTTCGTAATATGGTATTAGACGAGTGTTAAATTTTTTTCGAAAAATTTATAATTTCTTTTCGAAATTATTTGTTTCTAATTTTTTCTAGGTCAATGATGGAGAGTGGTCTTGAGAAATTTTGGGTAGAAGCAGTTTTTACTGCAGTCTATCTTCTTAATCGGTCTCCTACACAGGCTGTTAAGGGGAAGACTCTTGAGGAAGCTTGGACTAGTCACAAGCCTAGGATCACTCATCTGAAAGTCTTTGGCTCTTTAGCATATGTATGGATTCCAGATGCCTGATGCTCCAAATTGGATTCCAAGAGTTAGAAACTTATGTTCATAGGGTATAGTGACAATTACAAGGCTTACTATCTAATTGATGTTCTAGAACTTGTTCCAGTTATTCCTCTTGCATATGATGTTGGCACTTCTACTTTTCAGACGAAATGTTGGGCTAAGACCATCAGTAATCTTCATCATAATGAGCTCATCAAGGTTAGATCTTCTAGAAACAAGAGCAAGCAACATGATACAGTCAACTTTTCTCTCATGGTGAACATTCATAGTATTTTTGAGCCTCAAACATATATTGAGGCTAAAGGGATATCTGAGTGGAAAACAACTATGGAAGCTGAACACCAGAGTCTTCTAAAGAATAAAACTTGGGTTCTTTGTGATCTTTATTCAAGGAAGAAGCCCATTAGCTACAAATGGGTCGATAAATTTAAGTACAAAGCTAACAGCTCCCTTGACAAGTACAAAGCTTGTCTCGTTGCTAGGGGGTTCTTACAAAAAGAAGGCATTGACTATTAGGAGACTTTTTCTCGTACAACCAAAATGAGTACCATACAACTTGTCCTTGTCTTAGTAGCTTAGTTTGGATGGAAAGTCCATTAGATGGACGTTAAGTGTGCCTTCCTCAATAGTGACTTGTGAAGAGGTCTACATGACGCAACCTCTAGGTTTCAAGGTTGCTAGAAAAGAACATTGGGTGTGTAGACTAGTGAAAGCACTCTGTTGGTTCAATTTCTTGTCATGCCAAGAATCCATGAAAATTTGCCATATCTTGTTCCAATGTGAAGAAATAGGGTTTAAATCATGCCAAGGGTTTTAAAATTTGTCTAAGTCCTTCAACCCTCCTACGTTCTATTTCTTTGTTACCTTTTTGGATCACTTAACCGGTTTTGAGTCATATATCTTAAGTCAATAGGCCCAATTTTAATCTTAGTCGCTAACTCACCAAGCCCCATAAGCCGTTATCGCAATGTCGCGGTCTTCTTTGTTATAGTCTTGTTAATTGCCGCGAGTGAGCGAAGAATTAAGTTCCCTGTTGTCGCTTGCCCGCTGGTAGTTTAGAAGTTAAGAGGTCAATCGCCACGAGTGTGCGAGTGTGTAAGTAACGTCGTTGTTGCTGAGTTGCAGACATTTTGATCAGATGTTCACTAACCGTGGCGATCCTGCAAAGGGTCATGTTAAACTGTTCGTCGCTAGCTCGCCAAATGAAGTAGGAGTTAAATGAAATAGTCCGGGAGTTGGCGATGGAGAAAAAATGTAATGTCCCCGTCATTAAATGATTAATAAAATTATTGTATTTGGGTCCCGATCGATTTAGTTTATCTCGGACCCATTCTTTTTGTTGGCGTAGTGTAGTTGTCACCGTCGGCTCTTTTGTGCACTCTTGGGAAGTTTTCCTTGATGGGTGTTTATGCTCGGCGTGTAGGTTAGTTTTGATATGTTGAGATTGATATTTGATTTGTATTTGCGAATTCCTGTTGGGATTCTGCTGTTCGCCATTTCGGAGGTGAGAGACCCTCCCTATTTGGTTTGTGTGCAGTTTCGGTGGGATTCAACCCTCACCCTACTCTGCCTGTTTTGCTTGTACCAGATCTGGCAAATCTGAGGCTCTATCAATAAATTTAATAATATCTTTCTGGCGAACATATTTGGATTGCGATTTGTTCCGTGTTTGCGAAGATCATATTTAATCATTGGCAAAGGTAGCACCTGGAAAGCATCACGCACTCCTCAAAACCATCCGTATGGCCTTCTCCCCCACCGCTCGGCCTTGGCATTACCTCACGGCCCTGCCTTCCCACACAACCATCATACGACTATCCTTATCCTCCGTACGACCATCCTCAGTCTCCGTACGACCTCCTTCTGTACGGCCAACCCCAGCCTCTGTATGACCTTCCGCGCGACCATCTCTAGCATCCGTACGCCCACTCTGCTCGTGCCTTCATCACCGTATGACCTCCTCATTTCCATACGGCACCCCTGCCTGACGTACAGCTTCCCACACCGCCATTGTACGGCTCCTACTGTACGTGCTTGAGCCTCACCGCCTCCCTGCTACTCCACCGTACGGCTATCCCTTGCAGCAACCGTACAGTGTACGAACTTCAACTTTCCCCCTTCTTGTACGACATTCTGTGCGCCCCTTTTATCAACATCGTACGGCCTCCGTGTGGCTTCCGTACGGCCTTCCTACAGTGTTTTTCCCTCGGTGCAGAACTCTGGAAGTGTGTTTTTCTATGACCGTGGTTGGGAACATGACAGTGGTATCAGAGCTGGTGATTCTCCCAGCTTGTGGGTATTGAATGAGAGTTTATTCAAGGAAAAGGAGCAGATCTCACATAGTCGGTAGAATGGGCGATCCCCAAGACCCTATGGCCAAAGTCATGACTCTTCTGAGAGAGCTCGCTAAGAACCAGGTACAAATAAATGACACTCAAGGCCTCATTGAAGAGACAGTGCGAAAATTGGCAGAAAGCAAGATATCTACTGAACAAAGTGACAATTCTGTCTCAGGACGGGCAAATCCGCAAACCATACGCTCTCGACCATCAATGCCAATTTTCCCTCCACGGACGGAAGAACGACAGGGAGAGCAACCCACCTTCCAGGAAATACAAGATCAACTTCAGGAAGATTGGAGGAATGCAAATATGGAAGAAGATATATCCTACAAAGATTATGCTGAGCTGAGAATGAGGTACTTTGGCGGAAACAAGCATGGCTATTATAATGACGATCTGAGACGGAAGATGGGCAAAGTTAATGTATCATCCTTTGATGGGTTTGGAACTATCATAGCTCGAGCATGGGTGCAAAAAGAAGACACGTATTTCCAGCTCAACCCTATGCTGGAAGATGAAGCCATCAAATTTGCAGCACTACATTTGGAAGGAATAGCCCACGAATGGTGGCATCATGGCATGCTTACTCTTGGTCACGACCAAATAAATTCCTACGCTGAATTCATCGAGAGATTGATAGACCGTTTCGATGGAAGGGCTCCAAAACTGAATTTCAAAGAATTGGCTCAGCTAAAGCAATTTGGCATAGTCGATGGTTACATAACAGAATTTTAGAGAATGTCTGTCTTGGTGACTGATATTTCAGAAAGACGATTGGTGGTGTTGTTCATGGATGGACTGGCGGAACCCTTGAAAGGATGGGTGAAGGGATTCAACCCCATCACACTCACGGAGGCAATTGACAAGGCTCGCGACATGGCGACATCTTCTTCTTCGTCCACGAAATATTACCCAGTCCAAAGTTCAAACCACCTCTCGCTCCAAGGGAAAGAGACAGCAGATCCCCACCCAGCCCCCGTTGGATGAGGAAACTAGGCAGGAACTCAGAAGGAAGAAACTCTGTTTCAACTGTAAAGAGCCATGGGTACTGGGACATTGATGCCTTGGCAAAGGAAAAATCCATTACATTGAGGTATCGTCTGACGGTGAGGAAGAACAAACACCTGAAGCCCAAGAAGTTGAACAACAAACTTCGGGGGAGGTAAACCTCAATTGCGCAGAAAGAATAGCCACTCTTGAAGAGAGGAGGCGCCATTGCTACTCTGATGGGAACTCCAAGATGTACTGTGTTTTGGGTCCAAGGCACTCTCCAAGAACAACGGGTTGTGGTCATGCTTGACAGCGGAGCCACACTCAACTTCATTAACTTATCACTGGTGAGTCGACAGAGTCTGTGTACGGAGGCACACCAGGGATTTGACGTCAAGGTAGTGGGAGGAAACCTGTTAAAATGCACTCATCTGGTTCCGCAACTGAGCATCACCATGGGAAACCACACAATGACGGATGATTTCTTCATGGTCGATTTGGACGACATGGACGTCATTTTGGGCATTCAGTGGATGGAAACATTGGATGAATCCACACAGAGTTTCAAGTGAATGGAGTTCTTCAAGGTAAACGGCAAAAAGGTTGTGTTGAGAGGGATGTCGAATGGAGGACTGAATGAAATTTAAGCCCAACGGATGGAAGCAATTTTCAGACACGACGATGTGGTTTGGGCCGCACACTGTTTTGCCTCGACAGAACCCATACAGAAACAAAGAACGGACCACTAGGATGAAGAACTTCAAATGGTTTTGGATAGATATCACCAGGTCTTTGCCGACATTCCGCCAGGCATACCACCACACCGAGGGTTCGAACACACCATTGAGATGGAAACTGGCGCCAAACCGGTTATCACTGTGCCATACCGCCACCATAAGAGGCTAAAAGATGAAATTGAAAAAACAATACAGGAACTCCTTGACAAAGGTTGGGTTAGACCCAGCTCCAGTCCTTTTGCATCATCAGTAGTACTGGTTAAAAAGGACGGAACAATGCGAATGTGTAGACTACCGCGCGCTGAACAAAAAGACTATCAAGAATAGGTATCCGATTCCCAGGATCGATGAATTGCTGGATGAGTTACACGTCGTCGTTTATTTCTCCAAAATAGACCTCTGTTCGGGGTATCACCAAATCCGCATGAGGGAGCAGGATGTGGAGAAAACAACATTCCGTTGCCATTATGGGCATTACGAATTTCTGGTCTTGCCATTCGGATTGACCAACGCTCTTGCTACATTCCTATCTTGCATGAATCACATTTGTAACAAACAGCTGCGTAAGTTCCTATTGGTATTCTTCGAGGATATACTGATCTACAACAAGACATGGGAGGAGCACTTAAGGCATTTGGAACAAGTGCTCGGGATTATGAAGTCACAATTGTTGTTCGCCAAACGATCCAAATACGAATTCGAGATGACAGAGATATTATATTGGGGCACATTGTCAGTATCCAAGGAGTTCAAGTGCATCAAGAAAAGATTCAGGCTATCTTAGATTGGCCACCTCTGAAGACTTTCAGAACTACGTGGATTCTTTGGGTTGTGTAGTTACTATAGACGGTTTGTGAAGGGGTTCTCACAGCTTAGCGCACCTCTCACTGATGTGACAAAGAAGGGGTCTTTTCAGTGGAATGAACGAGCACATCAGACTTTTGAGAAACTCAAGGAGATTATGAGTTCTTGTCCGGTCCTTGCACTGCCAGATTTCAGTTGACCTTTCATCCTGGAGTGTGATGCCTCTGGAGAGGGTATCGGGGCCGTCTTAATGCAGGATAGATTAGGGAAAGATTCTCATGGAAGTGCGTGAAAAGTGATATATTACAGTATGTCTAGGAATGTTCCACCTGTCAACAAAATAAATCCGAACACACTCTACCGGCGAGTTTACTTCAACCATTACTGATTCCAGAGAAGAAGTGGGATAGCATCTCAATGGATTTCATCTTGGGGTTCCCTAAGGCACAGGGGAAGGACTGCATCTTTGTGGTAGTCGACAGATTAACCATGTATGCACATTTCTTTGCTATTCCAATAGTGTTTTCCGCTTCATAGGTAGCAGACTTATTTTTCCGAGAGGTGTTTCGTCTCCATGGACTCCCTCGAAACATAGTGAGCGACAGAGATAGCCGCTTCCTCAGTAATTTCTGGAAAGAATTGTTTCGACTAGCAGGGATAGAGTTGTCACCAAGCACTAGTTACGACCCCCAGACCGACAGACAAACATAAATCGTGAACAAATGGTTGGAAGGTTACCTCAGAAATTATATTTCAGCACAACAAAGAGCATGGATAAAATGGCTACACCCGGGAGAGTACTGTTACAATACCAATTTTCATATGTCCATTGGAATGGAACCTTTCAAAGCGTTGTACAGGTATGAACCTCCTTCATTTGTGGACTTGGCTCTTGGTGATAGTCACACGCCGAAGGCCAGGGACTGGCTGCAAGGAGTAGATATTTTAAAGTCCTTAAAGGAAAATCTCCAGCAGGCTCAGAATCAGCAGAAAATGTACGCTGACAGGCACCGAATCGAGAGGAGTTTTGAATGTTGGGATCTGGTATACCTTCGACTTCAACCATACAGACAATCTTCTCTGAAGGCTTCTTGGAAGGAGAAATTGAGACCGCATTTCTACAGACACTACCGTGTGACAAGGAGAGTGGGCGAAGTTGCATATGAATTGGACCTACCTGAAGGAAGCCGAATCCACAACATCTTCCATGTTTTTTGTCTGAAGAAAGACATGGGCCAGCAAGTGACGCTCTCCACGGACCTGCCACCCCTCAACGACAGAGGAAAGTTAGTATTGCAACCAACAGAAATCCTCGAGAGTCAGGAGAAAAGATTGAGGACACACACTATCAAGGAATTTCTTGTGCGCTGGAAGGATCTACCCCTTGAAGATGCCGCCTGGGAAGGAGAAGAGATTCTGGAACACCCCAGCCTGAAATTGTTGGAGGACAAGCAATTATTGGGACGGGAGGACTGTAATGTCCTCATCATTAAATGACTAATAAAACTATTGTATTTGGGTCCTGATCGATTTAGTTTATCTCGGGGCCATTCTTTTTGTTGGCATAGTGTAGTTGTCACCGTCGGCTCTTTTGTGCACTCTTGAGAAGTTTTCCCCGACGGGTATTTATGCTCGGCGTGTAGGTTAGTTTTGATATGTTGAGATTGATATTTGATTTGTATTTGCGAATTCCTGTTGGGATTCTGTTGTTCGCCATTTCGGAGGTGAGAGACCCTCCCTATTTGGTTTGTGTGCAGTTTTGGTGGGATTCAATCCTCACCCTACTCTTCCTGTTCTGCTTGTATCGGATCTGGCAAATCCGAGGCTCAATCAATAAATTTAATAATATCTTTCTGTCGAACATATTCGGATTGTGATTTGTTTCGTGTCTGCGAAGATCATATTTAATCATTGGCAAAGGTAGCACCTGGAAAGCATCATGCACTCCTCAAAACCATCCGTATGGCCTTCTTCTCCCCCACTGCTCGGCCTTGGCATTACATCACAGCTCTGCCTTCCCACACAACCACCGTACGACTATCCTCATCCTCTGTACGACCATCCTCAATCTCCGTACGACCTCATTCTGTACAACCAACCCCAGCCTTCGTACGGCCTTGTCCTCATTTCTGTACGACACCCCTGCCTGACGTACCACTTCCCACACCGCCATTGTACGACTCCTACTGTATGGGCCTGAGCCTCACCACCTCCCTGCTTCTCCACCGTACGACTCATCCCTTGCAGCAACCGTACAGCGTATGAACTTCAACTTTCCCCACTTCTTGTACGACATTCTGTGTGCCCCTTTTATCAACACCATCTGGCCTTCGTGTGGCTTTTGTACGGCCTTCCTATAACCTTTTTTCCTCGGTGCAGAACTCTAGAAGTGTGTTTTTGTATGACTGTGGTTGGGAACATTACAAAAAAGGTAAAAAAAAAGTGCTGCTTGCTAAGTTGCGGGTAAGAAAGTTGGTTAAGAGAAAATGTTGGCGACTTGACGAGGATGATACAAAATCCTAGTCGTGGACTCGCTACGGTTAAGATGAAAGATAAAGGATGGTCAGATCAAAGCTAATCCAATGGTCGACGTGTTACCGCTATGTGAAGATGCATGATGATTATTCTTCGCGGGATCACGCCTTGTCGCCACGTGTCTGGTCCGATGAGTCAGGTAAAGGGGTGGATCCTCGGTGCCAGGTGTTGCTGATTTATTTTCTTTTGATTGGTGGCCAAGGGAGGCGATGTGGCCGGTTATTTTCAAAGTAAAACTGACTGTTTTGTCGATTTTTGTGAGCCGCATGATGTGCCAAGAAAGATAGTGATCGACGACTGTCTTTTAAACTTCATTTACCGTTATGTTTTGAAAATTTCAATTTTTGCAAAGGTTTTCAGCAAAAAATAAAGTCGGTGAGCCAGAAATTTAAACTCTAATCAAATCCGATTCATTTTGGAAACATAAAGGACAAAGTTGCAGGCTTGAAAGGGCCGAAGTAGGTGGAAATTGATTGAACAATGCTGATTGGATTTTTGCCTTGATCTGATTTGATCTAGCAGAGTATAAAGGACAAACTGCAGTAAAGAATTGATTGAATAAATGCAAAGGGTGGCCGATTTACCAGTCCTAATTTTGTTAAGCCGCCAAAGAAGACTTTTGAAGAGACACTTGTTTGGATAAAGGTGTCCATGCCGAAGGCACAAAGGGTTTCAATGATGTATTTCCTGTCCTTGTGGCTTACCAGTTAAGGTTTTGCCTGAACTGAAGATCAGATTTGATCTGATAGCTCTCGATTTTATGGCATGTCTCTTCTGTATTCATTGCATGTTGTAATTGGTTGTTGAGGTAGTTGTATTGCCCTAATTTTGCCTTAAATGATCCGTAGCTTGTTCCAATCCCTATCCTATAAAGGGATTTCCACGATCATTTAGAAAGGGCTGCTGTTTTGTGATCTCTTGCTATTTATGTAAAGAAACTTTGCTCTTCTTGAATGCATGTAGGCTTGGTATGTTAATGAAAGTCTTGTTCTGTACCCCTTTTAATATCTGATTGTCTTTGTGAACTTCTTTAAATTCCTTATGAATTAGGATTGTAAGGCACTACTAGTTCATCAATCTGTAAGGCATATTGTGAAATAGTTACAGGCTTCTTTCAACGAAAGTATAAGTCCCAACGATTATTTCTAAGGGTTTGGGGAGGGTTTATGAATTTGATGACCTTGTATTAGATTGCTGAAAGTTCTATGTAAGGCATAGATCACTTTCATGGTTTGGATTGCCTTTGATTGACATATTTCCGTGGATGTATGTTCATCTAGACTCTGTGCCCTTGGATTGTAGCACTGGTTAATGCTGAAAGTCATTTAAAAATCAAATCAAATCTTTAATTTATATGTTCTATTTGGTAAATTTTCAAATATGTGTTTTAAGACACCAATCCATTGTATGGTTTGCTGAGATTTGGTAAACCAGTAAGGTACACCCGCCTGAGTCTGTGGAGCTCAAAGTCGAAGGAGGATTCCCATCTTCAACAATGTTGTTCTTTTCCTGGTAGATTTGGAATTGGGTCTTATGACAATAGGTATCAGTATCAAAGAAATGATAGACTTCCAAATCTGCGAGATATGCCTTATAAAACAAATTGGAAGGATGGTAAGCCTGTTCTTGAAAACCAAGATAACCAAAAGAATAAGCAGACCCCTGATCCTTGGAAGAAAAATAATGCTCACAATGTAGAGAACACTCCCTGGTGTGCTGCTTGCAATATGCCCCATTCTTTTTTCCATTAGCAGAACAGATGGATGATTCTAGTGAACTAGTAAATTCAGAACATGAAGACCTTGCTGTTAATATGTTCACTATGAAAAGGGCTAATAACATGTGCTTTTTTGATGAGGAGGAACCAGTTGCAAATGTGAACATTCGGAGAAATGAATATCAGGGATATTATCAACAGGTTTTTTCTAATTCAGAAGATGATACTAATGATGTATCATATGATACAATAAATATGAATGATGATACAAGGCATTCTCATTTCAGGTTGCGTAGCGAAGAAGAAAAAAGATCCCTCACTGTGGCAGCAATTAACCAAGCTAGGAGTGCTTATGACCTAAGGAGTAGAAGGGTAGAGAGAAATCAAGGTAAACCAACATCTGTGTTTATCAAGGAGGATGCTTTCAAGATTGCTGATGGTGCTCCAAGTAAAGGAAAAGACAAGAAAGAAAATAAGAGGATAGATTGCTCTTCTCCTCAGCAGGAGAAGAAGGAAGAAAAATTTGACCGACAAGCTGTGTTGGATAAGGGAACAAAAAGTAAGAACATAATAGATGCTTTATTAGATTTTCCTACTTTTAATATGAAGCATGCTCTTACCTAAATGAAAGTTTCAGTCCCTTTGATAGAGATGTTGAGAAGTAGGGAGCATAGAGAGGCAGCCTTGTCATTATTGACAGACATTGTAGATTCCCATTTTGACAATAAAAAGGAAAATAAAGAAAAGAAGAATAAATTTGATCAAAATGCCCCTGTTATATATGTGGGGAATGTAATTACTAGAGAGCCTTCATAGATTGATCCTTTCTATGTGACTCTCCTTATAAATAACAAGTTTGTGAAGAATTGCATGATAGACTCTGGTGCAGCAGCAAGTGTAATGCCTTATGCAGTTATGAAGGCATTAGGAATGGAAGTTGATACTTCTTTTGGGTGTTGTTATGCAATGGATAACATGGACGTCCCTGGGACTAGTACCCTAAAGGGGGTAGAAGTCAAAATTGCTGCATTCCTTGAGGCCATTTACAAGATGGATGTTGTTGTTGTAGATGCCCAACCACATTATGGCATATTGTTGTCTAGACAATAGGCTGCGGCAGTTAGAGGTCATGTACAATTGGATTTATCATATGCAGTAATCCCAATCAATGGGAAGGAAGTAAAATTGTAGAGGGAGCCTAGAGCACCTGTAATGGTTTAAAAGGTGCCGGGTAATATGCTCGACTATTATTTTAATGTTGACATGGAAAATTTCAGAGTTGAGAAGATCCTCCCACAATGCAAAAATACTGATCCAAGAGTGGAGAAGCTGAAGTCACAATAATTTGGTTTGTGGCAAATGTACTTTGATGGAGCATGCTCAAAAGAAGGATCATGAGTTGGTGTCCTATTTGTTTCTCCATTAGGTATGACCTTCAAGTACTCCTTCCTATTGGCTTCCCACTGCGCAAATAATACTGCCGAGTATGAAGCTTTACTTTTAGGTTTAGACTTTGCAACTAGACATGGTGTAAAATCTTTAAAAGTCTTTGGTGACTCTGAGCTAGTGGTTGCACAAGTCAGATCTCAGTATGCTGTAAGAAATGATAGATTAAAACTAATAAGCATGCTGTTTGGGATCAAATTGAATTTTTCAATGCTTTTAACATCAAATGGATAGAGAGGTCAAAAAATATTATGGCAGATTTCTTAGCAAATGTGTTAATGCTTACCAGTTACTGAGAGGGGGGGGGGTGAATCAGTAAATACTCTTTTACTTAGATAATTCTCTTTCCTTGTTACCATCCTTCTAGATAAACAGAATATAACAATCATTCACAGGCATAAACAGAATCACACAGATTAACACAGGTATTTATACGTGGAAACCCTCGGTTAGAAGGAAAAAACCACGGTGAGACAGAGCTCACAACTTCAGTAGTATCAAATGAAGGCGCCCTATTAGGAGCTTACAAAGCACTGGTTAAGGTGCTACCCGATTATGGGATTTTACAAAAGATCGGCTAAGACCTAAACCTTGTTAAGAGTTGCCTGGTTACAAGACTTTGAACATCAACACAGATGTCACCCTGCTAGAGGATTTTTACAATGAACCAATTAGGTTCACCCTGATAGAGGGATTTCAATATGCTTTTAATACTTTATGAAGGCAGTGATCTATTATGACACTGATTGTCTGATTAGATTATACTTGTAGATCTCTTCCCCTGTTTGCCTGGCTGTTGATTTTTCTTTCTTACTTCACCTCTGTGCCTGTAGCACTTCTCAGAAGATATCTCTCCTCTGCTCTGTGCAATTTCCAACTATCAACAACAACAACAACATAACTTGCGTCTTATGACTTATATTTATACAAGAGTGAACCTCTTGACTCATAGAACCGCCAGGGAATAAACTTAACCATAAAACATGCAACACATAGAGGCTATGCATTGTGATCTGGAGTTTACCTTGAGATCATCTGTAGAATTAAAGCTAACTTCTGTTGAAAAGTTAACTCCACCTCTGAGCGATGGATGTCCCTTATAATCAGGCTTTTAACTTAAACTGTAACTCAAACTGATCCTTAATGTCCGGATCGGATCTATCTTACAGTTAGACCGGTATACCCTTATACCCGGTTTGTCCCTGTATGCCTCATAAGACCGGTTCTGAGTTCTTTTCAGTCTACCGGTGTATCTATCGAAATAGTCAATTGGTGCAAACATTCTGTTCTTTATCTACTGGTGTCTTCAAAGTAATGTGAGTGATCGGTGATCCTTTACTGGTGGGAATGGGTTTTGTGAATACACTAATGACAACTCAAATTGCTAACAAAATGTTGCTTTGAAGAGTGATGACTTGACCTTATGTGGAGTGTCCATTTTGGAGGTTAAGGCTAGGCCATATGTACTAGATAATGTTTATAATTGGCAAGTCTTTGAGAATGATCAGGACATACTCAAGTTTATCTAGTGTCTTGATCATTATGAAGGTCAAAATGTTGATTGCAATGCTCTTGTTGAGATAATAAATGGAAAAGACACTATCTTTTAAAGTGAGGTTATACAATTGAGTTCTAATCAGATCCCTAGGGGACTTGTTGAGTTAGAGGCATTATTCACCGATCAGAATGATTATTTGAAGAAATCTAATGCTAAGATTGAGGATCTAGAGGAGGTCAACCTTGGATCAGAGTCTTCACCACAAGTAGTACATATTGGAAGAAGGTTAGATCCCCATGTTAGAACAAATTTGATAAAATTATTAAGGAAGCACAAGCATGTGGCTGCTTGGTCATATGATGACCTAAAGGCTTATAGGGAAGACTTGTTCCAACATGAGATCCCATTGAAATTTGATGCAAAGCCTTTCAGAGAAAAGCAAAGGCCAATTAGTCCATTGTTAGCCCCTAAAATGCAACAAGAAAATATAAAGATGAGAGATGCTGGTATAATCCTACCGATTAGGCATTCAACATGGGTTTTTGATTTGGTCCTAGTCTAGAAGAAAAATGGTGACATAAGGCTTTGTGTTGGTTTTAGAAATTTGAATGTAGCATGTTTGAAAGTTATTCTCTACCTAATATGGAGGCTATGTTGCACAAGGTTACTAGTTGTTATCTATTGTCAATGATGGATGGATTCTCAGGATACAACCAGGTGTTAGTGAAAGAATCAGAGCAGTTCAAGACTGCATTTACCACTCCATGGGGGACTTATGTTTATGTGAGAATGCCATTTGGTCTGATGAATGTTGGAGCAACATTTCAGAGAGCTATGCATGTTGTATTTAAAAAATTTATTGATATATTCATGGTTGTTTATCAGGATGACCTAACTGCGTATTCCAAGAAGGCAAGAGACCATTGTGGTCATTTGGAAAGGATTTTTATTAAGGCCTTGGAATATGGTGTTTCCCCGAACCCTAAAAAGTGCCAATTTGCAGTAGCAGAGGTAAAGTTACTAGGGCACATTGTGTCAAAAGGAGTCAGAATTGATCTAGAAAGAGTGGAGGCTATCCAAAGGGTCACTGCTCCAAAAAATGTTAAAGGAGTGCAATCTTTCTTAGGAAAGATTAATTTTGTAAGATTCATTGCAAATTTTGTAGAAATTGTCAAGCCAATAGTAAAGCTATTAAAGAAAAGTGTAAAGTTTGAATGGAATGAAGAGGCCCAATTAGCATTTGAAAAGATAAAGATGACAATCCAGGAAGCCCCTGTCTTGAAATCTCCAAATTATGACAGGCCTTTCTCATTGTTTTCTTTTGCATCATTCCATACAATTGTAGCTGTTTTGTTGCAAAAGGATGAAGAGGGATATGAACACCCAATTGCATTTTTTAGTAAATCCTTATAAGCAGCTAAGCTGAATTATGAAATAATGGAGAAGTAGGCATGTGCATTGGTTAAAGCAGTCAAAGCATTCAGAGCTTATTTAGTATGTGCCAAGGTGATACAATATGTGTCACATGCAGTGGTCAAGGATATTCTAACCCAGTTAGAAGTTATTGGTAAAAGATGTAAGTGGATCAATAGAGTTCAAGAATTGAATTTAGAGATCCATATTACAAAGTTGATAAGAGGACTAGGCTTAGCTAAGCTTATGACAGAGGAAAATATAGATGTCCAGGTAAATAATGTTGGAGTACAGGATAAATTGATTACCAACATTGAGATGCAGCCCTGGTATTCTGATATTACCTATTTCATAAAAAATGCCAGGTGTCCTAAGAACATGAATGATAATCAAAGGACTCTCAGGTTACAGGCCCAAAGATACACAGTAATACAAGGTGATTTGTATTGGGAGGATAGAGATGACAGTCCCAACCAGTGCTGAGAGGGGAGGGGTGAATCAACACCTGTAAAACTTTTCTCTTAACTCTGGTAAAGTGTACTTATAATTGTGAGCTAGACAGATTCAAACATGTAAGAACAGTAAGCAAACAATCACACGACACCAGATTTATCGTGTGGAAACCCGATTAGGGTAAAAACCATGGTGTGAGGAGACCTCACAAATTTTGAGAATGCCCTGTTAGGAGCCTTCCTGGTTAAAGGATCAAAACGCACTGTTAGATGCGACCCGGTCAAGGGATTTGTTACAATAAGGCCGGTTAGTGCTTACCTGGTTAGAGGACTTTGAACAACTTGAAAGACGTCACCCGGTTAGGATATTTGATACAAGGGACTTGTTAGAGTCCACCCAAATATTGGGATTTTAACTATTGTAATTGCTAGAAAACAGTAAAGGGATTGATCTTTTACAGATGGCTATGCATAGCTTGATAAGATCTCTGTTTGTGCTCAACTGAGAAGCATCACCGGTCACCGCAGGTGTGTTCTCCTCTACTATTGTGCTTCTCTGCACAATCTTCTTTCTCTCTTCTTCAAACTTCTTACCCTGGCTTCTATAGCTTACAGGCTCACTCTTTTCCTCGGCAGAATGAAGGCAACTTCTATTCACCTTAGGCAAAAGAATATATAGAGCCCTAGCCCTAATTGTGCTTATCATACATGACCTAATTACATATCCTTCTCGGATTCATTACTTAGTGGAGTACGAGTTCACTAAGGAAACATCTGATGCATGCCCTTGATTTATCTGCTGTAAAAAGAAAACAATAGATGCGTGTCAAGCATCTTTCCTTTACAAGAGATAATGCCTTGTTTTAAAGCCACAGATTTTGGCTTTAAAACCTCCAGACGCGCCCTGAACCGATCGCCAGTTTAATTCAAAGACCCTCCGGATTTGACACAAAAAATCTCGGTCAAGGAGTTGGTTGGAGCAGATAGTTGACTATGACTTCCTCGGTTCATGCCGGAGTCATTACTAGATAGGTAGAGATCCTCATGCTGAGAATAGGTAAGGGTTTTTGACCTGTTGCTGTTTCTTCCTTGGCTTACTGGTTGCACCTTCCTCGGTTGTATTGTTGACACCGGTTAGCTATTGCTTTCTCTGTAGTTGACTACACCGTTTGTAGCTAGATCCTCGGTTGAAGGTGGAATCCTCCGTTACTTGACTGTTTTACTTTACCCGATTGCTGATGCTTTGTCTAGTTACCGGTTCTTATATGTTGGCACCATCTGCCAAACCATCCTTCCTTCATACAGATCTCCTTGGATCTTTGAGATTTAATAGAGATGACAAAACTCTATCTTCTTTTGCTAATCAATGACAATACTTGTACTTGTACCAGTAGAAGGCTTACCGGTTACCATCACTCAATGCCAACAAGATGATGTGTTGTTGCTATGTTTAGATGAATGGCAAGTTGGTAAAGTCTTGAACGAAGTGCATGCTGGTGTTTGTGGAGGGCACTATTCTGCAAGGACAACTGCTCATAAGCCCTAAGGGCTGGTTATTATTGACCCTATTTGTTTAAGGACACTTTCAAGTTTGTGCAAAGGTGTGAGTCTTTTCAGAAATTCTCTTCCAAGTTGAAATATTCAGGTACTCTATTGGTAAACCCAGTGGTAGTTTAAGCACCTTTTGCTATGTGGGGGTTGGATTTCATTGGTGAGTTCACAGAGAAATCAAGTGGTGGTCATAGTTGGATTTTGGTGGCTACAGATTACTTTACAAAGTGGATTGAGGCAATTCCTACCAGGAAGGAAACTAGTAAGGTTGTAATTGATTTCCTTATGGACAACATACTCACTAGATTTGGTGTACCAGTCAAGTTGATTATGGATAATGCTATGTGCTTCAGGTTTCATGAATTTAAACAGTTTTGTGATGATAATGGGATTGTGGTATCTTATTCCTCTCCTTATTATCCACAAAGTAATGGACAGGTAAAATCTAGCAACAAGAGCATTCTGCAAATTTTGAAGAAAACTTTAGAGAAAAACAAAAAGGTTTGGCATTCAAAGTTGAAATGGGCTCTATGGGCTAATAGAATTATTGAGAAGAGAGCTACTAGAAAGTCCCCTTTTGAATTGGTGTATGGACTTAATGCAAGATTACCTTTAAATAATCTGCTCCCTGTATGCAAGTTCATGAATGATGAAGATATAGAGACAACTGATGCTATGCAGGACATAATGGTGTAGCTTATTGAGTTGGAGGAAATCAGGAGAGAAGGACAAAAGAAGAATTTGAAGGCTCAACAAAAATGAAATATTTGTTTGACAAGAGAGCTAGTGACAAAAAATTCCATCCAGATGATTTAGTGCTTCAATGGAATGCGAGGGCTGAAGACAAACGAAAACACAAGAAATTTGAATCCTTATGGTTAGGACCTTATATAATTCATCAAATACATGGTAATCATTCATATTTCTTGAGAAATTTGGATAATGAGATCCAGGAGTTGCCAGTGCATGGACAATTCCTGAAAACTTTCTTCAATTAAGTTTCTTTTCCATGAACAATAGGTTTAGGGTGTGTTTGCTTTAAGTTGTGTGCTGTAGGTTAGTTTCCTGTTTTTGAGTGGTCTACATCCCAGAGTGCTAGTTTCTTGCATTGAACTTGCATTCAAGCATCCTCAGTCAGAGCCACTATTGGTTCAATCTCATGTCATGCCAAGAATCCATGAAAATTTGCCATATCTTGTTCCAATGTGAAGAAATAGGGTTTAAAGCATGCCAAGGGTTTTAAAATTTGTCTAAGTCTTTCAACCCTCCTACGTTATATTTCTTCGTTACCTTTTTGGATCACTTCCGGTTTTGAGTCATGTCTTAAGTCAGCGGGCCCAATTTAATCTTAGTCGCTAACTCGCGAAGCCCCATAAGCCGTTATTGCAAGGTCGTGGTCTTCTTTGTTACAGTCTTGTTAACCGCCGCGAGTGAGTGAGCAGTTAAGTTGCCCCTTGTTGCTTGCCCGTTGGCAGTTTAGAAGTTAAGAGGTCAACCGTCGCGAGTGGGCGAGTGTGTAAGTAAAGCCTTTGTCACTGAGTCGCAAACCTTTGGATCAGATGTTCACTAACCGTAGCGATCCCTCTATGGGCATGTTAAACCGTTTGTTGCCAGCTCGCCAAATGAAGTAGTAGTTAAATGAAATAGTCCGCGAGCTGGCTATGAAGAAAAAAGGTAAATAAAAAGTGTGGCTCGCTAAGTCGTGTGTAAGAAAGGTGGTTAAGAGAAAATGTTGGCGACTTCACGAGGATGATAGAAAATGTTAGTCGCCGACTCGCTACGGTTAAGATGAAAGCTAAAGGATGGTCAGATCAAAGCTAATCCAACGGTCGACATGTTATGGCTATGAGATGATGCACGATGATTATTCTTCACGGGATCATGCCCTGTCGCCATGTGTCTGGTCCGATGAGTTAGGTAAAGGGGTGGATCCTTGGTGCCAGGTGTTGCTGATTTATTTTCTTTTGATTGGTCGCCAAGAAAGGTGATGCGGCCGGTTATTTTCAAAGTCATATTGATTGTTTTGTCAATTTTTCTGAGCCACACAATGTGCTGGGAGAGATAGTGATCGACGACTGTGTTTTAAACTTCGACATTGCTCGTTATGTTTTGAAAATTTGAATTTCTGTAAGGGTTTTCAACATAAAATGAAGTCGGTGAGCCAAAAATTTAAACCCTAATCAAATCCGATTTATTTTGGAATCATAAAGGACAAAGTTGTAGGTTTGAAAGGGCCGAAGTAGGTGGAAATTGATTGAACCTTGCTGATTGGATTTTTGCCTTGATCTAATCCCATCTAACAAAGTATAAAGGACAAATTGTAGTAAAGAATTGATTGAATAAATTCAAAGCGTGGCCGATCTACTAGTTCTGATTTTGTTAAGCCGCCAAAGAAGACTTTCGAAGAGACACTAGTCTGGATAAAGGTGTCCATGCTGAAGGCACAAAGGGTTTCAATGATGTATTTCCTGTCCTTGTGGCTTACCAGTTAAGGTTTTGCTTGAACTAAAGATCAGATTTGATCTGATAGCTCCGGATTTTATGGCATGTCTCTTCTGTATTCATTGCATGTTGTAACTGGTTGTTGAGGTAGTTGTATTTGTTAGGAATAAGGTGTCTCAACGTTGGATAATTCCTATTCTTATTATTTGTTTTGTAAAATGTATTTCTTGCAATTAATGTAATTAAGTGTGTGTACATGTCTAGTTGGCATGTTGATGTGTCACTCCACTTGATGTGTCGACATCTTGAATTGTGTGTAAGGAGATCATGGCTGAAATGGTTATGATGGATTCCTATGACACGTAAGAGCTATGTCTGGGAGATTCAATGACGGGTGAAGACATGTGGCAACTGATAAAGTTGAGTACTGTACACTTTTCCCCAATGGTAAAACCCTAATACGGCTATCTTTGGAAGTTGCCCTAAAAAGGAAGCGCATGATATAAGCATTTTTTAGGGTTGCGAAGATAGGAGAAGTAAGTGTATTGTTGGAACGTTTTTATGCTGCCACGATTTGTCTTCAAGAGTTGGAAAATCTTCTGAAAGAACTTGCATTGCAAGTGTATTGTAAACTGTAATAGTTTTGATTAATACACTGTGCAGGTTTTGGAGTGCTGGAGTTTTTTACCGAAAGGTTTCCCCAGGGTAAATCATTGTGTCATTCTCTATTTTCTGTATGCATGTTATATGGCTGCAATATCATTGTTAAAGTAGTTAACGAATCTGAAATTGTAAGGATTTAAAAGAATTTGCACGATACTTTCCTTTAGAGATTAGTGTAGGAAGCTCTTTCCGCACCTGAGTTTCCTTACAGTATTGCCCTAATTTTGCCCTAAATGATCCGAAGCTTGTTGCAATCCCTGTCCTATAAAGGGATTTCAACGATCATTTAGAAAGGGCTGCTCTTCTGTGATCTGTTGCTATTGATGTAAAGAAACTTTGCTCTTCTTGAATGCATGGAAGCTTGGTATGTTAATGAAAGTCTTGTTTTGTACCCCTTTTAATATTTATTGTGTTTGTGAAATTCTTTAAATTCCTTATGAACTAGGATTGTAAGGCACTATTGGTTCATCAATCTGTAAGGCAAATTGTGAAATAATTTCAGGCTGCTTTCATGGAAAGTATAAGTCCCAGCGATTATTTTTTAGGGTTTGGGGAGGGTTTATGAATTTGATGACCTTGTATTAGATTGCTGAAAGTTCTATGTAAGGCATAGATCACTTTCATGGTTTGGATTTCCTTTCATTGACATATTTTAGTGGATGTGTGTTGAGCTAGACTCCGTGCCCTTGGATTGTAGCACTGGTCAAGGCAGAAAGTCATTTAAAAATCAAATCAAATCTTTAATTTATATGTTCTGTTTGGTAAATGTTCAAATATGTGTTTTAAGACACGAATCCACTGTATGGTTTGCTGAGATTTGGTAAATTAGTAAGGTACACACGCCTGAGTCTGTGGAGCTCAAAGTCGAAGGAGAATTCCCATCCTCAGCAATGTTGTTCTTTTCTTGGTAGATCTGGAATTGGGTATAGAGAATCAAAGGCATTAATTGCCATATAAGTGATCTGCAAGAAAAAGTGACAACACACTCAATGGCCTGAAACAAGCTCGTCGAGTTTGTACATAAAAATTGACAAGTACCTTTCAAATAATGGTTTTCAGAGGAGTCCATCTGATCCTAATCTGTAAGTCAAAAATATTGGTGTTGATATTCTTCTTGTTGTCTATGTTGATGATCTCATTATCAATGGAAGTTTGACACTTTTGATCAGTCAGATCAAATAGAGTTTTTGTTAATCGTTTTACATGACAGACTTGGCCTTTCTGCACTATTGTTTAGGTGTTGAAGTTTTGTAGACAAAAGGTAGTATCTTCTTATCTCAGTCTAAGTATGCTCGTGTTGGCGTTAAGCGGTAAGGATGCAACCGGTAAATGGTAAAGTGGTGTTGTTATTGATGTCATTAGCTAACAATGTTCAAATAATTAACAAGTGACAATTGTAGTAAACAGTTGCAGTTGTCAAGAGAAACTGTTTAGGAATCCGGTGACACCTATTGAGCAGAGATACACTTATTGCTCGGAGTAGCGACCGATGTAGTGAAGTGAAGTGTACTGTGACCTGTGAAGTAACTAATCGGAGCAGTGACCGGTAAGCATATGATCGGAACAGAACCCTTATAGACAGAGAAAAGAAAAGTAACAGGTGAAGATATTTACCTGTATACTGCATAAGGAAGGGAGTGAACCGATCATCTTTGATCGATGAGATATTATTTAGACCGGTGAAAGTTACAGTTGACAAACACTTAAGTGACTCTTCTACCGAGATTTGTTGCACGTTGCACAAATCATGTAGGACTTTGTGTTATGATACAGATCGGTGCAAGGCACATTTGAAGGATTTAGTGCCGAAATTTATGGCATTAAAACATGGCGGAATCCCATGCAAAGGAAAGTATGTGACACGCAACTGATGATTCCTTTACAAAACCAAAACACGACTGCATGGCGAATCTCTTGTTGAGAAAATGCTTATGTCATGCATCTGTTGTTTCATCTCATAACCGAGACTTGACTGGATGATAGATCCAAAGGAGATCTTCGTGGATACCGCAACATGCAAAAAGAATGAAAGGCAATTGAAGTCTATTTATTCTTCAGCCAACGAAGAATATCATTTGCCTTCATTTTGCCAAAGAGAGAGTGAACTTGTACGCTGAGCAAAGCTACGGTAAGGGATAAGGAGAAGAAAAAGAGAAGAAAAGAAGAAAAAGAGAAGAGTGTGCAAGGAAGCATAACAACCTGAAGAGAGCGTACCTGTGGTGCTTGGTGATGACTCTCAGTGGATGAAATAGTGATCTTATCAGTCTCAGCAAAGTGAATCTCAAAAGATCAAACCCTCTATTGCTCTCTGACAATTGCAATAGTAAAATCCCTGTATTTGGGTGGACATTAACAGGCCCCTTGTATTAAATCCCTTAACCTGGTGACATCTAGTAGATGTTCTAAAGTCCTCTGACAAGGCAGGCTTTAGCAGGCTTTATTTCTTAAATCCCTTAACCGGGTTGCATCTAACAGTGCATTTGTAATCCTTTAACAAGTAAGGCTTTTAATAGGTCGCACTTCATAAGAGTGCAAAATTTGTGAGTTCTACTCACACCGTGGTTTTCCCCTGCTTTGGGTTTCCACGTGATACATCCGGTGTTCTATACTGCTTTGATCTTGTGTTAGTTATTTCTTTTATAGGATCTATCCTGCATGCAGTATTGGCTAGATTATATCAAATTGTTTTCAAGTGTTAGTGAGTGCTGATTCACCCCTCCCCTCTTAGCATCGGTTGGGACCAACAACCCGCAGTTTGCTGGATAAGTTTCGGATGCAAGATTGCAAACCTGCATCCACACCTATGATGAAAGGGCCGAAGCTGATAGCCAAATTAGATTCACCTGTGGTGAACGAATCAACATTTAGGCAATTGATGGGCAGTCTCATCTATCTTATTGCTATAAGGCCTGATCTCAGTTTTGCAATGAGCCACATTTCACGCTTAATGACAGTCTCCAAGGTTGATCACAGGGTAGCAGCGAAGCGTGTGGTATGTTATGTGAAGAGCACTTTTGATTTTGGTCTTCTGTACAATAGACGTCATGATCCTAAACTTATTGGTTTTATAGATTCAGATTGGGGAGGTTCAATTGATGACAAAAAATCAACATTTGTGTATGCTTTTAGTTTGGGATTTGGTGCGGTCACATGGACTAGCAAGAAGCAACAAATGGTGTCTCTTTCCTCGACAGAAGCTAGGAATAGTTAAGGCAGCTTGTGAGGCAGTTTGGCTTCGAAGGATGCTTTCAGACATGCAGATGTCTGAAGCAAGTCCTACTCCCGTTTACTGTGACAATCAAGGGGTGCTCAAATTGGCCAAGAATCTTGTCTTCCACGAGAGAACCTAGCGTGTTGACCTTCATTGTCATTTCATCTGACAGCTGGATGAAGAAGGATTAGTTCAGTTGCTAGATGTTTCGACTGCAGATTAGACAATAGATATTCTCACCAAGTCTCTAAGCCCAGACAAGTTTGTAAAATTCAGGGGCAACTTGGTGTAGCTGATAGATTGACCATTAAGGGAGGGTATTAGAATAGCTTTATAATATCTTTATTATTCCTTATTTGATGGTCAATATTGTAGATTCTGTAACTATTAGATAGTTTCTAATTCTACGATAATGTCATAATAGAAACTTCGTCTCTTCGTAATCTATAAATGATTGCTTGATCATTCATTCAATTCTTTCAATAGTTTACCAATTACTTTTGTAATAGTAGCAAGGCTTTAATCAGGCTATGTAGACACAACCTAATATTATTCTGCTATACTTTTTAAGGTTAGACACGTGAACTCTGTTTTCTCTCACATTTCCAAATAGAATGTAATGTCCCCAAAATATGAGTATCCAAATTTTGCTCTAGATCACAATTTCTGTCAAACAATTAGGGTTTAAGAGATACCTTTCACTTTGATTGAAGCCATGTAGCATAGTTAGGTTATATTATTTATAATCATAATTCGTAGTTAAACTTCTTCAACAACAAATATGGTCAAATCATTAGATTGCTAAAATTAACATTAAAGTGACCCAACCATAAAAGTGTTAAGGTAGGGTGATTTAATGAGCTCCCCTAGAAACCTCCTACCTTAGGCCCGAGAGTGGATTACCATCCCCTTTGGCTTCATGTGGCCCGTGCCATACATATGAGGCGGGTACCTAGTGTGGGGTCCTATCACTGTTCTCCTTCATCGCACCATTCCTAGCTCGACTTCAAATTATTGAACACCTATTTACCATGGTATGGACTGCGGGGATCATTCACAGCAGAGTGCCCCGAAAGTCTATCCTTCCTAAGCCCAAAGGCAGTCCACTTTGTCCCCCTTTGGCCCCATGGAGACTCCCTAGTCACAACGAAGAGGTGAGGTACTTATGTGTTCTCATCACCGTTCTCCCAACAGTAAATACCCCACTTTCGTCACCATTATTGGTTTCAGCAGTTAGAAACATAACATCTTTTACATATTTTTATATTGTCATTATACTATTAATAGAACTATAATTTGTAAATTAGATAATTGTAAAATGCATATTAGAATATTAATATATAAATGCATATAAGTCTTAATTAATTACTTATTATTTTCTGAAATCCAAACAAAAATATTCATAAAATATTTTTGATCAAAATATGTATCAAATGATACTCATACCAAGAAGCCGATATGTCTGAATTTTTCTGTCTTCTTTTAGTACTTATCTTTGTCAATGATGATCCTTGGAGATGTTCGTTCATCTATCCATATATCCTGCCCAAGAGAAAGGGTGTTATCAGGCAGATGTGTCTTTTGAGATCGTACCTTTTCTAGATTAATTTATTCTTCATACATGGTCCTTGATTATTACTATGCCCCTTCATAATTTGATCCTATAATATCTGGTCATTTAATATACAATTTTGGATGCTTGTCACTTATAACAATTGCTATTAGTTAACCCAATAGTATTTGTCTTTGATTAATTTTAATCAGCATTTATTGTGCCACTTAGTTACATTACCATTGATAATTATCAGTTATTGAGAATTGGTTTTTTCTTATGTATGGTCATTGCACATATAAACCACTGCATATTGATGTAACCAATATTATCCTTGGTGCAATTAGATACGGATAATTGTGAAATCTTGCAGAGTAAGACAATGCTCGAAGTTCATTTGCTACCTAAGACGGAGTCATGACAGTCCTCCACTCCCAAATTTGCTTGCCCTCAAGCAATCTTAGATTTGGGTGATTGAATATATCAGCTCCTTCCCAAGTTGTCTCTTCAATTGGCAGACCTTTCCATTTGATGAGGCACTCTTCAGTAGTTTTGCTCCTTAGTTTCTTTTCTCCAACGTTAAGTATAGTCTTTGGCTCCAAGATCAGTTTCCCTTCATCATCAAGTGGTGGCAATTCCGGGATTGGAATAATATGTTGCCCTAATACCTTCCAATTCTTTCCCAAGTTGGGTCTTCTATTGGCAAACCTTTCCATTTGATGAGATACTCTTCAATAGTTTTGTTCCTTAGTTTCTTTTCTCAAATGTTAAGTATAGTCTTTAGCTCCAAGATCAATTTCCCCTCATCATTAATTGGTGGCAATTTTGGGCATGGAATAATATGTTGCCCCAATGCCTTTTTAAGGCGAGATACATGAAATACATTGTGGATTCTGCTACTTTGTGGTAGTTCCCATTTGTAAGCTACTTCTTCGATCTTTCTGAATACTTTATATGGCCCATAGAACCAGGGTCTAAACTTTTTTGTTCCACTAGTTTTGAGTGATGATTGTTTGTATCACTGCAACCTCATGGAGACCAAGTTGCTGAGCTTAAAGGTTTGTTCTGCTCTCTTCTTATCTACGTACACCTTGTATTGGTTTTGCGCGTGGTGGAGGTTATCCTTAAGTGTGTTCATGATGTCAATATTTTGCTATATGAAATCTTTTGTGTTAGTTCCAATTTGTAAGCTTCTTCTGTGATCTTTTTTAATACTTTATATGGCCCATAGAACCGGGGTCTAAGCTTTTTTGTTCAATTGGCTTTGAGTGATGATTGTTTGTAATTTTTATGACTGCAACCTCATGAAGACCAAATCACCAAAATCAAAGCTTCGTTCTGTTCTAGTCTTATCTACGTACACCTTTTGCTGGTTTTGCGCTTGGTGGAGGTTATCCTTGAGTGTGTTCATGATGTCAATCTTTTGTTGTATGAAATCTTTAGCTCCTAGGACATGACTTCTTGAGTCAGTCAAGTCTCCAAATGATGTTGCTATGTACCCATACAACGCTTGAAAAGGGCTCATCCCAATGGACACATGATGAGTGGTATTATAACAGTTTTCTCCTAAATCAAGCCACTTAATCCATGCATTTTTTTTTTGTCCTGTAACATAATTGCTTAGATACCCCTCCAACCATTTGTTAACGATTTTTTTTTTGACTATCAGTCCTTGGATGATAACTAGGGTTGGGGGTTAGCTCCATTCTGACTAGCTTGAATAACTCTTGCCAAAATAAGATAAGGAAACGACCCTAATCGCTTACAATCTTTTTGGGTAGCCCATGTAACTTGAAAACCTTTTTGAAGAATACTTCAGCTACTTGGGGAGCTCTAAACTTTTTTGAAATAGCCATAAAGTGTGCATATTTAGTTAGGTGATCAATCGACCAATAGATGCAATCTTTCCCCTATGGCTTGGGTAGCCCTGTTATGAAGTCCATAGATATGCTCTCCCACTTCCGATTGGGTATGGGCAATGGTTAGAGTAGTCCGTCTGGGTATGTGTGGTCCTCTTTGTTCCATTGACACGCCAGACACTCCATAACATGTTTTAATACATCTTCATTGGTGGCAGTTTTGCCGATTAGAATAAATAATGTTTTTTTATAAATGAGAATGTAATAGATTATAGTTCTCAGGTAGCTGCCGATGGTTGGCACTCTTAATGAATTGCCAAGTGCTAGATATTTTATGCTTGTATCGGGAACCAAGACATTATAGTTGTACACATTACATGTTGATAATAAAGTTATATCTTTTTTCTATATTGATGTGTTGTCTTGAATTATTGTATTAAATGTATTCATTGTTATATTCCTGTTTACTCTGTAAGTTAAAGCACTCACCTAGGGAGTAAACATTATGGTTCCATTGCCTATTTGAAGCTGGAGATTTGACCCAAGGCCAACGGGAAAGATGGTAGAATAATTGGCCGATTGTTTGAATAACAAGTGCTAGTAACTAATATGGACATCATGTACAATGAGGAAGAAACGCTAGAGGATCGTTTGACCAAGGACTTGTTACACTCATGGGAAGTTTTGGTTGCTCGATATGTTCAGAGGGAAGCTTGGGAGTGAGTGGTTCTTGAAGGCACGGTATGTGATCAACTCACAGTGAACCTCACAGTCTTTGATCTTCTTGGGAGTATCCCAAGGTTGTTGGGACTAGGGACAAAATCTTATTGAATTACAAGACTGGCATGAGGAAAGGCACTAAGAGCAATGTCGACAGCAAATACTGCAATGATACAAAGAAAGGACTTGTAGGGAGGAAGAGTAGGATACTGGCCAATGTCGTACCCTTGTAAATTAATTCCCCTACAACCAAATAAGGATTGACGTACAAGATATACTGAAGAGTAGAGAGGAGCAATAAGGAGATCTCTTTGTCTAAGAGAGCAAAGTGATAAGAGACGATTACGAGAAATGGTCAAAAGATTGGAGAATCTAGTGAGAAGTAAGAGCTGTAGTGTGAGCCAAAGCCATAGTTGGGAGATGGCAAGATTGCGTACGTGGAGTGAGTTGCAAGAGGCTGCCAAAACCCTACCACTCCTAGACGATGAAGTGAGTGAAGATCTTGATGACCAGGCAAGTAACCAAGTGACACACTCTTCTTTCAGTGAAGAATCCGAATCTACAGATAGTATTAGTACCACTAGTCTATTCGTATAGTTTGATGAAGGGGAAGAACATAACCTCCAAATCAAGGTTGTCAAAATTTTTGAAATTAATGTGTGCCTTGTCGAGAAGAATCTTTCCCTCACAAAAGGATCGAGAATAGGGGGCTAGAGCCAAAGAGTTTGGGGAGGAGAGAATATAGAAATGAGGAAGGTGACCAAAGTGTAGAAGACACAGGTGGACATGTAGAGGGCTCACATGTGGTTGAGAGTGCAAGAGAGGCACACAATGTGGCCTAGAAAGTGACATTCCAATCAGATTGTATAGACACAGTACTTGTTGAGAAAAAAAGATGGTGAACACCCTAGAGAGGCAAAAACTCCCAAAATTTATAGGGGACGGATCAGATGACCCCGTACGTCATTGCGAAACTTGTGTAACTATATGGGAGGTGAGTGCACAAGATGGCCCTACAGGGAATGGCCATTGACTGGTATATAGACCTACCAGATGGAAGCAAGTCGATGCCAACTGACATCAAAAATGCATTTTAGGAAGAGTTTAAATTATTAAGGGATGACAATGAAATTGTCGTGGAAATTTATAACATGAAGTAAGGGATGGGTGATAATGCACGGGCTTATGATTCTAGGGTCAAGGAATTGCTTGACAGGTGGGAGAATCAGCTAGTTGATGGGTTGAAAAATAGATGGTTCATTTGAGGGGTTGATCCCTTATGCAAAAAGATGAAAGTGGTGCCTTCGTCCTTGTACTCGGACACCTACAAATGGTCGATGGACATTGAGAGCAAAAGACGTCAAAGGTCAATGATGATGATAGTATGAATGAGAGCAGTGACGAAGAAGCCAAGACCATGAAGGCCCTACACAGGGACGTGTTGCAGATGATGGAGCTGAAGGCCGAGAAGAAAAGTGCCAAGGAGGGTAAAGAGTTGTGGTGCACTGACTGCAAAGTCGAAGGCCACACAAAGGCCAACTGCCTAAAGAAATTATTTTGCAACATCTTTTAGGTAGTAGTACATTCCATCAAGGAATGCTTGTACAACTTGAAGTCAAAGAGCACACAAGTGCTCTTCACCTAGGGGGAGAAGGCTATCCCACTAACCAGATTGCCAAGACCACTTGTCAACTTCGACACCTTGCTTGCAAGTACCGTAACAATCAGTGAGGAAACAATTGCAATATCAACAACAATAACAATAGTATGCCCAAAAGCAAGATTTAGCATGACACAAAAGGTAGACCCATGATTCAATGCTGAAGGTGTAACGAGTGGGGTCGCTTTGCATGGGATTGTTAGAGCTGGCATAACAATGGGAGTTTGTTGTAAAAGTGATCTAGTCCTTGGAACCATGAAGACATCGACTGCCCAAAACAAAGAGGAGTAAATATGCAGGACGTAAAAGAGCTAGACAAGGAAGTATTGGCATTCACCGAACTCCAATCTAAGAAGGCTATATATCTCGACCCCTGTACGAAGAAATAGAGACTTTGGGAAGCAAAGGATGACATTTAACAGACAATCCAGTACTCCACTGCGGTCAGAGTTCAAGAAAACTATCATGATACATGTTGCAAGCTACCGTACTCATATGGGTATCTGACCTTTTGTAACCATGCCACAACTGAAGATGGCCATTACCAATGTAGTTGGTGACGACATAGTTGGTAACAACATAGTGGCTAGGAGCATGGGAAGCCGATAGAGAAGACAACAAACAGTTTGGCTAGTGATCTAATATTGCTAACTGTGGGCATTGGAATTAAGCCGACTGTCATTGAGATGGAGATAATGGGATAAAAGTTAAAAAACACCATTGTCAACGGAGGCTCAGGCATGGATCTACCACTAGATGAGACATGGAAGGCACTCAAAAAGCTGAACCTTTGGCCACCAACCTTCCATCTAGTAGGTGCTGACCAACACGACATCAAACCACTTGGGACACTCATGGCATAGAAGGTCACCATTGGCACTCAACAATTCTTTTTGGAGTTTGTCGTCATTCTGTTGGAAAAAAAAGGCACAAAACAAACCACAATTAGAAGAATATCACTCTCCATTGAGAGTGACGGGAGGAAGTATGCCATTTACTTATGGAGCTAGGAGTTAACATTAGACTCAGAGTCCGAGGGCAGAGAGTTTGAGATGGAGGAAGGATAGTGGAATCCAATGATGGAGTGCTGGAACTTGGAAGCTACTCGGAGGATGGGACAAGCTCTCTCAATGGGCTATTCCATTGGCAGTTGGAGGACTATGAAGTCTTCCACCTTGAGTGCACAATGTTGTAGATCTGGGAGATCGAAGAAATTGGTATGGAGAGTTCTACCTTCGCTCCAAAGTATGGGGAATACAAAGAGGGAGTGTTGAGAGTGGATGATACACCGACCCATTGGTTCGAGAGGGATAACGCGATCAAGTACGAGGAACCAAGCGTAAAGAATGTGAACTTGGGGGAAGAGGACAATTCAAAGGTGATTTTGGTGGGGAATGATTGGAATCTTGTGCTCGAGGTAGCAAAATTTAATATACTTATTGAGTACAAAGATACCTTCACTTGGACATACAAAGACTTGAAGGGGATGCCATCGAAACTGTGCTTACATAGGATCCCTCTCATACAAGGTGCAGAACCCGTATGGGAGAGGCTGTATCAGATGAATAAAAACTGCGTTGCCAAGGTGTAGGAGAAGATAGAGAAAATGGTTTGAGGCAGGCACCATCTTCAAAGTAGAGACATGTGAGTGGGTCTCACCAATTGTTATCTCATTGAAAAAATGCAAATTAAATCTAGAATTGTGTGGACTTTAGGTGCCTCAACATAGTACTTGTTCATGGACAGGTTTTTTGGGTACAACTAGATTAGCATTGTTGAGGAAGACAAATTGAAGACCATATTCGTGTTAGAGTATGGAGTATATGCATACAATTGAATGCGATTTGGTTTGTGCAATGCCCCAACCATTTCTAGAGGATAATATTGCACATCTTTCACAAGATGTCGGTGGGAAACTTCAAGGCTTTTCTAGATGACTGGTCTATCTACAGTGGACAGGATACCCATCTCACTGCACTAAGGGAATGTATGGAGAGGTGTCAGAGGGCACAGTTGGTTCTCAACTCGAAGAAATGTCGATTCATGGTACCACAACGCAAATTACTTGGTCATATAATTTGCAAGGAGGGATTGAAGATGGACCTGGACAATGTAGGGGTCATTATTAAGATGGAGAGTTTGGATGGTGTGACAGAAGTGGAATCTTTCCTTGGACACATGGGGTATTATCGAAGGTTCATCAAGAGCTTCGCGTAAATCTCATTCCCGTCAGCCCAGTTGACAAGGAAAGGTGAACCGTTCGTATGTGGAGCAGAGCAATAGGAGACATTGAAGGAACTTAATTCTAGATTAATGAGTGCACTTATCTTGGTGTGCCTTGATTGGGACAAGGAGTTTCATGTACAGGTGGATGCTTTCAACTATGCCATCCATTACACACTGGTACAAGTAGGTCCTGAAGGGTTAGACCACCCCTTTTTGTGCTCGTCGTCTACTCTTTAAGGCTGAACAAATTATAGAACAATAGAAAGGGAGGCACTTTACATGGTACTCTTTGCAAAAGTTTCTAACACTATTGGCTAGCGACATCTTTCACCTTCTATGTGGACCACCTGGTACTGGTGCACTTATGAAGATTTCCCCAATCCTAGCTATTCCTGATCCCCTCGTTGCCACCTTGGTATAAAAGTGAGTAGTGTGGATTGGTGTGGATATATCGTAGTGCAATAGAATACCTTAAAAAGTAGGTAGAGGCAAGGGCATTGTTGGCTAACACCACACTCAACACAACGAGATTCCTCTATGAATAGATTGTAATGCGGTTTGACATCCCCATTCAAATCACAAGTGACAAGGGGTACAGTTTGTGAATCATGTCATTCGGACAATGACGATAGAGTTCAAGGTATTCCATAGTTTGTCAAGCCCGTACTACACCAAGCCAACAAATAGGAAGAGTCTATAAATAAGGTGTTAGGGTCAATCATATACAAGTCGTGCGGAGTGGAGTGGGAGGATTGGGTAGAGAGACACTTGGTTGTGTTGTGGGTGTACTGCACCACGTACAAGGCCATAATGGGACACACCTTGTTCCAATTGATGCAGGGGCAAGAAGTAGTGGTGCCAGTGGAGTATATCATTACCAAGCTTAAGCATTGGAGTGGATAACCATCTGGGTGAGGTGGAGAGCTTGAACAAACATCTTTAAAATCTCACAAAGTTGGACGAAGTATGGTGACATTGTGGGTGATGGAGGTGGCCCAACTGCGATGAAAATTTTGGCACGATAAAAATCTCCAATGGATGAACTTTTGACTGGGATAGTTGGTACTCAAATATATTGGTCGTAACAAACTCCAACCTAGGAAGTTCCGAGTTCGTTGGTTGGAGTTGTATAAATTCAGAAGTCCGCTTGAATGGTGCAATTAAATTATCAACCCTTGATGACAACCCCATATGAGATCCTTAAAACGGATCAAAGTTAAAAATTTATAGATAGAGGTCTACTGTGGCAATAAACTTGTTGGAATATGTGACCTGTGGTGACTGGACGATTTGACAATGTGAAGAGCTTGAAGAAGACCTTGTAATAACTGAGGAGCCATACATGCTAGACATGAGTTGGGCCAAGCCCATGGTGGCACCATAAGAAAGGCTCGCAAGGAAGAATGTGGATAGTGTTGCAATCCCAAGAGTCCACAAATACCTTACGAATGCACTGTTTGACACACCTGCACCGTGGGTACGAATGAACGACTATTGGAAGTGGAAGGTGCCATACGAGGGAGGCATGAAGGATATGTAGTGTATGACATTGATAAGAAACAAAAGAGGAAATGCGAGGAAGAGTAAACTAAGAAGGAGGAGGTTTGAGAAGTGTTGGAAGAAGAGATAGACCTGGACGAGTATGAGGCTGCTCTCTGCTCTTGTTTGAAAATGGTTGTGAAAATAGAGGAGGTTGTTCGACAATTGTTGATAATATAATGCCAAATTTGTTCTACTCTTCATTGTTGTGTCTTGCATGTGTGATTGTTGTGATCAAGTTTGCATTATTGTATGGTGATCTACATCCCTCATTTAGAATATATTTTCATTCCAAGTTGTTAGATTAGATTTCTTTCCAAGTTGCTAGAATATAATTTGTTTCAAGTAGCTTAGTTGAATCAAAGAATTATGGATGTTTACTTGCTTGACTCGAACAAATCCGGGCCACTAGCCTCTTGCTGATTGTGAGTGTGCTTTGTGTGGTGAGGCGATGATAAAAAACACTTAACTTCAAATGGTATTGAATCTTTAATTTGCATCCATTTGATGGGATTAGAGAGGAGATACTAATTTGAAAATCATTTAAGTTTACCATAGAAGCTTGCACTAGGTGGGTGGAGTCGTTGACAAGATTGCACCTAGTAGAGTCCAAGTTCATCCATGTTTCCTTGCATTCATAGTTAGGAGTAGAAGTAGAAGTTTTAGTTTAAGTTTAAGTTGAGAAGTCAAATGTTGGAAAATCAAAACATATTTTCATTGCACATTGTAAAGTAAAATCATTAGAAGTGCAAGTAGTTGACAAATCTTGAATGAACTGGCGTAAGTCCCCTTAGTGATCCAGCAAATCACATTATTTCAACTGAGCGAGTATCCATAGTAAAAGAACCTTGAAGTCACCTTGTGATCTTACTTTGCAGGCTTAGCATAAGAAGTGACCTTATATCAAGAGAGAGTTGAATATTTGATGGTTCACTTTGAAACATTGAGTGTTTGATTCTGCATGTTGTAGTGGACTAAAACTCACATCAACAAGACCTTGTTATCAAGTTTGCTGAGGACAAGGAAAAAAAGGTTGATGATCTTTGCTACCAGCTAAGTATGACTCATTTTTCTCTATACAAATAAAAAAAATTAGATATCTTTTACAACTGCGACCAAGGAATGGGAAGTTGGTACAAGGGAGATGGAGATCAAAACAATAGTATAAGGAATTGATGAATTCCTTAGGAAGGAAACGAGGCACTGTGATTCTAGCATTTTACATGCTAGCGAGATTCAATATATTGATGAAAGGATTGAAGAGCTTCACAAGGAAATACCTTGCAGCCTTGTGACATCATTCAAAGATGATTTATTTGAGACACTACCACCTCTAATCACTTGGGAAGGACATTTGACAAGTCAAGATTTGGTGATATTTGACAATTAGAAAGAAAGTATAGAGGAGCCCACAATTTTTATTTGGGACAGCAATAATTTACCTTCCCATTCTCATGAGTTTGCAACCTTTACACATGAAATAACAAATGAAGAGGAGTCTACAAGTGTTGGTACTCAAGTGCAAGTGTTGGCTATAAAGTTTTCAATGAAGAGATGCTTGTAAAGGTTGAAGACATGACACAAATGTATGGCAGTGATTTTGATTTTTACAACATCAGTAATATTTCTTCACATCATCACAAGGTAGCAGCTGTTTCATATGAAGATAATAGTACTATTGAGTCTTTCCCTGTTGGCACTCAAGTTGTGTGTTATAAACATGAGGTATATATTGTGGATCCAAGCCCTAAAAGTCCTGATTTTGTTCATCATACCATGGAAGATTTCAAAGGCATGGACAAAAAGGATGAAAGCAGTCCCAATTTTCTGATCATGGACATCAGTGATATATCTTTTCTTTCTCAAGGAATTGCAGCCTATAGCCATGAAGAAATTAGTGATACATATTCTACCATTGATGGTACATAAGGTGCAAGCATGGGACATGATTTTGATGATACATCTTATCAGAACTGATTTTCTGCACTTTGGAATAGGTGATATAGATTGGTCCCAAAAGTTGAATGAAGGATGGCTAGAAAGAGAAAGGCAAGCTAAGTTGATGGATCATCAAGCCAAGCTTCATTTTCAACAAATGCATGACACTCACCACTCCATGGATGATGATAAACAAAGGTTTTCTAGCTCTGAAATTTCACTTGAGGTTGATCATTTCATTGGTGGAGATGTTGATTCTCTCGATGATATTTGTAATGTATCAGACACTTAAGAGTTGTCTTTGATGGGTGATGAAGGCGTCTACAATTAATCTTTAGATTTGTCACCGATTTCATATGATATAGAAGCTGTTTATTTATTGGTTGGTGATTTAATTTCCTTAGATTTTTTAACAGTTAGTGGCTGTCCTACTTGGGTTCCCAGTGCACTTTCAAATTCAGCACGGTCTATAATAGCTATTGAGTTGCATGGGAGTGTATGGAGCATAGTTGCACCATCGTCAGGGACGGGGGGCAAACGGGCCTCAATATGGGGATGGCGGAGGGACGACCGGGGGGGGGGGAGGTGGGGGGGTGTATATACTATACACTATACATATGGTACTTAAAATGCTAGTTATGAAAAGATGTATAAGACCATAGTTCAAAATATATCTGTGATAAGTGTACTTATTGCGATATTTTCTGCCTCGCAAGAAGTAGTGTCAAGTTATCGCAGAGAAGTAGATAAAATATCGACGATATTTCTATGATTTATCGCAATAATTAGCAAACTTATCTCCTGCGGGCTTGTTATAGGAGAGGACATATTTAGGACATTTTTTTGAGAGAAAAAACAGATTTTTAGGACATTTTTTTGAGTGGAAAAACAGATTTGAACTTCTCTCCTCTCCAAATCTGTTTTTCCACTCAAAATCTGGAGGTATATAGCTTTGAGTAATTTTTTAAGCTCCCGATATTTTCCCGAGAAGTTCTCGAATTAACTCCAATAGTTGCCGATATCTTTTTTTTCGCCCTCAGCGATAAGTTGGCGATAATGATATTTTGAACTATGTATAAGACTATTAAGAAGTAAAATACTAAATTGAGTAGCATGATATCAAAACAAGTACAAAATGTCAAAATGTAGTGAAGGGAGGCGTATAATCAGCCCTCGGGAGGTCGGGCCTCAGGCGGCGATTGGCGGCTGACCAGTAGCGCAATTGGGGACTTGGGGACGCTAGCATTTAGCGGGGGGACACGTCCCTGTGGAACACTATGGAGACATGTCTATTTGTTGGATATTGCGCATGAGATGGATATCTTTCCTATACATTTGTATGGTGACACTATCAACATCTTTCTTATTGCATGCTTGAGTTACAATAACCATTTGGTGGCCTAATGAGTTGATCTATGTGCACATGGTAGTTGCCTTTCATATCTTTTTGATGGTCTACCTATACAGATGATGATATATGATGATTGCATAATGATAGATTTCTATTTCTTTTCCCATAGACAGATGGATAGATTGGTTTGGAATTCAGGCATTGACATGATCAGTGCATTGTTTCTTATGATCTTGACGAGTTGCTTCACAACTTGGAGCATAGTGATGTTTATATCAGAGTGGCGCAAAGGATTGGTGGAACAACATTTTTGAGGTTGATGTGGGATCATGGCATTGGCATGCAAGTTCAACATTGCTAGAGGACAAGCAAACTCTGCAAAGGGAGGACTATAATGTCCCCTTTATGTGGACATTAGAAATTAATTACATAATTTAAATTTAAGCTGTTGAAAAATAATAAATTTAATTACAACTTAATCTAATTATTTAATAAAGAATTAAAGTGACTCAAATGGTGAGTTAAGTGAAAATTTAATAAAGTCACTTTATTATTGTTTTCCCTAACTTCAAATTAAAATAAAAGAGAGGGGAAATCAAAAGTCACGTGGAAAGGAAAATCAAGATGCAAAGCAGAGGGAAAGCCAAGAGTCTCTATTGTGGGCTATAAAAGAACAATGAGAGGTTCATTTAGATTATGCTTCGTTTGTTAATTTCTTTTGAAGAGCTGATAGCTTCTTGATTTCAGTTTCTTGAGGATGCAAACCATTGGGACCACTCTTGAATTGGATGAAAATCCAATTCAGGTTGGAGATATCATCTAGGTATGTCATATTGCATTTGCGGTTCTGAAGTATTTAAATCAGATTTTGTAGAATAAAGGTTGTTCTGATTATTGTTATTGACATAACATTTGAGCTGGGCACCATCTTATTTCTGAATATTTTGCTGGATAAATTGTAGGAGCAATTCATTTTTGGGACACTGGACTCCACTTCCTCATGAGTCTCTATTCATTGCAGTCTACTTCCTGTTCGAACATGAGAACATTACCTTTGATGCTACACATCGATTCCACATTCTGAGCACTTCTGAACAGCAGATATCTCGTAAATTCTTAGACTTTGGGACAGACTTATTGAAGTTGGCAAAGTTGTTTGAGAACTCTATACATTTTTCAGAGATCTTAGTGATTTTGGAAAGCCTAAAGATCCTATTGCTGCCCTAGGATGCCTGTAAGGGCTATCAGCTATTGAAATATCTCATGTGGCTGATGACTGATAGCAATTTGGATTTCTGCATCGAATGTGAGTGTGAAGGAAGGCTGATTTTAAGGGTTGGAAATAGTGGTTGGATATCTTTGGATGACTGGAGAAGCTGTCCTACAGTTCTCAGTACCACTATGATATCTAATGATTGTTTGCTTGCTGGGGTAAACTTAGTATTGCACAGACATAGTACAGGAAATATAATAAACCCAGAATGTATCATAGAATAATAAATACTTTCATTAATCATTCCATACTGGCAAGTACATTTACATCGTAATGATCATACAATCATATCTCATGTCCAACCTTCGAGAGAGTATATAAAGTACCCGAAGGGCCACGACCGAAACGTCGTGACGTAACTGTCTAACCTCTCGGTCGCTAACGACCGAGAGTAACATAATACTTTACTAATATAATAACCCGTACATACAATTATCCTGACAACATCATCCCCCCCCAAAAAACAAGTTGTCTCCGACGACTTACAACAACAGGGAGATGAAATACACCACATAGAAGAAGAAAATCACTGAGAAGGGGCAGAGGGGCATCCCTGAAAAAGCTGAAGTGCCGCCCTCCCCAGCAATGCTGCGTCCAGTAGGTCTTTTCCGTCACATCCCATTCCTCTCGTGCCTGCACCAAACTTGTCTCCAAAACATACTGTTCAACTATAGCCTCCGCTAACACCATACTGTCTCCCTAGCCAATCTGACCTTGATAGCCACCCGTGCCAACTTCTCTGCTTCCAACTCCTGGGTACGCTGAGCCAAGTGTTGCTCTACTGCCTCCAATTGGGTGGTCAGCTCCTCCCGAGCTCTCTATGCATCCACCAAGACAGTCTCACGTCCAGCCAACACCTACTCCAAGTGCCTCAAAGCGTAGTACCCCTCTTGAAAGACTTGCTCCAGTGCTCTCTTCACCTCCGGCATGCAGACACTCCATGCTTGTAGTAGCTCCGATCTCATCAACAGGTCACACTCTCCAAGGGTTGATAACTGAGCCGACTGGGGGTCTAGGGGGCAACGCCCCCAGCGGGGTCGAGGGGCAGCGCCCCTGCGGGGTCCTGGGGCAGAGCCCTAGGCGCGCTTCCTGTCGCGGTACAGGGCGGGGTCGAGGGGTAGCGCCCCCGCCGCCAAGACCAAATTAGCACTCTCAAACCCACACAAAAGTCTATGGAACACACCATTTTGTGATTTTCTTCTGATCCCATACTCTTTTCTGCAAACTGCTTGCATTTTCCTTACTGCCTCATTATGCCCTTCCTTTCGGTACCATAAGTTACTCATTTTGAACTGTTTTGATTTGTCGTCGTTTCTTTTTTTTTTTTTTTTTAACAAAACTTTTCCTCGGCTGTTGCCAGTCCTTGCCATCAATTACCATCTTTCAAATTTCTTCGGCTTTGTTCTCCCTAGCCGTACAGCATGTGCTTTTTATGAACTGTATGGATTTTTCCAGCTCTTAGTAATGGAAAGATCGTACGGATGTGGCTCCTCCCTTTGTTTCTACGACAATTATTTCCGAACCTGTCGTCGCTATGCGTCCTTTGTTCGTACGGTATTTTGTTCTCGGACACGTTTTATTTCTTTCCTTCCGTACGGTGACTGCTACATTAAAAAAACGGGCCAATGCTGGGTCCCGTTGCCGTACGGCATTGATTGCGGGTTTGAGTGTCGTACGGCTCAACTATATACTGTCACTCCTTCCGTACGGCGCCGTACAAACTGCGTTTTAATTGTACGGTATTTTAAACACCATGGATGTTACCGCCGTACGGTGCTCTCGGGTTGCCGTGTATTGCACAGCCGTACGACACTTGACAGCCATACGACACCTTATATTGCGGATGTTATTAACGTACGGGCATGGATGCTATTGCCATACGGCACTTGACAGCTGTACGACATCCTACAATGCTGTGGCACTTTTGAATGCCGTACGGCCGTACGGTCTGATCTTTTTTTTTTTTTTTCTTTTGTTTTTCATTTTTTTTCCACCGTACGGTCATGCATAGCAGTACGGGTGTTTTTCAATTTTCTGTTCGGAGGCTTCTCTGGTCACCCGTACGGACGCCTTCCGAGTCCCTCTCGGTTGCTCTGTCCTTCCTTTCGGATCCATCCTCTTTGGGTAAAGTTTCAATTTGGTCCCGTTGCCGCCGTCATGTATCCGTTCGTCGAGAGCCCATAGAGTGTGCAGTCGTTCCCTCTCCCTGTCGCCGAGTCTGTTTTCAATGGCGATCCAAAAGCTTGGAACCATAAATTCTACAGGGACCACGGTCTCGTTCCCGTACATAAGAAGAAGAAGAATCAAGATTTTGAAGGCTATAATCTTCCACACAGGATTCCAGTCGTCTCTCATGATGATGGTTTTCGGATTTCTCTCATCCCTGAGGTTTATTTCTTTCAACTTTGCTTCTTTATACAAGATGGGTTCCTCCTTGTTTTTAGACTGGTGTGCGGGTACGATGTCCATTGTAGCTTCTCCTTCCTTATACTCCCCGTACTTTGGAGGATATTTATCTAGCTCCTCTTTGCCGACGCTTAATGCATTACAAGAGGGTGAGAATATCTCATAGTCTTCCTGCTGCCAATGGAACAATCCATTTAGTGAATCCGTGTCATCCTCCGGACGGCATCCTCCGAGTTTTAGTATGCCTTCGGCATCCGAATCCATCCCCTCTCTGCCTTCGTCTCGTGGGTTATTCTCCCCTTCAGATTCAGATCCCGAGGAAGAGGCAAGTTCCTCGCTCACCAACTGGGTCCGGAGATCAATAGTAACTTTCTTGCCTCCGCTCTCCATTGAGAGTGTATTCCGTTTCCAGTTGTGGTTTGCCTTCGCTGCCACCAGCCATCCTCTTCCGAGTATGGCATCATACCCTTTCTGTTTCAATGGAATGACCACAAAGTCGAGCACAAATGGTTGTGCACCCACGGTGACTTGTTGTGCCATCAACGTGCCGAGGGGTTTAATCCCGTGCTGGTCGGCACTTAGCAGATTAAACGTAGGTGGCCATAGAGTGGGCTTTCCTAGCTTTTTCCATGTGTCCTCCGGGAGGACGTTTACCCCGGATCCGCCGTCTACTATAGTATCCGTTAGGATGGTGCCCAGGATGCCCATCTCCACCATGGCTGGATGTTTGCCATTGTTGACGGCGAGCAGCATTGGATTTGTCACCGAGTTTCCCGATACGGAAACATCCGTGTGTCTCGGTTTGGGTTTATCAACCTTTGTACCCAACAGCACTGTCCCCAATTGAGGCATGGTGTATAGGAGGTCCTCTAGCTTGACAGGCACCTCCAGTTGAAGCATCTGCCATACAATGTTCCTCTCCGCGTCTGTGTAGTAGGGTCTGGATGATTCGTGTGTCTCTCCTCGTTGGGCTTTCATCGCCCTTTCTATTTCCTCCCTTGCCTCCGCCATTCTCTGCTTCTCCGTTCGGGGATGGGGGTAGCAAGCTTCCTTCGCTTGCCCTCGAGTAAGAGCAAGTATAGCTTCTGTAATCGGTGTGTTGCCTTCGATATCAATCAGATTGGCCCCTACGCCAGACTTCGGACAATTAGCATCTTCATGGTCCCCAGGGCCGCACCACCGACACAGCTACTGAGGGGCGTCATTATTGTTACACTCGCTTGCATAATGACCCCATTGGTTGCATGCCCTACATTGGATCATTGGGCGTCCCTTCGCATCATACTGGATCTTGTTACGGGTGGAATTATTATTGTTCCCTCCACCTCGCCGGTTGCCACGGTAACCTCCTGAAGATGCATTATTGTTTGGTTCCGTCCCCCCTGATGTGGATGGTTGTTCTTGTGTATAGAGCACTTGCTGGTTACGCGCCTTCAGATTGTATGGGCATTCCTTCATAGAATGTCCCATAATCTGGCAGATGTCATAGAATGCCTTCTTGGGACAGGCACCCTTCGTGTGGCCGCTCTCCTTACAATCTGTGCACCACGGTTCATCATCCTTGCTTGTTGTCCCCTTCATTGTCTTAAACTTTTTTAACATCCGTTCTATATCCTTCTGAAGGGCCGTGACTTTCTTCTTCGGCTTCTCGTCGCTGCTACTCTGCTCTTCGGACGTATCGTCTTCAGATGACGAAGATCTATTCTTCTTCTTTTTGGCCGTCTTATTTTCACTTTCCAGGTCCATGGCCCGGTTGTATGCATCATTGTAGGATGTCGGAGGCACAATTTTCATCTTCCATCGTAGCTTAGGATTCAAGCCCTCAACAAACCACCTCTTCTTTAGGCCGTCAGCCCGTTGGCTTTCCATCTTTCCGACTAATTCCTTTAGCCGGTGGCCATACGCTTGTACGGTCTCCCTCTTCCCTTGCTTCGTTCCATAAATCTCTGAGACTATTATCATCTTGTAGTAGCCGGAATTCCTTCTCGAATCCCTCCTTCAGGTCATCCCATGTGGTTATGTTTGTTCTATCCAGATCCGCGTACCAGTCAATAGCCACACCTCTCAGTGTGGCGGGGAACTGCCTCATCCATTCGTTCTGGTCAGTCACCCCGTTGGCTGCCCAGATGGTTTCACACGTACGACAATGCCGTCGGGATCGTCCTTTCCATCATCGTGGAATTTTGGCAACTTCTCCTTATGTGCCGCCATGGTTGGTCGGGCTGATTTTGGTTGTTGCGTGCGCGGTGGATTTTGTGCTCCTGCACCGCCTATGCTAGAACCAGCACCCACGTTCCCTTGGCCGATTACTAATGGTACTTGTATCTGTGTAGCGGGTGGAACCGTATTGTGTGGAGTCGTTGGCTCCAATGGCGGGTTCACCTGCGCGTCCCGTGTTTCTTCGGTCGTACCTTCCCGTGTGCCTTCGGCAATGCGCTCACCTTCGTAGTTCGCTTCCTTTGCACGCCACGTGCGGTTCAAGTCTTCAAATTGGTCTCGCTCTTCTTGAAGCAAGACTTGTCTAAGTCGTGTTTCTTCGAGTAGTTCTTCTCTACTCCGCACTCTTTGATGTTCCGGCGAGATGAACGATTCCCAGTCGGCCCCTGCACCTTCCGTACCACTTCCGGGGTTCCCTTCGGGCAACCCTCTGGCAAGCTGGTCTTTGGCAAGTTGCCTCAGCCTATACCGACGTTCACGTTGTTGCGCGGAGATCAAAGCCTTCTGTGCGGCTTCGCCTTCGTCATCTTGTGCCTTTTTATTTCTATCTTTATTTAAAACATTGGGCATAAATCCTTCCCTCAACTCTCTTCCCGAGTACGTCTAGGCAACGGCGCCAGATGTTTGCCTGCTGGGGTAAACTTAGTATTGCACAGACATAGTACAGGAAATATAATAAACCCAGAATGTATCATAGAATAATAAATACTTTCATTAATCATTCCATACTAGCAAGTACATTTACATCGTAATGATCATACAATCATATCTCATGTCCAACCTTCGAGAGAGTATATATAGTACCCGAAGGGCCACGACCGAAATGCCGTGACGTAACTGTCTAACCTACGAAGAGTAACATAATACTTTACTAATATAATAACCCGTACATACAATTATCCCGACAACAATGATTTATGTTTGTGAGGTTTATTTGCTGATTTTTACTTCTGAGTATTGTATGTTCTTTAAAGTTGGGACTCGGCAAGAAAAGGTCAAGTCTGAATCTTATTTGTGTTTGCAGCCATTTTCTATTTCATGAGTATGTTCTAATGACTGAACCAAAGCAACTGCAATCATATTAGTTCTGGAAATTCTGATCTTATTTATCAGCATGTGTCACTAGAAACATTAACGAAATATTGTCCTTCAAGTGTTTTGGCAAATGTTATTAATTGCTCAATCATTTCATGCATAATTGGGAAGAGACCTGTTTGAATACAAAACAAACATTGTCATGTATGCAGAGTGTTTGATAAAATTATCTCAAGTAGAGTGCAAAAGAAAATGGGTCTAGAACAGGGGGTTTTACTACAGTTGTATAAATTTGATGAAAGTCAAACTCTAAAATATTATCTCACAAGCTGCAACAGAAGACATACTGAAATTGAAAATGACTATTGGTTGCACATCCCAAAATCAGTACATCCAGTATTAATAAACAAGGCAAGCAACAATCTTTTCTCAGGATATATTTGTGAATTGTTTGTCGAAATACCTGTTCTCTTAGTCATGGAGATAGATGAGAAACTACAGCAATAACCCTGGGCTTTGTGAATACATTCAAGTATTTGACTTACTGATCAGTAGATAAGATTTCAAAAAGTCTAGTTGCCAACAGTGGTGGCATCTTACATTTTGTTCAAATTTATGCTTGTGTGCCATCTAGCACCGTATTCCCCATATTAAGTTGGAAATGTATGACTTGATGGTGTCAAACTGTCCTCTTCCTCATTTTACTTACCTTTCTTAGCTTTCCCGATTCCATGATTTGTATCATGCTACATGTTGGTTGAAATAACAAATAATCTTCTAATTGCAAGTGAAATTCTTTTTAGGAGAACTTGTGTTATCTTCAGAGCTTTTTTTGTTGATATAGAACTCTCTCATCACTTAGCTCGACATAATGCTTTCCTTCATCTGCCCAAGCTTTCCCAAGTCCAAGTCTGAATTTGAGGAAGCTATTTCCTCTCCCACAACTTGGTTTGTCAAATCTATTTCATTCTTCCTTCCATTGTTTTAAATAAATATAGTATTCTTCCTATTGTACTCTGCTTTGGTTGCTATCAACTATCCTTGACTCAACAATGCATTATATGCCTTTTGTGTAAATAAATAACTGCAAAATTCAAGAGAAATGTCTAAGTTCCTATCATTACCTTTTGGGCCTTTAGGACCCCTAATACTTTAATTCTTTTTGATCGACTCATACTGATTGGACGGTTGGTGGCTAGATGGTAGTTTTACCAAGGCTCTTCTAGTTATCTTTAGGAAGTACATTCACTTCTGATCCTCCATCAATGATAGTGTTAATTGTTTTTTATGTGAATTTTCATGTACACTACGATATGTTTCTCTACCACATTAGGTGTAACAACACGGGGTTTATTACTTGATTGCAATGCAATAGAGGCTCTCTTATTAAACCTTTTCCCTTCCCTTTGCCCACATTTCCCTCTTTTTAGCTATTATGTATTGTGATAGCAATTTTTGTCCTTAATTGCAACATACTCTGTAAAAAGTTTGCCATGTTGATGGTTATGGTAGTTTGCCATACTTGCCTCGCAATATTTTCATTTGTCTCAAGTTTGATGGATGTACTTGCATTTTCGTTAAAGTACTATCGTTCTGTTGCCATAGCTTGTTTTCTCATGCATTTTCTTCACAAAATCTTTTTTTCTTACGCGGGTTCAGGTGTATTACCTTCTGGCTTGAGCTCATGTGACCACAAGAACTTCGTTATTTTGCTCTTCCACATCAATCATTTATGGTGGATTTTTGATATGGGTAGTTTGTATCCTCATGGTCTCCTAGTACACATCACTTAGTCTTGCTTTATTTTGACCATTTTCATAGTCTTTGCCAAATTGCCCCCATTCATTGTGTTGTTTAGATTGTATTTTGACTCATTGTATTTGGCTCCTGCTGTCATTGCTATTGTCATGGAATCTATTATGATTAGAGTTTCTATTTCGATATTTTATTGGTGATGCATTATTATTATTATTTTGATGCTTCCGTGGTGTGCCTGGTTGACTGGACTGCTCACCTTGTGTAGAGAGTACATGTGTAATCTTGGTTTTCAAATTGCATGGGATTACTTGCTTGAGTGGCCCAAAAAATGACAGATATCGCAAAAATATTTCTTTGGATAATTTGTTTTAATGTCCTTTTGCATTTGCATTTTGTACACTAGAGTTTCTTGCTTTATTTATTGGTGTGCTTTTGTGCCTTTAGTTGTTTCATCTGTCGCATCATATCTCTTCTCAAGGGTTGTACAGGTCTAGATTCATTCTGGCTATTATTATCCATTGCTCATCCTCTATTTTTCCTTTTCCATGGGAAGACATTTTGTCTTTGCTCTCTAAATCCATGGCTTGATTGTAGGCTTCTATATGAGAAGAGGGTCCAAGTACCTTCCTTTTGTAGAGAGGGAATGGGGCTTTTGATGAACCATCTCTTCTTGAGACCGTCAGTTCTTTTTTATCTTTACTAGGAGTTCTTTGAGCCTACAATTATAGGCTCTGACATTTGTGTTTGCCTTGCTTTGTGTTTATAAGTTTTTGCTACTGTTTTATAAATTTGTTGTTGTCCCATAGTATAGAGGCACACCATTTTTCAAGTATGTGCTTTAAGACTAGATTTGAATCCTTTCAAGACTTCAGTTCTTTGTCGAGGCATGCCTATCAGTATCAACACTTTTATGTGCTTGATCAGTGATGTGCCTTCAACTATGAACAAATTCTAGACATGAGGCCTCATCCCTTGTGTGTAGGAAAAAATCAACTTGAAGATTTATTCAAGTAGGTAATTCAAAATTTTGTTTGCCTTTGTTCTTTTCCTAGAATTTGTCATTGTATAGGTGTGTCCGAGTCTCCTTCTGCACATCTGGTCAATAGGAAAAATAGGCTCTTTGTTTTGGTGTGCACCTAGACATGCTTGTAAAACTTTTAAAAAGTGCCCTCCTTTGCATTGGCATGTGCTAGTATCTTGTGGCATGCCTTAATATTGTGTTAAAAATGTTCACCATTTTCATAGTTGAAAGTTCAAGCACATGTTTGATCCTCCATTCACACACCTTCATATGCACCTGCACACCTTTTCCCATGTGTTTGGTAGATTTTTACATATGCCCATGTCATTGAATTGATTTCCTTTGAAGTGTCAAGTCCCTTCTCTATGGCACACACCTTAGCATTGGGAGAATTATTTAATAAAACTTACATTCCTTTGTATTGGTGCATGGCATTGTGCTGGTGTGTGCCTTTACTTAGGAATTTAGGTTTTTCAAAGCTTTGACTTCTTTATACTAGGACATGTTGGATTTTCAACGAGTGTTTTATTATCTTGCGATGGTTTTAAAAAAAAATCAACAAGACGGTGTGAAGTAGAGAAATTTATGAAACATGACAGGAGGTAAATGCTGAAGTAGTTTAAAACATGATACTATTCAAAAGTTTCATATGGGTACAACACCTTCTTCAACATAATTTTGCCCAAGGTCTCCAGTCTCAGAAATTCCTTGTATCGTATGGGAACATGAAATGCAATTTTTTCTAGTTTATGTTTTAGACTTGGGAAAGAGAAAAGATTATTATGTACATGATCAAAATACCAATAATAAACATAGTTTAGGACTACCTTAAGTTCCAGATACTCCTTTGATAGAAAATGGCTTACATGCTAGTAGTGATTTTCAATTAAAGACCAAATTAATTTTTAATGCAACACCAATCTATATGTTTAAAAAACATTTAAAGTGAAATGATAAAATTTAGATCCCTTAACAATAGAGTGATTGTGAAATATAACTAAAAGTGTTCAATCATACTGTGCTTCCTAATTTCAAAAGGAAGTGGAATCAGAAAGGGTTTGACATAGGATGTGGAGGAAATGTGTTGCAGAGATAAGGGAGCCCATCTGTGGGGCGTTCTTGTTGCTTGATGCCCATTCCATGGTCAAGGAAGCCACTGACATATGACTATACCTGTAGGATCCACTATAGTGCCTCCGACAAGTTCAACTTTTTTGATGTTGCTTCATGTTCAGATTCTTGCCAATGGGAGATTGAATCTCTGCAAAACTAGAATATAATCATGATCTCCTCTATTTTCCCTCTGCATGATGGATCATCGGCTATTGGTAGCTTTTCAGTTATAGATAGGCTCTAAAAAATTCTGTAGGCTTTTGAGAGTAGAAAACTTTTATTGTTGAGGAGTTCATTGTAAGATGATGCCTCCTATCAAGGCTGATACACCATTGATTTAGTGCTATTAATATAATTTTGCTTATAATTGGATGATTTTTAATTTCCATGGTCACTTAAATCTTCAGAATCTTTGATGAACCTGAAGATCCATATAGTTTTTGGACATGTTTGAGACGATATTGGTATATAACTACTTAATGTTTCTAACATGCTAAATATTTGCTTCTCTTGCTAAACATGCAGATAATTACATCAGCGAGTCTACAATGGTTAAAGCAACAGTTGCTTTGAATGAGACAGTTGGAGTTGTTATTGACTTTCTTTGGGATTCAAAGGTTTGACTCATTTAAATATAATCTGTTGGGAAGAGAAAATCATATTGCCAAACAAACTATCTTTTCGACATTTGTACCATTTTCAATGCAACTTGTAAGAAGCACCTCAATTTATTTCCTTGTTTTTGCAGGTTCATGATTTGACGAAGGGGGATGATCTATTAGCGTCTGTCCGGGTTGTATGCAGGTATCATCTAACCTAGGGTCTACAGCTTGAATGCTTGTACTTTCCGACATTGATAACTGAAGAATTGTAATTGTTAAAGCCTAAAGCCTAAAGGTAAACACAGGGATTTATTGAACCTACTGTTAAGCTTTACAATTCTGGTTTTATATTCTTTTCCTATAGAACTTTGCTTTGAATATTTTTATTATTTTAAAGGGAATACTGACCAAATAATAAAGTTTGGGTCATATACTTACATAAGATGTAATCTACAACTAAGTTTGGCTGGCCAACTAAATTCAATTTTTTAATTTTGACAGCCGACAAAATAAATTTAATAATTCCAATCATATAAAATATACATCTTTGATCTTGAGTTATCTTTTGGATATGAGTTGGCAATTATTGCATAGGCCAGGGCTGTTGTATCACAGCGTTCATTTGATGGTGCCTGCAAAAAGAGGCAGGCGATCACATGAACTCTGACATGTCCTTCCCAGATTTCTTCTTCTTGCAGCCTGCAGTCTGTTTTGAATTTCACCTACACTATATGATCTATACTCCCAAATTTTACCAAAAATGCAGCAAGACTTCAGTATTTGTGACAATGTTTTTGTTGCATTATGAAAATAAAAAGTGTTATAGTGTCACGAACTAAAATTAATACATATACAAGTATGTTTTTATATACCATCTGCTCGATTATTGTAAGTTCCTTCTTAACCATAATTAATTATGTTAAGAGTAATTAATTAATTAACGATTAATCGTTATAATTAATCAATATAGTTAATTGATATTATTATTAATCAATATATATAATTAATTAAAATATAAAGGTTATATATTATGGATAATATATTAATTAAGTAATATTATTAATATTGTTAATCTATAATATATCAATTAATAATATTGATATAATCCCACAAATGTAATGTATAAATCTATAACATTATATTAATGCTAATCTATAATATTAATTTCTAATTACTATTAATATATGTAAATAATATTAATAGCCATATCGATAATCTTAATCGATATACATATCGTTAATGTTAAGGAACGATAATTGTTATGAACCGATAGTAGTAACAAGTCGACCACACTAATCAACTTTCCCGCAATATGAAATGATGGTGATGACTAAGGTTGCGACCCATGAGTCAGAAGCGTATAAATATGGTATCGACTTCAATGAAACAATCATCACGAAAAAAGCACAAAGTAATTGTGAAGGAGATAAAACATCACCAGCTGGCCAATTCATGGGGAACATAGGATCTAAGATAGACAGCGATGTATATAAATAGAGATAAGCTTTAGTAATAGTGTCTCATGAGTCATATTCACACAAATGTTCATTGGCAGTGAGAAGGATAAGAAAGAGGAGGTCTGCAGTGATCATAGACTGAAAACGTCACTGAGAATATCTTCATATGCATACATTTATATGTTCAGGGATATGACTGAGTTTTATATACAATGGCCTGCAGATGGAAGGAAAATATTATCAATGAGTATGCAGGTTGTGAAGGGAATAAGACACGACATCTAATAGTATTTGAAGTCTAAAATTAAAATCTTACTGAGATCGCCCAAATCAAAGATCTAATAATATTTATGTAAAAAGAAAATGTAATTAAGGAGCAACTGATGACAGTAAGCAATATCGATGATGAATAGACTAATATACAGAGAAGTAAGGAGGTGATATAAACTCCACGGTCACAGCAGTCTAGGAAAGACACAAAAACCATTGCAAAGGCCGTTCAAAAAGGGGTGATTACAAATAGCAGAGAGATGAAAAATAAAATGGAGGTGATATTGTGGTGGTAAGGCTACATATAAACTGTTTTACTTGCATATTTGATTGTCTTTATTCTTCAAATTCAATCTGTGTGAGTGCAGCACAATTTTGCATTACAATTATGGTTTAATAAAACGTGCATATTGAAATCAGCTTCAAATTAATCATATAGATAAGAAGAAAGTTGTACTTTCTCGCAGTGAGTGGACAAGCTACAAAATAAGTGAACCAGTCTCATGATTTGGGGCATATGATTGCAGCATATTGCTATACTCTACTGCGGAAAGAAAGTGAACAGAAAATTTCTGCATCATCAGTTACAAGTTTTAGTAAGCTTCTGTTTTTTACTTGAGAAGTAAAACTATAAGTATTACTCCTTTCCAATATTTGCCCAACATGTATAAAGCTCCAAACTTTGGAACAGAGTATGAAGATTTGTTCAAATGCACTGACAAACAGTGTTTTTCACCAAAGTGGAAAATTTAAACTCTTGGAATGTGATCAAGGACAAAATCATAGTGATTATTCAGTCACACCAAATGCATCGAAGATTATTCTCAGATAACTAAGTCATGTTGTTTAATAATAGAAAACTAGAAGCATTCTGTTTTACATTTCTAACATTGTAGATCAAACTAATGTAAATCTATTTACACATACAGAGAAAATACCATGGTCTGCAGTCCTCTCATAATCTTTTGTATTAAAGAGAGCAACGACTTAAGTTTAAACTTATTTATATGATAGTTACATCATTTACATCTAAGTTACTGGTCTCAGTACTGGTTTGCATTGGGATCATGGGTTTGTTGGATCTTCCAATTGATCCCGCAATGACTTCGAAAGATTAGCTACATCTTATGCTTAAAAGGCATTGGGAGACTGGCCAACAAAAAACAGACATTCTTCCATCAATTTTCTTTGCACTTCAGGCTCAAAAAAAGAGAGGTGGGTTTCCCTTTATGACATCAACTGAAACATTATGTAGTTATGACTAAATGATGCCTAGTAGGTACATTCTCATACAGTTTGTCAATGATTTATAAAATGTGCCAAATTTCTGTATTAATTCCTTGAATGCAACAAGACCCAGGTATGAGAAGACAAATAATAATGATAAACTTAGGTTTGATTTGAGACTTATCATTTTGAATCTAATGTGAGACATGGGGGAATACTTCATCAAACTGGTGCCTAATTCGGCCTACAAAGTCACAGTCATGCAAATATTTCTTGCAATTCAGGAGCTAATATCTCGAACCCCTCTTTTGCAGTGATAATAAAAAATCATTACCAATTAATGGATGCAGGTAAGAAAGATCCCTTCTTCTGGGTTCTCAAATGAAATGTGTTTGTCTTATTGAGCTGCCACAATCTTTAAGCATTCTAGTCTATATGTCACTTGGCAATATGTTTTGCTGCATTGGAACACCGTAAACTTTGATAACTATTGTGTGTTGGAATGTAGAAATCAAGCACCCTAGTTGTGGTTCATCCCAATCTCAGGCCACTTGTCCTTAGGCCTCAGATATTTCATCACCCCCTCAAATAGTTTGTTAGATAGGTAGCCTATATTCCTTAGCACCACCTACACAAAACATTCCTCAAAGACAACATTGTTTGAATATTGACAATGCATGTCCCAAATATATATCCATCCTTGTATTGGCACAAGGAACCCCTCACTAGTTTGCAACTTCAATTGTAATACCTTGTTCCACATATCCTTCCCATAGTACAAAAACATATGACACACCACAAAATACCATTTGGAATACATTATTTTGTCTTTACCGTCTATTGACACTAATTCCTTGTACAACATATGTGGCAATGTCAAAACTCCTATTGAAAGCTTTGTATTGAAGGTTAGTAATCATCATCATTAGGCGGATGAGCATTTGTGGCTTGATATCTACTACCTAAACTTGACACAAGGCATAGTAATTCTTGATGAAGTAATCTTCAAAGATATGCACATGAAATGGCTTAATTTCATCCCTAGAACATCTTGTAAGCTTCCCTGTGTGGGGTTGTTTTTTTGTGATGAGGAAGCAAAATGACCCTATAATTGTACTTGTCTTTGGCATGTTCTCTACAAAATGCATTGAAGTCCATAGGGACAATGACACCAATATTAAGATTGAATAATTGAAATATTCTTTCAATCCAATCTCAACAAGAGGCCACTAGAAGCACTTGGTAAGATCCTTGCTTGTGCATTATAGCTCTTAGCAATTTCTTTTCTCAATTCTACATTAATAAAGACATTGGGTAACACTAGTCTTCCAAAGTCTAGATTCCATATATTCAAGATCTAGCATGCAATGTTGCAGTAGTCAACTAGGTCCCAACTTGAGCAAGGATGGTTGCATTCGTCACAGACTATGCTTGGTCAATCAATCTATCAGAAAGAATGCCTGTGCATTGGGCATGCTTTTCCCTTTTGGACGAGCCTAGAAGTTGGTCCAAAATATCCTCCTCTAAGCCTCTCTTCATTCTTCCACTTTGGGATGATACTTGGCTTAGTTTAGCATCTATTACTACAATTAGGGTTTTGGAGAATTGGCTATAGTTAGGGTTTCACATGGTCTTACAGGCTTCTATATAGCTCAAAATACCCTATTTGAAGTCTCTTGTACTTAGAATAATTGTTTAGCACAAATAGAGGAGAATTTTTACTTTCCCATTCTCATGCTTGGAAACCCTAATTTTCATATTCACAACTTTTGTAGTCTTCTCAATGCCTTCAATATTCTTTGCATATCGCTTTTGGATGCATTATAATAGTGAATTCAATGAAATTGGAATGAAATCCTTATAAGATTGGGCAAGAATTTTTTAGTTCTTGTAGTATTGACTCATATGAGAGAAGTGGTGTCTCTTGTTAGTCATTCGTAGAGTTGAATATGGACTGCTGATCTTGGTGGGAATGAGCTGATTGATCTCTAGCACATCGTTTTACTTCACTGAAAAAATTAGGTGAATGTTCATGGATGCCCCACAATAGAAATGGACACTTATATAAGTGGGTCCAACATAGAGGGATAGAGTCATTTGCCAATATGAATATGGTAGAAAACAAGTGTCGTGATAGTGCATTATCGCATCTTTGAAAGGATAGGTGCAAGTGAAACTGCATTGCAAAGAACATTTGTGTTCTAGTAATATGCAATCACCTATAAAAGCCCTTTTGAGTAATGGGGATGGTCTCACAATCATTTTTGGCTCATGAACTGGGATGTCCAAGCAACAAAAATCACTTTTGGGCCACCAATTGTTCAGACAACACAAAGCACAACCTCAAATGGTGTAGTCTTAGAGAAACTATGTTGTGAACACATATCGTGTTGAAATAAGCAACACTTGGCACCTAGTTTCCTTTATTAGTGGTAGCAGAGACTAAAGAAGTCACCTGAGCCTAGTCTAGGTAGAATCCACATGTCACCTTAGTGCACTAGCAAATAATTAATTTCAATGTCCTTTGAGAACTTGCGTTGCACTGTGTGTGCTTCCAGTAATATAATGCCACCTATTAAAGGTGGTGGGCCCATATATGTTTTGTAGGTTGTAGTGTGGGGGACAATGTGGCATGAGAGCGTACTAGCGCTACTTCAAAAAGCTCAACTTTTATAAAGTTGCACTAAGAAGGATGAACACATCTAATAGGTACAAATAAAAATCAGCATATGATGGTACTACAAGTCGGCAAGGCCCAACAAGGGGAGATAATGGATTCCACAGAGTGCTATAGTGCACTAGTGCAATTTAGGAATATGCACAGTTCAAGGAGATGCACTATGAAGGGTGAATGCACTTGAATGAGGAGCAACCATCTTGGCTAGAGTGGGGACCACAGTCCACTAGATAAGTTCTTACATTAAAGAAGATTTCGGTGCATAGAAAAGGTGTAAAAGTGAATGGCTTGGCTAATTACTAGGATGTAGGGGTTGGTGAAAGAACAAATCTTGATACATATTGTTATGACGTAGGGTGTTCAATGCGGTCAACGATGAAATATAACCTTAGCTCACAAACCACATACTAAGGGGTTGGGGTTTTAGGATAAATGAATAAACCCTTTGGAAACTCCATTGAAAACCTATGAAAGTTGCAACTTCAATAGGTTTGGTCAAATTTGTTTTGGAGTTGGATTTGTCCATACAAAATGGTATAAATAATTAGGAATATATACATATTTGCACTAGTAATTAAGTTAAGAAAACCACATCATATCATAAACAAAGCCAACATAAAAATTAAAAATGCTACAATGTCAATTAGTCAAACTCCATTGTAATGATATATAGTAAAATTAAAAATAATAATTTCAAGTGTCAACAATCAAGCATCACTAATCAGACATCAATTTAAAATGTGGATGTAAGTATTAGTATCTTAGCAGAACTAAAAATAGTGCCACTGACACTCTCATGCTCACTAGTTAGCTTCTTTGTAAAATCTAGTGTAGCAAAGTTGGGAAGTGGAAGCATCCAAGTCAGTATGCTTTGGCTCAATATCCCAATTCCTTGTGTCGCTTTTGTTGTAGCCACTTTGTTTGTGTAAAAGGAGGTGCAATTTGGAATATATGTGCACTAAGTCCAAAACTTGCAATAAAATGTTTGTCGCGAAAGGTTGTAGGTGTGTGAATGATTGACCATGGGAATACTACCAACCATGAGCATCAACCTTAAACTTGTCACAAAGAGCATTATATCTAGTCAGTGGAGTGTACAAAAGCCATGAATTCAATCTTAACCCATCCTACAAGTCAAGATAATGAAGAGTCTACATAGTGGTGCATTGTACATTTGGTTGTCTTCAACATCTCTACTTGATGGAATCCTTGTTGATGTAGAAAGGATCTTAGCACATTAATATTTGGGACTAAATACATGTGCACTAAGTCCAAAACTTGCAATAAAATGTTTGTCGTGAAAGGTTGTAGGTGTGTGAATGATTGACCATGGGAATACTACCAATCATGAGCATCAACCATAAACTTGTCACAAAGAGCATTATATCTAGTCAGTAGAGTGTACAAAAGCCATGAATTCAATCTTAACCCATCCTGCAAGTCAAGATAATGAAGAGTCTACATAGTGGTGCATTGTACATTTGGTTGTCTTCAACATCTCTATATGATGGAATCCTTGTTGATGTAGAAAGGATCTTAGCACATTAATATTTGGGACTAAACACAAAGGCAAGAAGATACAACAAAGTGGTCATTTTGTTTCATCTCTCTTATTTGATTGTTTGAGGAAAGTTTCTTCAAGATCTTTCTCTTTTGCATTTATGATGGTTTTCATCTTCTCTATCATTGAGTTGATGGCATCATCTATCTCTCCCAAACAAGGTCTATCCATGTCACTATAATAGATCATACTCAATATTGGCTTGGTGAAATTGATGACATATAAAACACGATTCCAAAATGTCATCTAGGATCATTTTTTCAATGTTTGCTACTCTTACAGTGCTAGATTGCCTTTCGATGGATCAATTCTAGCTGATGCACATGTTAGAAAGTGCTTCTCAAAGCTTCATGTTATCTTGATACAGTTTTGTTGGAAGTAAAACAGGTCTCAACAACCTATTTGAAAATCAAAATGACAAATGTTAAAAAATAAAGTTCTAATGAAAACAAGATTGAGGGGTGTTATCAAACAACCCAATCTTGCAGCCTTAACATGACATGCACCACTGTGTGTAGACAAAATCTAAAACATATATTTATTTCAACCTTCACATATATCTATTTGCCAGGTTATCCTCCTAAACCAGAAGCTATTATAGATGCTATAATAAAACTTCATGAAAAAATAGCTCAAGAAATATCTAAAGATAGAAATGAGTTTCAACAAGGAAAGAGGTATTTCACTAGAAAGCATAGGTTTAATATTGGGTCCAGTATTCTTATTGAAAATAAGGAGGAAAAGTTTTTTCATAAATTTTATGAATCTCGTGAATCAACTTTAGAGATAACTCCCAAAACATCTGAATTGATTTCAGAGATATCATACCCTTTGAAACATTTGAAAATACGAGAGTTTGCTGGTGAATGAATAATCATTAGTAAAAAGTAACGAGCAGGAAATAAATTTTGTTTGAAAATTCCATGAGAAATGTCAAATCCTTATACAGATACTTTGACAATAAATAGAAATCAAATGCAAGGTTGATTATCTGCTTGGCTAGCCAAGCATAAGTTAGCTCATAGACCTTTGGGTTTTGATTACCAAGGCATAGAAACATTACAAATCAAATCTTTGATTGGGTCTCTATAGCCGTTTCTTTATACGTTTATGGTTTTAATTATCTCCTTTCTCAGTGTGCTTATGATGTAGCACCAGGGGGTTCCTTAGCTAGTGTATATCATCTTACGAGAATAAAGGATAATGCAGATGAACTCGAAGAGGTGTGTATAAAAGTATTTGTCCCAAGGGAATATCCTAGAATCCCATCTGTTCTATGTATTTGGAAAGGTGCTAATTTCTAGGAACGAGAATCTTATGATATGTTGGGAATATTTTATGAAAGTCATCCATGTCTAAAACGTATATTGATGCCAGAAAGTTGGATTGGGTGGCCTTTGCGCAAAGACTATATTGCACCTAATTTTTATGAATACAAGATTCTCATTGAGTGCAAAAAAATAAAAAAAAATACATTCTAGAATAAGATATTTAGAAGAAAATAAGATTCTGGCCGCAGGCAAATTATTATTCATTTGCATTCTCCTATATTTATTCAAGAATATAGGATGAACGCGGATATCTCATAATAAAAAAGGAAAGCTCCTTTTTATTATATTAGTTTAACCATCAAATCTTTTTCGATTTGAGTTTGAGATATGATACAAAGTATCAAGATGCGATTATAACAGAGAACGTATATACAAAAAAAAAGACAAAAAAAAAAGAATGAAACATACTTTTCCTAAAAACAGTTTATCCATGTAAACATAGATCTATACGTATCGATCTATGTATGTCCATCTAGATAGATTAAACATGAAAAAAAAAGAATATACATAGAATAAAAAAAGAAGAAAATTCAGTAATTTCAATTCCATTTATTAATATAGATGGAAAAATATAGCTTTGATATCAATTTTTCTAATCTCGTGCTTGTACCTCTACACTACATTTGTCTAAGTCTATCTAATAAAAAAATTAGATATATATCTATTACTTATGGAGTACCTATATAGTAAATTACTATCATTGTTCGATCTATGTCAATATGACTGATTACATATCAATAGATTTGATCCTTCTCTTACGAAACAAATCCTATATTAAAGAATAAATGGGTTTATTATGATATTTATAACTCTAGAACATATATCAGCTCATGTCTTTTCTTCTCTTACTTTTGTGATCACTCTTATTTATTGGGGAACCTTAGTTTATAAAAGTGAAGAACTAAGTAATTCAGGAGGAAAGGGCATGGTAGTGACGTGTATTTGTATAATGGGAGTATTAGTTGCCCGTTCGCTCTATTTGGGACATTTACTGTTAAGTAATTTGTATGAGCCATTCATGTTCCTTTCATGGACTTCCTCCATGATTCATATAGTTATAGAACTACGGGGCTAGGATGCTTGGTGGTTAGGTGCAATCACTGCGCCAAGTGCTATGTTAACTCATGGTTATGATACTTTAGGTCTTCCGGATAAAATGCAGCAATCTGCAATGTTAGTACCCGCTTTACAATCTTATTGGTTAATGATGCATGTAAGTATGATATTACTCAGTTATGCAACTCTTTTATGTAGATCCCTATCATCCATAGCTTTGTTAGTCATTGTGTCCCAAATAAATCAAAAGTTTTTTCTTAATGTGAATAATTCTTTTTTCTTCAATAAAAATTGGTATTCACACAACCAAGAAAAAAAGGAATTGAAACATACTTTTTACCTTTCATTTAGAAATTATCGTAAATGGGTCTTTTTTAACCAATTAGACCAATTAAGTTATTGTGCCATTGGTCTAGGATTTTCTCTTTTAACTATAGGTATACTTTCCGGGGCAGTATGGGCCAACGAAGCATGGGGATCTTATTGGAGCTGGGATCCAATTGAGACTTGGGCATTCATAACTTGCATTCTATTTGCAATTTATTTACATACTAGAATAAACAGGGGTTGGAAAGAAGAAAAATCGGCAATTGTTGCTTCTCTTGGATTTATTCTAGTTTGGACATGTTATTTAGGTGTTGATTTATTAGGAATAGGCTTACACAGCTATGGCTGGTTGCTTTAGTAACTTACTAAAGCAACCAGCGCTCATGTACGTACAAGATCGTGTAGACGATTGTGTAGATCATGGAATAAATCTCCTACTTAGATACTAACTACTTAGGAGATAAAACTTCCTCCTGAGGAGATGAAAACCTTGAACTTGCATTAATTGCATAAGCTATTCCCTCCCCAGAAGCTATTGCCTCCTACTTTTCTCCCTTCGCAAAAGCACCCCCCAAGGCCATAAAACACGACCATGATGAAAACTTTCATGATTGCCACAACCCATAGTCATCATGATTGCCATAAATAAGATCATGATTGCCATAAAAAACCAATAGATCTAGAAAATCCAGTCCCATTCCTTCTACGCGTATTTCGTTGATAAGACAAACCTCTTTTGCCTCCTCTGGCGTCAGAAAAATCTCTTTCTAAGAGACTTACAATTAATTCGGGATCTTGCCTTGTCGTTGCTATATAAGTATCCAAAATATACGTCCGCAATTGGTTCATAAACTCTGCATTGGAGCCGGATTCAACGTGGCGACGACGATCATAAGGAGACGTATGAGGTTGATGAATCATCATGTGACCGTTTAGGCTTAATACCCGTTTAGTAAACACCCCCCCCGTGTAGAAGGAAAGCTCCCATTGAAGCATTTAACCCGTAGCCTGATGTAGATACATCCCCTATTAGGAATTGTATAACATCATAAACAGCTACTCCTTGTAGCATTCCTCCACCTCGACAGGAAATAAAAAACATGAAGTCTTTTGTTTGATCTTCTTGATTTAAATAAATCATGCTTTTCATTATTTGGTTAGTAGGTTGTTTTTCTAGCACTCTACCTAAAAAAAGATATCTTCCAAAAAAGAGTTTGTAATATAATTTCACCCAAATTTCGTCTTCTTCTGGGTTTGGGTTTTTTTCTTTTTCTTTTTCTGGGTTTGGGTTTTCTCCTTCTAGGCTTGGGTTTTCTCCTTCTTTCAGGTTTTCTTCTTCTGGGTTCGGGTTTTCTTCTTCTGGGTTTGGGTGTTTTTGTTCTTTTTGTTCTTGTTCTTGTTTTTGTTTTTGTTTCGCTAGATTATCCCTGAGATATGGAACTTTAGGGATGCTTGTTAAGTTCAAGCTCATTACATATTTGATCATTTTTTCCCTCCTAAATATAATCATCTTCCCGCTCCTATATAATCATATTCTTTATAGTATTTTATTTGTTAAATTTTATAATATAGATCAGAATCTTATCCCTCCTATATTATAATATTCTTTATACTATTCTCTTTTTAAAAATTGATGCTCTAGATCAGGATCTTATCCTTCCTATATAATCATCTTTTTGCTACTATTATTCTATTTAAATTTATCATTATTTGTTAAAAAATTTATATATTTTTAGCCTTTTTTTTAGTTAAAAAAAATGATATATCTTCTATATTATATATCATTTTTTTATACCACTTTGATAAATGGTTCGCACTGCTATTTCGCTTCCCAGACGAGTGCTACTTACCATAACTTCATATTTGTTCAATTATTCTTTGATTTCATTTATTAAATTTCTAATCTTTAAAGAAGAATGAATCTTAAAGACTCTTGTCGTTTAAAGAAAGAGAAAAAACTGCTAGAATATTGATTGTAACGGAAGAATATTTTTGAAGTTGAAAGATAGTCCGCATATTATAATCGTAACGTATAAACTCTATGATTTCCTCAATTTGTACAATAAAATTCCTTGAGAACATTTACATCTACTAAAGGCTGCATTTTATAGAGGTTAAAACATTTGTGAGACACCAAAAAGTGGCTGCCAAATGTGCTCTTTTATTTCAGTCAACTTGACCTCTGAAATTTAGTAACAATCAACAATCCTGGATTTAAACAATATTCAGTGTGATCAACAGCATGTTCAAACTTAGCTGTTTTTTAATTATTATTTTCTACATTTAAAAATCCTTTTTTTTGTCATGTTGTTTTAGTAACAAGATATTGACAGTAATGGTAGGGTCGGGTTGAAACTGTCATCTGCAGAGTTATGTATCTACTTCTTCATTATGTATTTTACATATATTGCAGTCACCGTATCTTAACGTTAGTCATTCTTTTCAAGGTCATGGAACAATTTCACTTTCATCGTGCCCTTGTTCACAAGGTTGTCGAGGATCATTTTATGCACAACAAAATGTCTTGAGCTGAAAGTTGACAGGATGAGATCTACTTTTACAATGTGGCTACAGCTCAATTGACTTCATTTATACGTGCCAATCTTGGACCACTGTAGTCTTCCAACATGATATTCTTTTAAGTCTAATTCTCCTAGAATTTATCGTCTATAATGTCATAATGATGAATATAGATGTAATGTTTTGTAATGTCTCCTTTTGTGAATGTCGTAGTTTTTGCCCTTAAAATCACAATTCCAAGCCAAGCAAGGAATGAAATAGAGTTAGAGATATCATTTACCAATTAAATTGCTGAACAAGATAGATCGTAGTTGAGATCTTGCAATCATTAGAATATACAATGCATAATATCAATTATTCCTGGTAGGGTTAGTGTAATGTCCCCAAGTTGATAGAGAATAAATTTATTAAATTAATTGGTCCCAATTTAACAGTTATTATTAAGGACCTTAAATTAATTAATGAAGGGGCCCATTTTTATTATCGTTGTTCGTAGGTGTTCGCCATGTTGGCATTCTTTTGTAAACCCTCGAAAGTTTCTCCGAAGGGGTATTTATGCCCGACATGTAGGTAGTTGTTGACATGCGATTTGGAATATTTTATTTGTATTGTGAATTCCAGTTGGAGTTCTGTTGTCCGCCATTTCGGAGGTGAAAGATCCTCCCTATTTGGTTTTTTGCAATTTCACTAGTTCACGACCACCCTAGTCTGTCGTTGGAAATATCATTCTGATATATTTCACCGTGTGCTCCAAATTTGTGAAGTCTTCTGTTGAAGACAAATTTGTATTCGAAAACGATATTTGTTTGTGTAATTTGAACTGCTATCATTATCAATATAATTCCTTCTTGCATGTGCGAGTCTAGAATTGTGTTTTGGGTGCATCAAATTGATAGTTTGTGTTCAATCTTATAGTTACATTCGAATCAGGGAAATTGTCATCTTACACATCTCGGAAGGAAGACGAATTGTTGTAGTACGGCCCTTAGACCGTATGTTGGACGGAGGAAAGTGACTGTACATTCACCTACATCTCGAACACCCCGCATTGGTCATATTTCCCCACTGTACGAACTGATCCATTCACTGTACCGGCTGCATCTTTACTATACAAATCCCACCCTTACCGTACGGATTCCCTTCAACATCTACGACCCCTCCAACACCCTACGAACTAGCCCATTACTGTACGGGCTCTTCCATCCCATAGGAATTGTGGAGAAGCCTCTAGGCATTGCCGTACAGCTTGCATAAGCCTGCGTGTAGGGTGATTTTTGACAAAGGAATATTTTTGTGAGTGTGGCAGCAGTTTGATGATGTACGATAGTCCATAAAGCCTTCAATACATTACAATGGTATCAGTCCTGGTGATCTTGCCAGCCTGTTGGGATGATTGAGAGATTTTGGGATTTGGATCACACTATGGCGCCCAACAGTGATGGTCAGTGGTGGTTGAAGGAACTAAAAAAGATTAGCAAAGAGCTCAGCGAGGGTGTTGATCTTCCATTAGATATATTGGAAGTATGTTGTGTAAGGTGGACCAATTCCCTTCAAGATTTATACAGAGGATCCTTTCTCCGATTAAGGATGCCTTAAGTAAACCTAGGCTTTTGAGACACCATGACAAGGAAATGAAGTTGGCAGCTGCAGTGCATCTCAGTGAGATCTTGAGAATCTCGGCTCCTAGAGCACTGTATGATGACAACACCATAATAGAGATATTGCATTTGATCATTGACAACTTTCAGAGCGTTGATGACTTCAGTAGTGACCCTTTGGGCAAGAGATCTACAATATTGGAGAATTGTGCAAATGTCAAAGTAACCTCCTCTTAGATCTAGAGTTGTAAGACTTGATCCATGATATGTTTCTTCACTTCTTGGTCACAATCAAGGAGTGTCATGATACTAAGGTTTCGGTTGCTATGGAGAGCCTTATGATTTCATGCATTGAAGAGATGGATGAAATATCCCAACTTATCATATCTATGTTGTGGGCTTTTTGTAATCTGGAATGTGTCCCGTCTATGACAACGTGTAGATTGGTCAGTAATGTATTCAAGCATTGTGAAGAAAAACTAATATCTCATTTGCACAAGTGGGAGAAAGTAGATGACGACGATAAGGGTGATGCATTACATGAGGAGGGTGAAGGCATGATTATAGGGCTGCTCCAGGAGGATCTGCTAAATCTTGCTACTACACCTACATTTGGAGAACACCTAAAAAATGAAGAAGTTTCTTGCATGGATCTTGCCAAGACAACCTGGACAGATCAAGGTGACATAAGCTTTGCCACTACTCTGTTTCATGAGCCTGGCCTTTAGTTCATTGAGTATGGAGCCCTTCCTTATGTGCAGTAAGATGTGTTTGTTGCAGAGGCTGTGACCGTCGTCGGGGTCCTGTCCGCCGCCAAGGCCCTGCCCGTTGCCTAGGCTCTGCTCGCCGCTGAGGCTCTGTCGGCTGAGGCTCTACCCACTGAGGCTTTGTTCGCCAAGGCTCTGCCCATTGAGGCTCTGCTCATCAAGGTTCTGCCTGCAGCCGAGGCTCTATCTGCCGCTGAGGTTCTATCCGTTGTTGTCACTGCAAAGACTTTGTCCGCCATCAAGGCTGTGTCCATTGCCGAGATGCTGTCCGCCGCCGAGGCCCTATCTGCCTCTGAGGCTCTGTCCGTCGTCGAGGTTCTCTCCTTTGCTGTCGCCACTAAGGTTCTCTCCATTTTCGTCGCTACTGAGACTTTGTCCGCTGCGGAGGTTGTGTCTGTCGCCAAGGCTCTCTCCACTACCGAGGCCCTATCTTCCACGGAGGCTTTGTCCGTCGCGGCACTACCCGTGAAGGTTCTGCCCGTAGTCGAGGCTCTGTCCACTGCTGAGATTCTCTCCGTTGCCGTCGCCATCGAGGCCCTGTCTGTCGTCGAGACTCTGTTCGTCGCTGAGGCTCTGTCCGCCAAGGCTTTGTTTGCCGAGGTTCTGCCCGCAATTGAGGCCTTGTTCGCCTCCGAGGTTCTCTCCGTCACCGTTGTCGCCGAGACTTTGTCCGGCGCCGCGGTTGTGTCCTTCGCCAAGGTTGTGTCGGCCGTCAAGGCCCTGTCCGCCACCGAGGCTCTATTAGCCCCCGAGGCTTTGTACGCTGCCAAGGCTCTCTTCGTCGCCGTCGAGGCTCTGTCCGCTGAGGCTTTGTATGTCGCCGAAGCTCCCTCCGTCGCTATGGAGGCTCTGTTCGCCGCCAAGGTTCTGTCTGTTGCCGAGGTTCTGTTCGCAATAGAGGTTCTGTTGTCATCGTCACTGCCGAAGCTCTGTCCCTTGCTGAGGCTGTGTTTGTTGCCATGGTGTCTGTGTCCGTGTCCCTCGCCGGTTTTGTGTCTGTGGTTGTGGTCGTGTCAGTGTCAACGCTTGTGTTTGTGGCCATACCAAAAGAGATTGTTGAACATGATGGCGTGAAAGATTTCATTGATTGGCGTTGTGGGGATCTTGGTGAAGGGCATGACAATGTTTATATCAGAGTGGTGCAACGGAAGCTTGATGATGGTTTACTTGTCCCAACTAAATCCAACTATGTGCATGTGGTCCAGAAGCAGCACAGATTTTTCACGGATATTGCTACCAATGTCCGCACTTGGCTTGGGATCTGAGCATCGATATGTTTGATGTTTTGTTTTAGTGGGATCCTGGTGACTATGCATCGCAATAATTATATCAGAGTGGTGCAGCAGAAGTTTGATGTAGAGTTACTTTTCTCGCTTGCTTCTAGGCGCATGTGTGTGGTCATGTTGCATCTTGAAGGTTCGAGTGGATACAGTTATCGGTGTCCACTCCTAGTTTGAAATCTTAGAGTCTTGATGATGGATTGCTTGAGGGCAAGCAATCTTTGGGCGGCGAGGATCTGTACTGTCCCCAAATTGATAGAAAATAAATAAATAAAATTAATTAATTAATTGGTTCCAATTTAAAAGATATTATTAAGGACCTTTAATTAATTAATAAAGGGGTCCATCTTTATTATTGTTGTCCGTAGGTGTTTTCCGTGTCGGTGTTCTTTTGTAAACCCTCAGGAGTTTCTCTGAAGGGGTATTTATGACTGGCATGTAGGTAGTTGTTGACATGTGATTTGGAATAGTTTATTTGTATTGTGAATTCCAGTTGGAGTTTTGTTGTCCGCCATTTTGGAGGCAAAAGATTCTCCCTATTTGGGTTTTTGCAGTTTCGGTGGTTCACAACCACGCTAGTCTGCCATTGGAAATATCATTTTGATATTCTGATATTTCTCTGTGTGCTCCAAATTTGTGAAGTCTTCTATTGAAGACAAATTTGTATTCGACAACGATATCTGTTTGTGTAATCTGAAGTGCTATCATTATCAATATAATTCCTTCTTGCATGTGAGAGTCTAGAATTGTGTTTTGGGTGCATCAAATTGATAGTCTATGTTCAATCTTATACTTACATTCGAATCACAGAAATTGTCATCTTATGCATCTCGGAAGGAAGGCGAATTGTTGCGATACGACCCTTAGACTGTACGTTGGACAGAGGAAAGTGACCGTACGGTCACCTACATCCCGAACAGCCCGCACGGGTCATATTTCCCCACTGTACGGACTGGTCCATTCACCTTATGGGCTGCATCTTTACCGTACGGATCCCACCCTCACCATATAGACTCCCTTCAACATCTACGACCCCTCCAACACCGTATGGACTAGCCGATTACCGTACGGGCTCTTCCATCCCAGGAATTGTGGAGAAGCCTCCAGGCATTGCCATACAAGTTGCATAAGCCTGCGTGTAGGGTGATTTATGACAAAGGAATATTTTTATGAGTGTGGCAGCAGTTTGATGACATACAGGCAGTCCATAAGGACTTTGGTACATTACAGTTAGAGACATATATTCATAATCATCTTAATCACGTACTATTTATAATTTATGTTTTAGGTTCATTCATAACGACCTGGATAAGATAACACAATAGGATGGCCAAAGCAACTCTCTACCCTAGTCCCAAGAGTGGATATACCATCCCTCTTGGCCTCATGTGGCCTACTGCCATCCATCCTTCATGAGGTGTTGTGCCTAGTGAGGACATTTGTATCCGCTCTTCCTACTCATGCCACCTTATTCACCGTCTATGATTGAGATCACATTGAATCGATTTCAATAATCAAGCATTGTTGAGGTTGGTGGGGAAGACACAATAGGGTGTCTGGAGTGCCCTTCCTTTCTCCTCTAACCCCAAGGGTGGGGGGCTCTTTGCACCCCGTTGGCCTCACAGGACTATCCATCACCACCATGAGGTGTCATGGTTAGAAGAGGACCTCATAACTGTTTTTCCCTCGTTGTACTCCTTTCCTAACCTCATGATTGATTGCAGAAAATTGACAGACAGATTGAAAATCTAGTCATTCCACATAATTGCCAATATGAATCCATTTAGGATTATTCATCAAATGCATTATTACACATTTATTATTGCCAATATGTCAAAAAATACATTACACATACATATTTATGCATACCACAATTGAGCAGTAATGCTACAGCCTGCAATAAACAATGATTTACTGATCTGATTTCTTATATATGTAGACGTGCGCGCACACACACATATATGCTAGGGGTCGATGTAATGACCCCTATTTGGTCGTAGAGAATTTGGAATTGACTTCTACTGATTGCAAAAGATTGCCTTCTATTTGGGTTATTAATGAAGATAATTCCCCAAGGATTATATTATGAAACAATAAGTCTGATCTAACTCTTACGCTCTGATTGTATAATTGCTAAAAGGTCGAGATTGTCTTTGATTCACTATCTTGATTGTATAAACAATATATCCACTTTGACCAGGTATTGTGGGTAATGTATTAGCTGTCTGTTTGCACTATATGTTATTATTAAATATAAACATTATATCAGTCTGAAGATGAAGACTGCTATTAGCTGTCTGTTTGTAATGTCCCTTCTATAAGGCCTCACTTAATCAGCTCGCTAGTTCCCGAATTTGAGTTTGGACTGTACTTGGGTAGGTTTATTTGTAACTTTCTCTTCAAATATTATCACTTTTACTAAGTCTCGAATTTGTTCTTTATCCATAACTCTTAGTGCTTCTATTTCTTGATCGAAATATGTATTCTCTGCTGATGATACCGTCCTGCTATATGTTTGGGTCGCCGTATATAGACTGTTGAATGTATTTCCTTTGTGGACGCTAGTTGGTCTATTCCCGTATTTGCTGAGAGTATATTTTAAATATTGATATTCGTTGATGGATAATAGCCAGAGCCCAACTTCCCTCCGTAACTTCCATTCACCTGAGAGTATCTATATTTTATTATATCTCCCCCAACAGTCGTATCTTTTGGAGTAAGCATTTTAGAGGAGACATGCCCCAACTCGCTTAATCACGTTACTATTTGGCTCCTTTACTAATCGTTGTTACTATTGCTATCGATAAATATTAATACTAACAATGCTATGTAGTCCATTACTAATAAACATTATCTTCCAATGCTGCTCTCTTCGATAATGAGAATCGTGGCCTTGCTTCCAAGTATGGATATCAACTATTCCTTATTTGTTCCAGCAATAATCTTCATGACCGATGGTTTACTATATTATTTAATAATATATTATAATTATATTATTATAATAATATATTATAATTATATTATTATATTATTATTATTTATATTATTTTATTTAATAATATATTATAATTATATTATTATATTATTTAATAATATATTAATATATCATTATTTGTATTATAATTATACTATTTATTATTATTATATTAAGCTTGTATTAATATCATATTATTTTTTAATGATAATAATATATTTTATTATTATATTAATAATAGATTTATTAGTTTATTTATTATTAATATTTGAGTTATTATTATTTATTTATATTTATATTACATAATCGTTATTTGTTATTACTGGGTCTATTCGGGAAGGGGTCATGACAGTCGATCTGCTCTTATAGTTGCTGCTGCTTGATCGATCTATTCTTCTTTAAATGTTCCCTTAATAGGAATGATAGTCCACAATCACCCTTCGATGTCCTCAAATGAAACCTTCTCCCCTTTATATCTTTCCTCATGGGGGAGAGTCATACCTCTTGATCATGTCTACCCTTTGCAATGGTCACGACCTTCCACAATGACCACCCCTTGGAAGAGTCACAACCCTTCATCATTTCTGTCCTTCAGAAGAGTCACAACCTCTCATAATTATCACTCTTTGAAAGAGTCACAACCCTTTATAACTTTTGCCTTTTGAAGGAGTCACTAACTTATTTTCTTTTCTCATCCCTTTTTTCTTTTCAGTTAATTCTTTCTCAATTCACACCTTCCATTCTCTTCCTTCCTCTCTGCCCCCTTTGAAATGAAGTTCTCTTCTCCCTTTTATATCTCATGTTTGAGGGAGTCACAACTTTTTTCATGTCTTTTGACCATTCAATAAACTTAACTAAATATAATTATGTTATATTTTATTTTTATTCTTTAATATTTTATATTTATTATTAAATCCTATTTAAAAAAGGGAACATAGCATGTTTCTGCAGGTACCTTGCGGAAACACCAGTTGCATATAAAAAACAGTTTCAACAGCTTCTGTCTCACATTTTGTCCATTACAGGGCAAGATGAAGAATGGTATGTGGTTGATGCTGAAGTTAACATTTAGAATATCTCATACATTATTGGGTGGCTGTAAAGGCAATCATATTTTTCTTTGTTGATGGCAGGCCCTTCCTTTCTATTCAGTTCTCTCTTCCTACACTTTGTCAAACTACAATGGACCCTGAAGGTTGCATTGCTTTAGTGTCATGTGAAGGCCACAAGCAGGTACATTTTGTTTTTCTGCTTTGAAACTATCCTGCGAGTAGATTGAAACCTGAGGTTATGTGCTAATGATCGGAAGTGGTCAGAGAATAAATACTTTTAAAAATTCATTTGCATTGACTTGTTCATGTATGCATTGTCAATAGTTATTCTTGTTTACATATGTGCTATCTAGATTTGACCAGCTATTCAGTATCTAAGGTTATGACATCAGAAACACACTGAGTACAGAACAGGTTATTGACTGGGGCTGTTTTGCATCTTGAAATGTCCTGTATTTGTTTCCCACTTTTCCTCTTGGTATGTTTTACAGATACAGCCTAGATTTGTTCCTGGATAGGGTACCGTGTGCAAAATGATCCTGGGTGGTTTCAAAATGTAAAACAGTCTGGGGCTTGCCTGGGTAGGGTACTACTCTGCCTTGCAAAAACCAGGCCAGATTCAAGGGAAGCCTGAGCCATACTAGGGAGGAACTCAGCTGGTTCAAAGTTTACAAATAAAATTAAATGGTGAAGTCAAAAGCAATGAGGCACAAACAATACAACCTAAAAACATAAGTAATGATCCTAACTTGAGATGGTTATATTTGGCTATAATTTTTTTATATTCTTTGTATGGCTTTACACAAGCTGTACTAAACCCAGGGTAAAAGTAATTGGTAAGAATGGCTGTACTTGTAAACCATGATTATACCAACAGCAGCAACTTAGTTCTATATTTTTCTACAATTCCATTCATATGTCTTTGGGTAACTTCAGAAGCCACAACTTCATCTTATGGATCATATTAAAATCTTATGTGAAGATGATGTTGAATTTGTAAAAGTTGTTTGAATTCATTTCTCGTTGGTAATTTTCTTTTTAGTTTCCTCTGACTTTTTTTCTCTCGTCTTCTGCAATGAATGTTTTTCTGGTTTGCAATAGGATCAACGAAGGGTAAGTGTCATTGCTCGGGCCAGTATCTCTTGTTGGAATCTAGAATTTACATGAGTGGCAAGCTTCTTATGATATTTTGAATGCATCTGAATAATGCTTTTGGAGTATTAGACCAACATTTCTAACCATTTTCATGATGGACATTGAGATAAAGTCAATAGTAATACAATGTAATGTGCTGGTTGTCTTGTGAACAAAATTTAAATATTAAAAAAGTACATTTTGGTAAACACAGTTAGGTGTCATAGGTGTTCCGTTTCCCTGCAAGAATTGAAGATTAAAGGTTTTTGGTTAAGTTCATGTGCTGACTTTGTATAGGATGCAATTTCTGGTGCTACAACAATCCCTATGGTAAAGATGGGGTAACTTATGTATAACAACTTCATTGGTTCTTAATATTTTCGACACCCAATGTGACAGAATTATCGTGGAGGATACTTTTACACAATCAAAATTTTATGGCATACAACTACATTGTGTAACAAACAAAGATGCCATTCCATGATCTTGGGCAGATTGAGCAGATCTTACCAATCTGTTAGGAAATAATCAACCAATAATAATGTCTGACAACCTTCTGGTAATTGCCAGTCTTAATGTGGAGAACAATTGGGATATATGATGAAATGATTTTGTGAACATGATGGTTCTCATCTAGTTTCATTGGAGTGGGCCAAAAGTATGATAACCATTGGAGAATTCATTTACTCCAGTAAGGTAGGGATAGTGATGTCCACATAATGGAGGGATAATAAAAAGGTCTTAGGGCATAATAACTTGTAAGAAGAAGTTTTGCAGATTCCAATTTATTGAAAGTCACTATACAAAAGGAAGTTGTCCCTGCTTGTGAATACCTTGAAGAAAATGAAGGAATGCTATTATATCTGCAGATTCAAGTATGCATCTATAGTCTCAAAGGTTTTCTTGTGGCTAGAGAGGATGCCTGTATAATATGTGGGTTCTGGTTTGACATTTAATTTCCTAGCTCTCAGGTTGCCCCTTGCAGGCAGTGCTACTGGAATTTCTTATATGAATTGCCCTTGGTGTATGGGGGATGGATAGAATTGCTGCAGAAGGGATTTATCATTTTTGTGTTATTTCTGTACTTAGAAAGGCATTAAGGTCATTAAATTCTATTCTTAAGAGTCTGCAAGTTAATGGTGCTGATAAGTGGGCTTGACTCAAAATATACTCCTTAAATCCTTGTTTGGAGCATGAAATTAGACCTCAAATTCCAGTATGGATTGTTGTTTACAAATCACATTCAAATATGCATTCCACAGGTCTGCACTATTTGTAATCAAACTATCTTTTGATGTTATGCAGTATGAATTTGAAGTGACAATAGATTTCTTGTTGATTGATGATTCTATGCACTAGCTGTTTCACAGTTCACTATGTTATATTTTGAATGTTTCAAAATTTCATTGCAAATGAGAACAGGAAAGAAATATGAAAACAATAGACAGAATTAGAAAACATTGCATTTCCTTTCCTTGTGAACTTTAAAATCAGAAAACAACTTTCAAAAAAATTGAGGGGCGCTCATTACTAGAACAAGTGCCTGAAGACTCTCTATAGAGGGAGTTACCAAATTGGTTCAGGAGTACGAAGGCCAAATTGAAGCTGTAATGTCCCTTGTTAGGTTTAGACTCAATCATTACCAGTTTTACTGAAATTTAATATCCTTGTCCTAAGCTAATTTGGTAATGATCCAACATCTAAATTATTACATAGTACAAGGTAGAGAAGATTGTACATTTATTTACAAAATTAAGTAATTGGATTCCTTAACTATTTATAATCTATAATATTAAGACTGATCTTACTATTACTTAAGTTTTAAGAAGGGAGAAGACATCAGAGGCAAACCAAAGTGCTTAGAGACCATTCGATACGTTTTACAGATCCAAGCCCTTATCCTTTCTTGGGACTATGCCCTCAAGACTAAAAGGGATGTTGATCCATACCTCATCTTGGGAACTATCCTATTGGATTTAGACTGCCCCTCTTTGGTTGCTTCAGCCCTCTCTTCTTATTACTGGAGTAGTAATAGGATCCGAGTAATATATATATATATATATATATTATTTTGATAAATCTTATATTTCTTATTTATTTGTAACTATCCTTCTTATCATTATTATTATCTGATATATATATATATATATATGAGTCTTTAAGAATTCCCTATGTGCTGTAAATTGATATATAACTCAGATGAATTATAGCATAATTTTGCTGTCACACAATGCTTAACAACATTGTAAATGATTCATTTCATTTCGCATCTCTTCCTTGAAGAGTATTGATTATGAATAATTATTCTGGTTCTTCTTTCTTATTACCTAAAACTGATGATTTGATGGAATGAATATGACCCCCATAATATATCTTCCAAATAGAATGAATTGCACCCCTTAATATTTGATGGGGCACAACTCTTACTAGTGATTCTCTTCATAACTAATTGGTTTGTTATATCAATGGTACCGATTAGTATAAGCTCTATCACTATGATTAATCGCTATTTGTAATGTCCCCTTTTTAGTGTGACCATGACTATGGATGGATTAGCCTATCATGTGACCCTCATAGGCTAATGAGGATAGACAAAGGGTCTCTTTCAGTGGGCATCTGCTTTAGGATTTAGTATGCTTTGGTTTGGTGTCATTTGGACTTCATTTGCTATACTTTTGCCACGTTTATTATTTATAGTAAGCCTGATGTTGTTCGAGAAGGACCCTTTCTATTTTTGGAAAGTGCATTTGGTCACGTGGGGAAATAATAGGTGACTCCTGTTTTTGACGACATATCTAAAGGATAAGTATTTTGGGAGTTATTATTATTTTAGTGGCCAAATTATTATTAAATCATTAAATGACTTATTATAAAGTTATAATTTAATTTTATAATTTCACTTAAGTTGAGGGTTGAGTCATCATTGGAAGGGGCCATTTATTCATTTAATTCATGGAAGCTTAAGCCAAGGTATTAATTAAAAGTATTGGAGTAAATGAATTATTAAAAAAGAAAAGTATATCTATTTATCCCACATTGGTTGGAAAAAGTGTGAGTTTTTCATGAAAGTTATAAAAGACTCACATGAGTTCATTTTTCATTATGTTGTTCATGCGTTTTTTGAAATTGGTGAAGTTTATGAGAAGAAGAAATCAGGGTTTCATCTTGAGCCATTGGAGAGCAGGGATTCTTCAATTGTGCAATCATTTGAGGAAGTGAAATAACTTTTGAATTTGATCTTTTGAGAGAGCTTCAAGACCGAGGCTTTAATTGCATTCAAATGGTGATGAATTTATATGTTGCAATCAACGTTCAAGGGTAAATCAATTTGCAGATTAAGGGACTGAATAATGCAGCGATTTTTCCCAATTTGTGTTTGAGTATATAGATAGTAGCAATCCTTATCTAGGGACGTCACTCAGTCTATGGTAGCAGCGTTAATCATCTATGGGTTTGCAGGTGGGTTGAATAGAGACGTTTTGTTAAGAAGGCCCAGCATTGGTGTTTTCCCCTAATTTTGGCGTCGAGGGAGATGCATCTTAGGAGCTGCAATTTATGCATATCAATGAATCAATGCAAGCTGCAAATATATTCCCAGGTTTATTAATTGTTTCAAAACTGAATGGAATGTTAATTCAGTCATTTTGGCATTGTAAATTGTGTGAAATAGTTGTGGAGAAATAAGCATGCATACCAAACGTTTGATGTAATATCATATCTAAATTGTTCATAATCAGCTTATTAGATTACATGCCAAGTGTTTGTAAAAATGTCCATTTCCTGTAGATGAATATTAGTCTTCCTAGGATGCATGGAAAGTGTTTGTCATTAAGTCAATTAGCTGTACTAGTTAATTTCAGTCATTTAAATATTTGTCAAAGGTCGGAAACAGCTAGTATATCATTTCTATAACAATCTTGCATTGCTAGAAGCATTCAAAAACATCAATTGCAGCATACAAGACCCAAACTATACAATTTGAAACAAAGAACAATAGGGAAAGACATTGTAGGACGATTGTTTGACGAAATGTCAAACAGACAAAATTGAGTTTCAGAGTTAGAACCAGCAGGGGTTCTTATAGTGGTATCAGAGGTTGCATGCTAAGTGTTTGACAAAATGTCTAACATTCAAAATTGACAACCAAAATCAGAATTGAGGCAATATCCTAGTGTGGGATATTACACTATTATCAGCAATGATCAATAGTAATATTATACAAAAATGATTGGGTGTACTTGCTGCCCTCTTGATCGATATCAATTCCATTGATTATTAATTGACTATCCTTACATGTGTTCATGACTAGTCATCTAATGAATCGATATTGGTAACAATAAACACCTAAAATTGCTTCTTCTTTGACCATTGATAATATGTTTCTTTGAATTGTTGCTTATTTACCATCATTCCATTCTTTTCCCAGAAATCAATCAGTTTTGGCTGTGTAGACAGCGGTAGTAAGTCTTTGGTCTCCATTCATATGATACTATAGTTGGTGTCGATATCTATTCATCTATTTTGTAGGTACATGAACATCCATCCTCGACAGGAATTAGATGAAGAGTTCCTCCTTGGATAACTTGATCATAGATTGGATCTACGATTTACAACAGGTGGATTACGGTGGCAAAAGTCAACTTGATATTTACGGTGGCATGATAGTATTATGAATTGTTTTTTTTAATTTTCTCATTCGATTGATGATATTCTTTTACTCCTGCTAGTAATGTCTTAAGTACTCCCATATTATGTACGGTAGTTTACAGGAAAAGTCAGACAGAGAAACAAGCTTGTGTCATACATTTTCTCCTATATTATTCGGATACCACTCTCCAAAGATTGGATAAATATTCTCAAATGAATTATGTTGGAGTAATATATTGGTCACTGGATAATTGCTATGAAATATTATATATTTTCTACAAAAACTTTATACAGCGACATTATATATATACATATATAACCTCTATTTTTTATTCTTTTCATATGTTAATCATGTTTAATTTATTTTTTATAATTTTTTAATACTTAGATTTTATTATTATAATTTAATATTAAATTTTATTTTAGAAAGAGGACATTACAGAAGCTTTCTAAAATATAGTATTTTATAATAGCCATCGTTAATAAGAGAACTTCTAGTGGAAGAACCCTAGAAGGAAATAAAAGCAATGGATAGATAATAGGGTAAGATATTGATCTTCGTTCTGATACGTATTTGGGTTTGCGGTTTCGACAAATTTCTTTTTTGGGTGGGTTCTAGTTCCACGGGTATATATAGATATTTTCAAATATATATATATATTAATATATTATATATATACATATTGATATATTATAAAATTATAAATTTAATTATAAATTTATAAATGTCATAGATTCATACATGTAACATGTTCAACGTTCAACTTCATTCATCATTGGTTTAAAACTTCAAACATATAATAATAATAAGTTAGAAGTGTGATATTCATAAATTCGTAATTGCCAATAAAACAAAAAATAAAATACCTCATATATCATGTTCATAATTTGCAAAAGTCTCAAAATGTCATTACATAATGAAAATTCAAATTACAAGCCATATTTCATATTTAATATTCAAATTCCATATTTCATATTTAATATTCAAATTCATCTTTATCATCATCATAGGAATCAAGGTCAACATCTGGTCCCACTTTAACTTCATTTGAACCACTAGCTATGCCACTCGCAATGTCTGTCTCATGTGGAAGAGCTGCCTCTTGTTCATCTACAGAGACTTGGGCAAGTTGTGCAACCATGGCATCTAAATGGCCGATTGAAATATGAAATATCAAATGAACAATTGCATGGTTTATGGTAGAAATTAGGGTTTTTGAAGGTTTTTAGATTTAAAAAAAATAAAAAATGGCATGTGGAGCTTGTTTTTGGGTGCCCATGGGCTCCCTTGGATTCCACTTGGGAGGGACCCTGCCGAAACCCAACAACAATCTGGAAAGAACTTGAACTGGAACAAAACCAGAATTAGATTCCAGACATTTTAGTGGAATCTGGTATCTTAGATAATACGGCAATAGAAAGTAGGTAAGTTGAATGCTCCCACCTTTGTGGTAGCAAAAAGATCTCTACCAAGGTTTGGTTGCAAAAATTGCATACTTATGCTATTCTGAATCCTTTTGAGGAGGATGATGCCATTCAATCTGGTACATTGCACGTAGAAAGTGTTGCCCATGATTGGTAGCACCATGGTTTGGTATCACAAGGGCATTGCTTGGTGAACATATTTGATGATTTTAGTCAAATGAATTCTGAATTGTTTTCAGGAATAGGATAAGGATGAGTATTTCAGAGAACTTGCAAGTGTTAGACAACACTTAATGAAATTTTATGTTCAATTTTATTACGTTGCAGTGATGGTACCTAATGTTTTTGCTATAAGTGTAACTTTTCTAATAAATCAAGGCTTGCTTAATCCTCCAAAGACCTTGTTGCGCCCACTTGTTTGTAATAAGTAATCAAAAGAGATTTAATACTTGAGCTTTCTATGCTTGAGGGAAAAATTCTGTCTCATTGTGCAACATATATGAAATGTTTAGAAAGGGTAAACTTACATCCATAGAACATCACACCGCCACTTAGTAAAAAGTGATGTTTTTCTTGTACACAGCCAAGTCACAAATGCTTGGTAAAGACCAAGATTGTTATCTTCAGATCATATTATTGTGTTTTGACAATATTGGTTATTTGATTATGTCTTAATTGTTTTTCAGTTTCAGGTAGTTATAAGCATTGGCTGATTGATGGTTATGTTCATCTTGGCATTGATGGGTCATTTAAATAGATTGTGTATTTTCAAGGAAAGTAGTGTGATCAAGTTGGATCACTTTGACCTTTGGTTGACCATCTATGGTCTTTCTTTTATAATAATTTCACGTGTGAATAAAGATATATTTTACTCCTATATCTGGCATGCATTGTCATCTCTATTATCATTTCATGTACTTATTTTAATCAGGGTTACCGGGGGATGCGTCCCCGGCCTAAATCCCCAAGTTTCGGGAACGAGGACATTTCGAGGACTTGGGGACGGCCAGGGGACGTCCCCTCCCCGTCCCCATTTTTTGGAATTTTCATGGGGACGTCCCGGACTTGGGGACACCACCCAAAAAAATCGAGGACTTTTGGAAGTATTGGGGACGGCTGTGGACGCCGTAGCCGTCCCCCAACCGTAGCGGGGATGGCCAGCCATCCCCAATTCTTTTCGCCCGAAAAAGTCAAAATTAAATTTAAAAAAGCATTTTTTTCCAAAGGGGGGTTGGTTTGTGGGCCCCACCTTCTTACATGCCCTAAAAAGCCAAAAACATTTAACATGTAAACTGTTATCTATGTAAAGATTCTAATACTATCTTCTTCATGCAATAGTACTGTAGCACATTTAACAAAATTATACCACTGGAACTAGCCATCAAGCAAGTTACCGAAGTGCTAGGGCAGATAATGTTTGTAGTAAATCTCTAATTCACTGAACATAACACCCAAAATATGTAATATATACATAAGATACAACGTTTCATATACCTTTTTAGAATAGAAATACTGCTTGGCATAGGAATCTGTGTAGATATTTTCTAACATGATGACATCTCGTTGACGTAAAAATTCTATAATAGAAAGTTTAATTTATGAATTTCAATCAGTTGAAAATTTATATCAAATTGCAGAGATCTTAACATTATTAGTTTAAGCTCATTGAAGAACCACATAGAAGAGAAACTAAAAGTCCAATTTAAACTTTAAAGTAATAAACTGTAATTTGATTTCTTTTATATGTATATATTACATTAAGTAGTAGAATCAAACAATGATGGAAATACTAAGTTTAAGAGCCAATCTCAACCACGAGAAAACAAAAAGTTGGATTAATATGGAGAGAATAGACCACCACAAGAGGCAAAATGGCATGCTTTATCCATATTTTCATATGAATGTCATGTATATTTGCAAATTTCCCTATATATTTTAAAATTTCCCTATATTTTATATAGACATCCCCTTTGCCCCTCCTTGTCCCCAAAATCGGGAAAAAAATTTGCCGTCCCAGAAACCCGTTCCCCCGTGTCCCACCGTCCCCGTCCCGAAAACTCGGGGTAACCTTGATTTTAATAGATTAGTAAACATGTTGTAGATGGGCATGAACTTGGAAAGGTGAAGGATGAAGGTACAAATGGGGGCACACTTTCATCTCTTTTAGGAGCATCTATATGTCATCCTTCATGAGTTTGAGGAGTGTTGTTTGGGCAGTGGATCACAATCCTCATTGATAGTGGGGCCATTGACAATTTCATTGATGGGGACTTAGTTATTAAGAGAGGCTTGATAGTTGAGGATTTTGAAGGATTTAATGTATTGTTGTTAGTGGATCCACAATTCCATTGACCAAAATAATCCAAGTGAACATAGCCATGGGAGATCATAAGGTATGTGATGAATTCTATGTTGAGGTTTAGGAGAGGCAAGGATGGTTTTGGGTATGTAGTTGCACTCCTTTGGTAAATTTACACAAAAAATATTAGTGCATGGAGCTTAAGTTCAAATCTGAAGGGAAAGATGTGGTGCGTAGAGGAATTTATTGAGAAGCATTGCAAGTGGTAACAATTGAAAGGATGGAAAAGACTTTCCACAAAGGACAAGTTTGGGTGGAAAGCTCTTTGATCATGCCTACAAAGTTATCCTCTAGTAAGAAGAGAATTTATCATGTTGGCTCAAGATATTTTAAATAAGCATCATATAGTGTTTGGTTATTTTTCTTAAGATTACCCCTTGACGAAGAAGTAGCATATTATAGAGTTTGAACCAATCTCTAAGACTATCATGACCACTCCTTACCACTGTTAATGGGTTTTTTCTGCACACCACCAACGCAAAATAAGAGTCCACTGGGTAGAGTCCTATACTCTCTTGAACAAGGGTTGTTGATTGCTATTGGAGCTGATCAAGGGAGAGATCCCCAAGGTTCCTAATGGTCAGGTCTTGACAGTGCTTGGATGTACTCGGTGGTTTTATATGATTTGCTAGTTTTCACAAGGGGATTTACACATTTGTTCTTTGGTAGCAAATACAACTCTTTCTCTCTCCAAAGGTTTTCCTAATCTAACTTCACTTTTTGGAAATAAACTGAAAAAGGGATTAAAGGTTTAGAAAGGTCTACTTTTATCTACTCCTAATGAAAGCCATAATGTTTGACAACTGTAGTTCCAAACTAGATATGCTTCACCAGACGAACTCAACCACACATAACTGTTGCTATCTTTTGGGGTTATAAAAACAAGGTAAGAAAGAGACTATGCGGGCTTACAGTTGCCGACTGAAGGAGTTAGTCGGAAAAATGGATAGCCAGCCATCGGATGGCTTGAAGAAAAGATGGTTTGTGGAGGGCTTGAAATCTAACCTTAGGAGGAAAATGAAGATAGTGCCCCCCACTTCATACGTACATGCCTATAACCGGGCGATGGACTTGGAGAGCGAACAAAAGACCTCCAAGAAGAAAAGAAGCAAGTCCTCTTTTGACGAAGATGATACTTCGGACGATGACAGTGGCAGTGATGGCGAGGCAAAGGGAAAAGTCAGGGCACTCCAAAAGGACATGGAGAGAATGATGAAGGAATTCAAGACCATGAAAGGGGGTACCAGCAAGGGGGAAGTTGACATTTGGTGTATGGATTGCAAGGCGAGCGGCCATACAAAGGGGTCATGTCCCAAAATGGCATTTTGTGACATTTTTCAGATCATGGGCCATTCCACCAAGGAATGCCCATACAACACGAAGGTGAGGAATCAACAAGTGCTATTTACCCAAGAGCAACCATCTACATTGGGGGCAGAGACTAACAATAACGCATCCTCCAGTGGGTATGGAGGCAACCGACGCGGTGGCGGAAGGGGCAATAACAACGCCAACATGGGTCGAATATAATGACTCCAAGGGTCGGTCGATTATCTAGTGCCGAGCTTGCAATCAGTGTGGCCACTTTGCAAGGGACTGTGACAAGGGCGACACCCTGCAGAAGCTCTACCGCTGGTGTGGTCCTGGCAACCACGAGGATGCTAGCTGCCCAAAATCCAGGGTCAACTTGCTCAACATCGAGGGAACGAGAAGTGATGAGGGGGTACTAGCCATCTCATGGTCACAAGCAAAACAAGCGACATGGGCGGGTAAGGAAGAAATAGAGAAGGCGATGAAGACACCAAAAGAAACATGGGAGATGGCTACCACCTTAGGCCGGAGGGAGGTAGAACAACACATTCTGAGACAAATGTTACAATTAGAGGTACCGGTGAAACTCCAGGACCTCCTTCACACCATGCCTCACTTGGGAAGGACACTGTTGGGGAACTTGGCCACGCAGCCAAATACCACACGTACGGATATCCCCAGAGGGTCTACAATGGACCCGATGATACTTACTGTAAATAGCGGAAGGTACTCGACAGTCGTTGTGATGGGCATCCTTGGCACCATCCTAGCAAACACTATAGTGGATGGTGGGTTAGGAGTGAACGTCCTTCCGGAGGCAACGTGGAAAAAACTAGGAAAGCCCACCTTGTGGCCACCAACCTTCAACTTACTGGGTGTAAATCAATAGGGTATCAAACCACTCGGGACGCTGATGGCACAACGGTCATTGTCGGTACACAACCGTTTGTACTCGACTTTGTCGTCATTCCACTAAAGTAGAAAGGCTATGACGCCATACTGGGTAAAGGATGGTTAGTAACAACCAAAGCGAAGCATAATTGGAAAAGGAATACCCTTTCGGTGGAGAATGGAGGGAAATAGTTCACAATTGATCTCGATACCCAGTTGGTGATTGTGGAGATAGCTTCCTCCTCCGAGTTTGACTCCGAAGGAGAAAACGATCAAAGGGATGAAGGAAGGAATAGAATGGAACCGAATAGTGAAGGCGTGCTAAGATTGGGAGAATATGCAGACGATGATGCAGATTCACTAAACAGTCTCTTCCACTGGCAAATAGAGGATTACGAACTCTTCCGACCAGCATGCAATATACTAAGTATTGAGGAAGAGCCGGAAACATTTTCCCCCAAGTACGGTGAATACAAGGAAGAGGAACCTAAGATCATTCGTGCCCACAACGATTGGAATCCTGGGTGGACGACTGCAGCTTTCAAAATCCTTATTCTCCTTATGTACGGGCAAGAGACCGTGGTCCCTGTAGAATTTATGGTTCCAAGCCTTTGGATTGCCATTGAAAACAGACTCGGCGACAAGGAAAGCTTGAGGGAATTGCTGCACAATGAGATTAAGCCAGGAAAATTTCACGAAGTCGGCTATGACGGGGCTATCAAGTTGTGGACTCTTGACGGACTGGAGATAAATGAGGGCATCAACGGGTCCAAATTGAAACCTTACCTGCAGAGGATGGACCTGAGAGAAGGGACACAGCACCCGAGAGGAGAGGATGGAAAGGGATTCGAGCGCTCAAGCAGGCGACCCGAGAGCTCTCCGTAAGGGCGACCAGAGAAGCATCCGGACAGTAAATTGAAAAAATACCTGTATGGCTATGCATGACCGTACGGTGGAAAAAGGGAAAAAAAAGGTTAAAAAATAAAAATAAAATTAAAATTAAAAAAAGAAAAAGAAAGAAAGTGCACCATACGATGCTTGCCGTGCGGTATATAACTGTACGACAACGAAGCCGAAGGAAGAGAAAAAAGTGGCCACTGTACGGTGACCAAGGCAGACGCTCGTGGGTAGAAAACAAAGAGGTCGTACGGCTCATAAAGCCACAGACCCCCACCGTACGGAGAAGAGAGGTGACGCCCACAGGATTCACGACAGGGCTCGGACCGTACGGTCACACAGCATATAAACACATCGTACGGTGTACGACAAAGGCAATGATTTTAGTGAATGCACGTTGAGCCAGAGGATATCCAAGTTACCATACAACATCAGAGAGGGCATGCAAGGGAGAAGCAGGAGCTGCCGTACGGCATACAAAACGTTAAAACATAAGTCTGTACGGTTTAAAGTACAACCTCGAGTTTTGTGAAGACTATTTTTACAGTTCATACGACAGAGAAAAGGGAAAATAAATAAGAACAAGGACTGGCAGCAGGGAGGAGAAGGTTTAAAAAAAAAAAATGACGACAAATAAAAACAGTTTACAGTGAATAATGTATGGTACCAAAGGGAAGGGCATAAGAAGGTAGTAAGGAAAACATAAGCAGTTGCCAGAAAGAGTATGGGATCAGAAGAAACTCACGAAAATGGTGTGCCCCAGGACCGTGCGGGGGCGCTGCCCCTCGACCCTACTGGGGGTGTTGCCCCCTAGATCCCTAGTCAGTTCAGTTATCAGCCTTTGGGGAGCGTGACCAATTGATGAGACCCGGAGCTGCTGCAGGCATGGAGTGTCTGCATGCCGGAGGTGGAGAGAGCACTGGAGCAAGCCTTTCGAGAGGGGTACTACGCTTTGAGGCACTTGGAGTACGTGTGTGCTGGACGTGAGGCTGTCTTGGTGGATGCATAGAGAGCTCGGGAGGAGCTGACCACCTGATTAAAGGCAGTAGTGCGACACTTGGCTCAGCGTACCCCAGAGTTGGAAGCGGAGAAGGGGGCACGAGTGGCTATCAAGGTTAGATTGGCTCGAAAGACAATATTGTTTGAACAAGAGTTAGCGGATGCTATAGTTGAAAAGTATGTTTTGGAGACAAGTTTGGTGCAGGCACGGGAGGAATGTGATGTGATTGTGATGTGACGGAAAAGACCTACTCGAAGCAGCATTGATGGGGAGGGCGACGCTTCAGCTTTTTCAAGGACACCCCTCCGCCCCTTCTTCTCAATGATTTTCTTATTCTATGTAGTGTATTTCATCTCGCTTTTGTTGTGAGTCGCCGGAGACGACTTTGTTTTTTGGGGGATGATGTTGTCGGGATAATTGTATGTACAGGTTATTATATTAATAAAGTATTATGTTAGCCTCGGTCGTTAGTGATTGAGAGGTTAGACAGTTACGTCACGACGTTTCGGTCATGGCCCTTTGGGTAGTTTATATACCCTCTTGGAGGATGGACACGGGAGATATTATTGTATTATCCTTATGATGTAAATGTACTTGCCAGTCTGGAATAATTAATGAAAGCATCTATTGTTCTTTGATATATTCTGTATTTATTATATTTCCTATACTATGTCTGCAATATTAAGTTTACCCTAGCGGGAAAACACTAGGCAAAGGAAGCAGGAAATGGGAAAAGCCCCACAAGTATTCGAAACACAAGGAAGCCCAAAGAAAAGAGAAAGACAAATATTTGAAGCCACCTCAACGCTAGAAGTCTTGAATAGGAGCAAGACACCTAGTAACACAAAAGCTGCAAAAGGTTCCCCAGCACAACTGAGGAACAACCAGGTTGCTTTGCCAACCGCATCCTGACAAACCCCAACGTCTGTATCACCCTTGAAAACAATAGCTCCACCACATCCAAAAACAGTATGGGCAGGTCAACACTCTGATCAGCTATAAGCCAATGGGAAAGGGCAGGAAAAACCACCAGCAAAGGAGCGGCCATTTCAGCACTGCCTCCAACACTGTACCCAACAGCCTCTGGGTCTACATTATCATCACCTTCTTCTTCTACATCCCCTCTCACAAAGCCTTGCCCTCTTGAAACCCTAGCACCTCCTTGTTTCCCGCTCCTCTTTAAAAATTCTTGTTAGCTTAGTTCATCTTGTTACAAGCATGGATAAACTACATTTGATTTATATCATACGTCATTGGCAAAAATTTGCTTCTTTTCTTTTCTGATAAATGCTTCCTAGGTTTACATCGATTTTACTCCTGCAGTGATCAGAATCTGGGAATAGCATTTCTTATTACCTTCTTCACTAACTAATATGTTTTTATATTTGAGTTTTATAGAATGTTTCTTGAGTTCACATTTGAACTCATTTTCTTAGTTACTTAGCATAGCATGTTGATTCTGCTGATCAAATGTGATAGTGTTTGACCTTGTGCCATTGGAATTTTACCTTCATGCTAACAAATTCTACAATGAGATGAATAATGGGAAACAAATGCAAATTTTCTTCCTTGTATTCATCTTGCATGTTTTTTACACTTGGCATGTGAGTTAAACATGTTAGATCAGTTTGTTCATTTTTGTCCATGTGAAGGCTTTACGGTGGTGGATTTGTGTATGAATTCATATTGAACTCAGGCCCAAGGGCAATGACCTGAAAATATTTAATGTGTTGGGGACTCTGTAGGTGTTCTAGGAATGTTATCTTAACTATGGCGTTGAGCTCTTTCTTGTCTTATAGCTTTTCCTTGTCCACAGAACTTACATTTTCCTTTCAAGAACTGTAAGAAAGGAAAGGGTTTATAAAGATTATTATGTAAGCAAATGGATAATTTGGTAAAAATATGTTAAGAGGATTGTGACACCTGTAACGTGATTCTTCAGTCTTGGTAGTTGGATCTTAGAACTATTGAATAAGAGGAATCATAAAGCTTCAATGACTACAAAATATTTTCTGCAAGAATCATCATTTGAACATTATAGCAATTAAGGCTTGGTAATATAGGTAGCATAATTTTGATAATAATTATGAGATGTCAACGTTTGTCTCTTTCTCAAACATTTTTGTTAATTTACAGGTGCTTGAGTTCCAGTTGAAACTACTTCAGGATATTTCGAAGGAAACTATTGGTACTGTTTTACTAGCCTGTGATATCATAATGAATGTTCTTTTGAAGGTAACTTTCTTGAACTCATGATAGTTATAAGTATTAAACTTATGATTTTGTGCAAAATTTGGTGTGACAAGATTAACTCTGAATCATTTTTTGATTTCCTTTCTGTAGAGAGATGATATACAGGCTCAACTAAGGGTTGATGACTTTGTATCAGTTTTACCAGCTTTGGCAGCTTGGACAGGTCTTCTCTTTATTGCTGAAAACTATACTTGAATTTATTGCTTCTTATATGCCTTGTAGACCTATCAAATGTAGAAATGGTGCTCATTTTTTTGAGATAGTATTCAGGTATTAATTTATTTATTAGTTTACTACTTATTGACTTTACTTTTCAAGTTTTTAAGAGTATATAAATGTTGTTTTATCAAAATGCTCCTATGTTGATTGATTTGAGCAATACAGAGAACTGCAATATACATTGTCCTAGATTTTCCATGCTTTGCGCTGTTTTATAGGGTGATAAATTTGCTAATCACAGCTGATTGAAAATATAACTATAGAACTTACACAATTTGTATGTTCAGAAAACAACTAGCACAAAATATAGAAAATACTTGAACTGAAAAAACTCTACACAATCTAATCCAGAAGCTGTTGTCTTATAAATGGATTGTGGAAATCTCATAGATTTGATGAATTTATAGTACTAAAAAAAAGCACTACAAACTATCTTAATACATCTATCTAGGAAATGCCAAGAGATATCAATTTGCAGCTATTTTATTTAAAAAATATATTATTTTACCTAGAAGCTATTTGTTTATTATACATATGGAATATAAATTTTATGCTGATTTTTTGATAAATATCAAGTTTATTATAAATTGTAATATTTTGACAGGCTGTTAAATTTAAGGTAGAAGGCAATAGTTTTTTTGGACACACTGAGACACTCCACCTCTTGCTACAATTGTGGAATTCCTCTTTGCATTGATAAAGTGAAGATATCAGGATGGAAGATTCAAAGCATATAAATCAATCTCTCATTAATGAGAATAGTACTCTCTATTTAATAAATTAATTTAACCATTCAATAAGGTAGCTTATGAGACCGTTTGATTTTGATGATGACCATATGTGTTTCTCTAGACGAGTTTATGAATGCCATATATTAGTTGAACATTGTCTGTAGTGTGTTGAATTTCTCTATTCCATGACTATTATTATCACTCTTATTGAACCCCACTTCTTACTATTCCCTTCTTTTTTGTTCTCCCCATTTGTGTTCTTTTGTATCCTGATTTTATCTTCTCCAATAATGTTATTTCTTGCAAATCGTGTTTGAATTCCTCCTATTTATCTCCATTCTGTGCCCATCCATTTCTCCCTGTTTCCTCTCCCATAAATTGTTTGAAGGCATGGTGGCATGATTTAATGGCTATATCTAATAGTTGTATGTAAAGAATAAAAGAGGTTTTATTATAATTGAGAGATTAATATTGTGTTTGTGGCTAATATGCGCACATGATTAAACAAGGGTCAAATGTTATGCATGCATGCTTTTGGGGATATGCATGTACTTAGTAATTGCAATCACTAGGTGAGGTAGGTGCATGCCATTATTTATAACAAGGTGGGTAATATTATTAGGACACTGCCACAGGAGATTATAAAAGAGTTATCCTTTATTCTATTTTGTAGGGTTGCAAGGAGGTGTAGGCAAAGGTGGGGTAACTGTGTTTAAGCTACCTCTTTGCCCACCATGGTGCATAACATGTTAATGGAGCTCCATGTTGTGTTTGATCCTTTATTTTCTATTTTCTCATGTTAATGTTGTTGCATGGATGCATAAGATAATTGATCCTGTGATATATTATGATTATCTCCTTAGCTCAATAATTTCACAAATTGAGGTCTCTAGAGTCTAAACCCACTGTGCACTTAAGGGAAGCCACTGCTTTTGGGAGTTGAAATTTTGCCGCATGAACGGTCTCTCTAGATGCTAGCCAAGGTCTTTAAGTGCACTTCCAAAATAGGCTTAGTTTTTGGTTCTGTTACCCATCACAGAATTCATCTAGTGCTAAAGATGGTTGCGGAGGTCAAGATTTGGAAAGTTTGGAGAGAGAGCATGTGCAGATTTTAGATTTGTGGCATGAAATTTTAATCACTGAATGAATTTTGCAAAGAGAATGGGACTTTTTGGTTTGTTAGGTTTTGTTTAATCTGTGGGAGATTGTATATTTCTTTAACTCAATTCGGATCTTTGCATGGTATTTGCAAGTGGATATGGAAATACTTAAATTTGCAGATATTTTTTCAGCATTTTATCTTTCCAGGGTAATTTGAAGCATTTCTGTATGCAGACTATATGGAAAACAATATTTGTAATGTTTAATAGGTAGCTGGTTGTTTGCTTGACTTTAAGTTTTTATTGATATTGTATTTGGTAGTGCCTATGTTGCTTATGGTGCCCATTTTGTTGTTTCAATTCTAGTTATTTGTCTAGATATATGCAGACTTTTATTTGGAGCATTGTACTGCCAAGGAGATTTTGGTTGAACATGGAAACATTCGTATCTCTCTTATGGTACTGATACAAAGTGCCTATTAATAGGGAAGCAATAAAGCATACTACCAAGTTTGCATGGACATGAGCATAATCAAAGCAATAGTAAGGGGGTGGTACTTAATTTTGTTGCAAGGATCAACATAATTATAAGTCAGGTAAGTATTTTACGATACTTACAAGCAGCTTTATAGTGTGCTAAAGTAACCAGGTCAAGAAATTTGATTCCTATGTGAAATGTCCCTTCGTTAAGTAGTTCAGACTATAACAGAGGTTGGCCTATAATTAGGGGTCCTCATAGGTCAATGGAGTGGTTAGGAGACCCAGCAAGAGGTTGTGGAGCTTAGCAGGGAGGTTTATATGCCATTTTTGACTGTTTGGAACAAATCTCTTATTTTTTAGGAGGGGTTCCTATTTTCTAGAGATTGGCTGGGAGTTGACCAGAATGCACCATAAGACAACAGGGATCATTTTGGAGGCTTTGGTTGTAATTCCTATTTTTAGGGAGGACACCTAATTTTTAGGAGGGTACTGTCAGTTCGCCTACTATATTGGGATGACACGTGCATCATCGGGATGGCACGTGCATTATCAGTTTTCAGTTTGGGATTGTCAAGTGATGGGGTTTGAATAAAAGTTAAGCATTAAATTAGTGACTTCAATATTTCATAAAATAAAATAAAGTGATTAATAATGTCACTTTATAATGAAATATTAAAGTAATAAAAGGATGACATGGCCTAGGGAGATAATGTTTTAAAAAGGCAGCCATTGAGGGGTATTAACACATGAATAAAAAATAAACTTAAATAAAGTGGAAACCCTAAAAGGGTCAATTAGGGTTTGAAGTCAATAAAGTAACATGAGGAGACATCATTTCATTATTATGAGATCAATTTCAGAATTCTTTCATATAGCAGCTCTTGCCAGGTATTTTCTGAGGACAAAAACCCTTGGAGAATTGTGAATTGGACAAAAACCCAGTTGACCATTGAGGGGAATCTATATAGGGTTTTCATTTGTGCTACAGTGGATGATTTACAAGTAGATTTCACATGTTTTCTTATAGCAATAAGGTTTTTAGGGTTTGGTGACATCAAATCAAAATTATTTAATAAATAAGGATGTCACTTGGAGATCGATTGGGCATTGTTTGATAATATTTTGGCATCATTTTGGTATGGGCTTGATGAGGGTTTTGTGACCAGATCATAAATTCATATTGCAAGCTTAAAAGTCAAAATTTTGCACAAGCAAAAAAAAAGTTCAAGAAAAACTCAAACAAATTCCTTTATTCGCTCGTCAAAGACAATTTCGAAAACAAAAACAATCCGGAATCAGATTTTGTTGGGGATCTTTTAGTGGTATTAGAGCCAAAATTTTGCCAACCTATGGAGATTACTTACAAAATGGAGGAAAGAGAAATTGAGGAAATGGAAGATGAAATTGCAGTTTCTACAATTGCTAGATGTTATGACAGATATCAAAGAATGAAGGATGATCTAACATTTCAAGAATATCAATGTCTATCAAGGTTTGGCTATACCTAAAACCTATGAGTGAGAAGGTTATCAAATTTTGATGAGAACTTAAGTGAAGTTCAGGAGCTCAAAGCTATGGAATCTTTTGACAAGTACTACATTGGAAGAAGGAAAGAAGATTTGCTTCAGCCTATCCATATTCATGATAAAGACGAAATTGAGTCATGTGAAAGCCCTAGGATGGATGAAGGTGTTGTCATTCATAAGGTTCTTGAAGTTGAAGACACCATAATGGATCTACCACTTGCTGCATATGCAAAGGAAAGACAAGAAGATTTGTGATCATTTGATTTGCATCCTAAGGAAAACAAAAATCAGTTAGTTTATGATAGCCCTATGGTGGAAGAAGAGAACAAAGGTGTGTATCAACCTATTTGTGAGGGTAAGAAGAGAAAAATTCTGTCAGCATGTGAAGACTTTGAGGAAAAAGAGTCACATTGTTTTCATATTGAGCATGTAAACAAAGACATTAGGGATCAGCCGCTTGAGAAGTAGTCTCTATGTACCTTGACATCATGTCCATTGGTTGGTGGAACAACTTGTGGATTCCTGATTGTCAAGAAACATGAACGAAAGATCATAATTCCAAGCTCTGTACATGGGATGGAAGCATATAATAAGTTTGACTTCCATAATTTTGTACACATGTTCACAATAAAAGAGCATTTGATGAAGATATTTGAGATTTATTGTATCGAAGAGCTGCTCATAGAGACTAGGAGGTTGCCAAATGGGAAGATACTCCACTTTGACAATGTGTGGTTTGTTATGAACCTTACACCTTGGACTTGGAGGGAATTTGAAAGAAGATAAGCCATAGAGACGGAAACATCGAGCAGGTTTGGGACACCTAAACAAGCAAAGGAGACATATGACGTTCAACTCGCTACTCCTAAACCAACACTTGTTGAGGAGTTACCCACCATGAAGAGAGAAGCACAGAACAACAACTAAGGCATCTTGGAAAGGTATGATCAATACAAGTTTTTTTGAGTTTGAATAGCAATATAGTGTCCTTGTGTGAGTTTGAATCCAGTAAAGATTGTGGAGATAATGATCCTAGTCATGTTGAGTGGGAAGTTAAATATGGGAGGGATGTGCCTGTTTTGACAATAAAAACCAAGAAGCATTGAGATTTACAGACCTTGGATGAAAGGTATGCTAGTGGTTTTGGTCATGAGTTTATTGAGTCACCTCACTTGGTGAGTCATTTTGAGGCTCAAAACAAATTTGCTAAGGAAGAATGTGTGGATGTTGAACATACATGGGAAGAGCTTCTTGAGGTAAGTAAACAAAATTACCGTTTTGTGTGAGAACAAGAGAAGAGATATGATTCAGAAAATGCAGTATGTGTATCTAGTTTGTATAATTTTTCTAGAGAATCCTGTAAGGGGTCAAGGCAATGATAAAATTGTTGATGATGCTCATAGTGGACCAACCACTCATGAGCTATCTTTGATTAGCAATGAGGGCATCTACACTATATCTTTGGATTTGTTACCTATCTCTTATGATATGGCGGCTATGTACTTATTGAATGGTGACTTAATCTCCCTTAATCCCTTAGTGGTGAGTAGCTCTTCTATTTGGATTTCCATTGCTTTTTTAGTGATGGCATGGTCAACATCAGTTATTTAGTGGCACTAGAGTGTGTAGGGACATACCTACTTGTTGAATAGTGAGTATGAGATGGATTTCTTTGGATTGCATTCGTATATTGATTCCTATGACATCATTCATGTCGCTGCACTAAGTTATAACAACAATATTGGGGGGCCATTTGTGTTGTTTTTTTGGAATGAGAGTTCATTTTCACCATTTCTTTTTGGTCTACTTTCATAGATGGATGATTCATGGTAACTTGAGGAGATGTTTTTTCATCTCATACAATACGGTTGATGGATTGGTTCGGGATCTAGGTATTGCCAAGGTTGATGGATTGTTTCTTATGGATCTTGATGAGTTACTTCACAACTTCTAGCATAATGTTGTTATTATCAGAGTAGCGCATCGGATTGGTGGAACAACATTCCTGAGGTTAATATGAGATCAAGGAATCTTGGTTTCGGCGTGCAGGTGCAGATTGCTTGAGGGCAAACAATCTCAGGGAAGGGAGGATTGTAATATCCCTTAGGTAGTTCAAACTACAACATGCCTATAATCAGGGGTTCTTGTAGGTCAACAGAGTGGTTAGGGGACCCAACTAGGGGTTGTGGAGCTTAGCCGGGAGCTTTATAAATTGTTTTGGACAGCTTGGGATATTTTTTTTTAGGAGGGGTTCTTATTTTTTAGAGATTGACTGGGAGTCTATCGGAATGCATCAGGAGACCTTAGGGATCATTCTAGAAGCTTTGGTTATGTTAGCCGGAAAGACTACTTTATGTTATGTCATGTATTAGTTATGTGGTCTTGACGGGAATTAGTTATTACCGAAGGGCAATTGGGTTGGGTGGTGATGTTTGGTCACACCCCTTCTAGTAGATAAATATGTACCACCTACGGGTGAAGGAAGGATGATGGTGTGAATATACTCATACGTTGGGATGATTAATGAAAACATCTATTGTTCTCTAATATATTTTGTGTTTATTACATTTCTTGTACTATGTCTATGCAATATTAAGTTTACCCTAGTGGGAAAACATTTGGTGCTGTTGCCAAACGAATTTGGCAAGTGTTGGAATGAGTGGATGAATGAGAATACCATTTGAGGAGAATATCAATGTGAGGACGAATGAGGATGGAATCACAAAACTTTTTGGAGAGCATGCTCTGGCAATCAATGATTGAATAGAATTGATGCCCAATCTTTTAAATAAGGATAGGAATAAAAATGAACAACTGAATGTCTTGGAGGCTATGATCAAGCCCTAATCTTTGCCCAACAAGTCAAACGTCGATGACGGTTCAGACATCTCGCCAAGGGACAACCAGCCGACGGGTTAATCGAAGGGGACCATGGAGATGGTACCGAAGGTAACTATGGGGGTGTCACGGGAGGTGTAACAACTGAATGAGACAATTACCGTACAAGAGAACAACGATGGGTAAGAAGTAATGAAGAATTGTTGGAGGAAACACGACAAAGGATGAATCTGATTGAGGGAACACGGGAACAATTCCAAAACTTGTCCATCTTGCCACGAGTAGAGGGAGCAGGAAGCCAAAGTGACGAAGGATCTAGTGCGGTTGGAGGTGCCGAAGGGGCACGAGTGCTGGATAGCCAAGGCACACTGTTTGATCCTCGTATGCCGAACGTAGGAAGACAATTTGGTAGTTGGAACGTGGTATCCACTGTATTGCAGTTTAACTCGAGTGGGAAGACACAAACCCCACCTCTCCAACCCCAAGGGGCACAGCCGGTACAACAACCGGTAGCCATGGCCTCGAATAAGAAGAAACTGCCCAAGTTCATGGTCTCGGTGAAGGAGGATCCTGTTCGCCATTGCCGAACGTGTGAAACCATATGGACTGCGAACGGAGTCACAGACCAGGACGAGTGGGCTAGACAGTTCCCTGGCACATTGAGGGAAGGGGCCATCGACTGGTACTCTGGTGTGGATAAAACTAGTTTGACAACATGGGCCATAGTGAAGAAGGCTTCCCAGACATAATTTCAGTTGCTAAGAGATGACAATGAGAGCCTTGCCGAAATTTACAATACAAAACAAACAAAGAACAAGTCGGTTCGGACCTACGGGCGGTGACTAAAGGAACTCATTGGAAAAATGGAATCTGCCCCAGCTGATGAACTCAAAAAACGATGGTTCGTGGAAGGACAAAAAACTTCCCTCCGCAAGAAAATGAAAATCGTACCACCGACATTGTACAACGATGCATATAACCATGTGATGGATTTGGAGAGTGAATGCAAGACCTCCAAGAAACTAAGTCCTTCGATGATGAATTTGAGGTGGAAAGTAGCGAGGGAGAATCAAGTAAGAAAGTGCATGCTTTATAGAAAGACCTTGAGAGGATGATGAAAGAATTTAAGACATCCAAGGGAGGCTCAAGCAAAACCGAGGAAGATACTATGTGGCGTACAGACTACAAAGAAGCGGGACACACCAAAGGTTCTTGTCTGAAGAAATCCTTTTGCGACATTTGCCAGATTGCGAGACATTCCACCAAAGAATGTCCCTACAATTTGAGGGCCAGGAATCAACAAGTGTTGTTTACGTAAGAGAAACCCTGCACATCTAGAACCGACTACCAACAAAATACTGCATCATCCGACGGCTATAGAAATAACCGACGGGGAGGCAGAGGGAATGATGATAACAATAATAACCACCCTCGGATCTAGTTTGATGTGAAGGGGAGACCAATGGTACAATGCAAAAATTGCAACCAATGGGGACACTTTGCCCGAGATTGCTAGAAGGAGGCTCCTGCTCCACAAAAATTGTGTCGGTGGTGCGGACCGGGGGACCACAAAGAAGCCAACTGCCCGAAGCTCGGCTGCAACCTCCTTGACGTGGAGAGAGGGGGAGAAAAGGAGATCTTGGCAATGACACGAGCACAAAAGGCCACGGAGAAACAAAGAGTACTTGAGGCGAAGGCCGAGATTGAGAGGGAAATGCATGACCGAAGAGACTCCACAGATACCTCTGGCACTTTTACCCAAGCCATGGAAAAACAAAACATCTTGAGGCAGATGATGCAATTGGAGATACCGATAAAGGTCAAGGACTTGCTCGAAATGATGCCACATCTAAAGACAACCCTATTTTTAGGACAAAACATCCGAATCGGTACATTTGAATGGGCAGAGGTTCTTGGCGGCTCCGCAGCGGACCCCATGACGCTGGCTATAAACAATGGGCAAAATCCTGCAGTAGTAGAGATAGGTATCTTGGGTACCATTCTCACTAACACAATTGTCGATGGTGGATCAGGGGTGAATGTTCTACCCAAAGAAACTTGGAAGAGTCTGGGGAAACTGACAATGTGGCCGCCGACCTTCAACTTACTGGGGGCTGACCAACATGACATCAAACCCCTCAGAACCTTGATGGCACAAAAAGTAACCATCGAGACACAACCATTCATCTTGGACTTCGTAGTAATTCCGCTAAAGCAGAAAGGGTACGACGCCATCCTAGGGAGAGGGTGGCTGGTGGCTGCAAAAGCAAATCACAACAGGAAAAGAAACATATTATCATTTGAGAAAGAAGGTAGAAATTTTGTCGTCGACCTCACCATGCAAATGGTAGGGGAGGAAATGACATCCTCCTCAGACTCGGAATCGGATGAAGGAGGAGACGAAGGGAAAGAGAGCATGGAACCCAATGAGGAAGGGGTACTAAAATTGGAGAATGATACAGACTCAATGAATTGTCTCTTCCACTGGCAAATGGAGGACTGCAAACCCTTCTGACCAACATAAAATGTACTAAGTGACAGTCCCGACCAGTGCTGAGTGGGGAGGGGTGAATCAGCACCTCTAAATTTTTTTCTCTTAACTCTGGTAAAGTATACTTATAACTGTGAGCCAGACAGATTCAAACATATAATAATAGTAAGCAAACAATCACACAGTGACCCCAGATTTATCACGTGGAAACCCGATCAGGGTGAAAACCACAGTGTGAGGAGACCTCACAAATTTTGTACTCTTCTGGAGTATGCCCTATTAGGAGCCTTCCCGGTTAAAGGATCAAAATGCATTGTTAGATGCGACTCGGTTAAGGGATTTGTTACAATAAGGTTAGTTAGTGCTTGCCTGGTTAGAGGACTTTGAACACCTTGAAAGATGTCACCTGGTTAAGGGATTTGATACAAGGGACCTATTAGAGTCCATCCAAATACTGGGATTTTAACTATTGTAATTGCTGGAAAACAATAGAAAGATTGACCTTTTACAAATGGCTTTTCATAGCCTGATAAGATCTCTGTTTGTGCTCAACTAGGAAGCATCACCGGTCACCGCAAGTATGTTCTCCTCTACTGTTGTGCTTCTCTACACAATCTTCTTTCTCTCTTCTTCAAACTTTTTTTTACCCTGGCTTCTACAGCTTATAGGTTCACTCTTTTTCTTGGCAGAATGAAGGCAACTCATATCCTCAACAAGCATAAGAATATATAGAGTTCATGCCCTAATTGCGCCTCTCATGCATGACCTAATTTTAGATCCCTTTCGAATACATCACTCAGTAGAGTACCAGTTTACTGAGGAAACATCCGGTGCATGCCCTTGCATTATCAGTTCCGTAAAGAAAACAATAGATGTGTGTCAAGCATCTTTCCTTTACAAGAGATAACGCTTTGTTTTAAAGCCACATATTCTGGCTTTAAAACCTTCAGACGCGCCTCAAACCGATCACCAAGTTAACTCAAAGACATCTGGATTTACTGCAATAAATCCTGGTCAAAGAGTTAGTTCAAACAAATAGTTGGCTCTAACTTCCTCGGTGCATACCGGAGTCATTACTAGATCGGTTGAGAACCTCATGTTGGGAACAGGTAAGAGTCTTTAACCTTTCACCGTCCCTTCCTCGGCTTACCGGTTGTGTTGTAGACACTTGTTTGTACTCTTACTTTTTCTGTACTTATCTTACACCGGTCATGATCTGGTCCTCGGTTGACGGTTGAATCCTCTATTGTCTTTATTGTAAACAATACCTGGTTGCACTTCTTTCTTGTATGTGGACACCAGTTGCCAAGCCGGCCTTTGTTCATACAGATTTCTTTGGATCTTTACACTTTAGAGAGATGACATCTCTATCCTCTTTTGCCAATCAATGACAACACTTGTACCGGTAGTAAGCTTACCAGTTACCATTCCTTTTAATGCCAACAATCTCCCCCTTTGGCATTGATGGCAAAACCTTGATGGTAATCATAAGTTTGCCTCTTTGTTCCGCTATTACTTCCTTTAGCTTCTTCCGGTTGTCTACCGGTTTATTGCCAAACACTCCCCCTTTTTGACAATAATGCCAAAGCCTTAGTCATAAAAACTTCCTTTTCTAATCTGCTCCCCCTACGAGCAACAGTCCTTTTCATCAGTCCAGAAAAGATGAGGTGTAACCCTTTGTTGAAGCATAATGAACTGATGATCACCTTGGTAGGTTTACTGAAGATCTTGAAGGGGTATCACCCCAAGTTTACCTCTGAGATACTCAAAAGGTCTTTTTGGTAATGGCTCTGTAAAGATATCAGCAATTTGTTCTGTGGTGGGAACATACTGCAATCTCACCTTCTTGTCTTGTACCAACTCTCTTAAGTAATGATACTTGATGGCAATGTGCTTTGTCTTGGAGTGCATAACAGGGTTCTTGGATATGTTAATTGCACTGGTGCTATCACAATAGATAGCTATTGGTTCAGGTATTTGTTCTTTGATTCCTTCCAATAGTTGTTTGATCCAGATTACTTGTGTACAATTGATTGCTGCAGCAACATATTCAGCCTCTGCAGTAGATTGTGAAATACAATTCTGTTTCTTACTTGTCCAAGAAACAATTCTTCCACCGAGAAAGAATGCACCACCACTTGTTCTCTTTTTGTCATCAATGTTGCCAGCCCAGTCTGCATCAGTGTATAGTTTCACTTCAAATCCTTCCTTGTGTGGAAACCACAAACCATATTCCTCAGTTCCCTTTAGATACCTGAAGATTCTCTTCATTGCTATCAGATGTGTCTCTTTGGGATTAGCAGAGAATCTTGCGACTATGCCAACTGCATGTGCAATGTCCGGTCTACTGTGAACAACATACTGCAGTTTTTCTATCATGGACCGATACATTGTTTCATTCACTTTTTTTGCATCATCCTCCTTTGATAACTTGAGGTTAGTTATCATTGGGGTTCCAACCGGTTTAGATTCTTCATGTCCAAAAGTCTTAAGAATTTCTTTTATATACTTGGACTGAGAGATAAAAATACCTTCTTTTAGCTGATGGACCTGTAGTCCAATGAAGAATTTTATGGCGCCTATCATAGACTTCTGAAATTCTTTCTTCATCTCTTCAGTGAAGGCTTTGCTCATCTTGTCATCTCCTCTAAAGATGATGTCATCCTTGAAGATCTCAGCAATCAGATTTCCATCTTTTCTAGTCTTGAGATACATGTTGCTATTGTCCCTAGTTCTTGTGAATCCTATGGTTAGAAGGTATGAATGCAACCTCTCATACCAAGCCCTTGGAGCTTACTTAAGCCCATGAAGAACCTTTTTCAGCTTACAGAGCATACCACCATCTTGTGTAGATGTGAAGCCTTCCCGTTTGTTCAATGTAGACTTCTTCCAGTATTCCGTTCAGGAATGCAGACTTGACATCCAATTGATACACTTTGAATCTTTTGTGAGCAGCATATGCGAGAAGAATTCTCACTCCTTCCAATTTGGCCACCGGTGCAAAAGTTTCTCCATAGTCCAGTCTAGCTTCCTAGGCATACCCTTTGCAAACCAGTCTTGCCTTATTTCTTATTACTCTCCCATCCTCATTCAACTTGTTCCTGTAGAACCATTTGGTCCCTATGACATTCGTATCCTTTGGTCTTGGCACAAGCTCCCACGTATCATTCTTTTCAATTTGCTCAATTTCTTCCTCGATGGCCTTGACCCAATTTTCATCTTCTAGAGCTTCCATTGTGGATTTGGGCCCTATACAGAAAAGTAAATAGAGATTCTCTTTGGCCTTTTTCTTGGTTAAGACATTTGCATGTTTGTCACCAATTATGTTGTCAGTGGAATGATATGTGACATACCTTGGGAGAACTGGTCTCTGTTCTCGGTCTAGTTCTTCCGGTTGAGCAATTTCTTCATCATGGTTCTGAGCATCTTCTGCTCACCATTCTGTACTTTAGATACAGTCTCCTCCACCAGATGTCTGCTCATATGGTGTTCTCTTTCATCTTCAGGTTCAGCTTCATTGCACTCAAAGGCATTTCCTTCATTTAGGCTTTCAAGACTGTTATCATCATCATGACCGGTCTTCTTAATCGGTTCTGAAGATTCATCAACTTTTATATTGATGCTTTCAATTATTTTGCCTGTTATCTTGTTCAAACACTGATAGGGCTTACTTTTGGTAGAGTATCCCAAAAATGTTCCTTCATCGCTCTTGGGATCAAACTTCCTATTGTACATATCTCTTTTGATGTAACATTTACTGCCAAAGATTTTGAAGTAACCTACACTAGGAGTATGCTTGAACCATAGTTCATAAGGAGTCTTACCGGTTCCCTTTTTGACTTGAACTCGGTTCAGTGTGTAGACAGCAGTATTGACGGCTTCTCTCTAGAAGTGATGACAGGGTTCCTTCTGAATCAACAAGGTTCTTGCACAGTCAATCAGCTTCCTATTTCTTCTTTCTGCTACTCCATTTTGCTGAGGAGTCCTTGGTGCAAAAACTGTCTCTTTATTCCATGTTCCTCACAGTAATGAGTGAACTCCTGAGAGGTGTACTCACCTCCTTTATCTGACCTCAGGCACTTCAAGCTTTTACCGGTTTCCTTTTCCACCCTAGCCTTCTAGATTTTTAACATGTGGAAGGCCTCTGATTTCTCCCTAAGAAAGAGTGTCCACATCATTCTTGAGAAATCATCTACAAAGAGCATGAAGTACCGGTCTCCATAATAGCTCTTTGTCTTCATTGGTCCACACAAATCTGTGTGCACAAGATCTAGAACATTTTCAGCAGAAAAAGACTTACTTTTGAAACTTGTTCTTGTCAGTTTTCCTAACTGACAATCTTTACAAACACTTCTGATGGGTTTTGTAATCTCAAGGAGTCATCTGACCGATTTCTTTTTGCTCGCTTTGACAATACTGTCAAAGTTTATGTGGCAGAGTCTCTTGTGCCATAGCCAACTATTGTCTTCTTGGAGATAAGACAGATTTTGCTTGATTCTCCTTTGATTGAAGCTATTAGACAAGCTCCTTCCATTGAGTCTAGGTAGAACAGATTACCTTTGCTCTGTCTACCGGTTGCAACATGGGTTCCAGACTTATTTTTGACTATGCAGGAACCTTGTCCAAATTCCAACAAGAATCCTTTGTTATTCAGTTGTGCAACGCTCATTAAATTGTACTTGAGTCCTTCAACCCAGTATAGATCTTCACAGACAACACTGTTGCAGAGTGCAATAGAACCTTTTCCTTTAATGGCACAGGGAACATTATTTCCAAAGGTTAGTGATCCGCTGTCATTGAGCACCAAGTTGATAAATTTGTTTTTGTCACCAGTCATGTGGTGAGTGCAGCCCCTGTCAATGATCTAATCATCATGTTGATGAGATCTTGATATAAGTGCTACTTCACTTACCACTGGGCTCTCCTCTTTTATTGCAACAAATGCAATTTCTAGATCCTCAGAGTCTTCAGACTCATTGTCTGTGACTCTTTCCTCTGCAAGATAACATTCCTTCTTTGCTTTGCTCTTGAACCGGTCTCTCTTATCTTTGTGTTCATTATCAGGACATCTTGCAGTAATGTGTCCTATCTTGTTGCAAGAGAAGCATTTCAAAGGAATTTTTCGTTTGTACTTCCCTTTCCCTCTGGGGAATCTTCTAGCGATGAGTGCTTCAAACTCATCTTGCTCCATCTCTTCAGAGAGCAAATTCTCAACAAGATCACCAAGCTTACCGGTAGAGTAGTTACCGGTTTCTCTTCCCTTTTTGGTGGAAGAGATATTGAAAGAAGACCTAAATGCCGCTTCCTAAATGGGTAAGCTATTATCAAAATTACTTAATTCAAAGGCAGCCAGCTTACCAATTAGGGAGTTTAGGGTGACTTGATCTTTGGTCACCGATCTGAGCTCTTGAATAACAGAGATCTTAATGACATGTTGAGGTCTGAGAGTTCTCAGTATTTTGCTAACCACCTCCTCTTCACTAAGCTTTCCTCTAGCGCTTCTGATGGAGTTGATCACTTCTTTGATCCGGTTGCTGTATTGCTCGATGTCTTCTCCTTCATTCATCCTCATGTCATCATACTTTCCTCTGAAGCTTTCGACCTTGGCTCTTTGAACATTTGGGTCTCCTCCATATACCACTTGCAACTTTTCTCACATCTTGAAGGCAGATTGTCGATGTTCTATCTCAGCATAGACATGATCCGGTAGTATGCTAGCTATCATATCCATAGCTGCCATGTGCTCAGGCTTGATCTTCTGTTCATTAGGTGTTAGGATGCCGGAGGGTTCATTATAATCAATGGTAACATGATTCCAGTATTGATCTCCGATGGTCTTCATATACAGCTTCATTCTGCTGCACTACAGAGTGAAGTTTTCTTTTGAAAACTTTGGTCCTTCCTTTCTCATCGACGTTGGAGGGTTCATTGTAATCAATGGTAACATGATTCCAGTATTGATCTTCGATGGTCTTCATATACAGCTTCATTTTGCTGCACTACAGAGTGAAGTTGTCTTTTGAAAACTTTGGTCCTTCCTTTCTCATCATCTTGACTTTTTCTTCATGCAGTTAAGCGGTAAAGAAAACAGGTGAGGCTTTGATACCAATTGACAGTCCCAACTGGTGCTGAGAGGGGAGGGGTGAATCAACACCTCTAAAAACTTTTCTCTTAACTCTAGTAAAGTGTACTTATAACTGTGAGCCAGATAGATTCAAACATATAATAACAGTAAGTAAACAATCACAATGACACCAGATTTATCACGTGGAAATCCGATTAGGGTGAAAACCACGGTGTGAGGAGACCTCACAAATTTTATACTCTTCTAGAGAATGCCCTATTAGGAGCCTTCCTGGTTAAAGGATCAAAACGCACTGTTAGATGCGACCCGGTTAAGGGATTTGTTACAATAAGGCTGGTTAGTGCCTGCCTGGTTAGAGGACTTTGAACACCTTGAAAGATGTCACCTGGTTAAGGGATTTGATACAAGAGACCTGTTAGAGTCCACCCAAATACTGAGATTTTAACTATTGTAATTGTTGGAAAACAATAGAAAAATTGACCTTTTAAAAATGGCTTTTCATAGCCTGATAAGATCTCCGTTTGTGCTCAACTGAGAAGCATCACCGATCACTGCAGGTGTGTTCTCCTCTATTGTTGTGCTTCTCTGCACAATCTTCTCTCTTCTTCAAACTTCTTTTTACCTTGGCTTCTACAGCTTATAGGTTCACTCTTTTTCTTGGCTGAATGAACGCAACTCATATCCTCAGCAGGCATAAGAATATATAGACTTCATGCCCTAATTGTGCCTCTCATGCATGACCTAATTTTAGATCCTTTTCGAATACATCACTCAGTAGAGTACCAGTTTACCGAGGAAACATCCGGTGCATGCCCTTGCTTTATCAGTTCCTTAAAGAAAACAATAGATGCGTGTCAAGCATCTTTCCTTTACAAGAGATAATGCTTTGTTTTAAAGCCACAGATTCCGGCTTTAAAACCTTTAGACACGCCTCAAACCGATCACCAAGTTAAGTCAAAGACATTCGGATTTACTGCAATAAATCCTGGTCAAAGAGTTAGTTCAAACAAATAGTTGACTTTGACTTCCTCGATGCTTACCAGAGTCATTACTAGATCGGTTGAGAACCTCATGTTGGGAACAGGTAAGAGTCTTTAACCTGTCACTGTCCCTTCCTCGGCTTACCGGTTTGTACTCTTACTTTTTCTGTGCTTATCTTACACCGGTCGTGATCTGGTCCTCGGTTGACGGTTGAATCCTTTATTGTCTTTATTGTTAACAATACCCGGTTGCACTTCTTTCTTGTATGTGGACACCAGTTGCCAAACCTGCCTCTGTTCATACAAATTTCCTTGGATCTTTAGACTTTAGAGAGATGACAAATCTCTATCCTCTTTTGCCAATCAATAACAACACTTGTACCGGTAGTAGGCTTACCGATTACCATTCGTTTTAATGCCAACACTAAGTATTGAGGAAGAGCTAGAAACATTTACCCCGGAGTACGGTGAATACAATGAAGGGGATGCGAAAGTAAGCAAAGTCCCAACGCATAAATTTGATGAGTAAAACCCCATGAAGTATAAGGAGCCGTCCGTCAAACGAATGAATCTGGCAAGAAAGAGGAACCTAAGATCATTCTTGTCGGCAACGATTGGAATCCTAAGTGGAAGACGACAACCTTCAAAATCTTTATTCTCCTTTTGTATGGGCAAGTGATTGTGGTCCCTGTAGAATTTATGGTTCCAAACCTTTGGGTCGCCATTGGAAACAGACTCGGCGACAGGGAAAGCTTGAGGGAGCGACTGCACACTCTCAATAAATTAGATGAAAGAAGAATGATAGCACAATGGGAAACGTAGGTCGCACAACAACGGAGAAAATATTGGCACGATGAGCACATACGAAAGATGCGTTCCTCCCTTGGCCGGCTGGTGCTGAAGTATAATGGAAAGAATGAGATCAAGGCAAGAAAATTTGAAGTAAAAAGGGTGTGACCATACAATGCTCAGGAAGTCGGCTACAACGGGGCCGTCAATTTGTGGACTCTCCACGGACTGGAGATACATGAGGCCATCATCGGGTCCAAATTGGAACCTTACTCGGAGAGGATGGAAAGGGACTCGAGAGGTCAGGTAGGTGACTTGATAGTCGTCCATACGATTGACTGGAGAAGCATCTAGAAGGTGATTAGATTAAGAATTTATTTAAAAAAATAAAAATGCGGAAGTCACTGAACGGTGGCATGACCACCGAACGGTGACATGTCACTAAATGGTGGCTTGACCACCGAGCAGTGGCATGTTAATCGAACGGTGGAATGTGACCGAATGGTGGTATGACTACCAGATGGTGGCATGTTCATCGAATGGTGTCATGTTCACCGAAAGGTGGCATGCCCAAACATGCATTTTCTTATGGCAACAGAGAAGACACAACACAGAGGGTACGACAACGATTTTTGCATGCAACCAGAACTTGAAAGCAACTGTATGACTCAGTACGAAGGTGAGAGGAAGGCTAATCAAGCAGAAGTTCCATACGGATGGCAAGGAGTGGCAGCAGCGTGGTCCGGTACATGGCGCATGTTCGAAAAAAGAAAAAAAAAATGACGACAAATAAAGAGCAGTAACAAAGGGAAGGCCACAAGTAGGTAGTGAAGAAAATACAGTTATTGGCCATTTGCACAGGCATCGTAAGCAGTTGGCATTGTCCTAGGATCCCGTGGGGGCACTGCCCCTCGACCCCCATTTTATTTTTGAGGTACACTACATCTGTGAGTTGGGGTATCAGAGCAGTCAATGTAAGTATTGGGTTTGTTTCCTACGGTGAGAGAGAAGCTTGAAGCCAAGCATTGGAAGGAAAGCCCTAAGTTGTAGAGGGAGATGGATTTGGAGGTTGTGAACCAACAGAGTTTGAGGGAAGGCCTTGCAAGAATGATGACCTTGCAAGCACAAGAGGTTGTACGACACGAGGAAATTATTTAGTTCAGTTATCAGGCTTTGGGGAGTGTCACCAGTTGATGAGACTCGGAGATATTGCAAGCAGGCAGGGAGTGTCTGCATGCCAGAGGTGGAGAGAGCACTGGAGAAAGGCTTTTGAGAGGGGTACTATGCTTTGAGGCACTCAGAGTAGGTTTTGGTTGGACGTGAGGCTATCTTGGTGGATGCACAAAGAGCTCGAGAGGAGAAGACCACCCGGCTGGAGGCAATAGAGCGACACTTGGTTGAGTGTACCCAGGAGTTGGAAGCGGAGAAGGCGACACAAGTGGCTATCGCAGTCAGATTGGCTAGGGAGACAGTATCGTTTGAACAAGAGTTAGTGGACGCTATAGTTGAAAAGTGTGTTTTGAGACAAGTTTGGTGCAGGCACGAGAGGAATGTGATGTGACGGGAAAAAATCTACTCGAAGCAGCATTGATGGTGAAGGCGGCACTTCAGCTTCTTTAGGGACGCCTCTCCACCCCTTCTCAGTGATTTTATTATTATATGTACTGTATTTCATCTACCTTTTGTTGTGAGTTGCCGGAGACGACTTTCTTTTTTGGGGGGGATGATGTTAGCTGGAAAGACTACTTTATGTTATGTCATGTATTAGTTATGTGGTCCCGACGGGAATTAGTTATTACCGAAGGGTAGTTGGGTTGGGTGGTGACGTTTGGTCACACCCCTTCGGGTAGGTAAATATGTACCGCCTATGGGTATAATGTCTCCATTTTAGTAGGTTTCTGCAGCTGAGCATAGTCAGTTCATCAATGCGACCCTCGTGGGCTAACAGTGGATTTTGAGGGTCTCTGTGACGGATTTACTATTTTTAGTAAGTCTATTTTTAGCAGTAGCTATTTCTGGCAGGGCAATGGCTATTCCTGGTTGGGCAGTTTGAACCTAGGCTTTGTCAGAAGTTCGTTGATCTCAGTCAGACAGTTCAGTGGCTTTATATTTTAATTGTTATTAAATTAAATTATTTTAATTTAATTTAATAACTTATGATTTTATAACTTTATGTTATAAAGTGGGGTTGTATTAAAAAGCCATTTAAGTGAAAAAATAAGTAAAGAGCTTTTTCAAAAAAGCCTATATATTCTACCCGAAAAAGCACTTTAAAGATCCATTATTGAATTATTATTATTATTGAAGTTTTGAGAGAGACAACCTGGCTGAGGTTTCGAGGACTGATTCCTCTTCTTGTAATTTGAGCCATTACAAGTTAATGGTGAATTTTGCAGCTGTTATTCTATAGGAGAATAATTCTGATTCTGAAATCATAATTCAGTGCTGATGTATACTGGATTTATGAGAAGTTTTTAATCTGCAGACAAATCGATTTGCTCTCCTAGGGTTCGATTTGTCTTCTTGCTGAGGTTTGATTTTTGATTGGGAAATCTGCTTTCTTTATTGCTGGCGTTGCAATTGAGAAGTTGGTGACTGATTTTTTTTGAAAAGATCAAGCACATGATTGATCTCCTGGCTGCGTTTCATTGGGAAGGCACTGCGAATTGATCCAAGGCAGTCCCCGTACCACACACAAGTGCTGATTAGTGTTACAGCAGGGTTCGTGAGGCCTAGGAGGCTACGACACCCCCATCTACTGCCACGTGACTGCAAAAGGGAGCCGTTTTTCATTCTACAAGGGCCTGCGTTTGCTACAAGCCAGTCACGTATTAATTCAAGCTGCCACGTGACTGTACAAGGGGTGACGTTTTATATGTTTGGGCTGTGTCACGACATTGTGGAGGATATCACATTACAAAAATTGCAGAATATGTTTGGGCAGTGTCACGACATTGTGGGTGCCATTAATTTTCATATTAATTAATTGCTTATATGTCTTGTTTGTGATGAGAATAAAAAATAATAAATGTGATCAAGGAAATTCCTTTTGCCCTGGTCTGATTATTTGAAATTGGTGGAAATTTCATTGTAATTGTTTTTTTATGAGACTATTATTGGAATAAGAACTGCAAATATTTCAAATTAAGAAAATAAATCCAGGAAGAGCCAGACAGGCTCTTCACAACGGGTGAAGGATGATGGTGTGAATGTACTCATACGTTGGAATGATTAATGTAAACATCTATTGTTCTATGATATATTATGTGTTTATTACATTTCTTGTACTATGTCTATACAATATTAAGTTTACCCCAGTGGGCAAACAGGTTACAGTTCCTATTTTTGAGGGAGGATCCCTAATTTTTAGGAGGGATTGTTAGTTCGCCTGCTATATTTAGACATCATGAGGATGGCACATGCATCATCAAGTTTTAATTTGGGATGGTCAGGTGATGAGTTTTGAATAAAAATTAAGTATTAAAGTATCGACTTTAATATTTAATAAAATAAAATAAAGTTATTAATAATGTCAGTATATAATAAATTGTTGAAGTAATAAAAGGACCCCATGGCCTAGGGAAATAATGTTTTGAAAAGGGGGCCATTGAGGAGTATTGACACATGAATAAAAAATAAACTTAATTAAATAAAGTGGATACTCTAGAAGGGCCAATTAGGGTTTGAAGTCAATAAAGTAACATGAGGGGGCATCATTTTATAATTATGAAATCAATTTCAGAATTCTTTCACAGAGCAGCTCTTGCCAGGTATTTTGTGATGACAAAAATCCTCGGAGAATTGTAAATTGGATAAAAACCTAGTTGATCATTGAGGTGAATCTATACAGGTTTTCCAATTGTGCTATAGTGGATTATTTACGGGCAGATTTTACTGGTTTTCTTACAACAATAAGGCTTATAGGGTTTGGTGAATTCTAATCAGAATTATTTAATAAATAAGGATGTCACCTCGAGATTGATTGGGCATTGTTTGATAATATTTTGGCATCATTTTGAAATGATTTTAATGAGGTTTTTGTGAGGAGATCATAAATTCATATTGCAGGCTTAATAATCAGAATTTTGCATTGTGGGTTTCTCTTTATTTCCACTTTGGAAGGTATGGTCAGCTTGAAGGTCAAATCATGCCACTTTAGATGAGGGTTTCATTCAATTTTGAGGTTGATTTGATATCTTTTGCATAATCAGACTTTATATCAGATTTCAAAGGATTCAATCCATCAAGGGTTTCATCATTTATAATCTCTATACCTAGTGCTGATCATAAGGAGTTTGTGCCAAGATTTGAAGGTTTGACACCTCAAATCAGTGATTACCAGCCATCACATCACTCAGATAACAGACCTGTCTACCTCAGTTGGAAGCTCATATCATCTCCAATTAAGGCGCAACATCATCTACAACGAAGGGCAATCATTCCGGTTATGTTGTGCATGTTCTATGAATCCAAATTAAAGTCAAATCTTTAATTTGGATTAAGTTTGTAACTGCTGTCACAGTTTGAAACTTTGATACAAACCTGTTATAAGTTGTAATGAGGCTTGGTTTCAATCAATAACGACATAGTTGGATGTGGTATACTTGATATGTGTTTATGCAGCGTTTTGTTCATCATTTCTATGCATTTGTTAATGTATTGTCATTGATAAAATTCCAAACAAACATCAGAAAATATTCATACACTCAAAATCAGCACTGAAACACTCTTCATGCCAAGAGTTTGACAAAATGTCAAACAATCAAAAGTGAAAATTGTAAGACAGATTTGAGTGGGGATATTTCACTTTGGGAGGCCAAACAAATTCGGAACCTTAGAAAAGAATGGAAGATTTCCTATAAAATTTATATAGGAATCAAAAAACCCAGATTGAATCGAACAAATTTGGGTGATCCAAAAATATTGGATCCAATTAAATCTGGTAATAGTGTAAAAACCCATAGCAGAGGTCTAGAAGTTGTGCACCAATCAAATTTCATAATTCTTTTCACCATGATGCAACTTCTTGTACACATAAGGAGGCACATTAGGGTTCAGGTAGATGATTGCTAGCACATACTATCTTTGAACGAGAATGCTATTGGTGGCACTTAATCTTTGTGAGGAGCATGGACAATGCATGGTATGTAAGTATGGCATCCAAGAGTGGCAGGAATGATTGAATTTACGATGAATACTAGCACAGGAAAAAATAATTGGGGTAAGGTTGATGACGGTTTAGGTAAACATCATGATACTATTGTCAACGACTGTTTTTAACTTTAGGGTTGGCGAATTAAGGAGAGGTCAATATTTTATTTGAGATGGTGTCAACTTATAAATTTGCCAATAAACATGAACAGTAGCATTGGTGATTAAATTGATTTTGTAATAATTTATTAAATGGGAATTTTAATGTCCATCATTATTGGACTATGTGCACCATGATTTTAGCTAAGTTTTTGGGTCCGAGTCATATGTGGATTGGAATCGACTATGGTATTGAGCAAGGTTAGAATTTTCAGGAGGAAACTTTTAGGAATGGAACATGGGATACCTAGATGATTCTAATGTCAAGTTAGTGATTCTACATCAAATCTAGGCTGATTTTAGCAGTGCTAGTTTTAAAAATGTGTTTTGTTTTTTAAATATCTTTGTGATAGATAAACCCTAATGCACATCTCAAACACTTAAAAACTACATTATATTGAATTTTGCATGAAGGAAAAACATTTGCAATTTGTCGAGGTTAACTTAAGGGAAAACATATTTAAATATGCACAGGAATATTCCACATTCTTAGGGATTCATAGGGGTGGATTGGGTCAAATGCTCTAAAAAATGTGCCAATTCGTTGAAGAGAGCGGGAGTCGCACGAGGAAGTAGGTTTGTGATATTTGGTTCTTTTGAAATATCTATTTCAGAACCTGCAAATATACAAGGAGTTAGAGGACTCATGATTGGTGAGGGTAAACGGGGCCCTAGGTTAGTTGTATTAATTGCCCCAAGCATCTCCCATATGAACAATAGAGGGATGGCTAGTCTGATATAAATTCAATTATTTAAATATCATTCTTTAATACTTATATATTGTTTTTTAATATTTCTATACCATTTTTAATACTTATTAATTTTTTTCAATTTTTTGTTTTTTAGAAAGTGATCTTTGATTCTTTTGAAATATCTATTTCAGAACCTCCAAATATACAAGGAGGTAGAGGACTCGTGATTGGTGAGGGTAAACAGGGCCCTAGGTTAGTTGTATTAACTGCCCCAAGCTTCTCTCATATGAACAATAGAGGGATGGCCAGTCTTATATAAATTCAGCTATTTAAATATTGTTCTTTAATACTTATATATTGTTTTTTAATATTTCTATACTGTTTTTAATACTTATTAATATTTTTCAATTTTTATTTTTTATATACAGTTTTTTAATTTCCAACATTTATATTTGAAATAAAAGTCTAATACAATTTCATATAATTATACACTTACAAATCTATGAATACTTTTTTGAATTTTTTATCATTATGTAAATTTAATAGTTTAAATGTCCAAATTATAAATTGTTTCACTTTCTAAACAATGTAAATTATAAACTGATTCAATTTCAAAACATTTTTCATGCATTTTAATTTTAAATTTGACAAATTGATACCACTTATAGTAGTTTTGTTTAACATTTATTCTAATTTGAATTCCTATTTCTAGGCTGCAAATGTGTATATATTTTATGACTTTTTTACGTTTTTGTTTAGAAGTCCCAAATTGTGTCCTCACTTTTTTTCCATATTGGTACAATATACCCTACTGTAATTCCAGTTTTGTAACTTTGGTTTTTGTCGTTTTTAAGTGCCAATTTGCAGAATTAATTTAAGCTTGCAAGAAAATTATTTTTGTGAGGCAAATGCCCATTTCGATTAGAGGGAAAGGCAATTGGCTTGATAGGCCACTGTTATTGAAACTATTTTCTAAGCTGGAGATACTTTGCCTTTCCATAGTGCTTAGTTTTGTTGACATATTTAAGTTGTCATTGGTAAAGTCAAAGGCAAACATCAATCCCACCGGAGCACCGACACATCACACCGGTACTCATAACTACGAACGGGTAGACTAAAGGAGTAAGCAGTGCACCTTAATTGGTCACGATTATACTGGTCTAAGTGTTTTCAACCGGTCATGAAAGACACACTAGGAAGAGATGGCTAACCGGGTACATATTCTTTACTAGTTAATGCATGATAATCCGAACTAGATCATGTAGAGCTTTCTCAGTTAAAACCGGATTATACGGAGCATTCACAATTGAAACTGAAGTTAGCATTTTAACTGGAGTTAGCTTTATTTCTTCTACGGGTGTTTCAAGGGAAACTCAAGATCATTTTGCAAGCTTTTTCGCATGCATGATTTATGGGTGAGTTTACAGCTTGGCGGAACTATGAGAAGTATTTTTTTGATAAGATTAATTTCTTATAAATACAGGTCATAGGATACACAAGAAGTGTTGTTGAATATTTAGAGCATGAGAGAGATATCTTTTGAGAGGAGCTACAGTCACGGGAAGTGAAAGACAGAGAAAGGTTCAACAACCAAGCAGAGGAAAGGGTAACATGTATGATCTAATCAAACAGAAAGTGTCATCATAAATCATTGCTTTAGAGTGTAAAGCATATTCAAATCCCTTAAACAGGGTGAACCCTAATAGGTTCTTTGTATAAATCCCTTTACCGGGTAACATCTTTATTGGTGTTAGAAGTCTTCTTATCAGGCGACTCCTAACAGGGTCAAGATCCTAACAGGTCTTCTTCCAAATCCCTTTACCAGGTAGCACTTTTATCAGTGCTTTGTAAGCCTCTAACAGAGCACCTTTATTACTGCAGTAGTAAGGTTGTGGGTTTTGTTCCACCGTGGTTTTCTCCTTCTAATCAAGGGTTTCCACGTATATATGTTGTGTTGACCTGTGCATTTCTATTTCTGTTTATGAGTATTTTTATATTCCTTTAATTCTTCAAGAATATATTTATAAGGCTAAATTGGAGTAGAAATTGTATTTACTGATTCACCCCCCTTCTCAATAACCAGTTAGGATTAACAATTGGTATCAGAGCTCTTTGGTTCTCAAAGATATAAAACTTGACCGCTTGAGTAAATGATCATGGAGGGATATAGGTATCAAAAACAACTTGAGGAAGCCAATGGCATAATTACCTCTCTTGAGAATAGACTGACGAGGTCCCTTGCAAAAAGAAAAGCGCTGGCTCTGCAACTGAGTGAGAGCAACGAAACAATTGAGGAACTCTTTGGGCAAAGTGATCTGATGAAACAAAAGAGGCGGTCTCTGAACTTATGGAGAAAAATCAATGTCTAACCGATCAGATCTCAAATCTGAAAAGGGAGCAGGAAAATAATGCTTTAAGAATGACTGAAATCATTGAAGAAAAGAGGAAAGATGAAGATGAAAGGAACAGTGTCGTAAAATCACTAGTAGTCTCTGAAAGAGCAGGAAATGTGGCAGAAGATGCGGTAAGAGAAAGTGATCTTGTTGTTTTACAACTTCAAGAAGACATGTAGATCGTAACTCAAGAAAAAGTTATTATGCAAAAGAACTTGCATGATAAAGATGATGCATGCAAAAGGCTAGCTATTGAATTGTATCAACTGAAGGAACAACTAAAGACTCTTGAACAAAGAAATGAGACACTCAAAAGATACAATGAAAGTTGAAAAAAGTTTGATGAGCAATTGAAGGCTCAAAGAAAGCACAAGGATCCCACGAGACTTGGGTACACCAGTCAAAGCAACAATGAAACCGGTGAATCCTCTAAAGTCAAGAAGGGCAAGAAGGAAAAGAAGAAACAAGCAGAAGATAAAGGTAGCAGACCTTCAAAACCTCTTGCAATCATTGTGGTAAGCCGGGTCATAAAATAAATGACTGCAGAAATGCACCGGTGAAACCATTCACTTCTAACAGTTATTGCAACAACTGTTACAAGTATGGCCACATGACCTTTGAGTGCAGGTCACGCCCCAATAGTGTGTCCAGTGGAAGCAGGGGAAGCTTCAAAGGTTATTGCTATGCATGCAACAAGTTTGGACACAAAGAAGATGAATGCAGATCCAAAACCATGGCATTCAAACCCCCACCGAGACCGGTATTCCATAATAGGAATACAAATCAGAGCACAACCAAATGTGCTAGCTGTGGAACATCTAACCATAGAAACTCTCGATATCACTCATCCATGAACAATCCATGGAGAGCAACCGGGATGACTTGTTACAACTGTAACAAGATTGGGCATCTGGCCAAGGAATGCAGGAACTGGCCAATGAACAGAAGAAAAGGACCGGCCAAACCGGTGAAGAGGACCTTGTCTCCTAACCAAAAAGGTAACAAGGGAAAAGAGATTGAAAAAGAAGTCAAGAAGATTTGGCTCAAGAAGGAATCAAAGAGCTTCGCTGAGCAGAAGACAAAAGGAAGATCATCATCTGCTGACGATGATATCTCTTCAGCCAACTGAGCCTAATGGCTTGAAGGGAATCAGTAGTCTGCCTATTGTTCCCGGTAGAATAGATGAGTAATGATCTCACACAGTCAAAAAGTGTAACCGGAAGAAGTGACCGGTCTATCAGGTATTTCGGAAAGGTAAGTGCTGACATCACAACCGAGGATTGATAAACAGGTAAACTCATGAGAACTGGTTGTCGTAAGAAAGATTAGGTATGGTAATTAATGTTGTAGCCGTTAACAATTGTTACCGGTTGGTAATTACTGTTATACCCTAAATCTATTTAAGGGAAGGATGATTACTCATTTCTCTTTACATTGCGAATTGTGATTTTTCATTTCTTATACTTGAGTAATCTCTTCTTGCTTTGATTTACGGTCTTTGCTAAGTAAACTCTGTAAATCCTATCAATAATTCTCTGTGTAAACCTGTCAGATACGATGGCATCATCTTCTGTTGTCAACCTAGCTCAAGGAAACCAATTTGATAGACCAGTTTACGACATCATGCCAGTGCAAAACAGAGAGAATGATATGATAGGTGCGCTATCCTTGGTGCCTGATGGAGTTCTGCTGACTGAAGACATTACGACATTCATCCACACCAAATAGGAAGAATTGGGTGAAACTTTCATCCAAAGCGAGTATCGCTCACTCTACCAGGATGGAAAGCTTCAAGACAAGTATGCGAAGCTTGAGACTTCAGGTTTAATCAATGGAGTTAAGTATCCAACCGTGTTTCGACCGGATTGGATAAGACTGTTTCTTAGTAGGGTTCATGAACCAGGGATATGGCTAGCGAAAGGCACAGTCACACCGATCACCAAGGATGACTTGCGAAGGGTTACTGGGTATAGAGACAAAGGGGAAGCTCTTACCCTTAGAACTATTGTGAATGCTGTAGTCGCAAGGTTAACAAAGTCGAAGTCCGACAGTTGGTTGATGACTGTTAACGATATAGAGGACGAGGGCGTTCAGTTTGCATCTGCAGTCATTGGGTACAAAATCTATCAGTCAAGCAACATCAACAATGTACCAGGAGGAGCTATACATGCCGCACATCGGATCATGCATGACAACGCGCAATACGATATTTGTGCCATGCTAAGAGGGCAAATTTTTAAAAATCTAAAGAAGCTCGGTCTTGTGAAGAAAAAGTTTCTAAAATATGGAACTCTACTGGTATGTTTGTTCTTTAACTATCAAAATTTCTTTCCGGGCATAGGAAAAGTAACTTGGCTAGCATATAAACGGGTTATGATTCAGATAGGAAATATGGCTAACAAACTAGGAAATCAGTTTAACAAAGTAATGACTGATTACTTTGAGGCCTTCCAGCTTAGAATGCACACGAGGGAAAGAATTCCCTCGGCCATTGTGGATCTATACAAGGATGAGGTGTGTTTTCTGGTTAGCATCAATCACTATATAATTCAGGCTTTGGAGCGCAAAACTGAGTATGCACCGGAGCTTGGTTATGAAATCTCTACCAAGGTAGCCAAGGCATATGCAAAAGCATTGCAAGAGAATGACCTAGATCTCTTTGCATATCGGTTTGGGACTTATGAAGAAATTCTGGAAAATTTAAAGAAAAAGTCATCAGTTAAAGAACCTAAAAAGGTGTATACAAAAAGGACTCCTACACCAAGGAAGAAGAAAACAGAAGTTGAAGAACCTAAGGCTCAAAGGAAAAGAACACAACAGGCGTTTAGTGCTCAAGAGGAAGAATCAGAAGAAACTTAGATTGAAGAGATTGCCACTTTTCACAGAAAGAAAAAGACCGGGAAATCGGTGAAAGAGGATGCACCAAGAAGAAGGAAGCCAACAATTGATGAATTAGTCGAAGGAGTTAAGGAGTCAGGTGGACTGGGAGTAGCCAAAAGAAGATATGCAATGAGTGATGAAGAAGATAAGAGAAAAATTGAAGAAGTTGTAGTTTTCTGTCTCTACAAGCTCAATTATACTCCCACTGAACTTCACAAAATAATACCGGATGATTTACTAGAGATAATAGAAGGTAGATGGAAGTCTTCAAATGACAAGGAAAGAGAGCTAAGAATAAAAGCTCTACTTGAAGTCCAAAATCATCTTACTTTGGAAGAAGCAACCCAACAAGCTGACCTGCATAAACAAAGTTTTAAGATAAGAAAAAGAGTAAGTCAGGTGCTGATTGGTGAAGTAGACCAAGTGCATGAAGGAGTTACTACCTGGACAACTTTTCTTCAGCAACAACACCAGGCAGAAGAAGAATGCCAGAAGACCAAAGAGCCATCGGTGATAGATACCGTTAAAGGAAAAGGCATACTGGGAGCTGAGACTCAGGGAAAAGCAAAGATATCAATTGGACTGGTCATTGTTGATATCATTGATGATAAAGCTGGTGATCTGACTCCACCAACTCTACTTGCATCCCCAATAAAAGGTAAAGCTAGAACCTTAACTGTAGATAACATAGGATGAAGTTATGGATTATGGCGAAGTGTCAAATGCAGCCAAGTGGTTCAATTTGTTAGTAGAAGAGGATAAGCAGAAAATAGAGATTGCCCTGTTGGAAACTTTCTTAGATTTCAACAGAAGTCCAAGAGATTATAGGGCTAAATTTCCTCTAGAACTGAATCAAAGAATTATGGTTAAATGGAGAACCGGTTTGGCAGCCAATGATAGAATTGTAAAGGAGACATTGACACAGATAAAACCGGGTATCAATGAAGAGACAACAAAACTTCTAATGGGAGAAGTGTCAATGAATTTGGACACAAAGAACAGGGTTGCCAAAATTATCAATGGATATGAAAAAGAAGTGTATAATGATACACTAGAGTTCTGGTATCAATATGACTTTAGTATCCTAAAAACAACAGGTCCTCAGGAAATATCTCAAGAGGAACCTGAAAGAGAAAAATCACCACAGGTACATTTCACAACTTGTGAAAAATCTTCAACCGGTGAGCAACAAGTTCCAACTGAACCGTTCACATTCAGTGAACAGATGAATCTGGGCAAACAAGTTAAAACCAGAAGATCAAGTACAGGGAGAGTCATCTGAAAAGATGACTACTGAAAAAGGAACAGGTGAAGAGGAAGTTGCTGTGAATGAACAACATGTTGCTGAGGAGCAACAAACAAAGCAATCATCAGAGGAAGAAGTACATCCGAAAGAAGAAATAGAACCGGAAGGTGAAGTGCATCAACAACAAGAGGTACAACAAGAAGAGATATCACAACAATAGGAGTTACCTGTCAATACATAACAGGAAAAGCCTGCAGATGAACAACCTGCCCAATAGAATAAATAGGAGGAACCAGTTGATGTTCCTAGCACATCTTCATCGAAAAGGAAACTAATATTTGCAACCGAGTCTGAAGCAAAGAAGAGCAAAGTTAGTGAAATAGTGGTTGACATAAGTAAAATGTCAACAAGGCAACTAAAAGAGCTCACTAAGAGGAAACAAGACACGGTCCTCTCTAGTGTAAGAAACATCTTGCACAACTTCGTACCAGATGCAGATATTGATGAGAACTTACCTGTTATTGATTAATTGGAGATACTGGCACAAGCAATTGGAGAAGATGTCACCGATTCGGAGACAATAGCCATTGATCATTATGAGAAGAAGCGAGTTGATATTCTTCAGAAACAGGTAGAAGAATTGAAGGTCACTGTACCTGCAAGAGCCGATGAACTAATGCTGCTGATACAGGAAGCATGAAGATCAGAAGAATGATCACAAGGACTTCAAACTTTGAAGACTTTGTTCAAGATATTACTGAGAAGACATCCAAGAGTTCAGAAGAGATCAAGATTCTTTCATCTAAGTTTGATGCAAAGATCTCTTCTGCAACGGAATACAATAGGGAATTGACCAGTCTTGCACTTATTCTCAGAAAAGCATCAGAAGAGTAAACAAAGGGAATTCAAGATCTTATTGGATTCCAATTGTTTCTTGCCCCCACATTTGATTTAATGCAGACAACTACAACTGATGCAGATAACCTAATCAAGGAACCTGATTACAAGATAGTGGAAGACACGGAGAACATAATTGTCTCACTGCAAGCAGCGAACACGAATTTAGAACATGTAACAGGTACATGGAAGCCATTCCTTGATTCAACAAAGAAAATATACAAGGATATTTTCAATAAGTTACTGATATGAAAGGCAACATTTTCAGAAGAATCCACCCTTTGACCTATGGAGGCAAAAAGCGAAAGAAGATCAGATAGAGGGAAGATGTAGGAAGAGAAGATCAGAAGGTGATGTTAGAAGAAGATCAGATACCGGGTAGATCATTTGAATAGGATAGCAGAGATCAGATGGAAGAAGATCAGACAAACGATCAGATAAATCGTGTGTTACAGATAGACAAGGTCTACAGGGGAAGTCTACAAGATAGGTGTTATGATGATTCAGGTAATGTTTTGCCACCAATGCCAAAGGGGAAGATTGTTGACATATTTAAGTTGTCATTGGTAAAGTCAGAGGCAAACATCAATCCCATCGGAGCACCGGTACATCACACCGATACTCATAACTACGAGTCGGTAGACTAAAGGAGTAAGCAGTGCACCTTAACTGGTCACGATTATACCGGTCTAAGTGTTTTCAACCGGTCATGACAGACACATAGGGAAGAGATGGCTAACCGGGTACATATTCTTTACCGATTAATGCATGATAATCCAAACTGGATCATGCGGAGCTTTCTCAGTTAAAACCAGATTATACGGAGCATTCACAGTTGAAACTGAAGTTATCTTTTTAACTGGAGTTAGCTTTATTTCTTCTATGGGTGTTTCAAAGGTAAACTCAAGATCATTTTGCAAGATTTTTTGCATGCATAATTTATGGGTGAGTTTACAACTTGGCGGAACTGTGAGAAGTATTTTTTTGATAAGATTAATTTCTTATAAATACAGGTCATAGGATACCCAAGAAATGTTGTTGAATATTTAGAGCAGGAGATATATCTTCTGAGAGGAGCTACAGTCACGGGAAGTGAAAGACAAAGAAAGGTTCAACAACCAAGTAGAGGAAAGGGTAACATGTATGATCTAATCAAACAAAAAGTGTCATCATAGATCATTGCTTTACAGTGTAAAGCATATTCAAATCCCTTAAATAGGGTGAACCCTAATAGGTTCTTTGTATAAATCCCTTTACTGGGTAACATCTTTATTGGTGTTGAAAGTCCTCTTACTAGGCGACTCCTAATAGGGTCAAGGCCCTAACAGGTCTTCTACCAAACCCCTTTTATGCCCTCATAGACACTTTTATCAGTGCTTTGTAAGCCTCTAACAGGGCACCTTTATTACTGCAATAGTAAGGTTGTGGGTTTTGTCCCACCGTGGTTTTATCCTTATAACTGAGGGTTTCCGCGTATATATGTTGTGTTGACCTGTGCGTTTCCATTTCTGTTTATGAGTATTGTTATATTCCTTTAATTCTGCAAGAGTATATTTATAAGGCTAAATTGGAGTAGAAATTGTATTTACTGATTCACCTCCCCTCTCAGTAATCGGTTTAGGATTAACAAGTTTTTCTATTGCTTACCACATTTTTGTCCTAAACGTTGAGACAAATTATAATTGTATAATGCCTTGATGTTTTTTATTTTGAGCAATTTGGTTCAGATTGATAGTTGATTGAAAGGTGGCTAAAAAATTGTTTATTTATACTACCTATTGTGTTGTAAGCACACATGCCCCATTACTAATGGTGACCACCTTTTTTTTTCGTTTAGTGGCTTAATTTTTAGTTTAGTTTGTCATAGGTGTTTGTTAGTTTTGGTCTAGATTGGCAATAGTTTGAGTCTCTTAGTCTCCTAAGCCGTTTGGAACTCTTGTCAACTTTGGGTGGCATTTGAAAAATCACAATTTAAGTTCAAGTTGGAAATGCTAAAGTTCAAAGGGCTAAGTAAAGAGAAAGAACAAATTCTAAGTCTTTGGTGAAAAATGTAAGTTAATTTCAAGGTGAAAAATGGAGGGACAATGTGGATTTCCACATAAAGCTCTAATTTCCGACATCTAGCCTTTTTCATTTTGCACCTAAAATGTGGAATCCAGACCTAGCAAGGAGACATTCTTAGCACAAAGGTTAAAATTTGCCCAAATTAAGTTAGATTTCCAGCTAAAAGTGCAAATTCTACTCCCCTTAATGTTCATTTCTACCTAAATTAGGATTTCCGACCCTAAGGCTTGACCACTTGCACCTAAAAGTGAAATTTCCAACCTAGAAGTATGGATGTGATTTAAGGTTTAAAACAAACAAGGATAAGGTAGAAATGAAGTTCGAGACTCCAAATGATGAGAGGTGAATGAAAATCTAATGCAAGTGGAGGTATAATTGAAAATCCAAGAAAGTGAGGGTAATTTGGAAGAATGGAATAAAAGAGGGTGAGTATTTTGAAGTTGCAAACTTAATTTCCATGTAAAATTAGAAATTTTGCCCTCCTTGCAAGGCATTTCCACCAAAAACTTGAATTTTCGCCCTCATGAAGAAGTTGACAGTCAAAGTTCAAGACATGTAATTGTGAAGATGGCTGGGTTCAAATTCAAGGCACCATGTGATGATCCAAATTTTGAAGGATTAAGAAGTGAAATTTTAGAGTCTTGAACAAAATTTCCAGCTAAAGTCAGAATTTAAGACATCGCGTTTTGATCAAATGCAAAATTTTGAAGAGGGGTGAACATTTTGAGGCCTTAGGGGCTCATTTCCCCCTAAAAAGTGAAATCCTGACCTACCTACAAGGTCATTTCCACCTAAAATGTGGAGATCTGACCTACTTGTGGGCCTATTTCCACCTAAAACTTGGAAATCAAATTTGGCATTAAGGTGATTTCCGGCTAAAATTTCTAAATCCAACCTAGCATTTCTAAAGGCATTTCCACCTAAATTCAATTTTTTTGCCTAGCAAGTTTAAACAAAAAACAAGGCAAGTAACAAGGGTTGTGCAAATTGAATTGATTTGATCACGAATGAAGTTTGCTAAAAGGTGGAAATTAGGGCAAAAAGAGGAAAATTAGATCAGATCAGAAAATAGCAATTCAAAAGGACTTCACAACTTCAACAATGCAAAGGTTGTCATGAAGGAAATGGAAGTCTTTACACTATAAGGAAAGGACTTGAGGATCAATGAAACAGTTTCCAAGCAATTTTGAGGAAGACGACAAGATTCCCACCTAACAAGGAAAGAAGATCGAATGAATCTACAATTGATGAAGGTTATCTCAATCTTGGATTCAAGGTCAACAAGAAGCAAACCAAATTATTACAAAAAGGGTGAGATGACAAGACCAAAACAATTTCAAGACCAATGCAAGGAGAGGATTTCCAAAACGAGGATAAAGACAATTCATGAGGATGAAGCAATATGGGAATATGAGCCATCATAATCAATCAAAGGTTAAATAATGTCGCGTACCAAGAGATATTGCTAGAGATACAGAAACTTCTTTATGAGGATGAAGTGAAGTTGAAATAAAGATCAAGAAAGAAGAATACTTTGAGGGATGTGCAAGTTGAGGTGGCAACTACTTATCTTCATTTAATCAAGTTATTGCAATTCGACATATGGAAAGCATTTAATGTATTACCACAATAATTTTTCTCATTGGCTCACCCTCGAAAGGATATGTATTTCAAAGCAATGTAATTTTCTTGTTCGACGACATTCAATATTTGTAAGCAGCATTTGTAACTAACCCTCAGGATTTATTTGAATTATCTCGGCCATTGATTCAAATCATTCTGGGTCATTCATTATTTAATAAGCTACCCTATCTATGAATTTTTTTAATAAAATAGTCTTTCAAGCTACTCTGTAATTTTCAACTTGTGATGTCAAATTTTTCCATGCATTTTATCTATTTATTTGGCTTGTTACAGAGCAGCGTGTGTGGAGGAGGGGCTAGGGTTGGCAACGGAAATGGAGAAGGGGAAATACAGAGGGAGGGGAAGGAGGCAGTGATGACGATGGAGGGAAGGAGCCGTGTGTTGCCGGTTCTAGGGGTTCTGGTTCAGAGGAGCTGTGTGATTCTGAGGACAATGAAGATGACCTGCCTGAGATTTTGCTGGATCTAGTGCTTGGGGGCTATCGTTCCTGCGGTGGGAGTTTTCCCCCAACTCTTTGGGAGCATGGTGTCCCCTGGTCTGTGGCTTTCCTAGTGTGGAACCAGACTGGTCTTGCTGGCACTAGGATTGCTGGAGATGTTTGCGGGGGGGTTTTTGGGGTCAGGATTTCTTTTGGTCGGCCATGTGCTTGCCTCGTTGGTGGTGTGGTCTTTCTCTTCGAGGGGGCTGGTTCTGGTGCCTTTGTGGAGACTCTTTCGGAGGATCTGTCCCATTCTCCTTTCCTCCTTTCACGTAGTGGAAGGTTTTTGGGGTTCTCTCTGATGGAAGTTGTTTTTTCTTTTTAGCTTTTGGCCCTGTTGGGTATTTGGGTTCAGACTCTTTTGGTGCAGGGGAATAGTTATTTTCCTGTCTGGTTATTTTTCCTCCTCTCTATCTTTGGAGATCTTTGTTGATGCTCTGTGGCATTGCTTCTTGAGGCTTGTCCTGACTCCCGTTGCTTTGGTGTGGAGAGGCTCTTTTTTTCCTCTGATGCCCAGCTTTGGTGGGCGGCTGTGTTGGTTCCTCTTTTGGGGCTCTCTCTGGGCGGCCACTCTCTGGGTTTTGTAGATCCCCTTTGTTGTGTGGGAGAGTGGTACTGGCTCTTTTGGTGTTGCTCTGAGTGTTGTGGGCCTTGCCACTGCTCGTGATGGGAGATGGACCAGTTTTAGATGCTTTTTTGCTCATCCCATGCTCGGTTTTTGTGGTTTTTTGGGTTTCCTCCCTCTCCACTCTGTGGTGCAGCCCCCTTTTGTGGTGGGGTTTCACTTAAGGGTTCAGCGGCTGCTGAAGGTTAGTCTCCTTCTTCAACCTTCCATTTCTGCTTCCTATTGAGGTGGAAGCTCCTTTTGCGATGGAAGCTCAGCCTTTTGAGGTGGCTCGCTGCTGGATAAATGAGTTGTTGAGTGTGGGTGCTCCTCTTGTGGAGTGGTGGAAGCCTTCTATGGAGGTTGAGCAGTCTCCTATTGAGGTGGAGATTGTGTTCGTGAACTTGGAGGTGGAGGGTACTCCTATTGAGGTGGAGTTTTTCTGGGCTACCTCTTGTGGTCGTACTAATGGAAGGAGATGTTACAGCTTCAGCCTCTTTTTTTTGATATTTTTCCTCTTTGCTCCTATAGAGGTGGACCCTTTTTCTATTGAGGTGGACAAGGAGTTTGTAGCGGGTTGGAATATCTTTGACAGCGTTGGTTTGGGCTAGAGGTGTAGTGGTTTCTGGACCTTCGTTTTTTACAGAGAAAGATGGAGAAGCTATTTGCGGCCTGAGCTTGCTTCTTCGGTTTTATGGTGATGAAAGTATCTCTCTTTCAGTTTCTTTTCTTCCTGTGATTGGGTGATTGCTGACAATTTTAAAGGGCTCACTTTGGTCCTTTGTTTTTGTTTTTGGTTAAAGCTTGGAGCTTTTGTGGGGGCTTGTCCCAAGATGATCTTTAAGTTTGTCTTTGACAGAGGCAAACTGGTCAATATTTTTCTGCTAATTATTTGCTCTCAGACTAGTGCCATTAATGTGCTTTTAATGTTCTCCTAGTCCTTTGTTCCACGGTCTAGCACCCTCTTGCTGCTTTTCTTTATCAAAAACAACCTTGGTACACACCAAAGTACAACTAATCCAAAAGCCCAATCTTGCACGAATTTTTTCTAATAGTTGAGAGAGCAATACATTACAATATAGAGTATATTCCAGAATAGGAACTTATTTGTAAATACAAAGGGCAATATTTTAATTTGCAGAAAAAGATTTGAAGGAATGTATTTTTCAATGTGGGTATTTCGCTACCACTAGTTCCCTTTTGAATATGCAATGCTATACCACCGGTTTTATGATGACCACCATGGACATTTCTAGGTCTACCTTTTCTTTAACACGACCATTCTTGGTTTGGCTTTGTAATGCTTTCTGATTCGTAATGTTTGCAAGAAATGGATTGTGTTACAACCTTGAAACTCACTGAGTTTGATAGCACAACCAAATTCTCAAACCTTTAGATATCCGGTTCTATTGTATAGACAAGAACGTTAATATACAACTCTATATCTTGAGGGAAAGATCTTCAAATAACATTGCCACCTATATTTTTGTCCATAGAATAACCATGTCTGCCCCTCCTAAATTTACCCGACACTCCAATTGGCAACTGTTCTGAAGGAGACTATATTATTTCCTTACACGACAAACTCTTAGTGAACAATGCGTTCAATATATGCTTTTGTATGTTTTAATTTCTACCGCTTCTACCCAACTCACATTAGTTTTTAACATCGTTTCCTTGTTAATCCCAGAATAGTTTATCACAACAAAGATGAAACAATCATACTTTTTTTTGTTTTATGAGCTAAAGAATTTGGTTCTAAATTTCCTCCCCGAATAACAACCATCAAGGAAAAAAGGATCCCTACCCTTGCATGAGGCTATTTCATTTCATGGAAAAAACAACACTACAGTTCAATGGGTACACATTAAAAAGTTGGAGCTTGATTGATGTTCTTTTAATTCCCTGTATGCCAAGTTATCCAAAGAATGTCTTTCAATTTTGTAGATAACGTTCTCGTGGAAAAAAATGCGTTCTCCAAAAGCTGGTGCTAACCTACAACTTTGCCAAAATTCTTTTCTTCTGAAAAAAATGTCCGAATTCCCCTGAACAACAACTCATTCCCTTTTTACCTTCTATTACATAACTATCCAAAAGTTCTTTTAGTTACTTAATTATCTAATTTCCCCACTAATGAGACAAAAACAATATTTCACTTCTTATAAATAGGAATTAAATTAATGCAAGTGAAATTTTTGTTTATTAATTAAATGCTAACATGGGTAAGTCTTAGCATTTAATTAAATATTAAAATTTTTGGCCCATTAGTTAGGAGGGGACATTGCAGTCCTCACTCCTCCCTCCCAAAAATTGCTTGTCCTCAAGCAATTTCAATTCTAGATCTAGCAAAATCTGCTTTGTCTCCCAAGTAGCATCCTCTAATGGTAAATTCTTCGATTTCACTAGGTATTCTTTGATCACCCGTTTCCTAAGAGGTCGCTCCCTGGTTTCAATGATAGCTTCCAGAGTTAGGATTAAGTTTCCTTCTTCATCTAGGGGTTGCAAGACATGAAAAACGTTGTGTACCTTGCTATTTTCTTGTAATTCCAACTCGTATGCTACTTCTCCATTTCTCTTGGTAACTTGGAAAGGTCCATAAATCTGTGTTTGAGCTTCTCTGAACCACTCCTTTTAAGTGAAGATTTCCGGTAAGGCTGCCATCTCAAATAAAGCAAATCACCAACCTCAAAGTGCCTTTCAACTCTGTGCTGGTCTGCGTGTTGTTTCTGCTGATTTTGGGCTTGTTGGAGATTTTCCTTTAAGGATTTCATGATTACTTGGCTTTGCGGCAACATATCCTTTGCTATAAGTACCCTACTATCCCTAAACAATAAATCCATGAAACTTTGAGGTCTATTTGATAGAAAGGGTATACATTGTTTTATATTTCAAATATTTATGGACAATTTTTTATCCATCATCCCTTTCAATAAATCGGGTTTCGAAGATGCCTTATTGGCATGGATTTTATCTGGTTAAACCGAAATAATATCAATATAAGTAAATGCATGATAACCCAAAGTTGTTTCTATTCCATTTTTTTCTTACATCTATAAAGAGCCATAAATGGAGATCTTAATTGACATTTGGTATGTAGAGTTATAACAGTACTCACTCAAATGTAATCATTTCACCCACGCTTTTTTGCTGCCCTGAAATCTAGTTTCTCAAATAGCCCTTCGACCACTTGTTAACTATTTCTATTTGACCATTAGTTTGTAGATGGTAGCTAGTGTTGGGAGTAACTCTTGTTCCACTCAACCTGAACAACTCCTACCAAAACAAACTCAAAAACTTTCTGTCCCTGTCACTTAGTATATTTCAAGGCAACCCATGCAATCTAAAAACCTCCTTAAAAATAAATCTGCCACTTGAGCTGCTGTCAACACTGCTAAAATGGCAAAGGCAAATTTAGTTAGCTTGTCAATTACAATATAAATACAACTTTTCCCTTGCACATTAAGTAATCTGGTAGTAAAATCCATCGAAATACTTTCCCATTTTTGATTGGGAATTGGTAAGGGCTGCAATAGACCAGCAGGGGATGTGTTCTCATGTGTATTCTGTTGGCATGTTGGACACTCCTGAACAAACTTTTGAACCTCATTTGTAAGCCCTTTCCAACTAAACCTCTCCTTGACTTGCTTGTATGTGTTTAAAAAACCGAGATGACCAACCATAGGAATGCCATGAAAAGATTTTATGACTACCAATTTGAACATAAAATTAGGCACTAGAAATATTCTACCTTTATAGAAGATGAGCCCATTGTGAACTGTGTACATGTCATCATGTGTAGCACCCTCCGTAATGCTAGAAGCCCATAATCTTTTGCATATTCAGCTGTTATTGATTCCTTCCAATCTATTGTAATTTCAGCTAAAGAACATAATGTTGTCTTGTAGACAATGCATTTGCCACTAAATTATTTTTCCCTTTGACATAAACTATGTCAAAATCGCAAGCTTGCAACTTGCTCACCCACTTCTATTGTCTTTCACTTAGATCCTGTTGATTCAGAAAATATTTGAGACTGTTATCATCAGTTTTAACTATGAACATACCTCCCACAAGATATGGTCTAAATCTAGTTAATGCATGCATTACAGCCAACATTTCTTTGCCATAAACTGAATAACTATTTTTGCCCCTCAATTTCCCGCTTTCATAAGCAATAGGATGTTTGTTCTACATTAAAAGAACACCTACTTCTTCACCAGATGCCTCACACTCAAGCTCAAAAGGCTTAGAAAAATCAGGAATAGCCAACACGGGACATGTACTCATTAATTGCTTAAACCATAGTTCAAAATATTGCAGATATATTTGCAATATTTGAACTTATCTCGATAAGTTTCATGGGTTGATAAATTAGGTCAAGTTCGCGCGACAACGAAGTTTTAAAATATTGCAGAGAATTTTGTAAGTTATCAGCAATAAATCGCCAATTTATCACGATAAATTGACAACTTATCGCCCACGGTGCCAATATAGACTATGACAGCCCAACAAAAGGGCAAAACACATTTTTGTTGTTGTTTGGAAGAGCAACTTTGGAGAGGAGAGAAAGGCTTTGGAGGAGAAAGGTCATTTGCAGCGTTCTAGAGCGATTTCTTGTGGACTTGACACTTGTATTTGCTTATAGTTTTACAAAGACAATTTGCTATATTTAGTTTTCTTCAAAGTTCAGACTATCAGACTATGGCTATGAACCATCAACATTCCACATGAGGATGCGATTTTTTAACCTATTTGTATTATATATATCTAGATCAGCTTGTTTGGTTTGTTTACTTATTTATTGACTCATTAGATGCATCTCCTTATTCAATTTTGCAAAAACAATGCATTTCTAATTTAATTTAAACGACTTTTTAAGTTCCCAAAATTTTCCCGAGAAGTTCCCAACTTATCTCCAATATTTGCCGATATCTTTTTTTTGCCATCGGTGATAAGTTGCCGATAATGATATTTTGAATTATGGCTCAAACTAATCCAAACATTTTTGTGCCTTTTCTGACCATACAAAAGCTCCCTTTTTGGTAACATCAGCCAATGGGTTAGAAACCTATGAAAATCCTTTTACAAATCTCTTATAGAATGCACACAACCTAAAGAAACCCTTAAGATGTGATAAATTTGTAGGTGGAGGCCAATTAATGATTGCTTTGATTTTTTCAAGATCAACACTAAGACCTTTAGAGGTGATTATATGACCAAGATATAGAAGTTCTATTAATCCAAATTCACATTTTGATTCTTTTGCAAACAAACTTACGAAATACTCTATTCATACAATATTGAAAGGTTGTGGGAGTATTATTCAACCCAAATGGCATGACGAAAAACTCATAATGTCCAAAATGGCATCTAAAAGCAGTCTTCACAACATCTCCCTCTCGAACTCTAATCTAATGGTAGTTCAATCTCAAATCACTCTTCGAAAAATAACAAACACCATGCAACTCATTGATTGATTCATCAATGCGTGGAATTGGGTATCTATTTTTAATAGTCTTCTTATTTAACGCCTTGTAATCAATGCACATTCGCATTGTTCCATCTTTCTTTTTAACCAAAACCATTGAAGAGGCAAAATGACTCTTACTTGGCCTTATGTGTCCCATCTCCAACAATTCTTTAATAGCCTTTTCAATTTCATCTTTATGTCTTTTGGAGTTTCTATAGCGAGTAGTAATTACTAGTTTGGTTCCCTCCTCAAGTTCTATGATACGCTCAACTCCCCTATCAGGTGGAACTCTATGTGGAATATCACTAAACACCTTGTTGTACTTGTTCAACAACACCGCAACATCAGGATGATAACTTCTCTTTTGCTGTCCTGAGTCAGTAGGCATGATAATACATTCAACTACCCACTCCACTTGGTCATGTCTTATTAATCTTTCCATCCTTTTGAAGGATACCATCCTTGGCCCATGTAGGAACCCTTCAAGGCTCTAACTGCTGAACCAAATTGTGTTTGTTTTGTTTTCTTATTTTTTTCTGATTTTTTTTGTTTTGAGATTTTGAACATAAAAAAAACAATACAATACTGAAACTAACTTTTAGCAATTAAAGAATTCAACTTCCATAACAACTCTTTACATAATAATTCATCTCTAAGGCATCGTATGCAATTACAAATCTTTATTGAAGAAGAGTACATTGAAAAGAAACAACTCGGCAACACAAGGAACATGATTTTTTTATCCAATCTGCTGTTGGTGATTGTGATTTGACTCCCTATTTTTTTATCTAACTGCTGAACCAAATTGTGTTTGTTTTGTTTTCTTAATTTTTTCTGATTTTTTTTTTTTTTTTTCTGATTTTGAACATAAAAAGAACAATACAATACTGAAACTAACTTTTAGGAATTAAAGAATTCAACTTCCATAACAACTCTTTACATAATAATTCATCTCTAAGGCATCGTATGCAATTACAAATCTTTATTGAAGAAGAGTACATTGAAAAGCAACAACTCGGCAACACAAGGAACATGATTTTTTTATCCAATCTGCTGTCGGTGATTGTGATTTGACCCCCAATCGCAGCAATTGATGTATTGCATTCCACACACCCCCTTTCCAATTGGAATCGCTAATAAATAAGCCCTCAAATAAATAAATTGCACCTATATGGAGGTGCACCCAGCTAGTACAGGTACAGCAGCAATAAATATTGATAGGTATGGCTCGTGTAAGCCAAGAAACAACTGGAATAAATACCAAACAATTTTCCTTTGAATCTGCAAACTCAAACTACGCAAATCTGATCCAACTTCTCTGAATCTCTCCAACTAAAGCACAAATAGAGTCTTTGAAATGAAACCCTCCTAAATACCAAGTTCATTGGATATTTCACCAGCTCAGATGGTTGCTCACAGAAGAATCACGTTCTCCAATGGCGGAAAAAAGCTTGTAGAAACCCTTGTTTCTCGAGAGCCAACTTCAATTCACAAATTTCAATAATCAACATCATAATCCTAAGAATGAGCTCTTAAGTCCCTTTTATTCTTTTCTTGTGAGAGGTCAAACACTTTCCTGGTCAATGTGGGATAAAAAATATATTCCCACTTTTAATTTTTTTGCTTAAAACTCTATAGTTGGTGCACAAATAATTCTTTTAAAATTAATTGTTCACTTGGCCCCATCTATGATAACTTGACCCTTCACTTAAGTGACTTAAGTTATAATATAAAAGTATATTATAACTTAATAATATAAGCTTAAAATTATTAATATTTATTTTAGCCAAATAAATATTGATATCTCCATTATTACTCATCATCTCTGCATGTCATCTAAACGGGGAATTGACATGAACAAGCCGCATACGACCTTACCCCATTTCTAAAAATAGTAGGGGTCCCTCTCTAAGCCTCTCAAAACTTACTATAAATAGAAAAACGTGCTATAAATAGCAACTACTGCATACGGAGTCCTAGAGACCTTGAACAAAAGCCAAACATCCAAAACTCTAACCATTGAAGAAGATGCATCCCTCAAGGGGCCCTCTAACCAACCTCATTAGGCTACGAGAGCCATTTAATAGGCTAATCCCTCGAACTCTTATGCTCACAAAAATGGGGACATTACAGTCCGCCCCTCTGAAATTGCTTGTCCTCAAGCAACTTCAACTCTGGATGCTACAAAATGTCCACTTTTTCCCACGTAGCATCCTCTATCGGCAGGTCCTTCCACTTCACCAAGTGCTCCTTGATAGTGCATCTCCTCAAATTCCTCTCCTTGATATTAATGATAGCCTCTGGGACCAAATCTAACTTTCCCTCATCATCCAGGGGTGGAAGCACTATAGAAGGCACAATGTGGTGTCCTAACGCCTTCTTGAGATGCGACACGTGAAAAACATTATGAACTCTGCTGTCTGCTAGAAAGTCCAACTCATAGGCCACTTCTACTCTCTTGATTACGGTGAAGGGTCCATAATATCGTGGCTTGAGTTTCTCAGCACCACTCTTTTTGAGAGTAGATTGATGGTATGACTGCAACATCAAGTACACCATATCACCAACTTCAAATGATCTCTCACTCTTCTTTTGATCTGCATACTGCTTCTGCTGATTTTGTGCCTTAGCGATATTCTCCCTAAGAGCCTTTACAATGTTCTTATTCTCTTGTAACAAATCTCCAGCACTAGGCACTCTACTGCCACTTAACAATAGATCCATGAAATTGGGTGCCTTATACCCATAGAATGCCATGAAAGTTGACATTTGTTTGGACATGTGGTAAGTGGAATTGTAGCAGTACTCACATAAGTAAATCCACTTGATCCATACCTTTTGTCGTTCTGCTATGTAGTTCCTAAGGTATCCCTCCACCCATTTGTTTACAATCTTTGTCTGACCATTTGTCTGAGGGTAGTAGCAAGTACTTGGAGGGACCTTTGTCCCGCACATTATGAACAATGCCTGGCAAAAATGACTCATGAATCTATTGTCCCTTTCATTGACTATACTGCAAGGTAGGCCATGAAATCTGAATACCTCACGAAAGAACAATTCTGCCACCAACGTAGCAGTGCACGTAGCCGTGATGCGAACTTAGTAAGACGATCAACAACCACATATACAATCTCTGTCCTGGGTCCTTGGAAGATCTGTGATGAAATCCATAGACAAACGCTCCTAGTTCCTATCAGGAATCGGAAGTGGCTAAAGAAAAATGGCTAGGTAAGACTATTCCTTCTTATAGTGCAACACCTCAGCTTTGAGCCCTTTCCAAGTAAAGCGCTCTCTAATCTGCAGGTAAGTTCTGTAGAAACCAGGATGTCCTGCCATAGGTGAATCTTGATAAGTCCTCAACACCATCTTCCTCAACTCTGATCCTGGAACCAAATAAATGTGCCCTTTGTGAATAATAAGCTCATTAACAAGGGTATATCCACTATCATGTATGGCTCCATCAATCAATCCCAATGCCCATGTATGCTTTGCATACTTTGCAAGGATCAAGTGCCTCCAATCCTCAGCTATATTTGTCATCATGCTCAAGTGGGGTCTACGTGACAAAGCATCTACTACAACATTTTGAGTCCCCTTGAAATATGTAATATCAAAGTCATAGTACTGCAACTTGCTTACCCACTTCTGTTGCCTGTCGTCCAAATCTGACTGCCCTAGGAAATGTTTTAGGCTATTATGATTTGGTTTGATCCAAAATTTGCTGCCTAGTAAGTATTGCCTGAATTTGGTCAAAGCATGCATTATGGCCAACATTTCCTTATCATAAATGCTAAAACTATGCTCAGGTCCTCTGAGCTTCCTTCTCTCATATGCAATTGGGTTCTTTTCCTGTATAAGCACTGCTCCAACACTCTCTCCAAATGCATCACAATGAAGCTCAAATGACTTATTGAAGTCTGGCAAGGCTAACGTTGGAGAAGAAGTCATCAACTCCTTGAACTTGCCGAAACACTCATGTGCCTCAAGAGTCCATAAAAAAGCTCCCCTCATCAAATCAGTCAAAGGTGTTGCATGCTTAGAATAACTATCGACAAATCTCCTATAGAACCCACACAATCCCAAATGCCCCCTCAACTGTGTAAGGTGCATAGGTGTAGGCCACTCAATGATAGCACAGATCTTCTCTAGATCCATGCGAACACCCTCTACACTGATGATGTGACCTAGGTATAACAACTCTGACATCCCCAAATCACATTTCGATTCCTTTGCATACAAGCACTCCCTGCTAAGAATTCCTAACACTGTGTCCAAGTGTTGCAAATGCTCATCCCATATTTTATTGTACACAAGGATATTGTCGAAGAAGACTAGAACAAATTTCCTCAATTGAGGCTCAAAAACCCTATTCGTTGTGGATTGGAAAGTTGCAGGAGCATTAGTTAGCCCAAATAGCATAACTATAAACTCGAAGTGACGACAAAGGAAGGTTTGAGTTCTTTCAAGAAGTGATTCAGGAACTTCATAGCATACAACAGACTTATGACTTGGATAGCTGTCCCAAAAGATCAAATAACAAATGTTTGGATCATCTAGAACTTTATGAGTTGGATAACTTTTAGTCGATTGCCAATTTCTTGTTTGAGGTGGATGCTGATTTGACATTTGATAATCCCCTTTTTGAGCTAGATGAGGAAGATATTTCCAATCCCCATGATGAGGATGAGATTGATTGCAAGATTTGGGACCCAGGTCTAGTTACTAGAGATGAGTCTTGGTCATTAGACTGGAGTGACGGGGTGAGTTCAGCTGTTGAGTAGTTTGGTTCCTACATCAGCAGTTCAAGATGGGTAGTTGTGTCTTATTGTATGATGGGTGATATTCTTTTCCTTGCATTACCTCTTACTGATGGAGGGATGTCTAGTATTGATTGCATCTTGACACTTTTCGATTCACTCATATTTGGTGATCGTGTCAACCTGATCGTTTGGGATCCTGGTATTGGTATGACTGATGCATTGTTGTTTTGGGGGAGTAATGAGTGGCTTCACCTTATTGGCCACGTTTTTGTCAGGATAGCACAACAGCTGAGTGGAGCAACTTCTTTGAGGTGGGTATGGGATCCAGGCATTTTGGTCACAACATGCAAGTACTGATTGCTTGAGGGAAAGCAATCTTTGGGAAGGGAGGATTGTAATGTCCCCTTTTTTAGGCACATTATTTCTTGCTGCGTCGTTTGCCATTTTATCATGGTCCGATGGGCTAACCAGGGCTTTACATGGGTCAGTGTGATATTTGGCCTAGCTAATTCCAATTTCAGGCCAATCAGAGTAGTTTCCGCAGGGTTTTTGGATACTTACTATTTGTAGTAAGTCGACAGAGTTCAGTTTTCTTGGCAATTTCAGTATTGGACTTGGAGTGTATCGTCAAGAGCTTTCCGACAAGCTATCACATGTCATCTTCCGAGTTCGTTTGGTCATCCATTTTAATGCCAGAAGATTTCATATTCTATTATTATGCCACTTTATTATTAAATGGATATATTAATTTTGAAGTGGGAATATGAAAAGACAGAGAAGGGGAAATTGAAGAGTCACAACTGTTGCTTTAAAAGAGGGAAAGGAGACTCATTTGGGATATGCTTAATTTTATGAATTTATCTCTCTTCTCTTGGAGAATCTAGGAAGCTTCCAACTTTCAATTTTGAAACCTGAGGACGGAAACCTTTAGGCTTTCTTGGTGGATTGGACGGAAACCCGGTTCATCTCTAAGGTGGATTCGCAACAAAGTTCAACATTGCACTTCCAGGTTCATGTTATCCGATCTCACTGTTGCATACTGTATTTCAAATTGGATTGTTTTGTAATTCCATTGTTGTATTGCAGTTGTAAAATGCAATAACAATTTCTGAGGATTTATTGGAGCATATTGCTGGTTTATTTATGTTGAATCGATATTTCATTGCATGCAAGTATTTGTTTAAAATTCTGAGACGTCTGTGAAAAATATTGGGAAAAATATCCATCGGGGATATTTCATTATGCATACTGTTAATTGGGACCTCAGAAGTCAATATCATTACCATCTCTTAATCGTCAAGAAGTCATGCAAGAGCTAAGTGTAACTTCGTAACATGCCAACGGTTAACCTTCTACAAAGCTCCACAAACCTCCTGATGTAACTTCGGGGCTTTTGACATCAAACATAAAACTTAACACTTGTGAAGTTACGCATGATCATTTTGGAAGATCGGGACTGTTGGAACTGACCATGAACAAAATGTTGAGATGTTACGATCAAGGCTTGTCATGACTTCGGAACCTTTAGGATATCAAAGACATTATGAAATGCGAAGTCACACACAACGACCATAGTTAATATCAGACATATTTAATCACTGCAAGACCAATAAGGATAAGGAAATAGGAAAATAATAGTGGCCCCGCGACATGACTAAAGACCCTTCATTTTAAGCGACCAAAAAGTAATGAGGAAATAAAACGACCTTAGGGTTTTATACTTGGGGAAATTATTTTTTGAAACCCTATTAACACAAGAAAACACAATTCCTCATTTCTAAGACAAAATTGATAATCTCTTAAATTTTTTTGCATTTACTAGAATTTTGACCACGAGTGGCTCTGTCTGGGGATGGCGAATAGCTTGCATTTGCGCAAGGATTCTGTATTCTGGGAGAGTAGACCACAAACATGACAAAAGGACAGCAAAGAGCACCACAAAAACCAAAACCAAACCTATATACAAAGCAGACAGGAAAGGGAAACACACAGGCAAACCTAGGGAAAGGAATATATACAAACTTACAAACCTAACTAATGCTCAAGGAAAAGAAAGTATCTTCATAAGAAGTACCTTTTCAGAAATTGTCCATGAACAGGCAATTTTTGAATGTCACTAGAGAGCTCCCTAATAAAATATGACTTTTCTCCCCACTTTTCATGATTCAAGTAGCGGGCTAACCAGATAGGATCAAATTTTCTGTGCTTACCTTTGTCTTCCAATCTGGCATTCCATAAGAGAACTAAATCATCAATATCAAAGTTTCTCTTTGTAGTTCTTCTGTCATACAAGTTCTTTACTTGCATCTGTAGCTTGACATTTCTTGATGCAGACTCTCTTCTCGTCTCATCCAATTCAAGGATATCATCCATCCTAGCCCGCATCTCATTAGTCACATCATCATCATACAATTGAACAAATTTATATATCCCAATCAGGTTGTTTAGAGGCAATCTAGCTTGGATCCCATACACCAGATCAAATGTAGCACATCCAATTGATTTTTTTATAGTCACTCTGTCAGCCCATACTGCCAAAGGTTATTTAGCATCCCATGCCTTCTTAATTGTATCAAGGATCCTTTTAATGAACTTCAGAAGATTTTTATTGCTTGATTCAGCCTACCCATTACCCTATGGATGGTAAGGGGATGAAGTAGACCTATTTATACCATGTTTCTCACAAAAATTCAACATACTCATCAAACCTGAAACACATTGCATTATTTGTTACAATTCTCTTTGGACACCCAAATCTGATGATAATATTGTATAAATATAAAATCCATTACAACCCTACTAGTGTATTTCCTTGTGGGGATAACTTCTACCCATTTAGTGAAATAGTCAGTGGGATTAATGACCGCCACTAGACTTATTTGAAATTTCTCCAATAAAATCAATGCCCCACTGCTGGAAAGGAGCTTGAACTTCAACAGGCTTTAAGGGAGATTACCTGGAAATTTTAACTTACCAGAGAATGTTTGGCATGCACCACATTTCTTTACAAGCTCAAAAGCATCTTTTTGAAAAAAAAAATGCGAATTCTGTAGATTTTTGTATCATTTTATCACCAGAAATTTAAAAACAAAGTTATTTTAGATATGCAAAGATTCTTTATTCTTGTGACTGAGGGTTGCTTTTATTTTTACAATTTTTTGACAAAATTGTAGGTTTTATCATTTTTTGATACAAAATGAGGATTTTAGAAGAGATTTTTTTACAAGATTGTGTGTGATTTTTTCTTATAGTGTCACATCTAGGGTTTGACAATGTTTCCACAAAATTGTGGTGCTGTTTTGCAACACCTTTTTTTACTATGTTTGGACAAAATCTTGTGTATAAAGAATTTTTGCTTGATTTTTTTAAAAACATACTGGGTTTCAGCTTTTTGCTGTTTTTTTATCAACAAAAATTGAAGGTATTCAAGAAGCTGATTTTTATCCTGTTTTTTGTGTCTCTAGATGGCAAGAGGGATGACTTTGTTACCCAATATTGTGTTGGAAGGCAACTAGTGCATTCTCAGCATTTGTCAAATCTTGAAATCTTGCATTGGCTGCAAAGAGTACATCAATTAGTACATTTTGGCACAAGTTTGTAAAATTTGTGGACAAACTTGGTGTAGTTAGTAGAATGGTCATTAATGGAGGGTATTAAAGTAATATTGTAATATATAGTATAATGGTCATGTAAGTGGCTTTCTTTTAAGTTTGTAAGTTAGTTTTTAGCAGTAAAACTTGGGGACTAGCACCCCCCAAAAAACCTCAAAGTACTCGTCCTTGGGACATCTCCGCATCGGGTATTTCGAGTACCCGAGTACTCCACCTTTGCCATTATGCAACCACGCCGCCGCCGGGACGGGTACTTGAATTTCTATTTGAATTTTGATTTTTGAATGTTACTATTGGGTATGTACTATGTTACTATGTTGAATGTTCAATGGTTCTAGTTCGTGTTTCAATTTTGCTATGTTCAAGTATTTCAATTTGGTATGTTATATTGAAACATCATTTTATAACTAGCATTTCAAGTTCTATATGTATAGTATACAACACCCCATCCCCGCCACCCCCCACCCCCACCGCCGTCCCCCTGCCGTCTCGAAATTGAGGCCCTTTGTCCCCCTGTCCCGAAAACTCGTCCCGACGTATCCCTACGTCAGTGTTACATTGGTTTTTTAGTAACTTTGTGATCTTTAAGTTGTTTAGTTAGTTTAGTAACTTCCTATTTTGTCTATAGTTCTCAATCGTTTCTGTTATGGAAAGATCTTGTAATTGTTTATTTAAGGAGTATTCCTCTCCTTTGTTTAATATTGTACAACCATAAATGAACTAGTCGCTGAAAACTCAGCGAGTGGCTAAAAACTTGTGAGTTTTTTCCTCGACGAGTAGTTATGACTTTTACTTGCAAAAAAGACTCATCGAGTTTTTGGCAAAAAACTCACCGAAAACTTGTTGAGTTTTTGCCAAAAGCTCAGCGAGTTCAGGTTTAAAACTCGGTCACTTGTGCATAAAAGTAAAAAACTACACAAGTGAGTTTCATTTCATCATTTCTTGACTTGTATTTTGCTGAGGGGGGAAAATACTCTTCCAAACACTTGCAAACTGATTTCCATTGATTTGGAGCGCATTTGAAGCGGATTTGAGGTGATTTTTTTAAGAAAAATCAGTTTCCCATGTAGGTTTTTTGATTTTCTTTCTATGTTTTTTTTAAAACATTTTATTTATTTTTCGTGGCATCTAGATGACTAGAAAATCATTCCTAAGTAGTTAAAAATAATTTTGAGTCATTGGAACAAGATTTAACACTACTTTTGACAAGTTTTGTTGAATCTTTCACTATGTTTTTGAAGAATCTCTAGTTATTTTTTTAAAATCAAACCCTAATTTTTTTTAAAAACTTTTTTTTAAACTTTGAATGATGTCTAAAATTATTTTAACTAATTTAGATAGTTTGCTAAATTGTCTAACTAAAATATTAATGTTGTCTTTTCACTTTGTATGTGTAGGTTAACAGTTAACCATTAATTTAGAATGGCAATTTCAAAGAATGATTGGCCGCTAGAACCATGCCCATCTGGATATGTAGGCACCCGTCCTAAAGGTGATAGAGATAGGACTTGGAGGTATGCCTATGAAGGACCGGACCCTGGGTCGGTGATTTGCATTCAATGTGAAAAAGTAATTCATGAAGGCATAAACTGCCTCAAATACCACCTTGTGGGCATCGACAAGCATAATGCTAGGAGATGTTCTAAAACCATAGAAGGAATAAAAAGAGACATTAATGCCATACTTGCAGCCGGGGAAGAGAAAAAACTGCAAAGGGAGAGGGCAAAATTAGCCATGAGAGCAGCCATAGTTGAATCTCAAAGTGCTTCAGTTGATATTGAAGAACAAGAAGCACTTCAAAGCATAGTGGGATCTCATCGTGACCCACATATTTGCAATCTCAACACCACCTCATCCTCTAGTAGAGTACCTATTGCATCACCATCAGGGACATGACCTATAGGTAGTTATTTTGTGACCAAGAACACATCTAGAACACAACCATCATTAGAGGCCACTGGATGGAATAGGGAGGTGCATGAGAAAATAGACATTGCATGTGCTGATTTTTGGTACTTCAACAACATCCCATTGAATGTGGTAGACAATCCTTATTGGCTAAATTTGGTCATCGCGATGACAATTTCAGGAAAAGGTACAAGGCCCCTTCTTGCAAGGATTTGGGTGAGAGGTTAGTAAATAGTCCACTTGATTTCACTTTTAATTGTTTCTTTTGTTTATTAAATCAGAATTGTGTACTAAGACCTAGTTTCACTTTGTTCTTGTAGGTTGCTCACAAATTCAATTGATAGGGAAAAAGAAGTGGTGGAGGACCAAAGAAAAGAATGGAGAAAATATGGTTGTAATATTCTTTTCGATGGGTGGATAGATGACAAAAACCACATCATTATTAATTTTTTGGTTGCTTGCAAGGACAATGTGGTGTTCTTGAAATCGGTTGATGCCTCCAATAAGGTGAAAAATGCAAAAACATTGGCTGGAATGTTGGAGCACATTGTCATGGAGGTGGGAGTAGAGAATGTGGAGCAAATCATCACAGATAATGCATCAACATATGTGGCAGCAATTAGAATCCTCCAAGAAAAGGTACCCCTCTTTTTTGGACACCTTGTCCAACACATGTCCTTGACCTTATTTTAAAGAACTAGAAATACTTGATTGGGTGACTCCAGTTGTGGAAGATGTAAGGAGGATCACAAAATATATTTACAATCACCCTTGGGTTCTACATTTGATGAGAGAGCCCACTAAAGAGAGAGATTTGGTGTCACAAGGTTTGCAACGATTTGTTTGATGTTGCAAAGCATTCTTGGTGCATTGACTTATTTGAAACAAATGTTTGTAAGTCAAGCATGGTTAGACTCACCTTATTCAAAGAAGGCTAAAGGAGAGGGTGTCACATGCATAGAATTCAACAACCATTTTGGACAAAAGGCTGCGGAGATTGTGAAGGTAACTTCAAAACTTGAATTTTTAGTTATTCTTGATTTAAGTCTCTCATTATTAATTTGTAACTTAATTAATTAATCTTTTTGTAATTTGTATTTTTCAATTGTAGGTGTTTGAGCCCTTGGTTAGAGTTATGTGCTCGATAGATAGGGATCAAATCCCAATGGGGTATATTTATGAGGCCATGGATAGGACTAAGGAGTCTATAAAAAAATACTACAAGGGGGATAGACTCAAATCTGATCCCATCTAGGAAATTATTGACAGGAAGTGGAACAATCAGCTCCACCCACCCATTCATGCAACAGAGTACTTCCTCAACCCCCGTTTTAAGTTCGAGGATTCTTACTCAAATCCTAATGGAGAGGTCATGGAGGGCCGCACTACATGCTTTTAGAGGATGATACCTGAGGTGGAGGTGAGAGACCTCGTTGTGGTCGAACTCCAAAACTATGAAGAAGCAAGGGGTAAACTATTCTCTTCAGAGCTGGCAAGGAGAGGAAGAACCACTCAAACCCCAGATATAACATTTTCCATTTGGATTTTGGGGTCTAAAGTAATTGATAAATTGATAAAATATGTTTTCACTTTTCTCTTTCCTTTCTAACTTTTCAATATTTTATTTTGCAGATGCTTGGTGGCAAAGTTGGGGTGGAAATACCCCAGATCTAAAAACATTTGCCCTCATAATCTTATGTCAACTTTGTGGTTCATCCAATTGTGAATGCAGTTGGAGCTTGTTTATGGCCATCTACACAAAGAAGAGGAACAATTTAGCTTAAAAATGCCTCAATGACCTTGTCTTTGTGCAATATAATCTTCGGTTGTGCATAAGGCACAAGAAGAAGTAGCTGGTCCAATTGATTTGGATGATATAAATCCTTATAGTGATTGGACATCACAGGAGCATCCTCCATTGTTTACAGTGGATGACGTCAATGATTTGGAGAGGCAAGCTATAGAGGAGGGGTTGGATTTGGTTTCACATTGGATGACATTGAGGAGGATGAAGAGGATGAGGAGTCATTGCCAATGCCAGGAGAAGCTAGAGGAAGAGCTACATCCAGGATGGAGGACGAGCTACAGCCCAAGTTAGACATATCGAGCGAGGAGGCACAATCACGCCCAGTACAAACTTCTAGGACTGGACCCTCTAGTTCTACCTCTCCCTTAGTTTTTACTAGAGCTGGGAAGAGGAAGATGTAATTGTAATGATGTATTTACTTTTAGTTTTACAAAAACTATTTACTATTTTGCTTCCGGCCATCAATATTCCTCATGAGGATGCAATTTTGTACCCACTTCGTGTTTAAATATATCTAGACTCAACTTGTTTCTTTTGTGTTATCATTTATTGACTCATTGGATGCATCTTCTCATTGAATTTTGCAAAAAAAATGCATTTCTAATCAAATTTAAGCAATTTTTTTTAAGTTCCCAAGTTTTTTCTCTAGGATTTTTTTCAGGCCTTGGCAATTTTTTGGTTTTTGCGAGTAGTTCAACTATGTGTACAACAATCATTTATCATTTCAACGAATGCACAGCTATCATATAGAAAAAAATATAGTGAACTAGAGATATCTTTTGTACAAGTCCATATGATTACTTGTATCGGACACAATTCAAGAACTTCCACAAAATGATGTCAAACAGGCCACATAATTATCAAACTTATTAAATTTTGAGAGTGAGAGATGGAGTTAGATAGAAACTATTAACTATAACAAATTTCTGTAAGTCCTTATACGTAGCTGAAGATGCAAGGAGCCTGAACACTACAAATTCCTCTAATATAACAGCTAATGTGATCAGTCTGATAATTTAAAGAATTGAAAGATCATCAACAATAGTTGTGATATGCTTGCATGAACTCTCTTATATGCTTGGCAATTTTTTGAAATATTCATAGGTTAAGATTCTCACCATGGAATTGGACATGCTCTTTTTAAACCCAGATGTCCCTACTGAAGGCTGTTAAAAGTGTTTTCACTATTATACTTCATTGTTTTCTTGAATCTCTGTCCAGGGGTATGTTTGACCCGAACCTATTTTCTTATCCATTTTGTGCAGCCAAACATAATGACTCCATGGTAATTGCTATGGCTGCTTGTACATGCACTTTAGTCCTTGATCTGTCAAGTGAAAATTCTTTGGCAAAGATTCCAGAGTTTGATATCCAAAATCTTTCTACCTTCTCTGAACTCATCACTCGAAGTCTGGAGCTTTTTCTGCAGGTAATTATATCTTACAATAGAGAGATGTTTCCTATTGAAGAAAGTTGAGAGTATTTCTCTTTGTCAGACTCTTTGAATGATGGCTCCTCTGATTTGTTGTATAGGAAGAAAAATCAGCAATTCTAGCAGATAATCAAGACCTATGTGACATAACAGTCTCAGGTATGTATGCCATTAACGTTTCTTGTAAGATATATTTTCTACAATGCAGTTTTCTTGGTGTCCATTGTCCACTTCAGTGGAAACCATAGGAGATTTTATTTTTCCTTGAGAATCATGTACTAATTAGTTTATCTTTTCCTATAGGATGTGCCCGATTAGTTGCTAATTACCCATCAATCAGACAGGCGATACGAACATCAAACTGGTTTCAGAATATTTTGCAGAATCAGTAAGCACCATCTTAATATTCCTTTAATGTGTTACTTTATTAGCTCCTTGAAATGTAATTCACAAGTGAGTGATTTACTGCAGGACTAAAATGAACATCATTATGGATGTTACAAAGAATCCTTCCATGCAGGCTTTCTTAGCGAGCATTATTAGTTAATCAAGGAACTGCTAGCCAGACTTGAACCCAGTTCATATGTTGGGAGGACAAATCTGCTGTTGCTATTTAAATCCTTAAAATCCATTATCCTGTTAACATGTACCTAAGCTAAAGGAAACTGTCACTATATATTTCTCTTTTTGGTCGCTTGGTCTAAATAGTTCCTGGTAGTAGGTAGCTGTTCAAAAAATTGCAAATCAAGTTGCAGTTAACCAGCCAAAGGCCAAAGTTTTACTTCCTTACTGAGTCCTTGGCATTAGCGAAATTCAAATTAAAGCTTTTATTATTTCTGAAATGTAACATTAAAATTTATATTTCTGCCACATTTGTATGATATAAGCTTATGAAAACTGTTATACATTCCAAGTTTATGGAAGATGTATCATAAATTTCTTTGCCGTGCTGGAGCTAAATATGTTCTTCAGCATGCATTTCAAATTGTATACATTAATGAATCGCTGTATCTATTAATAGGAGAGTATTTATATACTGTCAAGCTCTACATTTAGAAAATCTTATATCAGCACCTTAGTTTATGCACAAGGCAGTTGCTATTTCTATTGATTTATATACAAGTGTAAACGAAAGTCTTAGGTTTTTTTAAGACAGTGCTAGGTACAAATAACCTTATATTTTCTTTTATAGAATTGTATCATCAGCCTATGAGGAGTCTTTAGAGGTAGAATTAGAGGGAGAGTCGAAAGCTCAAACGGCCAAATTATCATCATCTGCAATTTTGCATCCTTCCACCAAGTAATAGCAGCTTAACAACGTAAAAGAGAACAGTTAATAGCCAGTAGATAAGCATCACTGACATCAAAAGGGGATGCCCTACTAATCCAACGACTAAGTCTAAGGCTGTCCCGAACCATGAGCACCACATCCCCTAGAAGTGGTATGAAGATATCTATGTCAACTAAAATGCGAGCGAAAGTAGAGTGGCCCAATGAAGTCATAGCCTTATCCACCTTCAAGAAATGGCCAATAGAGTTTCTGATGGCATTAAATCAAGAAATTTTCCAAACGTGGTGTGGAAGATTGGGGAGACAAACCCACACTAAGTGCACATTGAGTGATTCAATAAGAGAGTTGAAGGAAATTGTCCAGGGTTTGGCCGAAAGAGAGTGATTCTCCCAAACCCACAGCTTGCTTAGCACCAAATCACAGTCTTCAAAAGAAGAAAATGCAATAATAAAAAATCCCCTTTGCACAAGGGAAAAACTCAATGTTACCAGAGACTAAGAATCACCAAGAACTTGTTACCCAAGAATCCAAATCCAGAAGAGAAAGTCAAAGAACATCGAATCTACAGACCAATTTACGATGTTGGTATAAATTCACATTATCCACCACATTCGGGTCATGCACCACCATAGGGGAGCTCTTGACATAGGTAATGAGTTAAGCTTTCAGCTTTGGAGGAAGAGTAGTAGCAGATTTGGTAACATGGGCATAGCTTTGTCTACCAGCAACAATAGTTTTTTTTAATTATTTTATTATTTTATTATTTTTTTTATTTTTATTTTTATTTTTTTTTTGGGGGGGGAGGGGGGGGCACGGTGTGGGGCCAGGGTGCAAAGATTGTTGAAGAGGGCTTATTCACAAACTTTTTTGAACAACCCTAGAAGTAGAAACCCCACCACCTCTAGCTCCAGGAACAATAGTCTTTGCACCCGCATTCAACAGTGGGGAAGGACCTACAAACACCGTTTTAAGGAGGGCCTAGGCCACACCGAAGTATTCAATGCAAGGATAGCAAAATCCCCATTCACGCAAAAAGGAGCTCTTTGGATGGGCAGAATGATCGGAGGCATTTTGAAAACCCGAGTACAATATGATACTTCAATATTTTTAATATGTTATATAAAGGTGGAGATAATATAATCTAAATTATTTTTCATAACTAAAATAAGTCTTACATATAAAAACTTAACTACATATTTACTTTTAACAAAAAATAAAACTTATTTTTCATAATCTAAAATGTCTTATATTTAAAAGGTGGAATGCATATTTGTTATTTATTGCAAGCAATAGTTCTGAAAATCATTCATCAAATTGTAATCATACTTGTACATTTCAAAATTGTGACATACATGGTATTAAAATTGACAAGTACACAAATTTATGTGCAAATAATATACATATTGGATATTCTTATTAAATTGGAGGGAGAACCAGAAGCTCAAACAGTCAAATTATCATCATTTGCATCCTTCCACCAAGTAGCAACATCTTAACAATGTAAAAGAGAACAATTTATAGCCAATAGATAAGCATCATTGACATTGAAAGGGGAGGCCTATTAATCCAATGACTAAGTCTAAGTCTTGGCCAGAATCATGAGCACCACGTCCCCCAAAAGTGGTATGAAGATATCCATATCAACCAAAATGTGAGAGAAAGTAAAGCGACCTAACGAAGCCATAGCCTTATCCATCTTCAAAAAATGACCAATAGAGTTTCTATTGGCCTCAAAACAAGAAATCCCCCAAAAATGGAGTAGAAGATTGGGCAGACGAACCCACACTAAGTGCACATTGAATGATTCAATAAGAGGGTTGAAGGAAATTGTCTAGGGTTTTGCCAAAAGAGAGTGAGTCCCCTAAACTCATAGCTTTCTTAGCACCAAATCATGGTCTTCAAAAGAAGAAAATGCAATAATAATAAAACCCCTTTGCACAAGGGAAAAACTCAATGTTACCAAAGACTAAGGATAGCCAAGAACTTGTTATCCGGCAATGTAGATCAGGAAGAGAAGGGAAGAGACTATCGAATCTATAGACCAATCCACAACGTTGGTAGAAATCCACATTTGGGTCATGCACCACCCTAGGGGAGGCCTTGGCACAAGCAATGAGTTAAGCTTTCAGTTTTGGAGGAATAGTAGCAACAAATTTGGTAGCATGGGCGCAACTTTGTCCACCAACAACAATAGATTTTCTTTTTGTTAAGGGTTGTGGGTGGGGCAAGGGAGGGGTGGCCGCGGGTGCAAAGATTGTTGAAGGGGATTTATTTACACTTTTTTGAACAACCCTAGAAGCGGAAACCCCACCACCTTCAGCACTAGGAACAACCGTCTTTGCACCCACATTCAACAGTGGGGAAGGACCTACAAACACTGTTTTAGGCAAGGCCTAGGCCCCACCAACGCATCCAGCGCATGCGCAACGAAATCCTCGTTCACGCAGAAAGGAGCTATTTGGGTGGGTAGAATGGTCGGAGGCATTTTCAAAACCCAAGTACAATCTAATACTTCAATATTTGTATTGTGTTATATAAAGGTAGAGATAATATAATCTAATTATTTTCTTTAAAAAAATATTATTATTTTTCATAACTAAAATAAGTCTTATATTTAAAAAGTTAACTACATATTTAATTTTAATAAAAAAAAATAGCACTTATTTCTCATAATCTAAAATGTCTTACATTTAAAAGGAGTATTGCATATTTGGTTTTTTATTGTAAGGAATAGTTCTCAAAATCATTCGTCAAATTGTAATAATATTTGTACATTTCAAAATTGTGACATACGTGATATTAAAATTGAAAAGTACACAAATTTATGTGCAAACAATATACATATTGAATATTCTTATTGATAAGTTGAATGAAATAATTCATTCGAAGCTTTTAATATTTAATAGGTATAGAAGATGTTTAAATGCCCGCTAGGCTAAAAATAGTCTATGGGATAGTTAGCCTTGTCATTATTTTTGCCTTCTACATCTCAATAATTTTCTTATTCAAGGTGATGATATGCTCTCTCAACTTTTCAATAGTCCCCTTGTTGAATAAACTATGCCAATAATCAACCATCAAGATTTTACATATTTATTCTCGATATATTTGAAGGCATCACACTCCATGATAAAATGGTTGTTTTAGTTCTAATGTCATGATACTGTAAAAAATACTCACCCTTTATTCACGAATTTTTTGGGGGGCATTTACATTCCCTTCTTTCACATCAAAGTTGATAAGAGTTGTGTTGTCCTCAATTTTGTATTCACAAAATTCGGGCAACCCTACTGAAAATTTCATAGGATAAAACTCTCTTAAGGCATTTTCTTAATTGTTTTACTTGATTTTGGTTTTGTTTTCACCCTATGTGTAATCACCTAAAAATGGCCACCAAAACCATAAGCCCCTAATCTCGATTATTCCTCAAGAAAGTCCAAATTTTGATCAAATCTCCTAAGTCCTAATCTAAGACAATTCGATTCATTAATCTGATTTGACCTATTCAATTATTGCACTCGATCCTATTTAATTAATTAATTCCTAAATTCTAATGTTATTGGCAATAAAATCAAACCTTATACCATTTATTTAATTAATATTTTAGGATATTGATTAAATAAATAATTATCAATTAATCGCAAATTTTTTTTTATAATTAATTATGTCATCACAGTTTTGGAGAAAAATGCATAAAATTATTTAAATATCCTAAAATGGCATTTATGAAGTCATCATCCAATCAACTGAAAATTAATTTTGGAAACAATCCAGTTACCTCAAAAAACAAATATGTGAGATCATCAGTTATTTTAGCAGTTTTATTTATGTTTTGGAAGTTTCCCAAATAACTGATTGTCTTGGCCAATCAAATTAGTTGCATGTGGATTGTGCTAGTTCTGAATGAATCCCAATCATTCATCTAGAATAAATCTTGTCCGTTCATTCTTGAGAGAATTTCTAAATAATCAAGTCTCCATTCTCACACAAATGATCCAATCTTTTGCTTAGAGTAATGCTGTCAAATTGATTATTGTTTATGCATCTTGAGATCATTGTTAGATAGATTAATTGCTTAATTAGTTTGCTTTTTGCATTGCAATCTTAGTTTAGTTTATTTCATTTTCATTGCATTAATCAAAATCTAGGAACACTTCAATTTGGTTTAAAATGAATTAATCTTGGATTAAGCTTGGATGAACTTGCATTGCATGATAGATTAGTTGTTAAAATCCTTCATTTAGATAGAGTCTAAAGTCACTAGATTTTGCAATAATCTAAGGGCAAAATCCATACTTCTGTCTACTATAAAACAATGAGTCACTTCAACTGATTTCGATCTTGTTTATGCTATTTTCATTGCTTTAGATCAATTAAATAATGATTCATTGAAGTTTAGTGTAATCACATTTTCACACTCACACTATGATTGTGGTATTTTCAATTCTACTCATTTTGAGCTATCATAGGCCTCAATCATAGTTGTCTATCAAAACTTATTAAGGAGTTAAGTGTTCAGTAGGTGGGTTTTTAAGGCTTGATTGCATATCTTCATTCCCCGATTTTCTAATTTACGGAGTTTGGTCTTTGATATTTTTGACATGTTCTCGATTCTTTGATTTACAGAGTTTGGTTTTTTCTGATTCTGACAGGTTCCCAATATTCTGTCCAAACTCTATACTCTGGTCCTATTGCTCGTACAAGCATCTTGGTAGGACAGTACAAATCTGAATAGATACTAATATGGAATGTTGTGTATTCTCGTACTATGCCTTGTAGATTCTCATATGAGAATCTTGGCCAGTCTTTTATAAACACAACAAAGACTCCTCTCTATTTTCTGATTTGTGCAAATTGGATTTTTTGTTAATTCTGACAAATTTGTTGTTATGTTTTTGTGGTTTTGCTGGGGAACTTAACGAGTTTGTTCAGGATGTTTTTTACGAAGACTTTTATGCTATATCTAGACTCTTGTTGGATGCGTGTCAAAGAATAAGTGCAAAAAGAGACTATTGATGTGTTTGGTGTAGGTTACCTATGAAAGAAACAAGTAGACATTGTGTTTGCTTAATATTTCTTAGGAACCTCGCATGCAAGAATTTTTATAAAGAATCTTTGTTTACCGTGTCTTTGGGATAGTGAAAAGGATAGGAGATTATGCTCGTTTCCCCTTGAGGGAAAATCAGAAATCTAGACCTTTGTAGCTAATCTTTCTTATTGCACTCCTTTAGATGGGTATTATGTCCAAGTGGGAAAAAGTACTCACCCTTGGAGAACGACCCACATAAGCACGAGGTGTAAGCCACACCACTCCAACTCACGTTAAACAAATTGTTTCTTTGAGGCCAAAGCCTCAGAAGCCGGATTTCATTTGAGCTTATACATGACTCTCGCCTAACCACATAATAGGGCCTTAGGGTCTAAATCAAGTTTACGTGACTTGGTGCAAAGGTTCTTTGTGAGACTATATGCCTAAATTGTGTTTGTGGAGAGAGAGAGAGAGAGAGAGTTCGAATGGAGACCCTTACTAAAATTCATATAGTAGCAGCCACCTGTTTCACCCTCGAAAGTGGGCTAATCCAAGTGCAAGGGAGATAGTAACTCTCGCAAGTTACTCGTCATATCATGCCCCCATTAGCATTTGGAGTCGGATAATACGACATCATTATACCCATTGCGTGGTTGGTGGTGGTCGTATTCTGATTAGCTATTGGGTGTGTACCTAAGTTTGCGAGCAAATATTTTCTCACTCAACCAATTTGACTAAGGCCTTAGGAATTGTTGTTTTTGCACATGTGCTTGGCATGTTTGTATACATTGAGACATTTGACATCAAAAACCTTTGAAATGAATTGAGAAAAAAATTACCAAAACAAGAGAAGGATCCTATCAAACATTTGACAAAAAAATCCAAAATCTTATCAGTTTTCCTTGAGATACCCGGTCAAGAGTTGTTCCAGAGATATACCTTTGAAGTTGTGAGCTTGTCTTAATCAATCCTAATCTTTGGTCATCCAGATTTCCTCTTTTGTGAGTTCTGTCTTGTTGATTCAGTCCTTTGATCAATCCCATCATCATGAATCTCTCTTATCAGTTGTCCTTCTTTGAGTTGTGAGTGCATTCATCATCTAGGTTCCTTAACCTTGACTCAGAGTTGAGTCATTGCATCTCCTTCTCGAGTGGATGTTGTCTTGCTCATATCACCATCTACTTGGGACTAGTTCAACACCTATCTGACAAACAATTGAGTTATGCCTATACAGACTAGAAGCTCTTTCAGACGATATCTAGGAGAAGAAGAGAGACCCTATTCATTTGAAGAAAACCCTCATTTTGGAGAACTAGAAACTTCTAGAAAATTAACCCATCATCAAGACAGATCCTTTGGCCCCAACATGTCTGGAAGAGGAAAAAGACATGAGGATGTTAGACACACCAATCATAGTATCAGTGCTCATGACACCGATAATGACGGTTCCTCAAGAGAATTTGAGCCTGATGAGGCTAGCCTTGCTAGGTGTAAGGTTGACAAAGAATTTCTCAAAATGATGAAAGTTATCATGGCTTGAGAGAAAGAACAATACTTTCTTGAGCTAGCAAAAAAAGGAGCACAACTTTCTCCTCAATACAAAGCTGAGGACGTCATTGCCAAAGAGGAAGAAACTCATTTAACAGTTGTAACCAAATAATTGCAATCCATGCAAGCAAAATTGCAAGAGATGAAAAAGAGTCAAGAGAAGCGAACCACAAAGTATTCTATAGACTCCATATGTTTGTTCCCTTTTGATAAGGACTTGTACTTACCTCCATTCTCGTGTGGAGTTGAGATCCCAAAATTTGACAAGTACCTTGGGAATTCTTAGCCTCAAGATCACATTCAGGAATTCTATGTCCAATGTATGGAATTTATGCATGACAAGACATATCTTATGTGTCTCTTCCCCAGGAGTATAGGTGGTCAAGTCATCGAGTCGTTTTCAAAGTTACCCATTGGAATAAAAACTTTTGGTGAACTTGTCGAATGATTTCTATAACACTATTCCTATAACATCTAGCATCTTGTAACAATGACTGATCTATGTAACACAAAACAAAAAATGAGAGAATCCTTTCTGACATTTCTCTACCTCATTCCTAAGTCTGAAAAATTGATATATCCATTAATGCACTAATCCCGAAGTTGAGTTTTCCTATTCAATTGCAAGACCCAAACACCTTCAATAGGTTGGTGAAGAATGCGCTGAAAAAAGATGTGCTTGTTAGAAAGGGTGAAATCACCCTTTACAAAGAGAACAAGTACAATTTCAGTTCCAAGGACAAGAATAAATACTGGAATAAGAATAAGAATGTGGTAAATGACAGGGTAGTTGACCAAGTTTCTCCTCAACCTAAGCCAACAGTCTTTAATCTGACAAGTGGCACAAAGGCACTTAAAGCTGTCGAAACTACCACTAAGGCTCCTTCCAAAGGAACTGTATAGAGTGAAAATGGATCCACACTCTATACAAAGGAGAGGAAGAATACCAAGATTTATCCTCCAATGAGACCCGATTAACACAAAGGTAAGTGTCAATTCCTGATGTATACAAAGGAGGTAAATGGTTTGGGTTAACTTCTCCCGCACCTCTGGAAAGAGAGGGTTTAGGAAAGAGCAATTGAGAATATTTGAAAAGTAAATCTAGAAGACTAATATTGAAATGAAGAAATAAAAAGTACTTACCTCCAAAAAAGAATCTACTAAAAACCTTGTCAAATAGTCTTAGAAACTGTTGATTTTTTGCAAACCTAAACCCGAAACTATGAGATCTACAAAACCCAAAAATATTTTTCTTTTCGGGTCTAGGTCGACCTTGACCCCTTTATGTCGACCTTGACTTGCGCTACTCCAATGGAAATTCTGTTCGCGAATCCTGAAAGTTTGTCGAAAAGGGTATCCGAATCTGCTCTGTAATTCGTTGTTCTGCACCTGCTCCTGCAAGGAAATAAAGGTTTTGTTTGTTTGGATGAGGGGTTTTCCTTAGTCAAACCCCGCTTTTGGAATTAACCTTTAAGTCGAATTGAAATTGCAAGTAATAAACAAAGTAAAAAGAACAATTCACCTTGCTTATGTTGAAACCCTTGTGGAGGATTCAAATCCTTGAATCCACAAGGATGAATGCTTGAAGTTGTTTGAACCTTGTAGAAGAGTATGAAGTTGATCTACCATGCCAATTCATGGCTCCATGGAAGTAAATTTGCTCATGTACTTGAATTGAGAATGTAAGATGAAGAATGTAGAAGTCTTGAATGCTTGAGAGATCTTGAGATTGCTTGATAACTTGTAGATAATAATGGATTGCCTTCCTCCTTTTCTTAGAAGAATGAGAGAGGAAAGCCCTTCTTTTATAGTGATCTTGGGCACCAACTCTTAGAGAGGTCGACATAGAAAACAATAATTAAGGGTCCATGGCACAAAACTCTAGAAGAGGTCTAGTCTTAAGGTAGAAATAAAAATAATTATTTAAGAGCCTTGTCACAAAATTCGAGGTAAGGCCAACCCCAAAGTTAATTTGAGCATGAGGCACAAAACTCGAGAAAGGCTAATCTCAAATAATAAATTAGGAATCCTACATAGAGGTCGAGAAAGGTCCACCTCAAATATTAATTTGAGAATTCGACACTTAACTCAAGAAATAGTGGCCTTGAAGAGGGAAAAGATGAAATTTTGATGAAACCCCAAAACTAGGACCTAACCCCAAGGACTCTGGACCTTAGGGTCAAGGTCAACCTCGACCTCGAGGTCGACCTTGACCCAGAGGGTCAGGATGTCAGGAAATGTGCCCAAGTCTCAGAAACATAGAGAAAAGGCAGAAAAGAGGGGCAGAACAGGCACATAAGCACATGAAACCCCATGAAAGCATGAAAGTGTCTGAATCAGGATCAAAACAACCTACTAGGGAGGGCTAAAAGGTCTCAACATGGAGTGTGTCCATTTTAAGACGATACATTTAGTCCCCACTTTAGCAAGAGTATGGGCTCAATATAGACTCTTGGTAAAGTAGAACAAGAATAGAAGAAAAAAATCCCTATTATGATTAAGGATACAAGGAATCCATCAAGCCCCCAAGGAACTTGAGTCCTTGATAGATCCAAAAGAATAACAAGAGAGAGAAAAGAAGAGAGAGGAGTGGCTAGCTCACCCAGTAAGATGTGTGTATCTCACTATGAACCACAAAAAGGATAGGATGGCCCACCAAGCAAGCACATGATAGTCACCCCATAAAGTTGTGCACCTTCTCACGGCTTTGTGCATGTATGTAGTGTGTCTACTGATGACTTTTATGAAGTACCCATGGATCCATATCCTCATATCACCATAGAATACATTTGTAAAATGTGTATCTCTTCAGGATTTAGCAACTTATGTGTGTTACCTTCTGAGGATTTAGCACGCTGCAAAATAAAATGTTAGAACAAAAATGCATAATATAGAACGAGGGAGGCCGTATATATGCCCCCTCCTTAAGATGGAAAAATACATACTATTTTGACATGTTAAGGAAAGAAAAGAACAAGGATAAAGCCTTCTTCAACATCAAGACAATATCCATAGACAACACCTAGTCCAAGCCAAGAAGGTCACAGCTCCTATGAGGCCATGGAAGGGACGAATGCAAAGAGATATCACGCAAGAAGGGAAAAAGTAACCCTTGTGAGGGATAGCACACTATTCAGTTTCCAAGGTGAGAGATTTATCAACCATGGAAACCCAATGTCAAACAATGAAATAGGTTATGATCAAGGACATAGATCCTCAATGCAAATCAAAATTTTCATGTATGCTTGGATATCACATAATAGATAGATACTTCTTAACCAAGGGAAAAGTGGATCCCGAAAAGATAGAAAAGAAGGAGATGGCATATTTGCCCCCCAAGCATAGGAACAAGCATGGAAGGGGACCTATTATATCACTCACAACACTATACAAGACAATGAGCCCCCAAGGATTAGGCTAACATTGTTTACATAATGTGGGGCTCCATAAAAGGAACATAAATGTTATTTAGAGAAAATAGGATTGAAATACAACTCATTGCCACATGATATATAAATAACCTTACTACCAATGAGCTGCCTAATCTTATAATGTAAAGCTTGACATTCATTAGTAGAGTGATCATGAAATCTATGATACAAACAAAAAGGAAGAGTCTTGAAGTGTGGACTATGTTTCTTTTTGCGTTTAGGTCTAGTAATCATCTTAGCACGAAGGAGTTTAGACAAAAGAACTTCTTGGTCAAATTCCTTCATAGGTTCATCATGTTTTGAAGTGTTATTTGAGATGTTGTTAACATTGATTTGTTGTTGAGGATTAAATCACAATCCATAAGAATGCTCATACCCCCCATTCTGTAAGGGCATTTGAATTCCCTATTTATGCTTACCACATCCTTGATCATTGAATCTTTGTTTAACTAGGAAATGATAACCAAGACCATAACAAGAAGCCATATCAAAAGGAGTCAATGGAACTTTAGTAGTCACTATGTCATCATTAGTAGGTTTGACAGATTCATAGTGGGTAGAAGCAGCGACAAAGTTATTATGAAGGGCATTAGAAGTAGAAGCAAATGCTCATTGTTCAAACTCTCTTTGTTGCTTCATAAAATCAAGATCAGAAACCTTATACTCTCCAATAAAGGTAGGATTAAAATCCAAGGTTCTCCAATCATCGCCAAGAAGAGTATTAGAGGAAGAAGGATTACTATTAGGAATAGGAGTAGTGTGGGTTTGAATATTCAAACAAGGATTTGGCACATCATCCGCATGAAGTGTATACATCATGTTGTTGTGGATAAACTTGACTCTACGGTGAAGGGTGGAAGGAACAACATGCATCTCATGCAACCAAGGTCTACCCAAAAGGAGGTTATAATTAAAAGATCCAGGCATAACATGAAAAGGAGTATTCAGGATGAATGGACCTGTTGGAGCTCTAAATTTTGGGCAAAATTTGGAGTCCTATATAGTGATAAAACCCTAAAAAATGGCTTCTTAAACTCCATGCCCAATAATTAATGATGGAGTACATGAAATGGGATAAAATATTACATTAATTTTCAATTAAAAAATTGAGATATTATGAAAGGAAGCTCTATGACAAGAACAATCAAAATTCTATGATCAAAGCCTTCAGAAAATGCTAGAATTTCAACCTGCTGCAAAGATGATGTCGATAGACGTGGAAGATGGCCAAATTTTAAAAATATAAAAAAGACCCAGTTCGGGAAATCAAATTTCCTATCTCCAAAAAAAATTTTAGTTTTCCACAAGGTGTTTTGGTTTTTCAACCAAGCCCAAATCCGAAAGTTAGGTAGTTATTTTCTAGTTAGTTTATCATTTTTTCAAAACAATTTGTAATAAGGGTGTGTCTTTTCACCCTAAAGAGGTGTGAAAGCCACTCAAACATGTATATATACATAATGTAAAATGTAAAGAGAGGGAATGCAATACAAGATATATTTTCATAGGATATAATTCGATCAAAACTACAATATGAACTCTAATGTACTATTTTTTCAACATTAATAAAGATAAGTGCTCTTCTTTTTTATTTGTGGTTATAAGTTATATGTTTTCAATTAGTCTTTCAGATTAGTCTATGAACCAGGGTATCCTACTGTGTTCTTTCATTGATGCATTCATTTATGACTAATTTGTACAATTTGAATAATGGTAGCATGGTCTGAGAACCTGTTATTGTTTCTTTTCGGGCTCTTAAGTTGGGTTAAAAACCATAGGACCTATTGTATAAGTTATTTAAATTTTTGTTTCAACTGAAGCCTGTAGGATGATGGTCTCACTTTACAGGAGTGAATTACCTTAAAACCGTCTCTGATTATACGTAGGATTGAAAGTTTTATGACTCTATAGCCCAAGTATTTAGAAGGCACTGATCTAACTATTATTTGGAAATTGTCATTTGGTTCATACATTTGTAGTTTATAGATCATTAAATCATTATTTCAAAAGCATTACTTTTAATTATTTAGTATAATCCATTTCGTCAAGTATTATAAAATAAAGATTTTTAGGAGATTAGTTTCTTTCCGCAAAGGATCATTCACCACCTTTGGAGGAACTTTGTTTGTTATGTACGTAGTTGTGCGACATAGAGAATTAAATAGTTCAAAGTGAAATTAGGCCTACCAGCCTTGGCTAGATTAAGCCAGAATTGCAGAGGCACTTGTTTTGTGCCTGTCAGTTGGCCTCAAAACAGTCCGGCCTTTTTGAGCACCAACAAATTGGTGACTCTATTGGGGAAAGTTGCTCACAATATATATTGTGAAGTTACCTAAAATTTTAGATTTTGCAGATCAGAATCAGAAAGTAGTTATAGTAGTTTGTTTGGAAGCACACTCTACTGGAAGAAAGAACTTAGAAGCAAGACATTCCTCGAATGAGGTGGCGACTCTATTCAATAAAGCATTTCAATCAGTGACTCTACTAATGAAGAAAACCCAGAAGGAGATAAGTAAAGTTTTCCTCTTTGAAAGAGGTGGTGACTCTATTGTCGAGAACCTAATGTATAAAGAAACAAGTTACAACTAATTTAGATATTCAGAATGTATCAGAATAAACAACCATTTCAAAGAAAACCATTTATTCCATATGGTATCAGGCCATTGGATCTCAGGGGTTTCCAATGTATTCCTTTTAAGTTACTCCCTAAGTTTTCGCAGCTTGTACCAAAGTTCCATGGAGAATGGGATGAATCAACAGTTGAACATTTGGATGCATTTTATGCATTTATAGAGAACTATGAGATTTTTGTAGAAGATTAGGTAATGAAACTATTTGTCAGGACATTAGAAGATAAAACAAGAGAGGCATATGAATCATTACCTACACAAAGTATTTCATCTTGGAAATAATTTGAACAATGGTTTCTATATGAATTTCATGATGCAAGCAATGAAGATAACATGTGTTATGAATAGTGTGAAGACCAAAGTTTCATCATGGAGGAGGATCATAGTATGTCTCTACTTGATGCATTTTTCAATTTGGAGAGATTTGAAGGGGAGTCTTGTGCACACTTATTCTTGAGGATGGCGGATATTTATCAGAGGATACCTATAACAATTATGCCTTCACGAAAAGAATTAATGAAAAAGGTCAAAAACTTGAGAATCTCACTAGATGACCATGATCTAAAGATTCTTGTTAAGATATTAGAAGAAGATGGTGAGGACAAAGATGAGGAGTCTTATGATCAAATTGAACAAGGCCTTGTGTTTGATGGAAATCTCAGTGATGATGAAGAAGACCCAAATTATATATCCCCTTTGGATGCATTTTTGAACTTAGAGAAACAAGAGGAAGAATCTGCAGTACAATTCTTCCTAAGGATGTTTCATATCTATCAAGAAATACCTTCAGAATGCAAACCTCCATCTTCTGATCTTTTAAATAAAATGTGAGAACTAAGTCTTTTATATGATCATCAGTTCCTTACCTTTCTCGAACTTATGAATAATGAACTAGTTGTAGAGGAGAAAGAGTGCAAAACTAAAATAACATATGAGTCAATTGAGGTTTCATATTTTGATGGAGAAGATTCTTTTGGACAGTCTGAGGAAAATGTTTTCCATGATGATACTTGTATGATGTCAAACATCAGTGAATATGAAAATGAGGAAGATGATCTTCTCCATGTACAAGAGATTTCAACCTTATTAGACATAGAATACCAAAGACACACTGAGAAGAATGGTCCAAATTTTTTTTCAATCCACCATGGTAAGGAGGTAGACGAATCAACCCATATTCAAGAGAAATTAAATTGTGGAGATGAAATAGAGCTGCATGAATAGGAGGAAGTTTTAGGAGATAATGTCAATGAAGATGTTAGTCTTGTTGATGAAAAACTTGATGATCCAAATGAAAATTCTCATGAATGTATGCTTGAATTCTCTATGTTCTTGAATCCGTTGTTTGAAGAGGAAGTAGATGAAGATATGTCTGATTTCTCTATTTTATCAAATCCATTGTTTGAAGAGGATCCTTTATCCAATGGAATCCATCAGCATCATAATGAAGATAACAGTCCTAATTTTAAATTTGATAAAACTCATGAAGTGCATTCAGAGGGTGAGATATCTTGGAGTTCATCCTTTGAGCCAGAGGTACACCAAACATATGAAGATGAGATGGAATCAGCTAGACATGATGAAGAGAATGTGTTGAAGCATAGTTCTAAATTTGTTTGAAATTTCTCAGCTGATCAAACTCTTGGTGAGAGAGAGTTTGTACCTCTTGAAGATAATCTATTCTCAAAGCCTTTTGGTGAGGAGAAAAAATATCCAAAATATAGAGATGGGATAGATTGTGAACAAGAAGGTATCCGAAAAAAGAAGACTAACCTAGAGGTTTGTATGATTAACCAAAATCTTCTATTCAACAAGGATTACAATGGACCTGATGATTTCTCAAGGGTTGAATATAGATTGGATGCCAAAGATCATATTGATGAAGCGATGAGAATTGTCTATAAGGATGACATGTGTAATGCAGCAAGGTTAAAAGTGTTACGTGATCAAAATCAAGTGTTTGATAGAGGAAAGGATCAATGTTCAATTTTGAGGGGCCTAGGGTCACCCAATTTTACTTCGCATCAAATTAGTATGGATACTTGGTCTGCTTCTCTAGAGATAGCTGGAATCTCACTATGCTCACATGGAGCATACGTCCCCAGAAAAAGCCTGTTGGAGCTCTAAATTTTGGGCAAAATTTGGAGTCCTATATAGTGATAAAACCCTAAAAAATGGCCTCTTAAACTCCATACCCAATAATTAATGATGGAGTACATGAAATGGGATAAAATATTACATTAATTTTTAATTAAAAATTTGAGATATTATGGAAGGAAGCTCTGTAACAAGAACAATCAAAATTCTATGATCAAAGCCTTCAGAAAATGCTCGAATTTCAACCTGCTGCAAAGATGATGTCGACAGAGGTAGAAGATGGTCGAATTTTAAAAATATAAAAAAGACCCAGTTCGGGAAATCAAATTTCCTATCTCCATTAAAAGTCTTAGCTTTCCATGAGGTGTTTTGGTTTTTCAACCAAGCCCAAATCCGAAAGTTAGGTAGTTATTTTCTAGTTAGTTTATCATTTTTTCAAAACAATTTGTAATAAGGGTGTGTCTTTTCACCCTAAAGAGGTGTGAAAGCCACTCAAACATGTATATATACATAATGTAAAATGTAAAGAGAGGGAATGCAATACAAGATATATTTTCATAGGATATAATTCGATCAAAACTACAATATGAACTCTACTCTACTATTTTTTCAACATTAATAAAGATAAGTGCTCTTCTTTTTTATTTGTGGTTATAAGTTATATGTTTTCAATTAGTCTTTCAGATTAGTCTATGAACTAGGGTATCCTACTGTGTTCTTTCATTGATGCATTCATTTATGACTAATTTGTACAATTTGAATAATGGTAGCATGGTCTGAGAACCTGTTACTGTTTCCTTTCGGGCTCTTAAGTTGGGTTAAAAATCATAGGACCTATTGTATAAGTTATTTAAATTTTTGTTTCAACTGAAGCCTGTAGGATGATGGTCTCACTTTACAGGAGTGAGTTACCTTAAAACCGTCTCTGATTATACGTAGGATTGAAAGTTTTATGACTCTATAGCCCAAGTATTTAGAAGGCACTGATCTAACTATTATTTGGAAATTGTCATTTGGTTCATACATTTGTAGTTTATAGATCATTAAATCATTATTTCAAAAGCATTACTTTTAATTATTTAGTATAATCCATTTAGTCAAGTATTATAGAATAAATTTTTTTAGGAGATTAGTTTCTTTCCCAAAAGGATCATTCACCACCTTTGGAGGAACTTTGTTTGTTATGTACGTAGTTGTGTGACATAGAGAATTAAATAGTTCAAAGTGAAATTAGGCCTACCAGCCTTGGCTAGATTAAGCCAGAATTGCAGAGGCACTTGTTTTATACCTGTCAGTTGGCCTCAAAATGGTCCAACCTTTTTGAGCACCAATAGGACCTACTTTGATAGGTAAGGTAATGATTCCCAAAGTGTTCTTATCAATGTTATCAAAGCCACGTATAGGAACATTGTCAGGTTGAATAGTTGAAAGATCGACTTTAATCACTTTGAGCATGTCCATGCTACAAACATTAAGCCCATATCCATAATCAATCAAGGTTCTATGAATGATACTCTTATTGATAGTAACAACAACCATAAGAGCATCATATTGATTCTGAACTTCTTTAGAAGGTAAATCCTTTTGAGTAAATACAATGTCAGGAGGACCCAGGGTAGCATGCATGCACTGTAAGAAGGCATTGATGTTCTCTTGATTAGGTGGTAGAGTGGGAAGAGTTGCTAGAGATTTTTGCAAGGCTTCATGGTAGGTAGATGAAGTTTGAAGAAGCTCCCATAAAGAAATCTTGGTAGGGGTATTGCACAATTGGTTTATCAAATCATGCTCCTTGCTAGGAAGATGGGGTGGAGGAGGAAGAATGGGTTGAGAAGGTAGTAAAGAAGTAGAAACCACTGGATTAGGTTGAGGGTTATTCCTTGTATGATAGGTGTGAGCTATCAAATCTTGATCATTGAAAGACTCTAAAGACTCCATAGGTTTACCTTTGATAGTAATGCGAGGACAACCTTCGATAGTCAACAAGGGTTTTGGATAAACCATGTTAGTTGTCTCAATACTACAAATAGATTCACAAAAAGGTAGCAAAGAAGACATCCTAGGAGGAGATGAGGTAGGATCTTGATTCTCCATAAGATCATCACTAAGAGGGAGAGCATTAAGGGAATTCATATCATTCTCCGCTAATGCCTCATCATTAGAAGGAATCCCAAATGGAGGTAAAACATCTATAATGTCATCTGCTTTCGCTAAAATGTCTCCATAATGGGAGTGTGTTTTAGAAAAAGAGTCACCATCATGTATGAATATGTCATTCATTAATAAATCACCCTCTTGTATCAAAGCTTCTTCACGAGGAAGGGATAAATGAATGTCTTTATCCAAGGGTTCATCCCAAAAAGTAGAATCATCCATAATGGTTTCATGAGGAAGAGAGTAGTCAACATCCACATCCAAAGGTTCATCCCAAATAGGAGGATTATCATCCCTATCAATAAAGTGCATTGTAGGAGCGCCATAAATCACTAAAACTTGATACCTAAAGGGGAAAGAAGGTAAATTATATTCTAAAGTAGGCTCATAGAAAAGACATATATTAAGAGAAGAATTAACATCAATCCCCAACCCATCTCCATAAAGAGAAATATGATGGAGAGATAGATTAAAGTCGTCTTCTTTCTCTAATATATCCTTACAAGGTAATACAAGAGAGGAAAAAGCAACATCACATGCACTAAATAGAGTCTTTCTAGGTGTAACACCATGCAATGGTAAGGTAAGAGGAAGATGTTGTGTAATCCCAAAATTTATAGAAGGATGTTTAGAAAACACTTGAAACAACTTGTGCAACATTATAACAAATAAAGAAATGCATAGAAAATATATCTAGATATATCCAAATGCATTCAAATGAAATTTATAAGCATGCAAATGAAATCAAACACCACAAACACAATAGGGCATCTAATTCCACAAAAGATAGGGGGTAAGCTTGTTGGATTCACCAAATTGTATAGGGTGAAAATGGATCCACACTCTATACAAAGGAGAGGAAGAATACCAAGATTTATCCTCCAATGAGACCTAATTAACACAAAGGTAAGTGTCAATTTGTGATCTATACAAAGGAGATAAATGGTTTGGGTTAACTTCTCCCTCACCTTTGGATGAGGGGTTTGCCTTAGTCAAACCCCAGTTTTGGAATTACCCTTGAAGTAGAATTGAAATTGTAGTAATAAACAAAGTAAATAGAACAATTCACCTTGCTTATGTTGAAACCCTTGTGGAGGATTCGAATCCTTGAATCCACAATGATAAATGCTTGAAGTTGTTTGAACCTTGTAGAAGAGTATGAAGTTGATCTACCATGCCAATTCATGGCTCCATGGAAGTAAATGTGCTCATGTACTTGAATTGAGAATGCAAGATGAAGAATGTAGAAGTCTTGAATGCTTGAGAGATCTTGAGATTGCTTGATAACTTGTAGATAATGATGGGTTGCCTTCCTCCTTTTTTTCTTAGAAGAATGAGAGAGGAAAGCCCTTCTTTTATAGTGATCTTGGGCACCAACTCTTAGAGAGGCTGACATAGAAAATAATAATTAAGGGTCCATGGCGCAAAACTCTAGAAGGGGTCCACCCTTAAGGTAGAAATAAAAATAATTATTTAAGAGCCTTGTCACACAATTCGAGGTAAGGCCAACCTAAAAGTTAGTTTGAGCATTGCGCACAAAACTCGAGAAAGGCTAATCTCAATTAATAAATTAGGAATCCTACATAGAGCTTGAGAAAGGTCTACCTCAAATATTAATTTGAGAATTTGACACTTAACTCAAGAAATAGTGGCCCCAAAGAGGGAAAAGATAAAATTTTGATGAAACCCAAAATTGGGACCTAACCCCAAGGACCCTAGACCCTAGGGTCAAGGTCGAGGTCGATCCTAACCTAGGTCAGGTTCGAGGTCGACCGTGAAGCAGTGGGTCAGGACCTCAGGAAATGTGTCTAAGTCTCAAAAATAGAGAGAAAATGTAGAAAAGAGGGGCAGAATAGGCACATAAGCACATGAAACCCCATGGAAGCATGAAAGTGTCTGAATTGAGATCAAAACAACCTACTAGGGAGGGATAAAAGGTCTCAACATGGAGTGCATCCATTTTAAGACGATATAGGAACAAACAATCTTCTAAAAGAGAAACCCTGGGCTAAGCCTAAATGTAACTTCACTCCCCTAGGTAAGTCATATGGATCAGCACTCAAGACTCTCCTGTCAAATCAACTTATCACATTGCTAGATAATTCTAGGCCATATGAGCCAGAAGTGAAACCAAAATGGTGGGATGACAATGACTATTGTGAATTTCACAGAAACAAGGGACATAAGACCGAGAACTGCATGAGACTCGAGCATGAGATCCAAGATCTCATTGATAACGAAGTGATCGTGGTTGACAATCACATCAAAAACACTAATCACAAGGCATTCAAAGACCCTTTACCTAAGTATGAGAAAGGGGAAAGTTCCAAACCAAAGGAGGGTGCTTGAATTAACCATACATATGGCACCAACGATAATAATGTCATCAATATGCTTGAGTCGGTCCCTTCTGAACATTGTAATGTCATTATCATCAAGAAAAATGAGAGGGAGTCTACAGATGCTAATGTTGTGAACCAAGCACAAGCAAAGGTCACCCTAGGAGGAGAAAGGCCTTCCAGCTCTGGAAATCAATCTGGATCATCCAAACCTTCCACATCAACCAAACAACAAGCTACAACCATTTCTAACTCATCAAATTCTAAACAACTGGTTTCATCGCATGCTGCTGACTACAACATCGTCGAAGATGACTATTGAGATATCAGTCTTTGAGTTGCTCAAATTTTTTCCAGCTCACAGAGAGATCCTAGAAAAAATTTTGTCAGCTGCCAATGTCCCTAAGGACTTGGATTTAGATCGGTTCCAATCCATGGTAGGTCATTTCACCTCACTACATTACCTGTCATTTTCTGAAGAAGATGATAACTCTTTGAGTCACCTGCATAATCAGCCCCTGCACATTGAAGTCATGATCCACACGTGTCAGGTCAAATGAGTGTTGATAGATGGAGGCACAAGGTTGAATATTTGTACCTATAATTTGATTAAAAAATTGGGCTTCTCAAAATCTTATATTGATCTAAAAAAGATCACCATAAAAGCCTATGATGAACAAGAGAGATCTTCCAAAGGTCTCGTATGCTTACCTATCAGAGTGGGACCTATTGAAAGAGAGGTCATATGCCAAGTACTAGATCTCCCACTTGCATACGACATTTTGTTGGGATGATTGTGGATCCATGAGATGCAAGTAGTTCCATCCACATACCATCAATGCATAATATTCCCTTTCAATGGTGTTGAAGTGACCAAACCTGTAGAGACTAGTTTTTTTTATCTATGCACTCAAACAATCAGCTGATACCCTCATACCACACAACAAAAAAGCTTCTACCTCTGAATCTAGGAGCAATATGATGAAAGAAATGGAGTAGAAGCTAAAAATCAGAGATACAAGGATAGGTGGTTACATGATCGAACCTGTCCTATCATTGACATCATTACCAACATCCCCTAGATCTTATCGAAAAACTTTGGAGCAATGAAACCATTAACTACACCAGCTCAAGTCATTTATGATGGTAACTTTGTCTAAGAAAATGTACCTTTGGAGGATGAAAATGAAGAGAAAGCTATTCTGGCATGGCTCTACAAAGAACCCGAGGATAATGAGGTCAACCATTGTGAAATATCCCTTGAGAAATACAGTAAAGGGTAAGACCTGGTAAAGCAAATGAGTTATAAAGGGAAGGGTCTTTTAGGCTCAAATGAGACAAGACTCATTGAACCACTTCATGCAGAATTCAAGAATCCAAGAGATAAAACCAATGTTGGTTTTAAAGAAGCTAAGTTTCATCATGTCACTGATTGTGGAGAGCCCATACTTGATTCAGAAAGTGACGAAGAAGCTGAAATTGAAGCTTCACCCTTTGATAGGCTACTACATATTGAAATAGAGGATCTTGATTATCACAAGGAACCATATCTTCCACAATGGTGGAGAGATCTCCTTGTACCAAGTCCACTAGCAAAAGAACCCTTGGTCACTCAACATGAGCAAGACCTCACCTCTGTTATAGAAGAAGATTAATTGACCCAAAGACCTGTCGCATTAAGTCTGTCTCTTCCATAATGGTGTAGAGATCTCCTAGGACTGAGTCCACCAAGTCCACCAGCAGAAGAATTTGATACAGAAGAGAATGAGGTTAACCTAGGATCAGATGATAGACATTGTAATTGGGGACAACTCGTAACTACATCACATGTGCTAGATCTTCCCCACTTCATTGATCCTAATGAGTTACCCATATAAACACAAGAAGAGGAAACAATAAGACCTACACAAGAGGAAAGACAGCAAGAGAGCAACAATCAAGGTGAGGATGAAGAACCTCCTATGAACCTTGCACGATACCTAGGAAGGTCTGATGATAGCCAGACTAATTCACATCAGTATAAATGGGACGTACTCTCAGATGCTATAATGGATATAGAAGTGGATGTGATACACAAGTATGCCACACAATTTCAACAAGGGGAAATCTCAAATGCAAGAGCTATAAAGGATTGGAACCTTGGGGAGGATAATGCATCTCCTAAAATCCTGCCCCAAACAACTCATAGGTTCTCCACCCTAACAACTTAGGACACAAATGAGGCAGAGGCAGACACCCAAGTGATTCAAGAAGAACTTGAAAGAATGTCCACTGACAAAAACTCAGAGTGGATAAACAATGATATCAATAGATTCCTCTCAAGGTCCAGGATTGAGATAGTTCCTCTTAGGATATGGCTTCAGAAAATAGATACAATAGACACTAGAATAACACAAGAAATGAATTTGTGTCCTAGGGTTAGACCAAACAAGTTATGTACACATGTAGCCAACAGAAAAATTCAATAACAACGATGTGATTCCTTTTGGTCTAAACACTCTATTCCAAAGTGACATGTTAGATCTTTACTTACCGCTTGTGAGTTATGATGACAATATCGTGAATTCCCTGGAACCATCCAATGACCTACCCCTCGTGCATCTTGAACTTATTGACTAGAAACAACAAAATGAACCACTTGGTATCCCCAACTTTCCTAGTGACTATTCCTTGGCTTGTTACCTAAATGTTGTTGAACCTTTGACCTCTTCCACTAGTGAATCTAGCATGAATATGACTGAAGCAAATATCAAGTACCTCAGTCAAAAATAAAAAATGAAAAAATAAAAAAAACATTCTGAAGGTGAAAACCACATTGTGGTGGTTTCAGAACATAAAATAGTAAAAAGAAAAGACACATCTGATAGTGAAAACCTCCTCAAGGTGCCAAAGGATGGGGTACTTGATATCTTTCCTAGTCACTTCTAGGAATGACCTTCAGTTCTGATTGAACCAACACATTCAGTAAACATTGGGACTGATGAACATCCACATGTAATTCATTTGGCACAATCACTATCTACAGAAGAGTTGACAGAGTTCACCTAGTTCTTCCAAGAAAAGAAAATCAACTTTTCATGGACCTACTCCGACATGCCAAGATTGGACCAAGATCTCATAATGCACCATCTATCAATTGCACCTAGAGTCAAACTTGTTAAACAGAAGCTCCACAAGATTCATCCTTGTGTGGCTCTCCTATTAAAAGTTGAATTAGAAAAAATGCTCAAGGATGGATTCATTAGAGAAATTGCATACATAGATTGGATTTCCACTATTGTGCCAGTAACAAAACTAGATAAGTCCATCAGAGTTTTCATGGACTTCTGGGATCTCAACAAGGCATGCTCTAAAGATGACTTTCCTCTACCCAACATTGATATGATTGTGGACATGATAGTCGGATATGAGATGTACTCCTTAATGGATGAATTTTCCATATATAATCAAATCAAAATTACCCCAAAGGATCAAGATAAAATGACATTCGCATGTGCTTGGGGACCCTTCTATTGGAATGTCATGCCATTTGATTTAAAGATCGCAGGTGCAACTTATCAATGAGTTGTTACAACCATCTTCTACAATATGATCTACAAGAACATCAAAGACTATGTAGATGACACAATTGTTAAAAAAAGAAAATGATCTACACATCTACATGATCTAGGCCAGATCCTAGACATAATGGATTAGTTCAAATTAAGGTTGAATTTTAAGAAATACGCATTTGGGGTAACATCTAGAAAGCTTTTGGGATACATTGTCTCAGCAAAAGGGATTGAAGTGGATCCTGCGAAAGTACAAGCTATTATTGACATGCTACCTCCAAAGAACATAAGCCAAATGAGAACCCTTCAAGAGAGAATTCAGTCGATCAGGAGGTTCATCTCTCAACTAGCGGACAAAGAACAACCATTTGCAAAGCCTCTATGCAAAGGAGTAGCGTACCAATGGGATGAATCATGTGCATAGCATTTTTATCAACTCAAAGAATATTTGGAAAACCCACTAGTCTTGATATCTCCTATCCAAGGTAAGCCACTTATTTTATATATCTCAGTCACTGATACATCACTGGGGGCACTCCTTGCAAAGAAAGATGAGAAAAAAAATGAACTAGCCATTTACTACATCTCTAGTACCCTGGTCTCTTATGAAATGAATCTCAATGATCGAGAAAGCTTGTCTGGTAGTGGTATTCGCATCACAAAAAATGAGACATTACATGATGACACATCCTATACAACTAGTTGCTAAAATAGATCCACTCAAGTATCTCCTAAGTAAAGCCACCTTAAATGGTAGGTTGGCTAAATGGGTTATGATCCTGATCGAGTTTAACATTACATATGTTGAATGGAAGGCTATTAAAGGATAGGCAATTGTAGATCAGTTGGCTCACACTCCACTAGAGGAAGATCAACCTATCAACATGGAGTTCCTAGATGGATCTATCATGCACATTACTCATAGGTCCTAGAAGATGTTCTTTGATGGATCGTTAACTCAACAAGGTTCAAGAGAAGGTTTGTTGTTTATTACTCCCCAAAGTTATGTTGGCATTAAGAGATGGTAACTGGTAAGCTTACTATCGGTACATGGAAATTAAGTATTGTTATTGATTGGAAAAAGAGGAAATAGGAAAAGGTGTTTGACATCTCAATCTAAGGTCTAAAGATCTATGATGAACACCAGTGGTGGATCTGTATGTAAAGAGATTGGTTTGGCAACCGGTGACACTATGCAAGAAAGAAGAGACTATATCTTCTCATCAAGACAAACCAGTCACTAAGAAAAGTGCATTGGCAACCGAGGAAAGGATTCAACTAAGGAATAGATACAACTGGTGTTGACTATGCAACCGAGGAAAGGGTGCAACTGGTAAGCAGAGGAAGGAAAGGTGACAGGTCAAAGTTCTTACCCATTTACAACACAAAGATCTTAACCGATCAACTGAAGACTTCATTATGGTAAGATAAATTGGAGAAGTCATAGTCAACTATCTGTTAAAAACAACTCCTCGACTGGGATTTACTACACTAAATCTGGAAGACTTTGAGTTAACATGATGATCAGTGCAAGGCATGTTTGAAGGTTTTAAAGCTGGAGTTTGTGGCTTTAAAACATGGAGTTATCTCTCGTGAACGAAAGATGATTGACATGCATCTATTGTTTTCTTCATAAAGAAGATAAAGCAAGAGAATGCATCAGATGTTTCCTCAGTAAACAAATATTCCACTGGGTGATGAATCCGAAGGAGATCTATAAACAGATCATGCATGAGAAGCACAATTAGGGCAAGGACTCTATATATTCTTCTGCCTGTTAAGAATATAGGTTTCCCTCATTGTGCTAAAGAAAAGAGTGAACCTATACGCTGAAGAAGCTAAGGTGAATAGAAAAGAGAAGAAAAGACAGTAGAGTGTGTAGAAAAGCACAATAGTAAAAGAGATCATACCAGCAGTGACCGGTGATGTTTCTCAATTGAGTATAACAGAGATCTTATCAGGCTATGAAAAGCCATTTGTAAAAGGTAAAATCCTTCTATTATTTTCTAATAATTACAATAGCTAAAATCCAATATTTTGGGTGGACTTTAACAGGTTATTAAATCCTTTAACCAGGTGACAACTTTTCAAGTGTTCTAAGTCCTCTAACCAGGCAGGCACTAACCGGCCTTATTGTATCAAATCCATTAACTGGGTCACATCTAATAGTAGGTTGTAATCCTTTAACAAGGAATGCTCCTAATAGGGTGCACTTCATAAGAGTGCAAAATTTATGAGGTCTTCTCACACCGTGGTTTTCACCCGATTTGGGTTTCCATGTGATAAATCTAGTGTCACTTTGTGGTTGATTGCTTGATGCTATTTTTATGCTTGAATCTATTTTTCTTACAGTTATAAGTATAATTCATCATATTTAAATCAAAGAAGTTTTATAGTTGCTAATTCACCCCTCCCCTTTCAACACTGGTTGGAACTGTCAATTGGTATCAGAGCCTCTGGTTTCTTTTCTTTATTACTTAACTACATAAAGAAAAATTCAAGATGATGAGAATGGAAGGACCAAAGTTTTCAAAGGAAAAATTTACTCTGTGGTGTAGCAGAATGAAGTTGTACATGAAGACCACTAGAGATCAATATTGGACTCATGTAACCACTGATTACAGTGAACCCACTAGTACCCTAATGCCTAATGAATCAAAGATCAAGACAAAGCACATGACTGCCATGGATATGATAGCCAACACTCTGCCAGACCATGTCTATGCTGAGATTGAAAACTTGGAAACTACTCACAAGATGTGGGCCAAGCTGCAACTAATTTATGGAGGCGACCCAAACATACAAAGAGCCAAGGTTGAAAGTCTCAGAGGAAAGTATGATGACATGAGGATGAATGAAGGAGAAGACATTGAGCAATACAACAACTGAATCAAAGAAGTCATCAACTCCATCAAAAGTGTTGGAGGAAAACTCAGTGAAGAGGAGGTGGTTAGAAAAATACTGAGAAAGCTCAGACCTTAGTATGCCATCAAGTTCTCTACCATTCAAGAGCTCAGATCAGTGACCACAAATCAAGTCACTCTAGACTCCCTAATTGGTAAGTTGACTGCATTTGAATTTAGTAATTTTGATAATAGCTTACCCATTCAAGAAGTAGCTTTTAAGTCTTCTATCAATACCTCTTCCACTAAAAAGGGAAGAGAAACCGGTAACTGCTCTACCAGTAAGATTGGTAATCTTGTTGAGAATCTGCTCTTAGAAGAGATGGAGAAAGATGAGTTTGAAGCACTCATCGCTAGGAGATTTCCCAGAGGAAAAGGGAAGTACAAAGGAAATCTTCCTTTGAAATGTTTTTCTTGCAATAAGATAGGACAAATTGTTGCAAGATGTCCAGACAATGACAATAAAGACAAGAGTAACCGGTTCAAGAATAAAGAAAAGGAGTTCTACCTTGCAAAAGGAGTCACAAACAATGAATCTGAAGACTCCGAAGATCCAAAAATTGCTTTTGTTGCAATAACAAAAGAGAGCCTAGTGGTAAGTGAAATGGTACTTATCTCAAGATCTCATCAACATGATGATTGGATCATTGATAGCAGATGCACTCACCACATGATTGGTGATAAGAATGAGTTCATCAGCTTGAATCTCAATGATGGTGGATCATGGTAACCTTTGGAAATAATGCTCCCTGTGCTATCAAATGTAAAGGTTCTATTGCACTCAGCAATGATGTTGTCTGTGAAGATGTGTACTATGTAGGACTCAAGTACAACTTAATGAGTGTTGCACAACTGAACAACAAAGGATTCCTATTGGAATTTGGACAAGGTTCTTGTGTTGTCAAGAATCAATCTGGAGCTCATGTTGCAACTGGTAGACAGAGAAAATGGAACCTATTCTACCTAGTTTGAATAGAAGGAGCCTATCTCATTGCATTAGTCAAAGGAGAATCAAGCAAGATCTATCTTGTAACCAAAGAGGACAATAGTTGGTTATGGCACAAGAGACTCTGCCACATAAACTTTGACAGTATTGTCAAAGTGAGCAAGAAGAAATCAGTAAGAGGACTCCTTGAGATCACAAAACATGAAAGAGGTATTTGGAAAGATTGCCAGTTAGAAAAACTGACTGGAACAAGCTTCAGTAGTAAATATTTCTCTGCTGAAAATATTCTATATCTTGTGCACACAGATCTATGTGGACCTATGAGAACTAAGAGCTACTACAGATACCGATACTTCTTTCTCTTTGTAGATGATTTCTCAAGGATGATGTGGACAGTCTTTCTCAAATAAAAATCAAAGACATTTCACATGTTCAAAAACTACAAGGCTCGAGTGGAGAAGATGACCGGTAAAAGCCTAAAGTGTCTGAGATTAGATAGAGGAGGTGAATACACTTCTCAAGAGTTCACTCACTACTGTGAGGAACATGGCATAAAAAGGAAACTATCCGCACCTAGGACTCCTCAGCAAAATGGAGTAGCAGAAAGAAGAAACAAGATGTTGACTAAATGTGCAAGAACCCTAATGATTCAGAAGGATTTTCCTCATCACTTCTGGAGAGAAGCTATCAGCACTATTGTTTATACATTGAACTGAGTTCAAGTCAAGAAAGGAATCAGTAAGACCCCCTATGAACTATGGTTTAATCCTACTCCTAGTGTAGGATACTTCAGAATCTTTGGTAGTAATTGTTATATTAAAAGAGATATGTACTCTAGAAAGTTTGAGCCCAAGAGTGATGAAGGAATATTTCTGAGTTACTCTACCAAAAGTAAAGCCTACTAGTGTCTGAATAAGAGAACGGGAAAAATAATTGAAACCATCAATGTAAAAGTTGATGAATATTCAAAACTAATTAAGAAGATCGATCATAATGAATATGATGGTTGACAAGGTCATAATGAAGGAAATCTATTTGAGTTCAATGAAGTAACAACTGAAGATGAAAGAGAAGAAAATGTGGACAAACATCTGGAGTAGGAGATTGTACCTAAAGCTAACAGACCAACTCAAGATGATGAACAAGAAGTTGTTCATCACCATGATGAATAAATTGCTCAACCAGAAGAACCTGACCGAGAACAGAGACCAGTTCTCCCAAGGTATGTCACATATCACTCAACTAATAATATAATTGGTGACAAGCATGCAAATGTCTTGACCAGGAAAAAGGTGAGAGAAAATATCTATTTGTTTTCCTATAAAGAGCCCAAAACAACCAAAGAATCTCTAGAAGATGAAAATTGGGTCAAGGCCATGGATGAAGAAATTGAGCAAATAGAAAAGAATGATGCATGGGTGCTTGTGCCTAGACCACATGATAAGAATGCCATTGGGAAAAAGTGGGTCTATAGGAACAAGTTGAATGAAGAAGGAAAAGTCATAAGAAACAAAGAAAGCCTAGTCTACAAAGGATATGCTCAGGAGGATGGACTAGACTATGGAGAAAATTTTGCACCTATGGCCAGATTGGAAGGAGTAAGAATTCTTCTTGCCTATGCTACTCACAAGAAATTCAAAGTATACCAGATGGATGTCAAGTCTGCATTCCTGAATGGAATACTAGAGGAGGAAGTTTACATTGAACAACCAGAAGGCTTCAGATCTACACAAAAATGTGGTATGGTCTGTAAATTGAAAAAGGCTCTTTATGGGCTAAAACAAGCTCCAAGGGCTTGGTATGAGAGGTTGCACTCATACCTCCTAACCATAGGATTCACAAGAACAGGGGACAAAAACAACATGTATCTCAAGATTGGAAAAGATGGAACCTGATTGCTGAAATTTTTGTGGATGATATCATCCTTGGAGGAGATGACGGGATGACCAAAGCCTTTGCTGAAGAAATGAAGAAAGAATTTGAAATGTCTATGATAGGAGCTATAAAATTCTTCATTGGACTATAGGTCCATCAGCTTAAAGAAGGTATCTTTATTTCTCAGTCCAAGTATGTAAAAGAAATTCTTAAAACTTTTGGACTTGAAGAATCCAAACCGGTTGGTACTCCAATGATAACAAACCTCAAGTTATCAAAGGAAGATGATGCAAAAGAAGTGAATGAAACACTATATTGATCCGTGATAATAAATTATAGTATGTAGTACATAGTAGACTGGACATTTCACATGCGGTTGGCATAGTTGCAAGATTCTCTACAAACCCCAAAGAGACACATCTGATAGCAGTGAAGAGAATTTTTAGATACCTAAAGGGGACTGAGGAGTATGGCTTGTGGTTTCCTCACAAGGGAGGCTTCCAAGTAAAGGTTTACACTGTTGTAGTCTGGGTTGGCAATATTGATGACAGAAAGAGCACAAGTGGTGGTGCATTCTTTCTCGATGGGAGGATTGTGTCATGGACAAACAAGAAACAAAATTGCATTTCACAGTCCATAGCGGAAGCTGAATATGTTTCTACAACAATCAATTGCACACAAGTCATCTGGATCAAACAGCTACTAGAAGGAATCCAAGAATAGATACCTGAACCGATTGCAATTTATTGTGACAACACTAGTGCAATAAACATATCCAAGAACCCTATCATGCTTTCCAAGACAAAGCACATATCATTACTTGAGAGAACTGGTACAAAACAAAGAGGCAAGATTGGAGTATGTTCCCACAAAAGAACAAATTGTTGATATCTTCACAAAGCCATTACCAAAGAGTATGTTTGAGTATCTCAGAGATAAACTAGGGCTAATACCCCTCCCTGATCATCAATAAACTTGCAAAGGTGTTCACCAGTTCACTATGCTTCAACAAAGGATTACACCTCATCTAATCTGGACTGATCACTAATACATTTGACATCATTTTTCTATGAAAATTATCGACCATTAATTAAAAAGGTTTAGGTTGGTCAGATTATAGAAGGAAAATTTTGTTTTTTTTAAATCCATGCCTGTGTTGGTCAAAATTGAGACCAATACCATGTCGGTCAAAATTTTGAGCAACACGGCCATATAACCTAAAAAAAAACATTTCAATTCTCATTTCATTTTTATGGATTCTCATTTAATGGTTGCAGCACGCGAATTAGAATTTCCATCTTCTAAGCGAATGGAGAGTGAGACCCTATGCTAGCAACATATCCAGCATATCCAACACCCCGTGAGGTCATTTTCTTCTACTCATCGACTATGTTAGTAATTTTATAAAAGTTATTCTACTGAAAGATTAATGCAAACAAAAGCTTTTGCAATAAAATAAAAAAACTAAACAAATAATCGTAATGGACTGTAAAAATCTGATCTCAGTTTTATAAACCAATCTCAGATTTATACCCACCTCTGGTCTATATTGCTTGCATAGAGCCTTAAGAGAATTGGCAAAGAAGCAAGCTTTCATGTCCACAATCCTTCTTGGTTCCTCAGGATCTCTTGCTGCAAACAAAACTCCTGTAAAAGAAAAACAAGAATTAGAGAAAACAACAATCAAATAGACTTGGCCAATGAACATGATGCCCTAGGCTAATTGCCATAGATGGATTTAGTTGGTAAGGAAGGGAATCGAGTAGCAGAGGCACCCGCAAACAAAGGTTGCAATGGAAGAACATGTCTAGGGTGGAGCACTGGTCATGACATGTACTGGCATGGATGGGGCTAAATCAGATAGTACAAGAAAGGCACTCAGTCATGATAGTTTGTTTGGGTGGAATGACTAATTCTGGCTTACCATTTTCCAATCAAATTAGCCCCTTCAGCTCGAGTTGTAATTGATATTTTGCATTATCATTGTCCACAAATACTGTCTGATGATCCTCAGAAGCGTCCCACAAATAACTAGTTAATAGTAAATACAATGTGAAACATGTGGGCAAATTTTACTTGTAAAATGAATTGGCAAAATCTAGAAATGAGTAAATTGAAATTATTTGGTATTTGTTGCCGTTCATCAAATGAGGAAATGTAACACTATATCTTAGGACACCTTCTTACACAACCCTAAAGCTGTGGATGAGAGATTTTTAAATCCGATGATGAACAATATTTTATTTTTCTTGATTTTTTCTTTTAGGTGTAGATGTAAATAATAGCATCAAGATTGCACACTTCAAGTTCCCCTACAAATATCTCTTTATTTGAACCAAAATTAGCATGTTTGGTTAGCTAGAGTATTTCAAAATTGACTTTTCTTTGAAGGGAAAGTCTATTTATTTGAGCCTCAAACAATCTTGTGTAGAGTTATTCTAGATATAATGTAAATTGTGTATATGGGTTATGCTATTTATTTTATTTTATGTGATAAATCTAAATCCTTTGTGGCATTCATTATCAATTTCAATTGTGTTTGGTCAGTTGTCTCAGGAGCAATCATATCTATTATGACAGTTTGGTATTTTGTAAGTGTTTTATTGTAGGGTTTTATGATGACATTTGAAAAAACTTAGTGTTGGGTAATGCTACAAGACGGACACCAGGGGGAAATTAAAAAGCCCATGTGTACTAGATCCAATCCACTCACCAAGATCCTTAGCATTTGCAAGTGAAGTAGAAAGAGAAACAATTCGAATACAATTTTCAATTTGACTTGAAATATAACTCATTCTAGAAACAATTACTTCCAAGATGGGACCACCCTCTCCACCAATTAAATGAAGTTCATCCACAATAAATAAGATGACTTTCTGCACCTGCTTATGTTGTTTCCATCTATGGGACATAGCATCCCATTTCTCAGGTGTACTTATAACAATCCAACCTTTCTAAAATAGCTTCAAATCAGTTGCAATCTCACTTGTCAATTCAACTACTTTCCATCCCAGACCTTTCCCAAAATTATGCTCCCATTCACAATATTTTTCCTTTGCAAGTGCTGCTACAGGTGCAATGTAAACATATCGAAATGTACTCTCTCCACCTTTTTGGTGCAGTCATGGCAAAGCAAACTCAACACAAATAGTCTTACCACTTCTAGTGGGTGCCGCAACCAAAACATTATCATATGAATTATATAGGACTGTAAATACCTATGTTTGAATAGGATTGAAGTACCTGAACTGCTGATACAGAGCTTCATATGAAGGATTTCTTAATGCAGATACAGGAAGTGGTTGTAAATCTAGTAGTTCAGTTGGAGGTGGATATTTCTTTGGTAGAATAAGATGTCTAAATGAAACTGGCCAAACAATCTATGATCCTAGCCATTTTTTAGAGACAACATGAATAAAATACTGGGGTGGAAGAGGTTCATGTATTGGGACAGTGAAGCTAAGGTTATGATCATCCTCCACATGCTGCATCTTCAACATAAAATATTCGTGATGAAGTATAAATTCACCATCATTGTCTTCCACTATAATCCAAAAAGGTTCAACATATCCATGAATTTTCTCATCCCACTTAAAATCTGGAGTGGTTGTTAGTTCCACCTTCAACACTATACGTATTATTGGTTGAACATGGGCAGAAAGATCCAAATTTGAAAACTGATGAACAAATTTATGAATGGACTTTCCCATTTTTGGAATACGAATAAGCTCTCCAATCTCCTGGGAAGAAAGATCATAATATCGATCCCAGGCTAAATCTTTCTTCTCAATTTTGGTCAAGATGTCATTTGGAATGCCTTTAAATTGCCAGAGTGGAGTTTGAACACTTGACATACCAAATCTTATTATACCATAGCACCTCCTATTATAAATTTGTAAATTTATAAAGGTAGGTTTTTGGCAATGATTAAAAAATTTTAGAGTGATGCAATTAGATTTTAGATTTTTAATAGAATAGATCAACAATTAATAATGAAATTATTACAAAATCAATATCAATATTGTAAATCAATAATTACATAAATGAAACAAGAGTTGACAAACCATAGGAAAAACATGAAGTTAAGACAGAATTCACACAATGAAGAAAAATAATGATGTCTTGAAGCCAAAAGACTACAACAAGCTCTAAGTTTCAAATATGATTCATATCTTACAAAATATGTTGTAAAAGCTCTTCTTTACCTCCCTTATAATCATCATAAATACACTAAGAATGACAAAAGTGCCCTTGTAAATAGGATATAAAGTTAATCCACTACCATCAGTTCATGAACCAAAGACTTGGAGGTAAGTTTTCCTACATTTATGATTTTTACCTATCTCCATATTTAAACCTTCCCAAGTTGTCTTGTATCTATGTATGACCCCCAATGCCAATTTTGAGTCTTTTGATTTGACCTTCAATGAATCATATTTTGATATTTTAAATGTCCCTATGATGTTTGAATCAACTTGTAAATCTAAACCCTTACCCTATCCCTCAACCTTATCCCCTAAATCATATAGGATAAACCTTCAATCTTATTACTTGTATAGTCAACCTTCAACCCTATATGATAAATATTAAATCTATCCATTAACCTTAGGCCCAAAAGCCTATACACTAAACCCCTAACCATATAAATATTAAAGCCCTTAGATACCATGAACCATGCTTCTTCACTAGATCCTCTACTTCTTTTCACAACCTTCTTAGTGGATTCTCTTGCAATAGCCTTACATTGCACATGGCAAATGCATCATTAACAATTCTAAAGTCACCATTGTTGTGGAGGTGCAGTTGAGAGTAGCAGTCATAAACCATGAATTGCTCTTTCTTGTTTCCAAGGTAGATTTTCAAAGGCTGATATGTTATCACCATCTTCTAGTGTCTGTTATCATTTGGACAACAGATGCCACTAAATAAGGGACTTAAATTGTTTTGTATTGAGGGCCATTGAGCAAGGAGAGCTCATGGAAGTAATAAAACAATTTTTATGCTTTTTTATTAGCCTTCAATGATCTAGACATGGTCAATAGCTCAGTTGTTCAGATGGTTGAATACCTTGTGGAATTCTGTTAAAAAATTAATAACACAGGTTCCTCCCAAATGAACTTAAAAATAAACAATTTTTTCCATTGAACTTACCTTGAATATCAAACAATGATGTTTGTATATCAGAACATTGGTTATCTTTAACAACATAGAACTTTTTTGAGGAGATTGATGTTTTTTGGCTCAGGGCAATTTCTAGCATAATGATCTTTCCCACAATTCTAACATCCACTCGCAAGACCTTGGTGGAAATGTGAATGTTGTTTCCCCCCAATTTGGAGGCTATTTCTAGCAGTGTAATTTTTTATGAGAGTTTTCTCTGCTATAATTTCCTTTAGGATTTTCCTTTGATAATGCTAAATTTCTTTAGAGAAATGTCTCTTATGAGGTACCTTTGCACTTGACATGGTTGCATTCTTTTGTAGCCCTTATTATACTTATAGTCTTGTGAAGCCTTAATTCTTCATTTCTCTTTTTTCTCTCCTCTATAGGAATATTTAGTGAGTAGGATTTGTCATGTTTACATTGTGTATTTTCACCTCTTTTAGCCCTTACTTGAACTTTGTGATCTTAGTCTTTTTCATTTTGCATGTAATCAGCCTTGCTTAAGTTCAATAGTTCTTTGGGAAATGTCTGAGAGGCCATTAGGACTCTTGAATTGTCCAACAACTGTCTCATGGAGTCTAATAATGGCCATAATTAGAGTGTCAGAAATACCAATGCTCCATATTCATGGAGCAATAGTTGTTGCAGGATGGGGCGAATGATAACAAAAGACTTTAGAAGACCAATAATTAGCCCTTTCGATGATAGCACTAAGAGTGAAAATGTGGTCAATAGTCTCCAATTCACATACTTTCAACAACTTCAACTACAAGAGTGATCTGGAAATGGCCTGCAATATTGCAATTGAGGGTAGTTTTGTAACATAGAGGTAAGTCTAATGATCAAGGTGAGGCTTTTCCCAAGAATTAGACCTCATTACACTTGGATATTGACTAATAGGTAAGCCAAATAAAGTTTCAAAACAATTATAAGAATAATTGAGTCCAATGTGATCTCCTAGCACTCAAGCTGGAATGTTGACTAATGGGTAAGTTTCAAGGATCAAGGTCATAACTTGTAGGTCTGTAACAGTTGTTTTGGCAACTTATTTTATAGTAAGAACAATGCACCAAGATAAGAAGGTACAATTTGTGAAAGCAGGTTCCTTGCAAAAATAAGGGGATATCATTTCATATGTAGTGTGTTGGTGATAGTGAAGTGATATTCCTTCAAACATTATTTGTGCATTACTGATTAATGTTTATGTCTTATTTGCATCTATTTATTATTGACATTCTTCTTGATGAATTGGTTTCTAGGTTGGGAGTCCACTGGCAGATCCATATCTTGCATTTGCAGCTGGTATGAATGGCTCAGTAGGGCCTCTCCATGGTTTAGCAAATCAGGTATAAAATATATGCCTGCTACTGTAATGAATATTGATGAAAATAAGATCATTTTTATATACTTAAGTGGCGAGGGATAAAAATATGTTCCATATTTATTGAAATTGGAAGGGAAGCAACAAAATTCTTATTGCCTAGTTCATTTCATAGGTTTTGGAGGTTCATTTGTCCCTATTAGACTCTCTTTGATTTTCGATGTGCATCCATTTTTAAGGAGTGGAACCTAGTAATGTCCTCTTTTAGGTACATTTATTTGGGTGCATATTTCTTAATTGCATTCCAACTTTTTTGGATTGCTTTTCAGATTTCATAGCAAAAGGCCCACAAAAGTAACACTAGTGTATGCCCAATCATTCTGGATAAAACAATCTACAACACCATTGACACCTCTCCTTTCCAGGCATCATTTTTTTTCTATGCTCTGACTCAATAATGTTATATGTTGTCAAAACAATATCATAATCAAAAAATTCTATAACATCTTTACATCTATTAGCACCATGATAAACTAGAACTTTAGTGCTTCCTTCACTTGTGAACCTTGCAATCTCATTTCATCATTGGATAACTGCTACCATTGGACAAACAACAAGTGTGGTTTTAATCTGAGGCAGAACCTTAGATTTTCTACTGGACCCCACTTCAATGTTTGACACCTTAGATGAGTTCACAATAAGAGGTGCCTTCAGTCGCAGGTCACGATTACATAGAAAAAGGGATATTGCCTAAATTGTTTTTCACATTCCCATTTCATCTACAAGCATGCCACCTTTAAATTCATATTATTCTTACTTTAGACTCCAAGCTAGCCACTCCTTTTGGAAAGGTAATAATGGCATCGACATCTCAAGAGGTGGTTCTTGCTCTTCCATGGGACCCTTCTTTTGAGCAAATGCATCTAAGTCAAGCTCCCCATCATGTGCCCAAGATTCCTAGTCTTCAAGGCCTTTCTCCCAAACCTGCCAATTCAAATAGTCAGCAATGCCATCTTCTAAATGTCACATTTTTTTAAAGCCAAAAGTTAGTATTGGTCTCTTTTTTGACCTTTACACATTACTATGTTTGACGAGAATGCTATGCATTCGATAGCCCCTTTGAAAAACTTTGGTGGATATTTCGACTAACCGCTGGTCTCAATTTTGACCTTTACACTAGTAGAATTGACGAGAATGCTATGCATTCGATGTCTTATTCTTCTAGTTCCAAGGGATTGATTTAGTCGATAATTCGACCACTTGTAGGGTTGAAATTTTGATGATGATTTGCCTTGTAGAATAATCGATGCAAAAATATCGACCACAATTTTAGTTTCTGTTTTGACCAATTGGTGTAGAAAATTCGACTAATTCTCATCGAAAAATAGGGTAAAATTTACTAGTGGATGAAAAGGATTGCTGCTCGAAGGGGGAGCATATTTTATTAAGGTAGTCTTTCTGACTAGCCTTAGGCATTATAGTCAAAAGGGGGAGAGTTTGGCAATGAACCGGTAGATGATTGACAGTGGCAGTGCACAAAGATACAAGCGTAGGACAGGTGACATGATTGCCCATTAAGGTTTTTCCATCAATTCCAAAGGGGGAGATTATTGGCATTAAGAGATGGTAACCAGTAAGCTTACTACAGGTACATGGCAATTAAGTATTGTCATTGATTGGAAAAAGAGGAAATAGGAAAGAGGTGTTTGACATCTCAAGGTCTAAAGATCTATGATGAACACTAGTGGTGGATCTGTATGCAAAGAGACTGGTTTGGCAACTAGTGACACTATGCAAGAAAGAAGAGACTATATCTGCTCATCAAGAGAAACTGATCACTAAGAAAAGTGCATCGGCAACCAAGGAAAGGATTCAATTGAGGAATAGATACAATTGGTGTCGACTATGCAACCAAGGAAAGGGTGCAACCGGTAAGAAAAGGAAGTAAAGGTGACAGGTCAAAGTTCTTACTTGTTCACAACACAAGGATCTTAACCGATCAAGTGAAGACTTCGTTATGGTAAGATAAACTAGGGAAGTCATAGTCAACTATCTGTTAAAAATAATTCCTTGACTATGATTTACTGCACTAAATCTAGAAGACTTTGAGTTAACATGATGATCAGTACAAGGCACATTTGAAGGTTTTAAAGTTGGAGTTTGTGGCTTTAAAACATGGAGTTATCTCTCGTGAAGGAAAGTTAATTGACACACATCTATTATTTTCCTCATAAAGAAGATAAAGCAAGAGCATGCATCAGATGTTTTCTCAGTACACTAATACTCCACTGGGTGATGAATCCGAAGATCTGTAAATAGGTCTTGCATGAGAAGCGCAATTAGGGCAAGGACTCTATATATTCTTTTGCCTATTAAGAATATAGGCTGCCCTCGTTCTGCCAAAGCAAAGAGTGAACATGTATGTTGAAGAAGCTAAGGTGAATAGAAAAGAGAAGAAAAGAGAGAGAGAGAGAGAGAGAGAGAGAGAGTGCAAAAAAGCACAATATAAAAGAGATCATAGCAACGGTGACCGGTGATGTTTCTCAATTGAGTATAACAGATATCTTATCAGGCTTTGCAAAGCCATTTGTAAAAGGTGAAATCCTTCTATTATTTTCTAATAATTACAATTGCTAAATCCCAATATTTTGGGTGGACTTTAACAGGTCCCTTATATTAAATCCTTTAACTGGGTGACATCTTTTTAGGTGTTTTAAGTCCTCTAACTAGGTAGGCACTAACCAACCTTATTGTATCAAATCCCTTAACTAGGTCGCATCTAATAGTGCATTGTAATCCTTTAACAGGGAAGGCTCCTAATAGGGCACAATTCAGAAGAGTACAAAATTTGTGAGGTCTCCTCACACCATGGTTTTCACCCGATTTGGGTTTCCACATGATAAATCTAGTGTCACTTTGTGGTTCACTGCTTGATGCTATTTTTATGCTTGATTCTATTTTGCTTATAGTTATAAGTATACTTAATTAGATTTAAATCAAAGAAGTTTTATAGGTGTTGATTCACCCTGCCCTCTCAGCACCGGTTGGGACTGTCAATTGGTATCAGAGCCTTTGGTTTCTTTTCTTTACTGCTTAATCGCATAAAGAAAAATTCAAGATGATGAGAAAGGAAGGACCAAAGTTTTCAAAGGAAAACTTTACTGTGTGGTGTAGAAGAATGAAGTTGTACATGAAGACCACTAGAGATCAATATTGGACTCATGTAACCACTGATTACAGTGAACCCACTACTACCCTAACACCTAATGAATCAAAGATCAAGATAGAGCACATGACTACCATGTATATGATAGCCAACACTCTATCAAACCATGTCTATGTTGAGATTGAAAACTTGGAAAATTCTCACAAGATGTGGGCCAAGTTGCAACTAATTTATGGAGGTGATCCAAACATACAAAGAGCCAAGGTTGAAAGCCTCAGAGGAAAGTATGATGACATGAGGATGAATGGAGAAGACATTGAGCAATACAACAAATGAATCAAACAAGTGATCAAATCCATCAAAAGCGCTGGAGGAAAACTCAGTGAAGAGGAGGTGGTTAGAAAAATATTGAGAACACTCAGACCTCAGTATGCCATCAAGTATCTGCCATTCAAGAGCTCAGATCGGTGACCATAGATCAAGTCACTCTAGACTCCCTAATCGGTAAGTTGACTGCATTTGAATTCTGTAATTTAGATAATAGCTTACCCATTCAGGAAGCAGATTTTAAGTCTTCTATCAATACCTCTTCCACCAAAAAGGGACGAGAAACCGGTAACTACTCTACCAGTAAGATTGGTAATCTTGTTGAGAATTTTCTCTTAGAATAGATGGAGCAAGATGAGTTTGAAGCACTCATCGCTAGGAGATTTCCTAGAGGAAAAGGGAAGTACAAAGGAAAGCTTCCTCTGAAATGTTTTTCTTGCAATAAGATAGGACATATTGCTGCAAGATGTCCAGAAAATGACAACAAAGACAAGAGTAATCGGTTCAAGAATAAAGAAAAGAAGGAGTGCTATGTTGCAGAAGGAGTCACAGACAATGATTCTGAAGACTTTGAAGATCCAAAAATTGCATTTGTTGGAATAAAAGAAGAGAGCCTAGTGGTAAGTGAAATGACACTTATCTCAATATCTCATTAGCATGATGATTGGATCATTGATAGCGGATGCAGTCACTACATGACCGGTGAGAAGAACAAGTTCATCTACTCAGGGTATCTGTGCACCCTCTGATCTAGTTACATACTATGAAAAAGGTATCACCTACTAACGAACAGGTACAGCTATGCTATAAGCTACCACATAGTATGCTTTTCGACTACTTTGATAAGTGGCTACATGTTGATGGTGGCCCCACTTTGTAATAATCTCTTCTACTCTCTAATCTCGCTTAGCTATGAGCTCAACCACTCTTTGATCATGATCTAATAATATTGCCTATGCTACAATGATCTCAACCTATAAAGCTCATACTCAGTCACGCAAGGATCAGATCACATCCCGTGGGGTCCTCTATCATGGAATCTCCTCCTATCCACCTATAGATGCATCCCAAACCCCCACATCCTCCTCATCCCTTTGTCTCACCTTTCAGGCTCCTCCTCCAGGATTCTCTCTCTACCTTGCATGTATCTTTGTCATACCATTGGGCCTTGCATCTGTTGACCCCATGGCCCCTATACTACCTCTCCTCCATTGTGGTGGCACTACTCTACTCAAGCTACACCCTACATCTCCTCCCACCAAGCTCAAATCTATCTCTCATGTCATGTGGTGTTGGAGGTGGGTCACCCTCGTAGTCAATTCGTAGAATAGGCATTGTTGGATCATTGAATCAAGGAAAAGGGTGATGAGAAAAATGCTCCTTGTACTTGAGTGTCATGCCAGAATTTTCAACTACCTCCATGTAATCCCACTGTGCTCTCCTCACACTAGTCAGGTCCTGTAGTGTGGTAGCTACCACCAATTGTGGTCCCCATCCTACTCTGATCTCATCAACATATCTGGCATATGCTATGAAAACTTGCAACATAACCTGTGGATGACCATACTGTCATAGTACCATAGATAGCACAAATTACTCCAAAACATATGAAGTATGACCAATCAGTGGTCAGATCACAAACATATCCCTCTACTAAGACCTCCAAACTTCCCACTACTTTGTACCCAAATATGGTTGCCAAGTGACAACTATCATATTGTCCAGTTGGCATCTCGAATAAGCAGTCTTCCCCAAGTGGGGCTGAATGACATAACATATATACATGTCTATGTAGGGCTGACCCAAAGTCCTAGTGTCAATGCACACCGGCTGACAAATAGGGAGATTTTCCCAAGCCCAGATCTGAAGGATCAAAACCCCTATATCTAAGGTCCTTGTACCTTGATAGACTATCTCATGTAGCTCATAGTACATATGAGCTAACAAATAGGACCCCCACCCTAGCTTTACTGGATCAACCAATAAGCTCTCTAGTATCACCCCCCACCCATAATGAAACCTCTGATGCCCTCTATTAGGCATAATAAAACACCCTATATACCCTGTCGTGAAACACACTAAAGGAAAGTCTTGCCCATACCTAGATACCATGGTGTCCCAACCTATCCACCTCTCTGAGATGTCATCATCCTGAAATACTCATCAAACGAAAAGCATCCCAGGACACTGTGAGGCTGCATACTCTACTAATGGACCACTAAAGTGAATGCAGAGGATGTAGTATATGTCCTATGGGGTCATTGTCATCTCACTAGTGGGAAAATGAAATATGTTGTGCTCACTATGGAATCTTTCCACAAGAGAAGTCACCAACCCATGATTCACACGGATATCGGGGATGTCCCCTAGCCACCCAAAACCACACTTTTCCAAAATTGTCAGCTCATCCTTAAACAAGCATGGAAGCAATATCATCATAGGTGGATGTGTGATATGAAACTGCACATTTGGGAGCACCTCCTACAAGAAATAAACAAGTAATCATTAGTACCAAGTCAAAGCAATATGTCCAGAAGATAAAGAAAATGCTAATGAATGATAATCGACAATCGAAAAAATAAAATTTGGATGTTTTGAGCCTTCAAAATGGTCATTGTTTTCCATATGAGTAACCCCACTTCACCAGTTACTCGTACAAGCATTCTCACCGAGTGGTACTAGAAAACTAAATGATATGAGTAAACTCAACAAGTAGTATGAGAAGAAGGTCCTTATGGTGTTTTCTCCTAAAAGAAAAGGGTGCCTAGGGTACGAGTAATCTAATGGCCTGATACGAGTAAATAATTTATGCTAGTTACTCGTATGAGAATTCTCATCAGCTCGTATGAGAAACCATGACTTGGCATCTAGAAACTATCATCTATCTTACCCACAAAAAAACTAGCTTTTGTTGTAATCAATTGAAACATATTACCTCTTGTCTTTGTGCCTGATGTGATCAAGTCTCTTGACTCACTTCTGATAGTATATTTTTCATCCTTGAACTGCAAGTGGTAACCCTTGTCTACAATCTCTCCAACACTTAACACGTTATGTTTAAGGACATCAACAAACAAAACATCATCTTTAGTCTTAGTTTTTCCAAATCTAACCACCCCACCATCATATTTGTTTAGCTAAACAAACTTGTCTTTATCACCAGTCATTTGATGAGAGCAACCACTATCTATAAGCCATTCTAATTTATTTTCCATATGTGACACTAAAGTTTTTTGTTTATGAACAAATTCTTCATCGTTTATTGCAAAAAATCCAACCACATCTTCATCATTTCCAAAATCATCGGAAACACCATCACTAGCATAATAACATTCCTTATCTTTCTTGAAAAACTTAGGTTTGTGTTTAGGGACCCTAGTAGGACGTCTGGATTCAAAATGACCAATTTTATTGCAGGAAAAACATTTTAGGGGCAACTTGCCTACAAACTTACCCTTACCTCTCTTTTCCCTTTTTGCGATTAGAGCCACAAGCTCATCTAGTTTTCTCTCTTCATCCTCTATTTCAAACCAGTCATCAGCGTATTCTCCAAGCTCTACATATCTACTACCTCTACTAGTGCTCACAAGGATAGATAAAGTCCTCTTGTCATTGTGAACAGTGACTGTAAATGCATTTTCCACTTTAGGTAATGCATCTTGTAGCTCTGTGGTTTCAAAAGTGGTTAATTTAGAAATCAACATCTCTCTATTGAAGTTTACAATTAGTGGGATGATCTCCTCAATCGCCTAAACTTTTGTCTTATAAATTGGTGTCAAAGATCTCAGAATCTTTGCAATCACTTCTTCCTCAATGTATGTGCCTCTAGAATTTCTAATTCCTGTAAAACATTAGTTACCCTTTGTACATGTGCTCTGACATTCTCATCATCTCGCATTCTCAAGTCCTCCATCTTTTCTTTCCAATTCTGTAAATTCTCTCATTTAGTGTATTGGTCTCCTTCATATAAGGCTTCTAACCTTATCCAAATATTGTGTGTTGAATCAAGTTCCTTAACCTTTGTCTGCTTCTAAATTTCATTGATCAATGCTTCCCTCACAACCATGTTGCAATGAAATAATTTCTTCTCATCTTCAATAGCATCATCCATCTCAGATTATGCCTTGAGCTCTCCATTCCTTTTGATAATCATCCAGAAATCAATTCCCATGTAGATCAAATGAGTCCTTATCTTGTTCTTCCAACTGTCAAAGTTTTCAGCATCAAACTTAGGGCTCTCCTTCCTGTAGTAATCCATCTTAGAATCTCCTCAAACAGTTAAGCTTTTATATTTCTCAGGACCAAAATATTTGATACCAATTGTTAGAAATAACAATGCACAAACACAAATGAGAGGGGGGTGAATCAGTTGTGTGTCAAATCTTAAACTCTAAATTTATTTTAAGTTGATTAATTTAAACAAACTGAAATAGTAATGTAACCATAAGAACACAACAAAATCATAACACCGTAACACAAAGATTTGTTGTCAAGGAAAACCTTGTTAAGAGAAAAACCCCAGTGGAGATGGAACCAACTAATAATGCACTAAAGATATTGTCTATGTTAGGAGACCTAGCCCTATTAGGAGCTTATTATTACATTTATTACAAGTCCTTGTTAGATGAAAAACCCTATTAGGAGTCTTTCCAACCCTTTTAGGATTTGATTACAAGGATAGGCTCACTTCCTGAGCACATTGTCCAAAGTGAAGGTTAAGTCTAGCTTCTGAAGGTTAAATCCACCTTTTGGATCCACTATCCAAATAAATGTATAAGAGTATACAATAACAATAATGAACTGAGTTACAACAACTAGCTTTGCCTAAATAGTTCCAATGAAGTGCTTTAATGAATAACCTTTTCTCTACATCTAGTATACCTTCCAATAACAAGTTCACAACCACTTCTCAATCATTGCACACTCCTATTATTCTAAGGAATGACTTTCCTTTATACAATTTAAATAAGCAATTAGGTCAGCCTATTAGGACTTCCCCAATGCACAAATGAATACATAGACCCTTACTAAGATACACATAGTATCTTAAACAAGTATAATACAACTAAAAGTCATCATATGCACACCAAGATCCACAATCCACACTAGAAACCTTTTGAATATGTTATCTCATCTACTCGGCCAAAAATAGGTCTTCGCAAGATGACACGCTTCATATGACCTCACCAAGATCCCGACGACCCAAGGATCTCACATAATGTTCTTCCATGTGTATTTTTTCAAGCCTCAAGCTTGCATACCACAATTTATGCTCACATCCAAGTTATCCTAAAAAATCAGAGACCATCTCTGTCATAATCCATTGTTATTGCACTATGACCAGTCTTCACCAAAACATTCATAACTCATGTAAAATAACAGATAATGATCAATGACTTTAGATATAATGTCTACACACATCCTTCATCACAAATCTAATCTCACATATACTAGAATATCATAAGCCTTTTTCTTTGTGGTTTTAAAATAAAAATAAGTATGCATACTTATACAAGGACACCATTGTAACAGTAATGTAGGCATTTTTTTGGTAAATTATCAAACTACAGCCATTCCAATGATACTATTGGGTTATTGTTTAGGTTTTCTAAGTTGTGTCACTATTTGTTCTTGGTGACAAGTAAGTTGTGCCTGTGTTTCCCATAGTTCTTTTTTCTTGCAAGAATTCTCTAAAAGGGTCTAAGTCTCAAAGCAATCATGTGTCAAAAATGCTTGTAATCCTTTGCCCTAGATCTTGTGTGCCTTTGGTAGGGTTTTATCCTTGAAATGTACTTGGTTGTGCCCTAAGTCTTATGTTTTAGCATTACCTTTTTCATGGCACTTAATTTCTCATTATGCATGAGGTTATTGTTTCCCTTTGTTTCTCCAAGTCTTGAAATGTTGAGTGTTAAGTCTTGAAATATTCACAGATTGGGCGACAAGATAAAATCTTAACAATCATAAGGTTATCTCTTAATCTCGTAATGGTCAGCAGTTAGTTCCTTTTTATTTGGCAATCTAGTGACAAGGCTTTCTCCAAGTCTCATGAAATTTGGCAGTCATGTCTTAACATCCGACGATCTGGGACAGTGGTCTTCTCTAGATCTCATAAGATAATGGTTAAGTCATGTAACATCCAGAGATCAAGCGATAAAGGTAATGGAATTAACAAGAAACAATTATCTCTGAATCTCGTAATGTGACGGTGAAGTCTAAATGAATTTGGAGATTGAGCAATAAAGTGTATAACTTGACATGTTGTGGTTACCTCATAATCTCATAATGATTGATGTTAAGTTGTTAACATCTAGCGACCTAGAGAAGAGGTAATTATTGAAGTTGATGATAAAACAACCCACAGCTCCCAAGAACACTTGCACGTAAACACCTGTCACAGAAAGAGAGAGAAGCAAATAGCTATGGAGACCTGAACGTATGGATCCACGAGAGAGGAGAAATCCTTGATGTGCAAAAACAAAAGATGCAAATCAATAGAAATGAATGTTTGGAATTAAGATTACAAAAGAGATCAAACCTTATAAAAGGAGATCTGAAAACCTAAAAAGGTAAAACCTAGGTTGCACAATAATAATTAATAAAGCAATTAATTATTATACGCCTAAATTTTAGCTTAAGTAGAAAGAGATAATAAGTGACTTAATAATTAAATCAATATGATTTAATTAATAAGAAAACACTTTATTACTCTAACACCCCCCTTAAGATGAACTTTAGGAGATGCTAAAAACCTAGAAAGAACTACTGAAAGAAAATGGGTCCCAACAACAAAAAGCCTGATCAGGGACCCAAGTACAAAAGAGAGTCTCTATAAAGTGGAGAAATAGAGAAAATCACATGAGAAAAAATCTACTCCAAAAAGAGACAAAGACTAGTTTGAAGGACTGAAGAAGCCTCCAAAACTAGGAATGTTCCAGAAAATAGGAACAAAGATGAACATGTACAACATCACTGAAGCAAGAAGCTGCAAACTCTGTCAAGAAGTAACTGATGATCTGAAGATCCTCCACTAAAATATGACCAGGTAGAGAAGACTGTAATCAGCATGAGTGCCCTCAAATGACACTATTCAAATTAGGAGGCAAACAAAAGCAAACAACTGAAGTCAAAGATACAGAATACTGTAATCTCCATGAGTTCCCTCAAATGACACTACTCAAATCAGGAGGCAAATAAAGGCAAACACTTGAACTCAAAAATAAAGATGGCATAAAAATACCAAAAGTCTGAAGAGCTGATCAATCAAAGCTGGAAGAGTGCATCCAAAAATAGGAAAGAAAGAGTGTCCATATGTTGGATACAATTGTGTGAAGGAGATTGTTGGATTAATTGTGTGTTGTCTTTGATGTCACACAAATGTCATATCATTTATCATGCTCAGTCAGTTAGCAAAGTAGTTCTCAGTGTTTACCGACCTCAGTCGGTCAGAAAAGCAGTTCTCAGTGTTTACCGAGCTCAGTCGGTCAGCAAAGTAGTTATGTGTGTCTACTGAGCTCAGTCGGTCAGCAGGCAATTTTTAGTGTCTACTGAGATCTCTCGGTCTCCAAAGGATGTTGCAGAATTCACAGTATTTACTGAGTTCACTTGGTCACTGAAGAAAATATTTTCAGGATTAGTGTTTACCGAGCAAGGTCGGCCCAGTAAAGATTTTTGTTAATTTGAGGAATAAAGTTTGTTTATTCCAGCTAACTATTGTAATGATTAGTAATGTTTGTAATGATTATTAGTGCCGACTTGACAATCTAAATGGACAATCCGAATGGTATATATAGAAGGTCAAGTTGTGAATTAAAAGTGTGCACGTGGAAAAGAAGGAAAGTGTGAGCGAATTTTGAAGGATGATTAGATATCCTTGAGGAGCAGCAGAGATATATTTGATTAGGAAGGATCTAGTAAAGCAGAACAGAGATCTATAATTAGCAATTCAGTTGCATCATTATTCAGGTCACTTCATTGTTACTTTCTTACCATTGTAGCAATGATTTCAAAATCTCTTAATAGAGTTGGTTTAACATCCATTTTGTAAATCCTCTAACAAGGTGACAGTTCTATTGAATTATTTCAAAGACCTCTTACAAGGCCACTCCTAATAGGGTGATTAAATCCTCTAACAAGGTCACACCTAACAGTGTGTTTTGTAACCTTTAACCGGGTTGGCTCCTAATAGGGCTCACTTCAGAAGAGTGAAAAATAGTAACTAGTTACATTGATGGTTTTTCCCATATTGGGTTTCCACGTTAAATCTGACATCTCTTGTGTTCATGTTATTTTCTTTATGCATGCATGTTAATCATTGATGAATACTTAAGAACAGTTATAATTAATACTCACTACAATAACCAAGTTTTAGCATTTCTCTGTATGTTTACCGAGTAACAGCAGCAAATGATTTTTTAAGACATCTAAGGGATCTATGGTAATATTTTTGTGGTTAACTGATTCACCCCCCTCTCAGTTACTCCATCTATATTTCCAACAATTGGTATCAGAGCTTTTGGTGCTTGCAGGAAGGGTTTCAAGGACCTAAGCTAAAGATCAGGATGCCTTACAAGAGAGAAATTCCAAGGCTTAACAGAGATAACTTTTCAACATGGCAAGGTCTCATGAGACTTCATCTGGCTTCCATTGGTGATTCAGGATGCAAATATATTGATCAAGAATATATAGCTCCTACTGGCACATTAACTGTTGAAGACATTGCAGAGAAAAAGAACCATAACACCATGATGATAGACATTGCATCAGCTCTTAGCTATGAAGAATTTGATGAGATCAAAGACTACACAACTGCTTATGCAATGTGGACCAAGCTAAAGAAAATTTATGGCGGTGATGAAAATGTGAAGAGAGCCAAAGTAGAAAGCCTAAGAGGACAGTTTGATCAGATGAAAATGAGAGAAGATGAAAACATTGCAAAATATGTTGAAAGGAACAAGGCAAGTGTTAGTGCAATCAAAGCTTCTGGAGGAAAAATTGATGATAAAACTGTTATAAGTAAATTTCTCAGAACATTACTTCCTATCTATGCAATAAGAGTATCTGCTATTCAAGAAAGAAGATGTGAAGAAAATCACAATATAACTTTGGATGCTTTAGTGGGAAGATTGACAGCCTTTGAGTTGGATAACTATGACAACTATGTTCTAACTTCCAAAAATATTGAATCAGCATTTGAGGCCAAACTTTCAGTTAAGAAGGGCAAGAAAATCTAGTCAGAGAGTGAAGAAGAATCAGAGGAAAGTTCTGATAGTGATCTTGAAGTTATTGAAGCATTACTTGCAAAGAAATATACTAGAGGCAGAGGTAAATACAAAGGTAAAACTCCCTTAATCTATTTTTCATGTGAAGAAATTGGTCATATTGTAGCTAGGTGCCCAAACAAGCAAAGAAAGGATGAGAAGAAAGGTCACAAGTACAATGGCAAGAAGAATTTCAAATCATTCAAGGATAAAGGTAAGAAAACATGTTTTTTGGCTAAGGATTCTGATGATAGTGAAGAATAAATTGTCTTCATTGTTGTAAAAGATGAATCTGATGATGATGAAGATGAGATGGCACTTATCTCTCATATAAGAAAAAATGATACATGGATCATAGACAGTGGATGTTCACATCATATGACTGGTGACAGAACAAAGTTTGAACACCTTGAAGACTATGATGGTGGTAATGTAAGGTTTGGAAACAATGAACCTTGTTGCATAAAAGGAAGAGGACGAATCTCATTAACCAAAGAACTTATATGTGATAATGCATATTGGGTTGAAGGACTAAAGCATAATCTTCTAAGTGTAGCATAGCTAATCAACATTGGATTCAAGGTTGAATTCATGCATGGCAAAGCAAGACTGCTAGATGACAAGGGAAAACTGATTGGATCAGGCAAACAAACCAAAGGTAACTTGTTTTATCTTGATCTTGGTGAATGCTCATGTTTTATTGCTCAAATTGAAGAAAGTTGGTTATGGCACAAAAGGTTATGTCATGTAAATTTTGATAACATGGTGAAAATAAGCAAATTCAAGAAAGTAAGAGGCATTCCTACTTTGAAGAAACCTGATGTTGGTCTATGCAAGAATTGTCAGATTGGAAAAATGGGAAAGACTAGCTTTAAAAGTAAAGACTATCAGTCTGAAGATATTTTAGAAATTGTGCATACCGATTTATGTGGACCTATTGGAATTGAGAGCTATACTGGAGAAAAATTCTTTATTCTCTTTGTTGATGACTACTCTAGAATGATGACTGTTATGTATCTAAGAGAAAATTCAAAAGCATTTGAGAAATTTAAATGGTATTTGGCAAGAGTAGAAAAGGAAATAGGGAAAAGAATGAAGTGCTTAAGATCAGACAAAGGTGGTGAATTCATCTCCCATGAATTCAATAATTTTTGCATTGAAAGAGGAATCAAAAGACAGGTATCAGCCCCAAGAGCTCCTAAGCAGAATGGAATAGCTAAAATGAGGAACAAATATATCATGGATTGTGCAAGAACTCTAATGATTGAAAAGAACATTGCTATGAAATACTGGAAGGAAGCTATTAGCACTGCAGTTCATACCTTAAACTGAGTATAGTTGAAGAAAGGCACATTCAAAACTCCTTATGAGTTATGGTATGGCTATAAACCCAATGTAAGTTACTTGAAAGTATTTGGTAGTAAATGTTACATCTTAAAAGAATCTAGAAAAGGCAAATTTTATGTGAAAAGTGATGAAGGAATATTCTTGCAAAAGTAAGGCATATAGATGTTTGAATTTGTCTACTCACAAAATCATAGAAAGTGCACATGTGAAAGTTGATAAGTTTGCAGAAAAGACTGAAGAAGAAAGCAAAAAGGAACTAGAGGATTACAGGAGATTTGTTTACATTGAACCTGATACATTACCAGACACATCTGTCAATAAGGAGACTGCATCTACCGAGCCTAGTATAGTAACCGAGTCACAAGAAGAAGTTCAAACTGAGTCACAAGAAGAAGTTCAAACTGAGTCGCAAGGACCTAAGTCTCCATCTGAAACTACCAAGAAAATATCTACCGAGCTCGAGCAACCTGAACCTGAAGAAGAAATTCAAGAAGATGACAATGTAACTCATTCAAGAGGCAAGGAACCTATGTTGGCCAAATATGTCAGGAGGCATCATACACTAGATCAGATTATTGGAGACAAATCAGATGGTACTATGACAAGAAGTAAACTAAAAGGCACATGTTTACTTGTTGATTTTGAACCTAGAAATGTCAAAGATGCATTGGAAAATGAAAGTTGGATTGAGGCTATGAATGAAGAAATAAAACAAATAGAGAAGAAAAAAAATGGACTCTTGTACCTAGGCCTAAAGATAAAAATGTAATTGGAACAAAATGGGTATTCAGAAATAAGTTGAATGAAGATGGTCAAGTATCAAGAAATAAAGCTAGATTGGTATGTAAAGGATATTCTCAAGAAGAGGGCATAGATTATGGTGAGACTTTTGCTCCTGTTGCAAGATTAGAAGGTGTAAGAACTCTACTTGCATATGCAGCACATAAAGGATTTAAGGTATATCAGATGGATGTAAAATCTGCATTTCTCAATGGTATTCTTGATGAAGAAGTCTACATTGAGCAACCCGAAGGTTTTATTGATCCAGACAAAAGGAATATGGTCTGCAAGTTACACAAAGCATTGTATGGTCTGAAACAAGCCCCTAGAGCATGGTATGAAAGATTACATAACTATCTTATTCAAATTGGTTTCAAAAGAGCTAATGATAACAGTAGTTTGTACATCAAGGAAGGACTAGATAACAAAATTGTTTTGGCAGAAATATTTGTGGATGATATTGTGTTTACAGGTGATGATGATCAGTGCAAAGAATTTTCATAGCAAATGAACAAAGAATTTGAAATGTCTATGTTTGGTCAAATAAAGTTCTTTGTTGGTCTTCAAATTTAGCAGAGCAAGAACGGTATCTACATTACTCAGTCTAAATACATCAAGGAAATACTTAAGAAGTTTGGTATGGAAGATGCAAAACCAGTTGGTACCCCCATGTGTACTAGACTGAAACTTACCAAAGATGATGATTCAAAAGAAGTAGATCAGACCTTATATAGATCAATGATTGGAAAATTACAGTATGTAGTTCATACAAGGCCTGATATTGCCTTAGCAATTGGTATATTAGCAAGATTCTCAGCAAAACCCAAAGAAAATCATATGATGGCAATCAAAAGAATCTTGAGATACTTGAAAGGAACTGAAGATTATGGCTTGTGGTATAAATTTGGAGGCAATCTAGACTTAAAAGTGTTTACTGATGCTGATTGGGTAGGAAACATTGATGACAGAAAGAGTACAAGTGGTGGAGCATTCTTTCTTGGCAAGAGGTTGGTATCTTGGACCAGTAAAAAGCAAAATTGCATATCCCAATCCACAGGAGAAGCAGAATATGTTGCTACAGCAGTAAACTTCTCTAATATTGTTTGGTTTAAATAGTTATTGGAAGGCATGAAGGTTGAGATCAAAGAACCAGTTGTTATATTTTGTGATAATACAAGTGCAATAAATATTTCAAAGAATCCAATAATGCATTCCAAAACCAAGCACATTGCTATAAAATATCACTTTGTTAGAGAATTGGTGTAGGACAAGGAAATCAGATTGGAATATATTCATACAAAAGAACAGATTGCAGATATATTCACCAAGCCACTACCTAAGGATGCATTCTTGTATCTAAGAGGTAAGTTAGGGGTCATTCCCCTATTCGAGGCTCACTAAATAAAGTTTTAGTGATGCATCAACCAGAGCATATTGAAGATCAGTCAGTTGATGTAGCTTAGTTAAGGAATCATTGCATATGAATCAGTACTCAAGGTACATTGCTATTCACCTGGTATGTGTTGTCTTTGGCATGTGTTGTCAAAGAGGGAGAGTTTGCTATCATATTTCAAAAAATTTCTTAAGATTTCTAAGAGGGAGAGTTTTCTTGGAGAGTTTTTCAGTCAGAAAGAGAAGTTTGCTGACAAACGGAGTTCTCATAGATAAGAATTAGAATGAAGCTAAGGATATGTTCCTTACTCTATGTTTTATGTGAAATTTCATTGTGCTATGACATGTTGTGTTGCCATCAATGCCAAAGAGGGAGATTGTTGGATACAATTGTGTGAAGGAGATTGTTGGATTAATTGTGTGTTATCTTTGATGTCACACAAATGTCATATCATTTATCATGCTCAGTCGGTCAGCAAAGTAGTTCTCAGTGTTTACCGAGCTCAGTCGGTCAGCAAAGCAGTTTTGTGTGTCTATCGAGCTCAGTCGGTTAGCAGGCGGTTTTTAGTGTCTATCGAGATCTTTCGGTCTCCAAAGAATGTTGCAGAATTCTTAGTATTTACCGAGTTCACTCGGTCACCGAAGGAAATCTTTTCAGGATTAGTGTTTACCGAGCAAGGTCGGCCCAATAAAGATTTTTGTTAATTTGAAGAATAAAGTTTGTTTATTCCAGCCAACTGTTGTAATGATTAGTAATGTTTGTAATGATTATTAGTGCTGACTTGACAATTTGAATGGACAATCCGAATGGTATATATAGAAGGTGAAGTTGTGAATTAAAAGTGTGCAAGTGGAAAAGAAGGAAAGTGTGAGCGAATTTTGAAGGATGATTAGATATCCTTGAGGAGCAACAAAGATATTTTTGATTAGGAAGGATCTAGTAAAGTAGAACAGAGATCTGTAATCAGCAATTCAGTTGCATCATTATTTAGGTCACTTCATTGTTACTTTCTTACCATTGTAGCAGTGATTTCAAAATCTCTTAACAGAGTTGGTTTAACAGTCATTTTGTAAATCCTCTAACAAGGTGACAGTTCTATTGAATTGTTTCAAAGACCTCTTACAAGGCCACTCCTAACAGGGTGATTAAATCCTCTAACAAGGTCACACCTAATAGTGTGTTTTGTAACCTTTAATCGGGTTGGCTCCTAATAGGGCTCACTTCAGAAGAGTGAAAAATAGTAACTAGTTACATTGGTGGTTTTTCCCATATTGGGTTTCCACGTTAAATCTGGCATCTCTTGTGTTCATGTTATTTTCTTTATGCATGCATGTTAATCATTGATGAATACTTAAGAACAGTTATAATTAATACTCACTGCAATAACCAAGTTTTAGCATTTCTCTATATGTTTACCGAGTAACAGCAGCAAATGATTTTTTAAGACATCTAAGGGATCTGTGGTAATATTTTTATGGTTAACTGATTCACCCCCCCTCTCAGTTACTCCATCTATATTTCCAACACCATATGGTAAATGATCCATCTCACCGGAATGCATAGGTACTCAACTATTGCAACCCTAGTATATAGAATCAAATACTGAATACGTAGCTCACACTATCGAACCAAGGAAACAATAGAACCAATAGTAGAAACCCCCCCATAATGTTGACAAGGGAATAATGACAGGTACACTAAAAAGATTGTCTAATATGAACTGCAAGATGAGAGTACAAACACATATAGAGATACCTGAGGCTAATGTCATTGGAGGAACGCTCACACAAAAAAGTAGATGGCAAAAAAAGGCAAACAAAAAACCCCCCTACCACTTTATAATGGAGTGCAAGTACATAGAGCACGAACGTGTGCAAAATCCCATACAAGTAATAAAATGGCACTTTATCTTAGTGCGTATGCATAAAATAATGCTACAAAATTGAAGTATACACTACTCAAAGAAGAGAGAAGGCTTCTAAAATAAAAGAGCAGCCTAAGATGAGCCATCCCTCAAAGGGAAGAGATCCCAGGAGTTGAAACATCCAAGATATTCACCAGATTGCAAAAATGAAAAAATTTGAATAAAATATACTTGGAGCAGAATCTAGAAAAAAGACTCATAGTAATGGAAAGCTCTCAGAACAATCTTTCCAATGATATATCATTTTCTGAAAATGGAGTCCGGATGGGCAAGATAGAGCTCCCAAAGTGAAAAATTGAACATCTAGATTTGAGAGTTAAAAAAATTATCTAAAAAGAAAAATATAAATTCAAACCTCTAGCTTTGGATAGAGCTCGGAACTAGCTTTTCGACGATATCTTGTTTGCTTGATTTCAACACCGTATGCTCAAGTTATGAGCAAAATACCAACTGCTGCGTTGGAGGGCCCAAAAATTGTGCAAATGATGATGATAATAATGATGATTCATGCTGAAATCATCAAATGACCAACTTAAATTTGACGGCCAAATGGCTGTCATCGCCCCCAAAAAAATTAAAAAAAATTGCATGCGCAGATCGAGATCTCAATTTGCGTGCCATTTTTTTGGTCTTGATCTATGAGCTAGATAGTAAATTTTTTTGTCTCAATTTGTGTGCCAAACAGTAAAATTTATGCCTTGATTTGCATGCCATGGCAGTATTATTTTTTTCTCAATTTGTGTGCCAAGGTTGTACGACCGAGCAGACAAAATTTTTTTGCCTCAAAATGCAACAACATCTAAATTGGACGTGACTTATATGGATCTGGGGTTTTTGGGGCACTACGAGCTCAATGGCAAGGTCTGTTTGGGCCCAAAGTGTCTCGAGATCTATGCCAATGCCAGTTGCAATAAAAAATTTGCCACAAATTCCAACTTTGTCCAAATTGGATAAATTTTATATGGACCTAGGGGTTATTGGACGCTATGAACACAACCTTGAGGTCTGTTTAAAGCCAAGATGACTAGAAAAAGAGGTCCCCCCAGATCTGACAAAAAACCCTCTGAAAACATAGATTTGACGAACATGATTGAATTGCTCAAGAAGAGGATAGGGGAAAATAGATCTGTAGCTCTGATACCATATTGGAGTTGATGATAAAACAACCCACAGGTCCCAAGAACACCTACACGCAAACACCCATCACAAAAAGAGAGAGAAGCAAACAACTATGGAAACCTAAATGTATGGATCCATGAGAGAGGAGAAATCCTTGATGTGTAAAAAAAAAAGTTGCAAATCAATAAAAATAAATGTTCAGAATTAAGATTACGAAAGAGATCAATCCTTATAAAAGGAGATTTGAAAACCTAAAAAGGTAAAACCTAGGTTGTACAATAATAATTAATAATGAAATTTATTATTATATGCCTAAAGTTTAGCTTAAGTAGAAAGAGATAATAAGTGACTTAATAATTAAGTTCTTGAGATAATAAGTCACAGTTAAGTTTTGAAATATCTAGAGATTGGGTGACAACCGTAGATGATGAAAAAGATCAAGGGCTAGCACTTAATCTCAAGAACTTGTAGGGGTTAAGTAAAATATTCAGCAACTTAGAGACATGCTTATCTCTCAATCTCGGAATAGAACCATGGTTGAAGAAAACATTAAGAGATTGTGAGATATGTCTTAGTCACTCATTCTGGAGATATAACCATAGTCAAGCATAGTATCTAGAGATCGTGAGATAATGGTTTCTGCGCAATCTCTAGATGATGTGTGGTTAAATTCTCATGGCGATGAAGGAAAAAGGTGATCCTAACATGGAAAGTACTCTACTGAGATGGAAAAAAGTGAATGAGATGGCCAACCGGAGTCCAGATGGGGTTTTTTGATAGACCTCAAAGACTTTAAGGCATAAAAAGGGTAATCATGGCTTTTTCACTTTCTTTCCAAAAATTGAATGAACCTGTCAACTTCATACCCTACGTCTAGCATAGTTTTGAATTTGGTTACTCACAAAGTCAATGCTAAGGTGATTAAGGAAGGATATCCTATGATCTAGATGAGTTCTCTACATTCATTGATAAAGGCTATAAAGACAAGATACTCCTTCTTTACACTTATCAGATTTTTCAGCAAGCATTAAGAAGAAGAGCAGTTGTAGGAGGAGATTTTGAAGAGCTTATTTCAGAGAAAAGACTTATTCAGAGCTAGAAAAATGAGTCAACCAGAATCAAGCCAGGTCTCATCTAGTGAGGGGGTGAAACGACAAGAAGAATAGAAGAAAGGAAAATGAAACTTCTCAAAAGATTTTATCACTTTGCTCCTAGGGTCTACACAGAATAAGAAGGTTAGTGATGAAATTTTCTTTGATTCTATGGCTAATTGTAGAGATTCGGTTACCCCTTCTTGCTCAGGGTATCATCTATTTAATTAATTTTACAAAAACCAGGTTAAAAAAATCCCAGTATGTAATGCCTCGAAGTTAGGCACGGGGAGGCTTATTGTTCCTGATGTGTTTCTAGATGTAGACCTATTAATTGAATTGGCCAGGAATTACGACCCTGTATCAAAAACCATTAGGAAAAGTGACCAATCCACCCTAGTCACTCTTGACAGGGGATCTATGATGAAAGCCTTTGGTACATATGCTTCTTCATCCACAGAGATTGACCTAGCTAAAGAAAAGGAGAAGTATAAGAACCAAATAAACTTGGTGAAGTCCCAGGTCACCCATTTTATACCAAAAATAGGAAAGTATGCGGTTCCTCTTCCAAGCCATATGAACACACCATATGATTTCAAGGCCCTTCATTTTTATATGAATTATTTAGAATATGGGTAATGTAGAGTGTTAGGGATGGATGGAGATGCAGAGAGGATGCCTGTAGAGTTTTTGATATCATTCTTGACATCCAGAACTCTCATGTTAACACTAACTATGATTACATATAGTATATAATAGATAGGATGCATGAGGGTTTGATGAGCATCAAAGAAGACAAGCAGTCGAGGTTCATGCATTATTCTTTGTTGATGCACCTAATTTTGTTCCACAATATTAACCATATGGACGTGAATATGTTGAGACCTAGGACAATGGTTAATGGTCAACCAAACCTAGTGTAGCTATGGTTGAGGGTTTGGAACTACACGTCTAATGAGCATGAATTATGTGGATTCTAGAATTGGATTGTTAATCCAATTCTCAATTTGACGGGGACAAACATTGTAAGACTCTCTGTCAAGGTGCTTATGTTTCTAAGGCCTTGTGACTATGTTGACAAGTGGACTCTTTACCATAATTGGGGAGACTTTTATTTGGGCAAGACTTTTACACTGATCAGAGTCTATGGTTTCCCCCAGCCCCCACATATGGTTTCCCTCAGCTCCAAGTAACAAATGGAACTGATCTTAATAATGAGGCACTACAAGCCCTATCAACATATGATCCCAGCTCTAAAAATATTAATATTGAAGAGGCTAGGAAATTGGTGAAATCAAGTGGAATGTTGCTTGTCCTAGGATGGGATCTGGCTTCAGCCTTTATCATTGATCAAATCAGAAGGCAACCAGAAGCCCAATTATCTTTTGAGACACATATTGGAGAGATGATCAAGGGATGTGGATATGATCCAAGATCCCAAACATTAGCTATGTGGTCTTTGGCTCCATAGACACATAAGCCTTCTTTGGTTAGTGTTGTAGAGAAGATGGTGATGCAGGAGCATCCTGGGTGTAAGAGCAATCTTGCATCACCCAAAAATATTTATGTTTTTGTATTCAATAAGGGCTATCTTGTGTAGAACTGCTATTTATGGAAACTTGCTATTTTTAGTAAGTTGGTCATATGATCTCAGAATGTTTTGACTTTACATGTGGAGGTTCATCTCAGTCATATCAGCCTGCCAGTAAAGTTTCATGGCTAGATCAGGTCTAGTTTTGAAGATATTGAAGATTTTTGGTATTGGCAGTAGGGTACAAAAACTTTGAACTTAGTTTTGAAGACTTTAGAGGCCTTGAATGAGGTCAAAATTTTGGGTGACAGGCACTTGTGCAAGTTATGCTTGTAGAGCGCTTCGTGGCCTTTCTGAAATGGGGTTATAATAGTCAATCGGGTCAACAGGTGATGACTTATGGTCTCCGAAAGTCAGGTCACCTGAAATGGCAGAAAATAATTTTCCTTCAAAATTTTTGTTCGGGTTTCAAAAGTTATTTTGAGAAAACTTTGATGTAATAAATTGAAAAATAAAATAATTCTAAGTTTGGTCAGCCCTAAGGGCTAAATTTTTGGAACCTTCTCGGGCGGTGGAAAATGCCTATATAAAGAAGGCCCGTAGTGTTGTCTAGGGCAGTTCTGGGTATAGATCTGGGTATTGATTCGAGGCTTTGTCCTACAGAATATTGTAAGGGAATGCCCATGTGGCTTTGCATATTGTAATTTTGAAAGTTTGTAATTCCACATTTGTGGAGATAATAAGAAGCCAATTTTTTGTTCTTGCATATTGTTGTTGTTTCTCTATTTTTGTTATGTGTTTGTGGTATTAAGGGGAGCACCCTTCATCAGATGGAGGGAGACAAGATCATATGGACTGTGAAGAATACAACTGACCTTGAAGTCTCCTAGGCTGTTACACACTTCACCCATCTTAATGAGGCTAAAATTGCACAATGGTCTAATAGATATGAGAGACTGTTTGATGAGACTATTGCACTAGCAAAGGACAAGAGAGAGAATCCTGATGAAGATCAAGGTTTTGGAGGAAGAACTTGAGGACTTAAAATTCAAACTAAAAGATGCATCAAAGGTCATTCCCCCTCCAGTTCTTGACATTGAAGTTGTTGTGCCTATAGTGACAGAAGTTCCTGACGTGTCAATTGAAAAATATGACAAGGATAAACATAATGTAGCACTTGGTGCCCTAGCAATTATTATGAAACATAGGTATGAAGTAATAAAGGGAAAAATGAATTCAATCCACGACTCATTCAATGTGTTGCATAAGATCAATGAAGATGTTAAGGCTGCAATTTCTACTTTGGAGCCATTATTCAGCATATGGTATGGCAGGGGCTCATTATTTGAAAAGTTGGAAATATTGTAGCCTCACAGGACTGATATCCCAGAGTCAGTTGGCCAAGTTGGAGAAATGATAGAGTTAATTCGTGCAAATTTATCCTTTTTCAAAGGAAAGACAAATTAGATCAGATAAAAAATGGATATGTTTGGCTTGATTTCAGCAAATAAATGTCTCCAATTAACAAGGAAGATAGTGACATCAAGAGTGTTGAGGAGTGGAAGAGTGATATGAATGCATTGCTAAAAGGGCAGGAATCCTTTTTGAGTGGAGATGGTACTTTGGACATGGACAAGTTTAGTCATGTCTTGGATGACATGTTCAAAGTTGAGACAAATTGCACAAAGTTTGTTGCTAACACCAAGGCCAAAATTGATTCTAGATGGGATATACAAATAAAGCAACTTCAAGACTTAAGGCACTTCACGTGGCCAACTGAAGATGAAGTTGCATTATGGGACAAGAGTATAAAGCCCAAAAAGAAGAAGCCAACTATAGTTGATCTAGAGGTAATGGAGGATTGAGCTACACATGGCACCTGATCCTTAGGTACAGGGAGAGTAATTATAAAAAAGGGGATAATGTAAGTTAATTAGTTAGGGGGTCATTATTCATGTAACTACTTTCAGAAGTTACCTTGAACATCTACAGACAAGGGTGCCACCTGTGAAGATTCGGAATGAGTACAAGAAGATATTTAGGCTTTTGTCTCCATTTCTGTTAGTGATGTAATCTATTTTTGTCTTCTAGTGTCTATCACTTTCCTAGCCATCTAAAGCTTGTTGAACCCTTTCCCAGAGGATTCCAAGATGGCTAGTGATTGATATAAATAGAAAAGTATTGTATTGTAAAAGGATGGTGAGATTACAATTGTAAAGAGAGTTCTAGATCTAGAGTCTTGTTCTAAGAATTTTTGTCATTTTGAATGTACTGATATAGAGAATACTGATACAGAGAAATTTTAATGAAAATATATCAAAACTCCTTTGCACATTTATGTTGTATTCTTGTATTAATCTTGAGTTCTTATGTATTGAATTTGTAAGACACTTTTAATACATCATTTACAAGGTAGATTGTGAGGTTAGTCTTAAGTTTCTTTCAAGGGAAAGGTAATTCTTAAGGATAATTTCAGGAGGTTCAGGGTTTATGCAAGAATTTGATGTTTGAATGTGATAATGAGAGGATAATTTGTAAGGCATTTCATTCAACTTCTGGGTATGTTTAATTTGAGATATTTATGTGGATGTATGTTCTTCTGATTCTTTTCCCTAGCATTTGGCACTGGTCTATAATTAATTTGCATCTATCACCATAAAAAAAACTTAAATGAGAATTTATCTTTAACATGCTTTGAAAGACTTAGATGATTATTTTTGTGTCAAGGATACAAATAACTATTGTGATTCTTTGAAGAACTGAATTTGTTAGGTACACATGCCTGAGCTCGAAGCTTGAAGGATAAGAATCCTTAATACCTTAGTGTTTGATATTGTCAGATGCATCTTTTGGGTCTATAGAGTTATGCATCAAAATTTATAATTAATATTTACAATCATTTCAACCACTAACATAAATTGGTGACTCTGCTGATGAGGCTAATGTTTCACAATAGGCCTATTAAAATTCATTGTTAACTGTCTATTGTCTCATTTGTGACCAGTTTGTAAAAAATTTCCCCACGTGTTTTGTGGGTGGCGACTCTGAATTCTGTGTTTTCTAGTTGCTAGTCAAACATATTGAAATTTGTGTAAGTGTCTTGTTAGATATACAATGAGTCAAAAAAGATACACCAGGTCTTATTATAGAGATCATCCATAAAGTAATGTAGGTGATGAACTTCCCACACCCAGTAGAAAATAATGGTCTAGGAGAGGTATGTTTAATCCAAATTCCCCAAGACCCTCTAAAGGAAGAGTTTTGACCCCTATCCCTAAGGAGGTTTCTTCCTCTTCTAAGAATCATGAGCCTCTTAGATTAGTAGACCTTGATGTAGTTAATACATCTTTAATCCCTCCCAGGATGATGAATTTACCGATGTAGGGTTTTTCCTTGCACGAGAAAGTCTAGACCAACCAGGGGAAACTTCTGCTACTGAAACTGCATCTTATGATTTTGAGAAATTGTGTGATGGGGTGATAGCTTTGAGAAAAAGGGGCTATGAGAAGTTACTAGAAATTGACAATAGAAGAAAGAAGTGAGAACGAGAGGTTTATGAATTATTGATGGAAAGACAAGAACTCTTAATAAAAACAAGAACAATGAACTCAACGCTCAAAGTCTCAAGCAAGAGTTCAAGGGTTTGGACAGAGACCTATTTGGTGATATTGGAACCTTGAGGCAACAAGTTAACAATGATGATTCAAATTCTAGGAAACGTGAATTTGAAGGAGAAGGCCCAGTTCTAAGGCAGTTGCATCCATTAGAGATCAAGAGAAATGAAGAGCTCAAAAATAATATCAGGGATACATCTGACAAGGGAAAACAAAAGATGGCTGGAATAAGTATAGTTGAACCCAAAATGGGAAAATTCATTCCTGATGTTGTGTCTCAAGATAACATAGAATTGGAAAAGGCTAGAAAGTCTAAGGAAGATTTGGTTGTCCAGTTAGAGAAAATAGAGTTCGAGGTTGTTGCACCTGAAATGAAGAGGAAAATTGCTTTCCTACATGTTGTGCTATGAATACTACTGCCAGCAACTTAGTCCCAGTTACTATTGGGATAGCACCAAAAAACCAACCAAGTGGTTCCAAGCCAAATTTCCAGGCTTCAGGTTCTAAACAAGCGGTCCCACAACCTGTCCAAAATATGAGTTCTGTAGTTCCATTAGTTGGTGGTCCCATGGGAAGTGTGTTAAATCAAAGTGCTTTGGCTGGAGGTAGTGGAGCTCAAGCTTCACAAAATTTTCAAAGGAGATTCATTTGGATAGATATTGTCTATTGTTCTTTGATGGTATCTGTGGCCAACCAAATGCTATCCCTAATGAGATAAGAGACTGAATCCCTAAGTTCAAAGGAAATAATCTTGTCACTTGTGAAGAGCATCTCAAGTCTTTTATAGATAAATTAAATGATTATGAAATTGAGAATGAAGATGTTGTAATGAAATTATTTGTTCAATCATTGGTAGAAGATGCTAGGGATTGGTATAGGGGATTGCCTGAAAGCAGTATTACATCATGGGATGAGTTTGTGAAATTTTTTAAAGAGAAATATGGTGAGCATGTTAATTCTTGTTATATGCTCAATCAATTTAATAATATCAAAAAACATCCCAATGAGGGCATGTCCAAATTTAACAATAGGTTTCAAAAGGCAATGTACAAATTATTCCAAGTCTTGAGATTAGATAATGAAGTTTGCTTGACCACATATTTTAATGTTGTGGATGGAAAAATGTCTTATCTCTTGAGAGACAAAAGCCCACGTACTTTAAGAGATGTTTTCAAGTTAGCAATTAATATTGAAAGTAATAGGAAAGCATTTGGTCAAATGTACAAAAGAGAGGAAGGAAGATTATGGAAAGAAACCAAAGGACATGTTGGTAAACCAACTAGAGAAGATGATAAGGTTGAAAAGCTGGTGAATTTTGTTAAAGATCTCTCAACTAGGATTGAAAAGGGTGAGAGATGTTTTTAGGACAATAGACCACAGTATTAGAGGAAAGAGAGGTTCCCTAGGTTGCATGATTAGCCTTACAAGAAAAATTGGACATAAGGGAAGCCAATTTTTTATACTCATGAGAATCAAAAGGGAAGAGATACACTTGACCCTTTGAAGAATAATACAACACATAATTTAGAAAATATTCCATGGTGTGTGGCTTGTAATATGCCTCATTCACTGTATCAATATGTTGTGGCCCAAGCTTTGGAAGGAGAGGTGGAAGATGTACATGCAAGAGATAATGAAGGAATTGAAAAACCTATAGCCAATATGTTCACTACTGAGAAAGTAAAATAAATTTCATCTTCAAAAGATGAAGAAATATTTGTTGATGTTGATTATAAGAGGAGAAATTTTCCAAAGTATGAACAACAAGTTTTTACCCATTCTGATCAGGATGATTCTGAAAGAAATGTTAAAAAGTCAACAAATGTGATCAGATCAAAGTGGGGTGATACTCACTCGAGAAAGCCCAGTGAAGAATAAATTAGGACTCTTACTGTTGCTGCCATTCAAGCCAGATCCTCGTATAATTTGAGAAATAGAAGAGTAGACCTTGATCAAGGAGTACCAAGGTCAATTTTTGTGAAAGATGATTCGCTAAATAAAGTTTCTCTAAAAATAAATGTAACCAAAGGCAATGGTGGTGATGATAAGAAAGAAGAACCTATTCTTGTTCAAGAAACCAAAAAGAATGAAGAAGTTACCACAGGCAAGAGGAACAAAAGGGTTAGTAAGGGTAAAGACTTGTCTGGTCCTTTTTCTGAACCCCCAACCTTTGACATGAGACATGCTCTATCTCAAATGAAAGTCTCAATCCCATTGTTGGAAATGCTGAAAATGAAGGAGCACAAGGAAGCAACATTGGCCCTAATAAATGAACAAGGAGATGCTCTTGTTGTATTTGAAAAGGAAAAGTCAATGAAAGGCCCTGAGACAAGAAAGGAAACTTCTAATTTCTATGTTGGGAATGTAGTAACCCAAGAACCATCACTAATTGATCCATTTTATGTCACTCTAATTGTCAACAAATTTTTGTTAAAAAATTGTATGATAGGATTTTGGTGTTGCAGCTACAGTGATGCCATATTATGTTATGAAGGAACTAGGACTTCATGTTGACACTCCCAATGGAAGATGTTATGCCATGGATAATAGGGATGTTCTTGTGGTAGGAATCTTGATAGGCATTGAAGTAAACATTGTTGCCTTTCCTGAGGCTACAAATAAAATGGATGTAGTTATTGTTGATACCGAGCCTCATTATGGTATGTTGTTATCGAGACAGTGGGAAGTAGTAGTGGGAGGAAAATTACAATTAGACTTTTCATATGCTACAATACCTACAAATGGTACTGAGGTTAAGTTGTACAGAGAACCTCGTTCTTCTGCCATGGTTGAGATGGTATCACCTGAGGATTTGAATTGTTGTGTTGATATTGATATGGAGAATTTTATTGTTGAAGAAATCAAGCCACAACTAAGGAATATTGATCCAATAATTGATGAGTTTCTGTTGCAGCAAGATGGGCTGTGGTAGATGTACTTCGATGGAGGATTCTCTAAAGAAGGATCAAGAGCTGGTGTCCTATTTATATCCCCATCAGGTATTACATTTAAGTATTCATTTTTGTTAACTTTCCAATGCATAAATAATACTTCTAAGTATGAGGCACTGATATTGGGACTGGATATTGACATAAAGCATGGTATAAAATGTTTAAAAGTTCATGGGGATTTCCAATTGATCATAGCTTAGATTAGGTCTAAATATGTTGCCAAGGATGACATATTAAAATTGTATAAATATGTTGTATGGGATAGAATAGAGTTATTTGATGCTTTCAATATTCAATGGGTAGAAAGGTCAAATAACATTATGACACATTTCCTTGCAAGTGTTGCATTGAAGAACAATGATGTTACTCTTGGTGTATCTATGTTAGCAGTTAAGAGCAGGCCTGTTGTGCCTGAAAATATTCATAATTGGCATTTTTTGAGGATGATAATGATATCCTCAAATTTATCCAAGGCATAGATCAATATGATGGCCAACAAATTGATTGTGTTTCCTCAACATAGATTGTTAATGGTGAGGATTGCATCCTTAGAAATGAGATTGTTCAGTTAGCTTCTAACCATATTCCTAAGGGGTTAGTTGAGCTAGAAGGCATGTTTAGAATAAATGATAATTACATGTCACAAAAGTCCAATGCTAAGGTAGAGGATTTGGAAGAAATAAACTTAGGATCAGAGACATACCCTCAGTTGGTATACATTGAAAAGAAGCTAAGTAGGGATGTGAGGACCAATTTGGTAATATTGTTGAAGAAATATAAGCGTGTGTTTGTCTGGTCTTATGATGATCTCAAAGCTTATAGGAAGGATTTATTTCAGCATGAGATCTCTTTAAAAGAAGATACCAAACCATTTAGCCAAAAAAAAAGGCCTATCAATCCCTTAATGGCTACTAAAATGCAAATGGAATTGACAAAGTTAAGGGATGCAGGTATAATTGAGCCTATAAGGCATTCATCTTGGATTTCAAACTTGGTACCAGTTAGAAATAAAAATGGGGACATAAGATTATGTGTTGATTTCAGGAATTTGAATGTTGCCTCATTAAAGGATAATTGTGGATTGCCCAACATGGAAGCTATTCTCCATAGAGTGACTAGATGTGAGTTGTTATCAATTATGGATGGTTTCTCAAGGTATAACCAAGTGTTGGTTAAGGAATCAGAATTATTTAAAACAACATTTGCTACCTCCTGGGGAACTTATGTGTATATTTGTATGCCTTTTCGTTTAAAAAATGTTGGAGCTACATTTCAAAGGGAAATGGATGTGGCTTTCAAGGATCTTATAAATGTTCTAATGGTGGTGTATCAGGATGATTTGACTGCTTACTCAAAGAAAGTTGAAGACCATTGCAGTCACTTGGAAAAGGTCCTAGTCAAGGCATTACAATATGGCATATCATTGAATCCCAAGAAGTGCCAATTTTTTGTTACTAAAGGAAAGCTATTGGGGCATATAGTGTCCAAGAAGGGAGTAAGGATAGATCATGAAAGAGTTGAAGCTATTCAAAAGGTCCCTGTTCCTAAGAACCTTAAAGGTGTGCAATCTTTCCTTGGGCAAATCAATTTTTTCAGAAAATTCATTGCTAACTTTGTAGAAATGGTCAAGCCAATAGTCAAGCTATTGAAAAAGGATGCAAGGTTTGATTGGAATCAGGAAGCACAAAAGGATTTTGAGAAAATAAAGAAAACAATTCAAGAGGCCCTTGTTCTAATCTCTCCTAATTATTCCAAATCTTTCTCCCTATTTTCTTTTGCATATTTTCATACTATTGCAGTAGTCTTATTGCAAAAGGATGATGAAGGATTTGAGAACCCCATTGCATTTTTTAGCAAGTCACTGCAGCTAGCCGAACTAAACTATGAGCTAATGGAGAAATAGGCTTATGTGTTGGTAAAAGTAGTTAAATCATTTAGGCCTTATTTGTTTTGTACAAAGGTTAATGCATATGTTCCTCATGTTGTAGTGAAGGACATTCTAGTTTAGAGTGAGGTTACAGGAAAGAGATGCAAATGGATTAATAGAATCCAGGAGTTTGATTTGGAACTTCATATCACTAAGTTGGTAAGAGGCTTGGGATAGGAAAAGTTAATGATAGAGGAAAATTTGGACTTAGTCCATGTGAATAATGTTACCATTGGTGAAGGAATGGTTACTAGCATTGAGATGCAGCCATGGTATACAAGTATTGTACATTTTCTCATAAATGCAAGTTTCCCACAAGGCCTGAATGATAATCAAAAGAGGAGCTTGAGATTGCAAGCTCAAAGGTATGTGTTGTTGCAGGGTGACTTGTATTGGGAGGACAAGGATGGAATGTTTCTCTTGTGTCTGGACAAAGGGAAATCTGATAAGGTTAAAGGAAATGCATTCTAGATTATGTGGAGGGCACTATTCAGCCAGAGCAAAATCTCACAAAATTCTGAGGGCTGGTTATTATTAGCCTAGTATATTTAAGGATACCCACTCATTTGTTAGGAAATGTGAACCTTTCCAAAGATTCTCTAGTAAACTAAATTTTTCAGGTGCACTATTATTGAACCCTATGGTTATAGAAGCCCCTTTTTCCATGTGGGGAATTGATTTCATTGGGGAATTTGCAAAGAAGTCTAGTGGGGGACATAGTTGGATATTGGTTGCTACAGATTACTTCACTAAATAGATTGAGGCAATTCCAACTAAGAAGGCTAATAGCACAGTGATAATAGATTTTCTAATTAATAATGTAGTCACTAGGTTTGGTGTTCCTGTCAAACTAGTAATGGACAATGCCATGTGCTTCAAATTAGAGGAATTTAGTGATTTTTGTTTTGAAATGGGCATTATTTTATAATAATCATCCCCTTACCACCCACAGGCCAATGAACATGCATAATCTAGCAACAAGAGCATTTTGCAGATTCTGAAGAAGACATTAGAAAAGAACAAGAGAACTTAACATGCAAAGTTGAAACTTGCATTGTGGATAGATAGAATTACTATGAAGAGGGCCACAAGAAAGTCCTCGTTTGAATTTTTATATGGTATGTAGTCTAGAATGCCTGTTAATAATTTGTTTCCTGTCTACAAGTTCATACAAGAAGAAGTTTTAGAAGTATGTGAAGAGAAAGAGAAATTTAGAAGGAAAATGTCAAGTTACAACAAAAAATGAAATATCTTTTTGACAAAAGAGAAAGTATCATAAAATCCCAACATGGTAATTTAGTTCTTCAATGGAATGATAGGGCTGAAGATAGGGGAAAACATAAAAAAATTGAGTTATTATGGTTGGGCCCTTATATCATTCATCAGATTCATCGAAAGGATTCTTATTTTTTGAAGAATCTAGATGATGAAGAACATGAATTTCTAGTGCATGGACAATTCTTGAAGTATTTCTTCAATTAAGATTCAAAATATTCCATGCACAGTAGCTCTGTAACATATGTATAGGTGTGTTTAATTTTGTCATGTATTTTCTTTCTACAATAGGTTAGTGTTGCTGTGGTCTAGCTCCTAGAGATTCATGGATCCTTGCTATGAATTTTCCTTCAAGCATCCTTAGATAGAGCCACTGTTGGGTTATTGTTTAGGTTTTCTGAGTTGTGTCACTATTTTTTCTTGGTGACAAGTAAGTTGTGCTGATGTTTCCCATAGTTCTTTGTTCCTATGAGAGTTCTCTAAAAGGGTTTGAGTCTCAAAGCAATTATGTGTTGAAAATTCCTGTAATCCTTTTCCCTAGATCTTGTTTTCCTTTGGTAGGGTTTTTATCCTTGAAATGTACTTGGTTGTGCCCTAAGTCTTATGTTTTAGCATTACCTTTTTCATGGCACTTAAGTTCTCATTATCCATGAGATTATTGTTTCCCTTTGTTTCTCCAAGTCTCGGAATGTTGAGCATTAAGTCTTGAAATATTCAAAGATTGGGTGACAAGATAAAAGCTTAACGGTCATAAGGTTATCTCTTAATCTCATAATGGTCAATAGTTAGTTCCTTTTATCTAGTGATCTGGCAATAAGGCTTTCTCCAAGTCTCATGACATTTGATAGTCATGTATTAACATTCAGCAATCTAGTGCAACGGTCTTCTCCAGATCTCATAAGGTAATGATTAAGTCATGTAACATCCAGAGATCAAGCGATAAAAGGTAATGGACTTAACAAGAAATAGTTATCTCTAAATCTCGTAATGTGATGATGAAGTCTAAATGAATTTGGAGATTGAATGATAAAGTGTATAACTTGATATGTTGTGGTTATCTCCTGATCTCATAATTATTGATGTTAAGTTGTTAACATTTGGCGACCTAGTGAAGAGGTAATCTCCAAGTCTCATAATGAAGCGGCTATGTTATGAAATATTTCAAGATTTGTCGATAAAGGTTAAAAGAATAAGGCAAGAGGTTATCTCCCAATCTCATGAAGTCACAGTTAAGTCTCAAAATATCTAGAGATTGGGCGACAACTGTAGATGATGAAAAAGATCAAGGGCTAGTGCTTAATCTCGAGAACCTATTAGGGTTAAGTAAAATATTCAGCGACTTAGAGACGGGCTTATCTCTTAATCTCAGAATAGAACTGGGGTTGAAGAAAACATTAAGATATTATGAGATATGTCTTAGTTGCTCATTCTCGAGATGTAACCAGAGTCAAGCGTAGTATTCAGAGATCATGAGATAATGGTTTCTGCATAATCTTGTTAGGATTAACAAGGTAGAAATAACAATTACATGCAAATATAACCAATATCAAAAAACAATAAACCACATAGAAGAGAACACAAGACACAAAGATTTAACGTGGTTCACCCAATCCCTGGGCTACGTCCACCAACAACGAGTCCAATATTTTATTATCCAGTGATTACAACCTAATTACAATCTGTAATCCCCTTACAGCTCAAATTCCACCGCAAGTACTAAAATGATACATAATGAAATCCCTAACCCTAAGCCATATTATACAATATTTTCCCACTTTAGGGTTAGAATGAGTTATAATCATGTCACCCCAAAAATAGTTGAAAATATGTCAGCCTCAAAAAAATATGTCGATCAAACCCCGATGAGGGAAGGAGGAAAAGTGTACAGTACTTTCCTGATCAATCACCACAAGCTAACAATCTCCCACTCTGTGACTGATCAGTATCCACACAAAAAAAACCTCCCACTTGGAGACTGATCATGTAGCAATACTACTACCATATGAGGCTCCCACTGGATCGAACCACCCTGGACTCAGTTGTTCCTTTATTATGTTCAGTCTAGAAGACCAACTAAAGCTAAACATGAGTTCAACTTCTCCCTTGCTACTACCTTTGTAAACATATCTGCTAGATTATCATCTATATGTATCTTTTCCATCTTTAACTGCCCATCATCCAAAACTGACCAAATGAAATGGTACCACAACTGTATGTGTTTTGTCTTTGAGTGCAAAGCAGAATTCTTTGCAAGATGAATGGCACTTTGGCTATTTGTATGTAGAAAATTATCCATCTATGGATATCCCAATTCTTCTATGAAGAATTTAAGCCATATCATCTCCTTGGTTGCCTTTGTAGTGGATAAAGCAACCACCTTTTGTAGTCGATAAATCCAACTCATTGTTGTCCCACCAACAGTAAATACATAGCCTGTAGTACTCCGTCTACTATCTATATCCCCTGCCAAATTTGAGTCAACATAGCCTTGTACATTAGTAGTAGATCCCCCAAAGTGTAAACACTTACTGGATGTACCTCTTAGATATCTAAGAATCTATTTGACTGCATTCCAATGCTCAATACCAGGGTGACTCATATATCGGCTAACAACTCCCACTACATGTGCAATATCTGGCCTAGTACATACCATATCATACATTAAGCTCCCTACAGCTAAAGCATAAGGTACCTTGGACATTTTAGCCTCTTCTTTTGATGTCTTAGGACACATCTCCTTAGTCAATTTCAAATGACCAAGAAAAGGTGTGTTGACAGCTTTGGTGTTCTCCATAGAGAAACGTTGCAACACCTTCTCAATATAATCAGCCTGAGATAGAGACAACTTCCTATTTTTCTTATTTCTACAAATTTTTATACCAAGAATTTGTTTTGCTGCCCCCAAATCCTTCACAGAAAATGAATGTGCTAACTGTTGTTTCAACCCCTTTATGTGATCCATGTTAGACCCAGCTACAAGCATATCATCAACATATAAACATAAAATAATGTAGCTGTCATCATCCAACCTCTTAAAATAAACACAATGGTCAGAATGACACCGAATGTATCCATGATCATTCATAAAAGTGTGAAATTTAATATACCATTGCCGAGGTGCTTGCTTCAAGCCATATAAACTCTTCTGCAATCTGCACACCAAATTCTCCTTACCCTTGACCTCAAATCCTTGTGGTTGTACCATTTATATTTCTTCATCCAAATCACCATGAAGAAAAGTTTTTTTAACATCAAGCTGCTCTAAATGAAAATCTTCAATAGCCACAATACTTAAAATAGTACAGATAGAAGTCATTTTAACAACTGGAGAAAATATATCATGAAAATCAATACCCTTTTTCTGTGCAAATCCTTTTACAAATAACCTAGCTTTAAATCTTTTCTTACCTCCATCCTCTTCTTTTATCTTGTAAACCCATTTATTCTGTAAAGCCCTTTTACCTGTAGGTAACTTACATAAATCTCATCTTTGATTTTGCAGCAAAGAGTCCATTTCATCTGTCATTGCAGACTCCCACTGAAGCTTTGTATCCACCTACATAGCTTCATTATAACATTCAGGTTCACCAGCATCTGTTAATAAAATAGAATACAGAGGGAGAGAATCTGTCTGGAGGTCTACTTAGCCTTGTTGACCATCTAACATTCACTGGGGTGTGTGGTATTTTTTGTTGCTATTGTTGCAGAACATAAGGAACTACTGGAACATCATCTTTTGGAGTATCATCCAGTACTACATAATCATTTTCTTTCTTCTCATGTTGCTGCAACAGATCTTTGTACAACACCTTCTCATTGAATATGACATCCCTGCTTCTTACAATTTTATGATTTTCAAAATCCCAAAGCCTATAACCAAATTCATCATTGCCATATCCAACAAATACACATTTCTTTGACTTAGCTTCCAGCTTGGTTCTATTTTCAAAATCTATATGTGCAAAAGCTTGACAACCGAAGGTTTTGAGAAAAGAATAACTCACCTTCTTACCACTCCATGCTTCCTTTGGAATACCATAGTCCAAAGGAGTAGAGGGGCCTCTATTAATTAAATAAACAATAGTGTTCACAGCCTCTACCCACATGTTTTTGGGCAACCTAGCATGCAACCTCATACTCCTTGCACACTCCATTATTGTCCTATTCATGCATTCAACCACTCCATTTTCTTGTGGAGTCCTTGGTACAATTTTCTACCTACGAATACCATTAGAGGAACAATAATCTTCAAATTTTGTGCTGCAATACTCACCACCATTATCAGATCTGAAACATTTTAACCTTTTACCAGTCTCATTCTCAACCAACCATTTCCATTTCTTAAAATTTTGAAATACATCAGATTTCTGTCTAAGGAAATAAATCCATACTTTTCTTGTTGCATCATCTATAAATGTAACATAATACATAGAGCCACCAAGGGAAGATACCTGAGATGATCCCCATACATCTGTATGCACAAGCTCTAATCTTTCATTTTTCTTTTCCTTCCCACTCTTTACAAAACTAACTCTCTTTTGTTTTCCATAAACACAACTTTCACAGAAATCCATATTAACACATTTCAGACCAAGTAAAACTTTTTCTGAATGAAGTAATTTCATACCTTTTTAACTCATGTGCCTGAGTCTTTTGTGCCAGAGTGCTGTATCAGAACCTACAACAACAGTTTGATGTTCTTCCTGCTCAATTGCAGCCATTGTTCTTGAACATTCATTATCTTTTGAAACAATTAAAGTAGAAGGAACAGTATGACCTGTACAAAGATATAAGGTGCCTACTTTCACACCTTTTGCTACTACTAAGGAACCTTTTGAAACCTTCCAATTTCTATCATTAAAATTAACTGTGCAACCCTCATCACCCAGTTGCCCTGTTGAAATTAAATTCCTACTCAGCCTTGGAACATGTGTTACCTCATGTAGTATCCAATGGTTTCCATTCTGCAACTTAATCTTAATTTTTCCCTTTCCAACTATCTGACAAGGTTCATTATCACCCAAATAAACTTGCCCAAAATCCCCTTGGACATAATCAAGAAAGTAACCTCTATAGGGTGTAGCATGAAATGAAACCCCATAATCTAAAACCCATGAATCATCAATACTTTCGAAAGAAAGAAGCAAGGCATCCTCTTTGGGTTTATTACTTACCACATTTGCCTCCTTGTTACCTTCTTTTTTGTCTCCTTTATTCTTCTGAGACCAGCAATCTTTCTTCTTATGACCTAGTTTTCCATAGTACCAGCAATCATTTGGCCCTTTGGATTCAGACCTCTTTTTGTTTGATTTTCCTCTTGATTTCCCACGCTTTCCAAAGTTGTTTCCTCTCTCATTGGTTCTACCTCTTCTTTGTGCATTTAAGACACCACCTGATGTGGATCCACCTGAGCTTTTCCTACAAATTTCCTCACTCAAAATAACACCAATAACATCATCAAATTTTAGGGTGTTAGAACCAGGAACAGAGTTACTAATAGCCATTACCAAGCCATTCCAGCTTTCAGGCAAAGAACACAAAATCAAGAGAGCCCTAACTTATTCATCAAAAATAACATTGACAGAAGTTAATTGACTGGTAATTGTATTAAACTCATTTAAATGATCAGCAACTGACCCACCTTCCACCATTTTCATATTAAACAAACGCTTCATGAGAAATACCTTATTTGAAGCAGAGGGCTTTTCATACAACTTCACTAGGGTTTTCATCAAATCTTCAGTCGTCGTTTCTTGTGTAATATTGAATGCCACCGATTGTGCCAGGCATAATCAAATACTATCAAGAGCCTTTCTATCAAGAATTGTCCAGTCCTCATCAGAATTATTTACTGGTTTTTTGGCTTTTCCTTCCAATGACCACCATAGATCCTTCTGATAGAGATAGTCCTCCATTTGCATTTTCCATAACTGAAAGTTCTGCCCATTAAAATTGTCAACCTTCAGCCTACCCTTGTATGCCATTGCTCCCACTCAACCATGAGATCTTCTTGTAGAAGATAACTGAAAAACAACCTCGCTCTGATACCACTTGTTAGGATTAACAAGGCAGAAATAACAATTACAAGCAAATATAACCAATATCATAAAACAATAAACCACACAAAAAAAAGCAAAAGAAACAAATATTTAACATGGTTCACCCAATCCCTGGGCTATGTCCACCAACATCGATTCCAATATTATATTATCCAGTGATTAAAACCTGATTACAATCTGTAATCCCCTTACAGCTCAAATTCTATTGCAAGTACTAAAATGATACATAATGAAATCCCTAACCCTAAGCCATATTATACAATATTTTTCTACTTTAGGGTTAGAATGAGTTACAATCATGTCGGCCCAAAAATAATCAAAAATATGTAGGCCAAACCCCGGCGAGGGCAGGAGGAAAAGTGTACAGTACTTTCCTGATCAATCACCACAAGCTAACAAATCTCTAGATGATGTGTTGTTAAATTCTCATGGCAATGAAGGAAAAATGTGATCCTAACATGGAAAGTACTCTACTGAGATGGAAAAAAGTGAATAAGATGGTCAATCGGAGTCCAGCTAGGGTTTTTTGATAGACCTTGAAGACTTTAAGGCATAAAAAGGGTAATCATGGCCTTTTCACTTTCTTTCCAAAAATTGAATGAACCTATCAACTGCATACCCTATGGCTAGCCCATTTTTTAATTTGGTTACATGCAGAGTGAATGTTGAGGTGATTGAGGAAGGATATTCTGCAATCTAGACAAGTTCTCTACATTCATTGATAAAGGCTATAAAGACAAGACACTCCTTCTTTACACTTATTAGATTTTTCAGCAAGCATTAAGAAGAAGAGGAGTTTTAGGAGGAGATTTCAAAGAGCTTATTTCAAAGAAAAGAGTTATTCAGATCTAGAAAAATGAGTCAACCAAAATCAAGTCGGGTCTCATCTAGTGAGGGGGTGAAAGAACAAGGAGAAGAGCAAAAAGGAAAACACAACTTCTTAGAAGAGTTTATCACTTTTCTCCCAGGGTCTACGCAGAACAAGAAGGTTAGTGATGAAATTTTCTCAGATTCTATGGCTAATTGTAGATACCCAATTACCCCTTCTTTCTCAGGGTATCATCTAGTTAATTACTTTTAGAGAAACCGGTTTAAACAAATCCCAGTATGTAATGCCTGGAAGTTAGGCATGAGGAATCTTATTGTTCCTGATGTGTTTCTAAATGTAGACCTATTAATTGAGTTGGCCAGGAATTACGACCTTGTATCAAAAACCATTAGGAAAAGTGACCAATCCACCCTATCCATTCTTGATAGGGGATCTATGATGAAAGCATTTGGTACATATGATTCTTTATCCACAGAGATTGACCTGACTAATGTAAAGGAGAAGTATAAGAACCAAATAAAATTGGTGAAGTCCTAGGTCACCCATTGTATGCCAAAAATAGGAAAGTATGTGGCTCCTCTTCTAAGCTATATGAACGCACCATATGATTTCAAGGCCCTTTATTTTTATATGAAGTATTTAGAATATGGGTTATGTAGAGTGTTGGGGATAGATGGGAATGCATAGAGGATTCTTGCAGATTTGTTGATGATCATTCTTGAAATCTAGAACTCTCGTGTTAAAACTGACTATGATTACATCCAATATGTAATAGATAGGATGCTTGAGGGTTTGATGAGCATCAAAGAAGACAATAAGACCAGGTTCATGCCTTATTCTTTGTTGATGTGCCTAATTTTGTTCCAAAATATTGACCATATGGATGCGAATATGTTTAGACCTAGGACAATGGTTAATGGTCAACCAAACCCAGTGCAACTATGGTTGAGGGTTTGGAACTACACATCTAATGAGCATGAATTATGTGGATTCTAGAATTGGATTGTTAATCCAATTCTCAATTTGATGGGGGAAAACATTGTAAGACTCTTTGTCAAGGTGCTTAGGTTTCTAAGGCTTTGTGAATATGTTGACAAGTGGTCTCTTGACCATAATTGGGGAGACTTTTATTTGGGCAAGACTTTCACACTGATCAGAGTTTATGGTTGCCCCTAGCCCCCACATATACTCCTAAAATTTGTGTCATCAAGGGTTTCTCTTTTGGAGTTTATCTGTAAATTGGTCTGGACAGACAAGGAGCACCTGGATCCACATAGGAAGGGGACCTTCACCCCTTGGAAATTCAAAGTAACTAATTTCACTACTGGGAAGAGGGATTTGACTGAGATTAACAAGTGGTTGAATTAGTTCAGAATGGCACAGTTTCATATAGATATGTTGATCCCGAGGACTTCATAAAAAGTGCCAAGAATTTTCTCATTCCCAATATTGGTGCTATCAAAGACCATGAGGGATGCGATGAGGAAGATATCACCAAAAATGCCCTGGATGAAGAAGAGATTGAGCAGAGGTTAGGAAAGTTATGGGACTTGAAGAGCTTGGAGGTTCAATTGAAGAAGGTGGGAATTGCCTTTGGAGGATTCTTCCCAGGCCTCCCATATATTGCAAGAATAAATAGGATGATAGGGATGTATGACACCTTATACGACCAACTTGAGGCACAAATATTGGATGAAAAATTAGAAGCCTCATCCTCTAAGTATGAAGAAGGTAGTGTGGGATCTTATGAGCATGATAGCCCTCCTCAAGTGAATGAGCCTCATGTTCAAGAACAAGGACTAGGTTCCCCAGAGACAGAGGTCACAAGTGAGCCTCCTCAGAAAAGACAGAGAGTTGAGGTAGGGGAGCCATCCAAGAAAAGGGGATCAGAGAAAAGAGTTGATAGAATTGTTGCCCCGGTAACTAGTGATAATGCTTATTATCACCAATTTAGGAAGATCACAAGGGAGGGGAAGAAGATTGAGACTCAAGAGGAAGTGGAGTTGCCCCTCCAAATGTGTAAGGATGAGAGGGAGTTATATCAGGAATAATTGCTCAAAGATGGTGATTTCATTAAAAGAGATGAATTCAATAATTTCCTCATCTGGAAAAAGAAACAAGAAATAGGAAGTCAGCTCCAATTAACAGATGGAACTGGTCGTAATAATGAGGCTCTACAAGCCCTAGCCACATATGATCCCAACTCTGAAAACATTACTGTTGAAGAGGCTAGGCAATTGGTGAAATCAAGTGGAATGTTGCTTGTCCCAGGATGGGATTTGGCTTCAGCTTTGATCATTGATCAAATAAGAAGGCAACAAGAAACCCAATTGTCTTATGAGACATAGATTGGAGAGATGATCTGTCATGCCCCGCAAGGGAAAAGGGGAAGAGAACAAAGATTCTCTTTGTAAAAGAAAACCTAAGTAAAGTTTTATGAAAAATTTTGAATTTTTAAAAGAATTAAATAAAAAAAACATAGATTAACTTATATTCCTCCAAAGTTCCCTTTTCATCTAATGTACAAAGAATTAAGTCCATATAGTGTACTAACAACTTGATTTATTTCTTAAGAAAACTACATCCCAACATTTGTAGATTCTTTATAAAGAAATATAAAGTACTTTCAATTCAATTTGCCATTTAAATCCATCTATATTCCTAAGTGTCCTTTATGAATGATATAACATTTAAAACATTAATATCATATAATAGAGTCATCTAAACACTTGATACATTACAAATATTACATTTGTTTTTCAATAGCTTTTCACTTAATCAATAATGAGAACATACTACTTTACTTGAAATGTTACAAAATCCTTTTCTTTTCCAACATACATCTTATACATAAAGTTCACGCTTTCCCTTTTTTCCTTTTTCCTAAGTCTACCCATTCCAAATACAACAATTTGAAATACATTAATGATTACATTACATTCATCTCCTCTTGGTAGGTAACAATAATTTTACATCACGAAAGATAAATACAAGTCTTCATTCTTCAAAACTGAAACAATATGCAAGCATGAATCCTTAAGCACTGCATCCACAAAAAGGTACCTCGATAAAAACATTTTCCACCCAACCACGTGGATACCAAAAGGCCCACTCCCCCGTGCTAGGAGATAAACACCGAGTTCCATAGAGAAGGGATAGCTAGGCCATACCTAGGGTTGGGTAACCTTTCCCAAATAGCAAATGAAAAGAAGATCAAAGTATAAATCTTTTCCTAAAGGTTCTAAGGCTTGGTAGAAACTCTAAGCAACAACCTAAGTGAGTGTCATCGCATAGCCCTCACCCCTTGGGTTGTCCTGGTACTAGCCACTCTGGGCCCCGACCCCCAAGTAGGTACATGCGGAACCGAATATGTTTCATACAGACAAGCGCCATTCGATCGTACCTACGCATAGGCACCTTCTCCCACTCCCATCCATAGCTTTTACTAGCATTAATGGAATGGGTGAGGCACATATTAATATTTTTAGTGTTTGAACCCATTCCCATAAGTTTTAATTAAATTATCACTTGTTAACACAACTCTCAGTCGGTTATCCTGGTACTAGCCACTTAGGGCCCCGGCCCTGCACTAAGAGCCACTCACTTAGTGTTGTTAGGTTTTCTACCCTTAACCCACACATCACAAATACATCATACATGTAGTAAAAACACATCATAAACACATTTGAGAACTGCATCAAGGAATAGAAAATAATAGGATAGTTTAGGGATGTTTAGGAAAATTAGGAACGTTTAGGGAGGCCTAGAGTGGTCCTGATCCTCCTAGACAATCCTAAACCCTAATCATGTTTCCTACACACATTCTAACTCTATTTAAGCCTCTAAATACACCATGTAACCTCCATCAAACAAGTAATGAACATATATAGTTTATACAAAAATTCTATATAGTTTATACAAAATTCCATATGCCTGAAATTTAACTAAGTCTGATTTTTTTTTGGAAAACTTAAAAATTAGAAGTTGCACCTTAACTCCTATGAAGCTGAAACTTATCTCAATCATCCTGAAAGGTACCTAATTTCTTTATACTTAAATGTTATATTTGTATAAATCCTGCCTAAACCCTAAAATAATGCCTAGACCCTAACCTGGGATCAAACTGCGCATTTATTTTGTAGTCTTGCGCATTTGTTTAAGGTAACTGCACATTTAAGTCATGTCACTGTGCATTTGTGTAAAGTAACCCCACATTTGTGCAAGGTAACTGCACATTTGGTTTTGAGGTAACTGTGCATTTGAGTTACGTTACTGTGCAATGGTTTAACAAAGCTGCGCATTTGGTTAAGGTGTCTACGCAATTGTTTTAGGTAACTGCACATATGTTAAAGGTAATTGTGCATTTGTATAGAATGGTAGAAAATTAAGAAAATGACTGACAAATCTGACTTGTGGGTAAAACTGGGCATTATGGGGGTTGTGGATGCCTAATCTAGGCAAGACCCATTTGAGATCTCCTAGTTTCCATGCTAAAATGACCCTTACATTCTACTTACCATCAACCTAAACCTACTCAAGCTCTAGGAATATAAAATAGGCCTCTAAGCCATAATACAACTGATGAAGGAAATAGAAGTTTTTTTCTAAGGTCTGGAAATACCTTTAGAACTATTGAACATTAAAGGACATACATACAAAGTCCTAAGGAGTCTCTAGACTCTTCCAACACACCCAAATGCATCTACACCAAATCATAAAAGAAGTACAATAATTTGTGCAACATAATACATTAAAACACCAATGTAATTATCCTAATCAACCAAGTAGACAAACTAACATATACTTCTACCGTTTAGCACATCATATAAACAAAGAGTAACAAGCAGAATAATGTTCAAACACACAACAAACAATACACATAAAATAAAGTTCATCTCCGGGATAGATTCCTACCTAGAGTCCTGAAAAGAACAATCGTTGATGGAGGATGATTCAGCTTTATCAATCTCCTCCTAGCACTCTTCCAAATTTCCTTCCCGTTGCAAGTATTCTCAAATAAAATATCCTCTCAAGCAATGGAGTTTCTTCTCAGAGACACCATAAATCTCTTACAATTCCATATCCTCTCTACAATAATGAAACCTATTCTAAGATCAATTTCCCAGCCAACCTCCTCTAAGTAAACTATCTTATCAATGCAATAATCAAACTTATATCAGAGACTATTCTTCCTGCCAACTCCCTACACACAGGAAGATCTCTCTTGTAAATAGATTGGAGGGAGTAGTTGCACGGGAAATACAACCGATGCAACTATCCCAACCATCTATTGGTTATTAGTTTAAGATAATAAAGTTTACAAAAATATTCCCGTGAAGGGATTAACAAATATTATTTAATAATATTTTAAATCTATGTCTCCTTAATTTAAGGATGAAAGTAATAGATAATTTCCTTTTAAGGAATATATTTACCTATTCTAAATTATTTATTATTAATAATTTCTTCCAAACATAGCTTGCATAAATGTATATGTAATCATAGGCATATGTGTGCACCCATATGCTTATGTGTACATATACCATAGGTAAGACAAATTATTACTAATATTATAGTTATTTATTTTAATGTCAATATTATCATTTAAATCAGATACATTATTATTTAAATCAATTACAAAATCACATTCCATATAATTTACTCATGATATAAGTACATATATAAGTATCTATATATGGATATATTTACTAGCATAACATAAAAGATACCTTACATACATAACCCTGATCACAACATAAACCTTTCAGAGAAGTAAGCAACAAATCCACATAATTCACCAGACAAAGATGCATCATCCACACAGAAGACTGAATCAGGGCTCCCCGCCTAAGGATAAAAGGATCAGAGGTAGAATTCCTTCCTATGGAACCTGGTGATATCTCCATAACAACAAAAATGATCGAGGATTTTGAGGGATCGCTCAAACCTATGAAGCCAAGTGGAGACGATACCCGGTACCTGCAATCCTGCATCACCAAGAAAAGATACATATACACATGTGGATATACATAAAATCAAATATATATATACAAGAAGATGACCAGGATCGATACATCGTGTGGACCTCAACTAAGTGAGTAACTACGACTTCATCCTGAGTCATGAAAACACATCAGACACATATCCATGAGACATAAAACATCATGATAATGGTTAGATTCAAATCATTGGGTTAGCTCCATAAAACATATAAAGCTAGATGGTTTTCTAATTTCATAAACATATAAATGATAACCATAAATGAGCATATTAATCATCTGATAAATATATCATCATCCACAAAACATAAAAGTAAATATATAGTTCTAACCATCATAATAGAATGTCCAAATCAGAGAGTCCAAGTATCACTATAAGGGAGGGTATTACATGATCAAGGGATGTGGATATGATCCAAGATCCCAAAAATTAGCTATGTGGTCTCCGGCTCCACAAACACAGAAGCCTTCTTTGGTTAGTGTTGCAGAGAAGATGGAGGGAGACAAGATCATATGGACTGTGAAAAATACAACTGACCTTGAAGTCTCCAAGGCTATTACACACTTCACCCATCTTAATGAGGCTAAAAATGCACAGTTGCCTAATAGGTATGGGAGATTGTTTGATGAGACTATTGCACTAGCAAAGGATAGAGAGAGAAGCCTGATGAAGATCAAGGTTCTGGAGGAAGCACTTGAGGACTTAAAAGTCAAACTAGAAGAGGCATCAAAGATCATTCCCCTCTAGTTCCTGAGATTGAAGTCATTGTGTCTCCAATGATAGAAGTTCCTGATGTGTCAATTGAAAAATTTGACAAGGATAAACATGATGTAGCACTTGGTGCCCTAGCAAGTATTATGCAACATAGGTATGAAGTAATAAAAGGAAAAATTAATTCAATCCATGACTCATTCAATGTGTTGCATACAATTGATGGAGATGTTAAGGCTACAATGGCTACTTTGGAGCCATTATTCAACATATGGTCTGGCAAGGGCTCATTATTTGAAAAGTTGGAAATTTTGCAGCCTCATAGGCCTGATATCCTGGAGTCAGTTGGCCAAGTTGGAGAAATGATAGAGTTAATTGGTGCAACTTTTTCCTTTTTCAAAGGAAATGCAAATTAGATCAGATAAAAATAGATATGTTCGGTCCTGATTTCAGCAAATACATGCCTCCAATTCACAAGGAAGATAGTGACATCAAGAGTGTTGAGGAGTGGAAAAGTGATATGAATGCATTGCTGACAGGGAAGGAGTCCTTTTTGAGTGAAGATGGTACTTTGGACATGGATAAGTTCAATCATGTATTGGATAACATGTTCAAAGTTGAGACAGATTGCACAAAGTTAGTTGCTAACACCAAGGCCATAACCGATTCCAGACAGGACAGAAAAGTGAAGCAACTTCAAAACTTAAGGGACTTCACATGGCCAACTGAAGATGAAGTTGCATTATGGGACAAGAGTATGAAGCCCAAAAAGAAGAAGTCAACTACAATTGATTTGGAGGCAATGGATGAGGACTAAGGTACACATGGCACCTGATCCTTGAGCATAGGGAGAGTAATTATAAAAAAGGAGATAATGTAAGTTGGTCGGTTAGGTGGTCATTAGTCATGTAACTACTTTTAGAAGTTACCTTGAACATCTGCAGACGAGGGTGCCACCTGTGAAGATTCAAAATGAGTACAAGAAGATATTCAGGCTTTTGTATCCATTTCTGTTAATGATGTAATCCATTTTTGTCTTCTAGTGTTTGTCACTTTCCTAGCCATCTGAAGCTTGTTGCATCCTTCCTAGAGGATTCCAAGATGGCTAGTGATTGATATATATAGAAAAGTATTGTATTGTAAAAGGATGGTGAGATTACAATTGTAAAGGGAGTTCTGGATCTAGAGTCTTGTTCTAAGAATTTTTGTCATTTTGAATGTACTGATATAGAGAAATTTTAATGAAAATATGTCAGAACTCCTTTACACATTTATGTTGTCTTCTTGTATTAATCTTGAGTTCTTATGTATTGAATTTGTAAGACACTTTTAATACATCATTTACAAGGTAGATTGTGAGGTTAGTCTTAAGTTTCTTTCAAGGGAAGGGTAATTTCAGGGGGTTCGGGGTTTATGCAAGAATTTGATATCTACATGTGATGAGAGGATGATTTGTAAGGCACTTCATTCAGGTTCTAGGTATGTTTAATTTGAGATATTTTTGTGGATGTATGTTTTTCTGACTCTTTGCCCTAGGATTTGGCGCTGGTTTGTACTTAATTTGCATCTATCATCATCACAAAACTTAAATGACAATTTATCTTTAACATGCTTTGAAAGACTTAGATGATTATTTTGTGTCAAGGATACATATAACTATTGTGATTCTTTGAAGAACTAAATCTGTTAGGTACACCCGCCTGAGCTTGAAGCTCGAAGCTCAAAGCTCGAAGGATAAGAATCCTTAATACCTTAGTGTTTGATATTGTCAGATGCATCTTTTGGGTCTATAGAGTTATGCATCAAAATTTATAATTAACATCTGCAATCATTTCAATCACTAATAGATACTAAAGTTAATTATGCCAACAATGTTCTTGGATAGCACATTAATGCACCTAGGCAACATATTGTCTCATTATTTGCATTGGTCTAATTGTAAAAAGAATTATTTGATATGTCAACTCTGCATTATTAACGATAAAATTACAAATTATTGTGATGAAATTTTGTATATATTTAATCTTTCCTTTTTTGTTATAGAAAATTATATATGCTATCCAAATTTTTGCCATATATATATATATATATATATATATATATATATATATATATATATATATATATATATATATATATATATATATATATATATCTGTGTGTGTGTGTGTGTGTTATACATTTTTACGTATGGAAATATTTATGTTATATGTTTGCACATATGTATTGTTGTTACTAACATAAAGATTGAAAATAAACATTGTGAGTTATAAAATGTTTACAATATGTGGTGGTAATTATAAATTTGTTGAGTATATAGATATATAAATGCAATGTAGTTGTCATCTAGTTAAATTTCTATGAGTTGGTAATTTTAAATTTGTTGAGTATATATATGTATAGATGCATTGTATTTTATTGAGTAAGGAAATAAGTATGTGTATATTATTTGTTGTTGAGTCTTCCATAAAGATGTCTATTTCTTCTACATAAAATTTAGTAATCTCGATATGTGGAGTTTAGAAGATTAGGTTTTTAAAAGGTAATGGAATTTTTACATGAACTAAGTTGAAAAATAATATGAAATGTTTGGTGCAAAATAAATAAGTTTAATATGTTTGTATGTTTTACATGTATTATTAATGTTATATAAATGGAAATTAAGTTATGTTTAGGTGACGTTAGTTACAAAATGTAAATCTTTTGTATTTGAGTGTATGTGTCAGATAGAAAACAAATTCTTTAAATTATCATATGCACTTATTATCATGAAAAGGTGTAGTTGCAATGAAAATATTCTTATATTGGAAAATGAATTTGGTAAAATATTATTGTTAGAAAAAATGTTTATTTGTGAAAATCAGTGTTATGTTTTCAAAGGATATTTTTATTCTCTATTATTTTAAGTAATGTTGCAAGGCAAGATTATTGATGCATTTGGTTGTATTTTCTTCCTAGCGAAATAATCATCTTATTCATGGGACATATCAAGAATTATTTTCCTAACTATCATTTGATATGGACAAATTTGAGAGTGATTTTCACACGAGTAAATTTGTATTGGTAGATGTAATTTATTATTCTATGTATTGTGGTTAAATACTAAGATGGTCACCTAGGAGTCATTAAGGGGAAGAAGCTCTCAATGGGGAAGGCCCCTAAAGTGGCTAGTCTAGGACAATCCATTAGAGAGTTAAGTAAACAAGTAAAAACCTTAAAAATTAACTACGGTTAAAACATTAATCAAGATTAAGTTATGGCTTGCCCATGCCTCTAGCACTAATATAGGCTAAGGATTGGAATGGAGAAGATGTCGATTGTATGCGGCATATTCAAACCTCCTTTTCCTCACGAAAGGAATGTTTGACTCTGCATGAGTCATACTTGGGGACCGAGGTCTAAAGGGAGTAGTCTAGGATAACCTAGATCATGTGATGACACTCTTCCCTGATGTACTCTGATGTCCACTTGTATTCTTGAATAAAAGTATTGCAAATTTATCATGCTTCTTATATTTACTTTGTTTATTGATTTATACTTAGCTCTTGTGTTTTCTTATTGCTAATGTGTGTATGGGTAGGTACCTAAGTGAGGGATACTATTAGTTGCAGCCATTAATTATTGATAGAAGTATTTGTATTAGTTAGATTGTAAATGTATGATATATGAAGTATTTCTTCTTAGAAAATTATATATTATACCTATGTATGATTGGATTATTGTTCAAAAAATGTTGTGAAGGCCACTTACATGTAAATTATTCTTCATTTTTTAATTAAATATATAATCTTGATTTGTATAAATGATGTTTATATGTTTCTTAAGGTAGTGATGTTCAGGAACCCATGTGGACTTAGGGGTCAGTTGTGTTTGTACTCTGATTTATTATGAATGATGTAAACATGAAAATGTAATTTAATCATTGCATTCTTATCATGTAATCATTTGTTTCAAGGAAGATTAGAGTTTTATATCCATGTGAAAGTGTATTAGTGTCTTAAAAAATAAAATTGGTACTATGATTTGTTACTTTTATATCGTCCTCCTAGGTTCCTTGGCGAGGTGTTACATACTTTGGCTCTGTCTTTCCATTGCTCACATCATGATTTTGAACAATTTTTCACTCACTCACTCTTGAATTTTATAGTGCTTGTGTTGTTAAGGGAACATTGTTGTACATCTTTAAAATGTCATATCTCTTTAATTTCCAATCCTTATTAATAGTTGTGATGTTAGTGATATGCACCTACACTTATATCAAGATGCATTTTCCTACTCTTCTCAAGCACAAAATAGGGTTTCGAGGGTTTTTGGAAGGCTGTAAGGATAGGTGTGCAATTGAGTCAATGGGTTGTTGCAAGATGCTTTATTATAGGCTTGTCTATAATTTTTTTTTTATATATTTAATCCAGTTAAGACAACAGAAGATTCTATAGCACAAGCCTTCAAGTTCTAATTGATGAGAAAGGTTGGTTGTACACCATAACTTTCATGTTTAATCTGGCATACCGTGAACCCTATGACTAATAACTCTTTATTGGTTATAATATAAAGAGAAACTCTTACATATGCATGTTCCCATTTGCAAGCTTCGCTATACAAAGAAGGCAAACTTTGATAATTCTAAGGCCTGGTTGCCTTGAAATGTACTTTATTACGATTTCAAAGTTTGTGATTGGTCACTCCAATTCTTTTGTGAGAGACATTCCATAAAATTGGTTTGGGTTTGCAGATGTGAAGAAAAATGACATTGTAAACAATTGGCTTTTAAATGGAATTATTATTTGATAAGAAAAAAACACACTAAGTCATTTGTCAAGAGGACTCAACTTACATGTTGCTAAAATTGGTTTCGATCCAACAGTACTGCTATTGCTGAGATTTCCTGAGATCTAGTATTTCCAAAAATAGTGAAGGGTATTGTGACATTGGGCATACCCTTCAAGAGGGTTGGTATCTAAATCACCCAGAAAAGCATGCCTTCAAAAGGGTTTTACACTTGACACTGGCAGGTGCCTGGGACAGCAAAGGTAGATTTTGGGTGTTTTGATGTAAAAACGGTGATGAAGAATATCTATACTGTTTTGATGTAAAAACACTGATAAAGAGACGGTGACCTCAATATTGGCTCCTCTGTCACATTGGCTCATTGAAGATGACCTCAACATTTATGGAAGTTTCTATGAGAAATTTGGGTTTCTTTTTTCTATGCAAGTTCCATACTATTTTTTGCAAAGGACTTCAGAGGTTTTGTCTGATTTGGCTAATTTTTTTATAGAAGCTCTGATCTTGCTTATCATGGGAACCAAAGATTATACTATTAAGCATCCATGAATGGAGGTTCATTTCAGCAGCAACCAGGTCAAGGATGTTGTGCTCAATCTTGAGATCATGTTTTCTGATGGAAGTCATTTTGTTTAGGAGCAATTCTCCGAGGAGATCAATAATCTCATCGTCTCCTTCCTCAATACGCACCTGTAGAAGAGATGCAGATTTTGTTTTAAGAATTCCAAAATGTGTTCTTTTAGATGGTGTAGCAGAAGTACAGGATATTAGATTCATGGTTGAATGTTGCTTAAAAATTCCCTCAAGTCAGGCAAGACCTAGAAGGGCTTTTGAGTATCTTCCTCTAAATTTTTTTTTGACCTCCTATAGGACATGGGTCTCTCTGAAAAATTGTATATATCATGAATTTGTAAATGGTTTTTCAATATTCATTCATTTCTTTTGGTTGCTGGAATTGTCAAATTTCAGTATTTGACAATTATGGAAGTTTTAAATTTGGAAAATAGTTTTTGGAATATAGCCTGGAATTCCCCGGAATTCATAATGAGAAGATAGAAAATGTTGTTTGCATATGGATTTCAAAATATTATAAATTTTGCTCTACCTCCAATTTCTATTTAAGTGGAATTGGAATTGATTTTCCAATTCCACCTATTTAGATAGAAGATTCAGGAATTTGACAACCCCAATTCCAGTCTAATTCCAGCAAACAAACGGACATGAATAGAAATTTTTAGGTGTTTGCCTTTTAATCTTTAAAAACATATTTATAATATAATAAACTTAATATAATAGTAGAATCATGAAAAACATAATATAAATATAATAAATTTTTTTTACTATAAATTAAAAATAATATAATCATTAAATTGATAATATAATAAAAGTGCAATGACATTATAATATAATACAAATATAAATTATATAATCATAAAAAATAAAATAATAGAATTAAATATTATCTAACAATAATAAAATAATAATATAGTTTTAGAAAAATAATATAATAGTTAAAATCAAATATAAAAAAGCCTAAACTCTCTAACTCCTAATCTAAAGCCTTTTTATAACTCTAGAAGGTTAATCTAATTGAACTCTTCATCTCACCTTAAATCTAATCATATATTTAATTAAACTTTAATGTAATCTTAAACAAATGATTTAACCTAAGCCTAATGTAACTCTAACTTAATGTCCAATCCTATACTTAATATTATTATATTAAATTAATGTTAGTTATATTGTATTTAAATTTGAATACAAAAGATTAAAAAAAGAAAACAAAGAAGATTTACCTTTTCTTAAAAAAATATTTTTCCTTCTTTACATTTACATATCTACCAAAATATTTAGAAATGGCAGATTTCAAATATATTTAAAAAATTTCATAAGACACTTTTATATAACCTTGATCCAATTCGGATGCTACTTGTTCTAACAAATTTAATTGTCTCAAAACAACCAAAAAAATTTACTAAAATTATGTACCATATTATTATTATATTATATAGTTTGCATCTTCCTTTTATTAGTCCAGCCTATTTATAGGCTGAGACTTATGTTTTCAAGTGATTTTCTTGCTATTAATTTGCCTTAAAAACAGTGCCTTGCAAAATATTAAACATGATTTCTAATGTTTCAAGTGCTTTACTTTTTATTTTGATTTTTTTGAAAAGTATCTTTTCTTTCTTATTGGCTGCTTCTATTTTTGGTGGGGGTTTAATTATTTTTTCATTCTCAAAATTAACAAAAATTGTCTAATCAATAAAAAAGTAAGAGAAAGAAATATCTATTTAGTAATACAAGTACTAAGAATATTACTATTTTTTAATATTAATTCTACTTTTTATACATGATTCTTTACATTTAGATTAATACTTTTTTATACATGATTCATTTACATTTAATCTAATAATAAATTAATTTTATCTAAAGATTTATTATCTTATTAAAAAATTATATATAAAACTTTATTTTATTATTAATTTTATTAATTTTTAATTATTATTTTATTGATACAAATTATTGTTTATTCTATTTTTATTTTTATTTAAATTTAAATTTAAAATTATTCTAATTATTTATGTAATTTAAGTTTGAGTTATTTATCTTGCACCCACTTGTCTTTATCACATTTATTATCTATCACTTATTTTAATTATTTAAAAATAATTTAATAAGCTAATGATATACTTAGATTATATTATTTATTATTAATATTATATATTTCAAATTATTGTTATTTTTAACATTTACATTTTTATATTTTGACTATTTTTTTTTCTAGATTTTTTAATCTAATATAGATCTAAAAATTACTATGACAAACAAAAGTCATTAATAGTTCAATTTACAATTATTAAAACAAAAAAGTTCCTAAAATTAAAACATATTATAAAAATTAAATAATATCTTTTTTCTACTATAAACAACAACCATGTTCTCCATTTTGTGCCTTTTGTTTTTTATACTACATCAAACAAATATGTTACTGAGTTACACTCTCTTAAGTCTAATTTAGTGCTCTCTTTTCAAAAAAATTAATGTGTTATTCCAGCCTACTATGTTATATACACACCTTATTTCAGCATTGATAAATGCTAAAGTTCCAAATGGTTTTAAATTTGCATTCTGATTTACGACTGAATTCTAAGTTAATTAATAATATAATTTTATACTAATTCTAAATCAAATTATAATAAGTTATGTGAAAGACTTAGTAATTAGTGGAAAGTAATATTTTAACCTCTATTTCAAACTAGCCATATAATTTAGCAACATTTTGTCTAATTACACAAGCTATTTTATTGTAGGTGTTAAGTTGTCAATATACCTCTTATCAAGCAACTCTATCTTACAACTGGTCAATTTGTCTTTTAATTTTTTTCTTAATCATTTCCTATTAGATTGGACTCGTGCTGTAACACAGCTCTTGTTTACCTATTAGCATATTCCTTTATTATATTATATAATTTACATCTTCCCTTTATTTACATATTAGCATATTCCTTGTACTTCATATAAATACTAGTACTAGTAATAATTAAAAATTCAGATTTTGAAATGAATTAATACTATGTGTCAATTCATGGAAAAGCTATTGACACTTATATAGTATAAATCTGAAATTCACAACCACCAAGTTCAGACGATAATTACTTTAGAAAAAAATTATTGGACGATAATTGTGACACGTAGTATGAGAATGAGAAAGTTAACTTCTCCAAAATTTTAAAAATTAGGAAGCACGAATTATTACAAATAATTGTTTGAAATTTGCGAAATCATGTCATGATATTCATTGACCACTAATTCTCATCAATAGATTTTTTCACATGAAAAAAAGGAGAATGAAGATTATTAATGTCCACAAATAATTTATTCAAACTTAAAGAAATAGTTTGATGAAATTGAAAGATGATAATTTTCATCATACTGCTATATAAAATAATTAATAGTTATTATTAATTTTTTACAGAGTTTATAAAAATTTAAAATAAAAATCAAATAAATAAATGGATGTTATATGTTTAAAACATTTAAATGACATTCAATAATTTTGTCATTTCTCTGTAAATTTCAATGGCTTCGAATAAGTTCTAACTTAAATCATATTTTAAGGTGGAAAGAATGTGGTTCAGAGATAAAAACTTTATGGGATTACTTCAACACTGGTGGAAGGAGTGTTCTTTCATAGATGGATCTAGGATGTTTCAGCTAACTAAGAAGTTGTCGTATATGAAGACCAAAATAAAGGAGTGGAATATTTCATCTTTTGGCAACATCTTCAGTAAAAAGAGGGATCTTCAGTAGCAATTAGATAAGTGGAATGAGCATATTATAAGTAATGGCCTCCCTGTCGAAGTGTATGAGGTTCAGAAAGTTTTGAAATCCAAGCTAGAAGAGGTACTTCTTAGGAAAGAAATTTATTGGAGACAACGTTCTCAGGAATTGTGGCTTAGAGAGGGGAGTGGCAATACAAACTTTTTTAACACCTCAACCAAGTTAAGGAAGCATAAGAATGTGATCTTTCAGATTAAGTCTGCATCGAAGGTACTTAAGGAAGAGGGAGATATCTAGGATGAAGCAGTTAAGTTTTTTGAAAATTTGTCAAAATCAGACATGTCAGACACGGGTAACTCTCAGACCTGTACTAGATTGTATCCCAAAACTAGTTTCAAACAAAGATAATGTTAACTTAATGGAGCCTTGTACCTTGGAATAAATCAAGAGGTCGATCTTTGCAATGGCAACAGATAAAGCACAAGGCCCAGATGGCCTTACCCCTTTGTTTTCTTAGAAATATTGGGAGTTCATGGGGGAGGATATTTTCAAAGCTATGGAAGGATCAAGGAAACATGCTTGTATTTTTAAGCAATTCAACTCTACTTTCATAGCTCTAATTCCTAAATGCCCTCAACCAAGTACATTTACAGACTTCAGGCCAATTTCTCCATGTAATACAATTTATAAATTCTTCACGAAGGCAATTTCTTCCAGGCTGGCCAGAATCATTCCATCAATTATATCAAAGTAGCAGGGGTTTTTGTTTTAGGTAGAGAGACAATGGAAGGGGCCCTAGTGGCTCATGAAGTTTTGCATTCAATCAAGGTGGATGGTATGTCGGATATGGTTTTAAAGTTAGATATGATGAAAGCGTATTATAGGGTCTGTTGGAGTTTTCTTTAAAATATATTACTCAAATCGAGATTTGATAGGAAGTGGGTCAACTGGGTGATGTCGTGCATCTCGGGTGTGAAATTCTCAGTTTTAGTTAGTGGGTCTCCATGTGGTTTTTTCTCTTCATCGCAAGGGGTTAGGTAGGGAGACCCATTGTCACCCTTTTTATTTATTATTTTGGCAAAGGGCCTTAGTAGATTAATCCTTCATAAGAAGAGGGTTGGCCTTTGGAAAGGAGTTAGAATTCATTAATCACAATTGTCAGTTACACCCAACCTATTTGCTAATGACTCTATGTTTTGGTAGAGGCACCTTGCGAGAAGCTAGGGTTATTAGGGACACACTGAATGAGTATTGTGAAGCTTCAAGGCAAAGATTGAACTGTACCAAGTCAAAGATCTTCTTTTTCAACATTAACAAAACTACAAAAGTGGCAATCCATAGATATTTGGATTTTGTTGTGGCTGATACTCCTTGTAAGTACTTGGAAATTCCATTTTTTTAAGGGGAAGGCAAAGCAGGTTATTGGGTGAATGTCCTTCAAACCATCAAAGAAAGGATTTCTTCATGGAAGGCCAAATGGTTGTCATTTGTAGGCAGAATATTATTGGTTAAATATATCCTTAGTACTATTCCAAACTATGTAATGTCTATACTTTTGGCACTGAAAGGGGTAATGGAGTCCTTGAAGAAATGTCTAAGAGATTTTATTTGGAAGGGAAACCCAGATGATAATTAGAAGATAGCTTTGATTTCCTAGGATAGTATTTGCACACCAAAAGGTTGTGGTGGCATGGGGTTGCATAGTGTATACGAAAGTAACATTAGCCTAGGTGCAAAGTTAGCTTGGAAATTATATGTGAAACCATTAGCTTTATGGGCCAGGATCATCAGGATTAAGTATTTGGAATCAGATGAGCCAAGGAGAATTTTCACAATGAGGAACCCTCCAAAAGGATCAACAATGTGGAATTTCATGGTGAAGAGCAAAGAGGCAATATTGCCTCACCTCTCATGGGTAATCAATTTGGGTGATAAGGCTCTATTCTGGTCAAAATCATGGAATGGTTTGCCTCTGATTAATTCCACCTACAGTCTAACAAGGGTTCAATAGGTATTGGAACATGTGTGGGAATCCAAGATTAGTGATTATTTCACTTTTGAGGAAAAGGATGGCTTTCTTTGGGGAGTTTGGAAGGACCTCTCAAATATTTCAATTGCAATAGGAGACAACATTCTATCAGAAAAGATCTTCAGTCAAAGGCCTTTGTGCATTAGTAAGGAGAATGATACTTTAGTTTGGACTAGGAGTTCAAATGGGAGATATATTGTTAAGGAGGGTTACCAAACTTTGATGGATTGGTGGGTGAAGGTTGATAGAAGGGAGTTTAGGTTTTTCTAGCATGATGTTGTGATTCCTAAGGTGGGAGATTTTATTTGGTTGGTTCTCCACAATAGAACTCTTACTAGTGATATATTGCATAAATTAGGGATTGTTGACACTTTCTTGTGTATTTTTTGTGGCAAGGTTATGGAGGATTACATACATTTTCTTCTGTGAATTTTCTTAGGATTTTTGGAAGTGGGCTTTGAATAAGCTTGGTTGGCAAGGCCCTCTTTCCAACTCCCTAACTAATCTTTTGATTGAATGAACATTGTTGCACAAGGGTTGCTTTTTTCCAAAAATATGGAGGATAGTTTCATCCATAGTGACTTGGGATTTATGGTGGGAAAGAGACAAAAGAACCTTCATAAAAGGATTTTCTTCAGTTAATATGGTATGTGAGCACATGGAAAGGTCACTCTCAAAAACCATTAATTCTTATACAATGAGATTTAAATCCTTATCATCAACCTTCACTTTAGAGGATGGTAGGGTTCTAAATGGATGGAGTCAGATCATTATCTCGCTAAAAGTAGTTTTGGTTACAAAGAAAGCTAAGAAGGATATTAGAAGAAATTTCAAGTGGGAAAGGTCGATGGATTCTTTCTTGAAATTGAATTTTGATGGTTCTTCTAGGAGGAACCCAAGAAGATCATGGGAAAGGTTGTGTGTTAAGGGATCATAATGGGCTAGTTGTAATTATTGGGATTATGGAAAGGTGAGTTACTGAGAGGGGAGGGGTGAATCAGTAACCCTAAAAACTTTTTTCCCTTCAAAATTTAAGATAAGTTCCTTTATTAACCGAATGTAGTATTTACTTTCTCCATACATTCATTAACATAACTGAAATGTAAATACTTCTAGTATAATCAAATAAGAATTCATGAAACTTCATACACATAACATTGATTTTGGTATCGCAGAAACCCTTGATAGAAGGTAAAAAATGTGGTGGATATGACACCCACAAAGCTTCACTACTGTAGTAATAAAGTTTGACAGTTAAGGCTACAATGTTTGATCACTTCTGATGATCTTACCCTGTTAGGAGTAACCATTAAGATCTGTGAGGATCTATCTGGTTAAAGGATTTAAGAAACACAATTAAATGTGCACTCGATTAAGAGATTTACAAAAATATTGTTAAGTCTACTCTGTTAAGAGATTTAAGTTCTGCCACAATTGTTAGAAAGTAACGGTGAAATTGATATGTATATAGAAACTAACTTTTCCTGATTTTAGATCTGATAAGTACTTAACTGTTATCACCTTGTTGTGATATATTTCTTCTCTGAATTCTTCTTGGTAGCCTTATGATCTAATATGGATTCAATCCTTAAATATTCTATCAATACTTTAACTTCACAACCCTATCTGATCTTTAGATGTTTGTATGTGTGGCTACTTCATGTGTGGTACCTTGTGAAAATGGCATCTTTACAATTCTTATAACAAATTATTTTGACCTAATTAGGGTTATGGCAACATCTAGAAAACCTAAGATCTACGATCCAAATGAATAACCTAAAACATCATTACATAGGGATCATCAATAATTAAATGCTTACATCTATATTTAATCTTCACCTCAATCTTTGTAATCCATTTTCTAGATCGGTGTAAATCATTTACCTTGTATTATGTGCAATTACAAACTTCTATGTCATTCCTAGTTTACTCTGTATATGTACAACATTCATCACTTGATAAATTATTGACGCTTGGTATATATGAATGCTCGGTTAAAAATGTGCTCGATGCTCGATAATCATCTAGCTCGGTGTATGTGCTCATTCAAGTCTGTGTTCAATTACTATGTTATTCTGCCTTATGCTCTATTCATTTACAATACTTGGCGTGTTGATTGACTAGCATGTTTGCTTCCTTTATTGACTATATGTGTGATACTAATTACAACATATAACTAACAGTAAAACCTTTTTCTTCAAGATTACCTAATGGCTCAAACAATCTTGTTGAGGCTAGGGAACTTCTTGAGGGGGTCAAACTGGCATGTAACAAGGGAGTTTCAAGATTACAAATTGAGGGTGATTCTCATATTGTTACCTCGGCTCTTTTCTCTAAGAAAGTAGTTAATTGGGAGCTTTAGTATGTACTCAGGGAAGTCTGGAAGCTATTGTTGAGATTTATGGATTACAAAATTTATCACTATTTTAGGGAGGTGAATCAGCTAGCATATTGGTTTTCAAATTGGGGTGCTAATTTAGAGCATGGGTTGTATGCATGGGGGTTTGATGAGGTGATGGTTTTTTGAAGAGACAATGCTTTAACATCAAGTCTAGTAGGCAAGTTAGGGATGATGTAATAAATATAATATGGAATGGTTGGGTGCTTTTCTTAAGGATAGATTGATGGGTCACTTGAAACTGCCACTTTCAACATGATCGAGCTTGTCATTGGCTAGCTATGTGTTTTTCTTGCTCATTTGAAGATGTTGATACTTTAATCACAAGTATGATCATTGGGAACTACATTCGGTGAATCTACGAGATGAAGGACTATTCATACGTGGGAGAGGATTTGGAGGTAGGTTTTAAGATTATCCATGCCTTGAGGTGATACAGATAAGTGCACATTGTGTGACAAATAGTGCCTTGATATAAAAGACTAAGGTGGTAAGATAGATTCTATATTTGCATATTGTATGCACCCTAAAATGGTCGCCTAGACTTTGGGCCCCCATTCAACAATTTATCAAATCCTTGAATCAATATTTTCAAAAATCAACATTTTTCAATTATATCAATTTCTTTGATCAAATCCTATTTTATCATTTTTGATTATTTGCCTTGGGCTAACCATTTTATCCTAAGTCTTTATTTAATTAAAAAGGAATTCCCTCCCCTTTTAAAAAGCCCCCACTTTTCCTCTTATCCTAAGTTGCACAAATAAAGCATTATTCTTATTTTATAAAAAGAAGAGAAGCACTTTTTGTCTCATATGGACACAAAAGTCAACTCTTATTTTCTCATTGGAGGATATTTGTGCACATGGATTGCTCCTCTTTCAAGCTCCACCCTTGATTAAATCTTTTGCCTCTTAATCTCCATGGTCCATTCCTTTTCAATTCCTTTAAAAGGAGAGCTCTTTTCTCATTCTAGGATCCCAACTTTTATGCTACTCTTATGCTACATGATTTCTTGGAGACTTTGGAACTTTTGGAGATCATTTCTTGCATCCTAGTTTCATTTCTTGCATCATAGCCTCCATGGCATTCAACTTAGTTTCTTTTATGCTTTAGATTAGCTCACATAGATTAATTAGCAAGGATTTGTAATACTTTCCTTTCATAGCTTAGCTTGCATCTTCATTCTTAGCATAGTTGCATTGCATTTCATCTTCATTGTTGATTCTTGAAGATATTGGCATTCTTGCCCTTGTCTCTTTGAATCTCCCATTATGTGGTTTACTAGCAAGGTTGCATGCTTCAATAGCTCTAGCTGAGAGCACCATCAACATCCTTGTGACTCCATGCCTAGGGAGCTCTAGGTCGCTTTCTCAAGGTTTCCCATCCATGGATTCCCTTGGAAGTAATGACTTAGAGAAGTGCACTATTTAGTGTGTACATTTTTTGCGCCCATTGTGGGGTAGAACACTCTTGTTTTGTCCTTCATTTTCTGCATTTTTGTCATTTTTTTTGTCAATATTTGCTTGTTGTTTTGTCAAAATTTGCTCTCTAGTTTTTTTTGACAGAATTATCGTGTGACAGTTTTCCACTGTCGTACGATAGTTTCTTACATACCCGTGCGATATTTTACTAGTTAAAATATTGCACGCTTTGGCAGATTATATCAGACTCTTGTTTTGTTCTCTGTCGCACACAGGTATTAGGAATTATCGCACAGAGATATAGTATCGCACGAGTACAGGATGAAATATTGCACGACTGTTCCTCTGACAGAAATATCACTCAGGCCTGGTAGTGAGCAATTTTTGTCATTTCTTTGCAAGATTTATTTGGTTTTGATTTGGATTTCTAATTTGATGTTGTAGAACAAGGGTCCATTTGCAGATTTCATTTGGTTTTTGATGTGCTAACCCTTGTAGGGCTAACAAGTGGTTCTTGTAGGTGCTCCTATTGCTTGATTATTTACTTAAAAGAATGCATGTCAAAGCTCCAAATGCACAAGGGCTCCTAACGGTTTTTGTAGGGCTACCCAAAGCATAAAAACCAATCAAGTGCTTGTTTAATTGATTTCTTTTGAGTGCGGCATATACTAGTTGTTTCATTTCATCGGCACTTAATATCTTGTTGTAGGAATCTTTGGGTGGTAGGAGAAGTATGCTCTTCACCCTTATGGTGAACCAAAAAATTTTGACCCATATTTAGATTTTGAAAGCAAGAGGGTAATTGAACCTTTTCTTGGTGTGTTTGGGAGATATTTTTGAGCTAGGATATTATGCTCTTCACCCTTGAGGTGAAACAGAAATCTTGACACTCAAAGGTTGATCCATACTTTGTTTAGCTTTTAGAATCCTTTAGCGGGCCTGCTCATGAGCAATCAAGAGGAATGACCCAAGTGGGGACAAGCTTTTTGCCAGCTATTCTGACCCACTATAAACTCAAGGCTATCAAGGACACAAAACCTTGGTAGACGTAGTACTTGTCTTTGCTTGATGTGAGTACTTGTGGGATTGTGACCATGAGGAAAATGTTGAGCAAGAATGCTTAAGGTACTCTTGTGGCCGTGAGGTTCGTTACTTGCCGCAAGGTAACGAGTCCCTTTAGGGAGCAAGAGGGGTATTACGAACGGAAGCCCTTATTAAGAACCATAGATAGAAGCCACCCTATTTTGCTGCTTAGCTTCTTGGTGCAAGGATTGATCCTAGTGGACTAACCCGGATCACCCCAAGATTACTCACCATCTTTGTTCCTTTGGTTGTGTCATTGGCACTTCCACGACAAAGCCAATATCTATTGTGGGTAACCACTTTGTGTGAGGCAATAGGACATCAAGTGTGGGCCAAGTTGTTAAGTATTGAGCCATTGTCTTTTTAGGCTAGTAAGTGCTTGAAGTGTTCTCACTGTGATCTACCCGTGTAAACATTCTCAAATATCAAACATCACGGTAGCATTCATAGGATTTTATTACTTTGATATCACAAATTGCTTGTCTTGGCAAGGTTGCTTTTGCCCTTGTGCAAGTGTTTTATGACATGTTTGATCACCTACTATTTGCAAACCTATCTATTAACTATTGTCACTGTACTTGAAAATGAAAAATCCAACCTTCAAACTAAAATTTTGAACAAACTGCCCTTAAAATTGAGATTTTTGGCACTCACTGGTCAAGAGTCGTACGATCCTGAAATTGTATCGCACACTGTGCTGAGAATTATCATGCGATAGTTCATCACTGGAAGACTATCACACTTCTTTCCTGGAAAGTATCACACAGGCTGCCTGGAAATTATCGCACTACTTACTGCAAAATATCGCCTGCTCAGAAATTATCATACTGTTAGCCTGGAAACTATCGCATAGAGTCTTTTTGTTGCCTGTTTGGTTTATGCAATTTTTAGTCTTTCCTTAGTCGACCAAATTTTTAGTAGGTGACTTACTCTGTTGCTAGAAACCTATTTGTACCTTGAGTTCCTATTTTTAGACCCCTTGAATTAGTGTTCTCTGATTTTACAAAGTAGTCTTGCTTGGCATCGATAAGTTAGGAATTATCCTTGTTGAAAAAGTACACTTTTAGATTCTTTGGTAACACGCTTGGAGAGTTTTAGTACTCTTTTGTCCAATTCACTTCCATCAAAATTCAATTTCAATTATATATTTGGCAAATCCATCCTCCCGGTCCATATGTGTTAGGATACTCATCCTTTTATTATACACCTCTATGGCAGTGTTGGTTTGCACCTTTTGCAGCTTTCTATCTTACCATCTCTTTTTGGACAATTGAACACTTTCACTATCCTAGTTTGATATTGAAGTTTCATAAGGTCATCTTATCACAAAGGGTCTTTTTCTTTCATGTCGGTTATGAAAAGGTACCAAGTTAGTCAAGGAAAATGACCTCAAGTTGTCTTTGAACAATTACCCTCAGTCCAAACTCATCAAAAGTGAAAGGGAAATAAACCTGTCTTTGATCAATCACCTACGAGCGAGTCTAAGGCTTGGTTTGACCCAAAGAGAAATCCTAGTGATTTGAGTACCTCTTTACCATCTTCTCAATCAAATATGGACATGAGCTACACTTTGACTAGGAAACAGAGAGAAACAATGGATTAAACTCTTGATGACATTTTCCAAAGACATAGGGATAACATGTTATTTGGTGATGATAATCAACTTGAATCACCCCCTATTAACTCAAGATATTTAGATGCCCATCAAAGAGTTGAAAGACATTATGGGCAAGCTCACCAAGATGCATGGTCACAACATGAAGACCAAAACAATGAATCTGATGATGCTCATCTGAATGTTGCATTCACTAACGACTTGTTCAAACATTCAAGGTCCAACTCTCCACTCAAAACAACCTCAAGATATGCCAATGAAAGGCTTAAAAGAATTGAGCGCGAAAAGAAAGCCTTTTTGGATGAACAAGCTGCTAAAGAAGAAAGATTTAGACACCTAGAGGAAGAGAAACAAGCCTTGTTGGAGTTGAGAAGAAAAGCATTCCAAGAGGAACAAGATAGGCTTTTAGCCCAACAACTCAATGACCAATTTAACAAAAGGGGTACCAACAGTGGAAACAACTCTCCACCCTCTACTCCCTCAAGGACCCCTTCAAGGTCTCCTAGTCCTAGAGGAAGGAGGATTTCACAACATAGGAGACGAACACCCCCTAGGAACTCAAGACAACCCTCCCAACAAGCTCATCATGGCTCTCAACATGGAGGAAGTAGTGCAAGTTTTGATGATCAAGATTTTATGAGAATGCAACAAGAGCCACTATTCCAACAATATGTGGATAAGTACCTTGATCAAAACAAAGATAGGTTCCTAGAAAGTTTGATTAATAAGGGTGCTAGAGTACCTTACAAATTTGATGTGGATAGGAGAATCAAGAAACAAGGACCCTCTCAAGAAGAGGAAATCAAGAAACTCAAACGAATGATGAAAAAGGTGTTGGCACCTAAAAGTTCCTTTTCACTTGATTCTATTTGTCCCAATCCTTTCGACAAAAGTGTGACTATGACAGATTTTCCTAGGAAAGTTGAAATCCCCCAATACAAGTATGATGGCAATGGTGACCCACATGATCATATGCGTCAGTTTTACATCATGAGTTTTGAGTTCCACCAAGATGACTCTTACCTTATGAGATTATTTCCAAGGAGCCTCAAAGGCCAAGCCATGGAGTGGTTTACCAACATAACCCCTCCCGTCAAAACTTTCAAAGAACTTGTCCACAGATTCGTTCAACATTTTGCATACAACTTGTCAAGATCAGTTACTATGTTAGACTTATGCAATTTGAAACAAAACCAAGGGGAATCCTTTATTACCTTCTTGTAAAGGTGGAGATGATTGTGCTCCTGCTATTCTAGGACTATTCCTTAGCATGAAAGGATTGACATCATTGTTAGTAATTTGGTGCCTAAAATGCATTATGGGGTTCAAAAGATGGTCTTTGATTCCTTCGATACTATGGTTGAGACCACATGTCGAATTGAGGATGTCTTAAAAGAACAAGGCATTTTGACCAAACATAGCAATACCAACAACGGTCAAAATCCTAACAATGCTAATAAGGACAAAGGCAAACACTCGCACTAGAACAAGAATAAGCAAGTAGTCAATGACGGAGTTGTGGACTCTTCCCAACCCAAGGATCAAGGAGTCCTCCATTTGTCTAGTGCACTCCAAGCTATGAATATCAACACATCCTCCAACCAACAAGAGCATAAACCTAAGTATCAAGAAAAGCCTGAGAAAAAGTTGCGATAGTTTTCTAAACTGGGTGACTCCTATGAGGATGTTTTCAAGATCCTTATTGCCAATAATCTTGCACAACCACAAGATCTAGAAAATTTCCACATACCTAACGTTAAGCCACATTGGTGGAATGAAAAGGCTTTTTGCAAATTCCACAATGGCATTGGACATGACATTGAACATTGTTGGAAACTTAAGCACCAATGCAGACCACAAGGCATTCAAGGAGCCTTTGCCCAAATATGAAAAGGGGGAAACCTCTAAACCCAAGAATGGCAAGGCTAAAATCAACTATACCTAGACAGGTGCAGAAAATGTGGTTAATATGCTTGAGATTGTTGAGGAAAATGTCAACATGATGCGAAACAAAGATTCTTATGGTCATGATGTGGGCTCTCCTCCTATATTTGATGAAGAACCCATGGTGGTGCTTAGGGGTCCTCACTCTCAAAGGTCATCCCAAGCTCTTAACGCTGTCACCAAAAGCCAAAGTCAAGGTCCTGTGGTTATTAGAGGTCCTAGTTCCAACCAGTCTAGCAAACCCAAGCAAGTGACAACTAAGAATGTCACCACCAAGTTAGTAGTCAATCTTGAAATGAGCTACAATCTTGTTGACCAGTTACAAAGAACACCAGCTCAAATCTCAATTTTTGAACTCCTGGAATTGTCTCCAAGACATAAGCGTGTCCTTGAGGATGCTTTGCATGCAGCCAATGTTCCTAACAACATAGATGTTGACCAATTCCAAAACATGGTTAACCACCTTGCCAACCCTCATTACCTAACATTATCAGAAGAAGATGAAAAAGCCTTGAGCCATCCACATAATCTTTCCTTTCATATCGAAGTCATGATTCACAAGACCCGTGTCAGGCATGTGTTGATTAATGGGGGTGTTAGGCTCAATATTTGTTCCTTGAGTTTGTTGAAGATACTGGGTTACTCTAAGAAAGTTATTGATACCCAGAAGAAAATCACCATTAAAGCCTATGATGAGGCAGAGAGAAGCTCCAAGGGCTTGGTCATCCTTCCTGTCAGGATTGGCCCTATTGAAAAGGACATTTTGTTCCAAATTGTTGATGCTGGTCCTTTAGCCTATAATATCCTACTTGGTAGACCATGGATCCATGACATGAAAGCGGTGCTGTCCACCTACCACCAATGTGTTAAGTTCCCCTATAATGGAGTAGAAGTTTGTATACCCGGGGATAGCACATTATCTGTTAATGCAATTTCAGCAGGGACTCATGTCCCTCTCAATAGAGAAGCGGAGGATTTTGATGCCACTTTAGCACAATGCCAGAATAAGTTCAAAGCCATAGACCTTGGTATGGGGGGATATCAAATTGACTCCTTTACAAAACTGCTAGTCTCACCTAGGTCTTATGGCAAACCTTCACAAGAGATGCGTCCCTCATCTTCAGCAATGACTCTTTTCGATACATTTGTAGAGTCCTCAGTGCCCATACAAGATGAAAAAGAAGAGGTAGTTGTTAGAGATTGGATTTACAAGGAGGAAAAATACAATCATAATAAAAATTTCTCCCCATCTCCTAAGGTGTATGGGAGAGGATACACTTTGGTCAAAAATATGGGCTACCCAGGTCATGGTCCTCTCAGTCATAGATTAGATGCTAAGGCTAAACCACTCAATCATGCTCTTTTTGGATGCAGGTCTAAAACAACAGTTGGCCTAGGTTTTGAAAGTCAGAATAAGAAAACTACTCCTATCCTTGCGGCGACAGATAGTGAGGATGAATCAAGTTACATACCCAATTTGCAAAATCAACAAGATAGGTGTGAAGATTGGGTCCCTTCCACCAATCTCCTTTAGGGAGATTTAGATGCTCTAGTTATCAATCCAACAGTTTCAGACCTAGAACCAGAAGTATCCACTATTGAAGATCATGTTGAGGATCCTATTCCAAAAACTCAATACACAAATGGCATTAAAAAGGTGTTACCCTTGGTGACATCAAAGCCTCTACCTCAAGGCCTAAAAAATATGCTTGGTGTAAACATCCTAGCCGGGATTCAGACACGGACTCACATGAGTATGAGTGGGAATCTCTCTCTGATTGTTCTACAGTTGACATGGACATTGATGTTGTCCATACATATGGTTCCCAACCTGAGGTAGCTAATGAGTCTAGTGTAGGATTAGAGGATTGGAATCCACAAGTCACTTTAGTGGACGATTCTTTGCTTGGTAGGATAAGTCCCTATTTGGGTACCATAGAGGGATACTTGACGAATCCTAACTCTACAATCACCAGAGATGATACCATTCACATACACAACATTGAACCAGTCATTGACCTACCCCTTGCCAATCCACACCTAATTGATTGGTCTCAGCGCTATCAAGAGCCTCAACTCCTAACTTTCCAAAATGACTATGAGACAACATGTTACCTAAATTCCCTTGAACCTGTAGTCTCTTCCACTAGCGAACCAACTACAAGCATGACAAAACCAGATATCAAGTACCTTAGTCACAAAATGAAAAGAAAAGAAAAAAAGAATAAGAGTTTTGATGGCGAAAACCACTATGTGGTGGTGTTAGAACCAAAAAAAATAAAAATAAAGGATGTATCCAAGGGTGAAAACCTCTCCGAGGCACCTAAGGATGAGGTACTTGATCATCTCCCAAGTTACTTTCATGACAGATCTTCAGTGCTTGTTGAGCCTACACAACTAGTTAATTTGAATACACAGGAGGCTCCACAAATAGTGCATTTAGCTCAGTCTCTATCAATACAAGAAAAAGAGGCATATACCAAGTTCCTACAAACCAAGAAGATTAATTTTGCTTGGACTTACTCAAACATGCCAGGGTTGGACACCAATCTCATTATGCATCATTTGTCCATAGCTCCAGGTATAAAACCAATAAAACAAAAGTTGAGGAAAATGCATCCTCACATAGCTCTTCTTGTCAAAGCTGAATTAGAAAAACTCCTCAGTGCAGGATTTATAAGAGCCATTGATTATGCCGAATGGATATCCAATATTATACCAGTTTTAAAACATGACAAGTCCATTCGTGTCTGCACAGATTTTAGAGATCTTAATAAAGCATGCCCAAAGGATGATTTTCCACTCCCAAACATAGACATGATTGTGGACATGACCGCGGGCTATGAGATCTATTCTTTGATGGACGGTTTTTCTGGGTATAATCAAATCAAAATAGCTCTTGAAGACTAGGAAAAGACTACATTCACTTTGCATGGGGAACCTATTGCTAGAATGCCATGCCATTTGGATTAAAGAATGCGAGGGCTACTTATCAAAGAGCTATGACTACTATCTTCCATGACATGATGCATAAGAATATGGAAGATTATGTGGATGACACCTTGGCAAAATCTAAAAAAAGGAATACACACCTAGGTGATTTGGAAGTAATTCTAGATCATATGGAACAGTTTCAATTGAGATTAAATCCCAAAAAGTGTGCATTTGGAGTCACCTCTGGAAAACTAGGATTTATTATTTTAGCTAAAGGAATAGAGGTGGACCCAGAGAAAGTTCAAGCAATATTGGATATGCCGCCTCCCAAAAACATTAGCCAAATGAGGAGTCTTCAAGGACACCTACAATCTATAAGGAGGTTTATTTCACAACTGACTGATATAGCTCAACCCTTTAATAAGACTTTACACAAAGGGGTTAAATGTGTCTGGAATGAAGATTGTTAGCAAAGCATGGACCAAATCAAGCAATACTTGGCCAATCCTCCAATCTTAATGCCTCCTATCCCAGGAAAACCACTCATATTGTATGTGTCAGCAACAAAATCTTCCGTAGGGGCATTATTGGCTCAGCTTGATGATACTGGAAAAGAAAGGGCTATATATTACATCAGTTGTACTCTTGTGTCATATGAGGTCAATTACACTAGTATTGAAAAATCTTGCCTTGCAGTGGTGTTTGCTTCCCAAAAGTTGTGACATTACATGCTTGCGCATACAACACACCTCATTGTGAAAATTGATCCTCTCAAATATTTGCTTGGTAAGGCTGCTCTCATAGGTAGACTTGCTAAGTGGATGATGATCTTATCAGAATTTGACATAGAGTATGTTGAGCGTAAGGCTATAAAAGGACAAGCCATTGCAGACCAATTGGCTGATTTTCCAATTCGAGACAAAGCACCCATTCAAGTTGAATTTCCAGATGAGCACATAATGTACATGACTACAAGAACATGGAATATGTTCTTTGATGGCTCTTTCATGCAAAATGGTTCAGGTGCAGGAGTGTTATTTGTTTCTCCTCATGGGTACACAATCCCTAAGTCCTACAAACTATTGTTCCCATGCACAAATAACATTGTTGAGTATGAGGCCTTGACAAATGGACTAAAAATGGCTATAGAGTGGAGAATCATAGAGCTACATATTTATGGGGATTCGCAATTGATAGTCAACCAAGTTAATGAATAATACCAAACAAAAGATGAAAAATTGGTACCCTACAAGAAAATGGTTGATTCATTACAATGATATTTCACCTTTGTTACATTTCAACAAATCCTTAGAGCAGAGAATAAAGTAGCTGATGCTATGGCTACATTAGCTTCACTTCTTCAGCTAGAACAACATGAGTCTAGATTCAAATTCTTGGTGGAAGAGCTATGCTACCCTATCTATGACTCCCAAGAAAGCCAAGTTGTTTGTACCCTTATTAGCCATGAGTCATCCCGCTATGGTGCCATTTACTCATACCTCTATGATCGTACTATTCCTGAAACCTTCAATCATTCTAAATGAAGAAACCTAACCTGAAATGCCTCTCACCACACCCTTATCTCTGGTGATCTATATAGGAGGGGTTTAGATGGGACACTTATTAGGTGTTTAGAAAAGGATGAGTCCAACCAAGCGTTAGCTGACATTCACAAGGGCATTTGTGGAGGACATTCTAATGGTCTTGCCATGGCCTGAAGGTTGCTTAGGGAAGGGTACTATTGGCCTACCATGAAGACAAATGCAGTAGCTTTTGCTAAATCTTGCGAAAAGTGTCAGAAAAATGGTAACCTGATACATGCTCTAGGTAGGGAGCTTATTCCTTCTATTTCTCATTAGCCATTTCAGTGCTGGGCCTTTGACCTTGTTGGGCAAATTCATCCCAACTCATCAGGTGGACACAAATTCATTATCACTACTACTGATTACTTTACCAAATGGGTAGAAGCTGTCCCACTTTCTGTTGCCTCAGGCAAGATAGTTTTCTCTATTTATTTTGAACCATATCATCTGTCGGTATGGAGTGCCATTTGAAATCATCACTGACAATGGAGGTTAATTTAAAAACAAGGACCTTAAACATCTCTGCAAGAAATTCAAGATAAAACAACATTGGTCCTCCATTTACTTCCCGCAAGGAAATGGACAAGTAGAGGCTTCGAATAAGACCATTCTCAAAATCCTCCATAGAACAGTTCACAAGAATGGTAGAGATTGGCATCTACAGATAAATCCAGTCTTGTGGGCCTATAGAACGAGTATTCATACTCCAACAGGGGCTACTCCTTTTTCCCTCACTTATGGTGCTGAAGCAGTGTTACCTTTAGAGGTGGAGATTCCTTCACTTAGAGTTTCCCTTAAAGGTTTAGTGACAGATGAAGACTACCGCGCCATGAGGCTACAAGAACTAGAACTTCTAGATGAAAAGTGTAAAGCATCTTTTGATCACATGAGAGTTTACCAAAAGCGTATGTCCAAAGCATTCAACAAGAAGGTTCGCCCTAGAGAATTTCAAGTGGGGGATTTTGTCCTATGAGAAAACCCTAAGAACCAACAACATAGATAACAAAAGGGGAAATTCAAACCTAATTGGGTTGGACCATACATCATTATTACTGCTTTTGGTATGGGTGCTTATTTACTATCTAATCCAGAGGGAGAGTAACTCCTTGATCCTATCAATGTGTTGCACCTAATCCATGATGCCTATTCTGTATGGGGGCATCCTTTGTACATATTTATTGATCCTGAAAAAAATTCCAAAAAAATTCATATATGATGCTGAAAAAATCCTAAAAATCATATAACACCCTGAAAAAAATACAAAAAAATAAAAAAATACAAAAAATTCAAAAAAATAGAAAAAGTGCCTTGGTGAAAACCTAGAAATAGGTGCCTTGGTAGCAAAAATATAAAAAAATTGAAAAAATAAAAAATCTCCAAGTGGTGAAATCCTAGAAATAGGCACTACTTGAGGCCTTTGTACCCTTGTTTCTTAGCATGCATCCTCGAAACTTAGCCTTTCTCCATCATGCCTTGACCTTGTTGCCTTGGTTTGGAATTGGTCTATGTCTTTGTCTAGGGGGCATAACTGTGTTAGCTTTGGTCTCTAGGATGCGTTGGTCTTTAGGACATCTTGCAAATGGTGTTTTTAACACCACCCCAAACTGTGTTTTTCAACACTACCCTAGCATCAAGTGTTTCTCAACACTTATCAGATATCTTACCCGCAGTCTAGCATGATATGGTATTTATCATTGGTAGATGTGATACTCAAAGTTTGACTCTATGACCTACACACATGCACTTACACACTCGACTCACTGAGACTTGTTTGACTTTATTTCTTTGTGTGCTGTCTATGATGATTTCTTTGATGAGTGTTCTCTCCCTAATAAGTTTTTGATGATGCCGAGCTAGAAGACTAGGGCATGAGAACATGTTTTATTGCTTTTTCTGCTTGTGGGTATATTTTGTTGGTCCTAACTATCATTAGCATTCATGCTTGTTCCACTTGACATTAGGGTCTACAAGGTATTATCCTTGATTGTTTTTCACAAGTGCATACTTCTAGCCATCTTGACTTTCCTTGTGTCTCGATGCAAGTATAATCTTGCTATATTAAACTTAGGTAATCTCACTACACTAGTCATCTTGACCTATATGTCTTTGATGCCTAGGGGAGATTCCCACATATCTATCTGATATAGATCATATTCAGATTCACATAGTCATACTAGTGTGTATTGTATGATCTTGCGACGCTACCAATAATGCTTGATGATGAATATTAGATTCTAAAAGCTTTGTGACCTTGCAAGTAAACCACTTTTTCATAGTAGCTTGCATTCTTAGGTTCATGTTAGCTTAGTTTTTCATCTTGCATATGGAGAGAGCTCTCCTTTCATCTTTGGAGGACCTGTCGGTCAACTGCGCTCACCTTTCCTTTTTCTCGATCATGTCTTTCGCTCCTTGTCTTTCACATCACATCCTTTTCCTGTCATCACAAGGGGTTAATCTTATCATCATATCTATATCCTAAAGAGATCATTTTTAGAAACATGAGTCTATATCATAAACATGAGAACTACACATACATCTATCAGAGAGATTATACATGAGCATATATAACATACATTTTGAGCAATATGACAAGACAATATAAAAACTAAAACATCCATCACAAGTGGGACAAGTACAAAAGATATATCGCCAATCCAATAATCTCATATATATATAAATGTCATGATACAATGTGGGATCCAAAAATTTGGATAAAGTCCCAGGATGTCTCTATAAATCTATCCTAAACCTAAACCTAGGACTCGCTAGCACCATCATGAGGAGTTGGTGGTGGTGGAGGTGGTGCTGCCACTCTGTCTGGTACCATGTCAGATATCCTAGCTATCGTAGAGTAGGGTGGTGCTCTCTGTCCCTTTGGTACATCCTGTATGTAGAGCCCATGATAATAAGTAGCTTGTGCTGCCTCTCACCTGATCTCTGCTGCATCGGCCTGTGCCACCCTCTCCCCCTGCTCTATCTCAGCTCTCAAATTAGTCAGCTACTAGTCTCTGATAGCTATAGTTATTCGTAGCTATTGCATCTCTGTCACTAGGACTTGGATCCTCGCTCTCAGATCCTCTCCCCCTGTAGGCTGATCCTACCCAACATCCACCTGGCGGTGAGATGGCCTCGCCGCATCATCTCCCTCGTCAGTAGAACCCTGTCCCCATGGCCATTTTCAGCCACCTGATCAAGAGCTCTGTCCTGTCTCCCTAGCTCTCCCTCTCCCTCCTCCATCCCCTCCGTCCCCATCATCTCCGTCATCCCCTTGTGCTACCGGCTGTGCATCAGGAATTGTGAACTGTGGGAATGGGAACCTCCGCCGCTTTGCCTTGTAAGCCGCATCAGCACCTGCATCTGCCATGTTTGGGAGATAGTCCCATGGCTCCCGATGTATCACAGTTGTGTCCTGTACTACCTGCTGGTAGTCCAGCATCGATAGCCAACCCTGTCCCTCCTCGTCCCTAACCTGAGCATAAGTAGTGGTCTCGATGGGAACTCTTTGCTGGTGCCCAAACTATCTCTAAACCTGGGTGATCACAAACCACTCTACAATATCTGAGTGCTGACCTACCAGTGGTTGGCTGCATAACATGTAACCGAGCTCCTCCTCTTGATCACCCCACTTCTCAACAGCCCTGTATGGTCTCCACTGAAATGAGGTGAGCTCATCCAGTATCCTCCTGTAATATGTTACATCCCCGCTATGTGGTTGTGACAAGAACCCTGTGTACCTATAGATATAGGGGCATCTCTGCTCCCTCGGCTGCACACATGGACCCACAACAACAATGTGCTCCCACACCCAAACCTATGCTAGGATAGCACCGCATGCCCAGGTCCTGCTCTCTTGATATACAATCTTGTGGAGCTCATGGTACATATCTTCTAGGATGGTTGGCCCCCATGCCATCCATCGTGGGTGTGTAATCAGATCTACCACTAACCTGCCCAAAGCCTAGTGGGAAACCCTTCTGAATCCTATCAGTAATAAGGGTCTGTGCTACAATGGAACATACGATGCATGTCATCGGAAAGTCCCTACCAAACTCATCCATCAGTTGATCCCAGCTGAGGTGTCTATCCACAAATGTGACATCCTAAAACATGTCCTGCATAATTTGCCACCCCTTAGTCAGATCTTGATTGCAGTACACCTATGCCACCAAACAATCATGTCAGTTTCTATCATATGGAAACTTTACATCTATGACTATTTATAAACATGATTATACTTACAGAATCTTTGTGGCTCGGAACTCGTAAGATCTGATAGAGATCCTCCAGGCTAATAGTAGCCTCTTTAATGGGCAAGTGAAAGGTGTTATGCTCACTGTGCCACCTCTCAGCCAATGCTGTAAGTAATCCATGATCTACCTGAATGTGGGGCATCTACAACAAGTAGCCGAAGCCCATCTCCCTCAAGTCTGCTCACCCTGAATCGTTTAGATCTCGGACGCATCGTAGCCCGGTCACTCTCGGCGCTCTAACGAGCAGCGCAGGAAAATTCTCCTGCAAGCCATTTAACCCAAACCAGATGTCAGAGCATATCATGATGGATGTATAAAATCAGTACAAAACATCTTAAAAGCAAACATTGTTAGGACCCATGTCATTTTGTTTTAAAAAATTAAAACATGTCATTTTTCTATACTGTGCGATACTATTTTTTGACTAAGTATCGTGCGATACTTTCCTCAATAGCAGTGCGATAGTATCTTTGCCTGTGATACTTCACATAGTATCGCATGATATTTCATCCAGTATTGTGCGATACTGGATTCAATATTGGTGCGATACTATTTTGACCCACAAAGTATCGCACAATAGATATCCTCAAAGGGTACGATACTTAGCAAGTATCGTATGATTTTTCGTACGAGGAAAATTTAAAAAAGTTTAAAAATATTAAAAATATGTTTTAAATTGACATTAATGCTCATAAATGACCTACAAGGTGAGTTTTTCTGAAAACATACCGGGGCACCATACTGCAGAGGCCGGTTGTGCAACCGGGCGCGCTCAAATCGATGCCTGTGGACCGAGATCGCTGCTTGCTGGGCCATTTTCTCTCTCTAAGCTCTCAAGATTCTCAAATCACTAAAAGACAAATGATTTTGAAAATGACCTTTTTACCCCCTTTTATAGCATTTTGACTTTTTGACCTAATTTTCAAAACACCTTGGAATTGCGCAAAAATTGCCCTCCTAGCTAATTTTGACATCCTGGATACGTTTTCGGGATCAAAATCAAAATTCGGGTTCATCTTGATAGTCAAAATCACATTTCAAAACTTTCACCCTCTTCTACGCAGTTGGCTAACCTTTTGAGGCTTGATCCTTCGATCTTTGTTGGGGCATCTTTATTTCTTCATCCCCATCTCTTTCAAACTCCTAGTCTTTCATTCATTTTCATCTGCTTCATCTCTCTGAGGTTTGACTTCATTTTTATTCTATATCTTTCTCAGTCAAACCTAGTCAAACTGGGGCATATCTTCATTGCTTAATTGTTATCCTATCATCTTTCACCTTCGATTATGATTTCTAGTGACTTGATCAAGTTTACCAATTTACTATTTCTCCTCTACCTGATTTCGATTTCGATTCCAAGGGGGCAGTACCTATCAGCTTTAATCTTCGATTCAGCTTATCAATCAGCTTTACTTGAGATTCTTATCTCTTATTTGAGACTTGATTATCACCTAGCTATACAGGTGTTGGTCTTGTCTTTCAACTTATCTTTGTCAGCTTACGCTTATGCTTGTCCCGATATGTTCCCATCCGTCGAACACATGTCTGGGTTGTTTTGTGATCCCAAATCGATCTCACATTTCAATTCCATTCTTTGACTACATGTGATCCCAAATCGATCTCATAGTAGTCAAAGAAGGGCAAATGTATGCACCCTAAAATGGTCGCCTAGACTTTGGGCCCCCATTCAACAATTTATCAAATCCCTAAATCAATATTTTCAAAAATCAACATTTTTCAATTATATCAATTTCCTTGATCAAATCCTATTTTATCATTTTTGATTATTTGCCTTGGGCTAACCATTTTATCCTAAGTCTTTATTTAATTAAAAAGGAATTCCCTCCCCTTTTATTAAATAAAAAGCCCCCACTTTTCCTCTTATCCTAAGTTGCACAAATAAAGCATTATTCTTATTTTATAAAAAGAAGAAAAACACTTTTTGTCTCATATGGACACAAAAGTCAACTCTTATTTTCTCATTGGAGGATATTTGTGCACATGGATTGCTCCTCTTTCAAGCTCCACCCTTGATTAAATCTTTTGCCTCTTAATCTCCATGGTCCATTCCTTTAAAAGGAGAGCTCTTTTCTCATTCTAGGATCCCAACTTTTATGCTAGTCTTATGCTGCAGGATTTCTTGGAGACTTTAAAGCTTTTGGAGATCATTTCTTACATCCTAGTTTCATTTCTTGCATCATAGCCTCCATGGCATTTAGCTTAGTTTCTTTTATGCTTTAGATTAGCTCACATAGATTAATTAGCAAGGATTTGTAATACTTTCCTTTCATAGCTTAGCTTGCATCTTCATTCTTAGCATAGTTGCATTGCATTTCATCTTCATTGTTGATTCTTGAAGATATTGGCATTCTTTCCCTTGTCTCTTTGAATCTCCTATTGTGTGGTTTACTAGCAAGGTTGCATGCTTCAATAGCTCTAGTTGAGAGCACCATCAACATCCTTGTGACTCCATGCCTAGGGAGCTCTAGGTCACTTTCTCAAGGTTTCCCATCCATGGATTCCCTTGGAAGTAATGACTTAGAGAAGTGCACTATTTAGTGTGTACACATATCATGTGGTAAATCATGGTTGGATGCACAGACACAACCTCTCCAAGTGAACTTCATTGGCTTGAAATCCTTGCATTGTTGTTTTCTTCACATATTTTATCTGTGGTTTCTGCTTTCATTAGCTCGGTGTTGAGGAAGTTGCAACTACCACTATGTTTAAAGCTTACTATTGAGACTCGATATTAAACCAAAGGATCTTCATGCATATCAAGCAGTGGGAATTTCCTTTATCTGGTCCATATTTGAATCATCACTTTAGGGTGTCATTCAAACAGATGTCGAGAGAAGTTGAAAGGGTGTGCTTTTAAGGATTTTTAATGTCTAAGGTATTCTATGCCTTATAGTGGTTTTTTTTGTACTTGGGTAGTTACTTGGTTTGGGTTTGAGGGGTATCCTCACCCTATTTTGGGCCTCTATTATATTGGGGTGGACTTGGTATAGTAGTCTATATGTTGTAATCTCTCTTCTATAACTTTTTTTTTATATTAATACATGTATGGGTCTTTGACCTTTAGCCAATTTTTTTTTTTTTTTTAATATAATTAATATTTTTGATAGGTAAATAATAGTTAAGAGGATAGTGGTCCTGTATAATAATATCAATAGAAATTTATATTAAAAAATTATTATAGTGAACATATTTGAGAAATTACTTTTCTATATTTTTTATTAAGTGAAAAATAGGTTTTAGGGACTCGAAACCCAATACAATATAGTTACAAGATGATAGGAATTAAAGTTTGACATAGACAGGACTGTGACCTAAAGACACCCAAACAAAAAAGTTGGAAAACATAGAGAAAAAGATAGCACTAAACCATAAGCCAACCAAAGACTAGCATACAAATTGATAAGAAAAAAAACTAGCATAGGATAAGATTAAACAAAGTCATTGAGAAGCTCAACGACTTCCAATTCGAGTTGCTCCATCTTTGCAGAAGCACCCTTGAGATCTTCAATGTCTTTATTAGCCTTAAGTGCCTTCTTCTTAGTACTGGCATGAGTTCTTTTACCAATACCAACAACCTCCCTCAAGCTGGTATCCTTCGCATCATCAACCAGAACAATGGCTTTCTCCTGGTTATACATCTATTCAATTTTTTCCACAAGAGTCTTCATATTCTTTGCATACGACTTCATGATCTTGTGACCCTGTTCACCTATTTTCTTCAAGGTAGTCTCTAGATTGGAGATCCTAGCATCCACAGTCTTAATTTTTTTTATCATAATCAATGTCCACGACCTCATCATTACCAACAACTTTGTTCGGGTTGTTAACATTTTCAGAGAAAGTGTTGTCCTTACCAACACCAAGGGCCTCCAAAAACTCTAGCTTGCTAGAGAAAACACTTTGTTTGTTTTTTATCTATTTCACTTCATGGTAAAACCACCTAGTGATTATATATAAATCCAATGCCCCCTCCTTTCTATGGTCATTCAGAGAACTAAGAAAATCCCCTTCCTTAGAATCCACGCCATCTAGTTTGGGAGATTCCACACTAGGGTGGGTCGAAGGGGAAGCCACATCAAGAGTAACTCTCTTTTATTTTTCAGGGATATTTTTCAGAATTAGGGGCCAGGGGAGGGGAAGGAACAAGGGACCTCTCCAAATTTTTTCCCTAGCTCCTAGAAGAGGAATGAAGAGGCTTATTTTTAGGTGGGTAAGGTCATTATCATCTTCAATTTCTAAGCCACCCTCATCATCTTCCTCTTTAGGAAACCATTCTTGCTCTTCCTCCAAATATTTTTTCTTCTTCCTCTCACCAATATCATGGGATTTTATGCATCTTTTAGTAGTTGAGGAGGACAAGGGCACATTAATTTTCCCTTTTCCTTTTCTTTTTGGTACAATACTCTTAATAGGGTATCCAAATTCCCCTCAACCTTGGAGTCAGAGTCTTCCTCACTATCATCTCCATCACTCGTATTGTCTTCCTCTAACTCAATATTTTCCAAAACAGGATATTCAATAATAGAATATTTAAAGAACTCATAAATTAACACCATTAAACCCTTATGGAGGTTAGGGTTTCCCGTAGGATTAGCCCTAACTTCATAAATATTAGCATGCAAAGAGAGGAGTAGATAGAAAGGAAATGACACCTTATCACCATGTCAAAAGTGATTGAGGAGCACAAAGTGATAACTATAAACCTATGTAAACCTTCCATTGAGGGTGAAATACTGCATAATAGAAAATAAAAATTTCCTTCCAAACTTTCTTGATAGAGTTTGATGAATAGTAGGTCTTGTTAATATTCACTAGTTTATCCCTCTCTTCTTCCTCTCTAGGGAACCATTTACCTATGAAATTAGTGAACTTATGGTCCCTGTGAAAGAAATTTCCTTCTAGTGGGAGACCAGTAATCTCAACTATGACCCCTTCATCCATAGTCATAGTCCTACTTCAAATATTCATCTTTCCATTTTGCCACTCCTTGAAAATCTTGGTAATCTTAGGATTGTGACCATGAAGCCTAACCATAAAGTTTATAATTTTCCCATTTTGCATAAGGCTCCAAACCTTTTCCTTACTCCTACATTTTGTTCACTTGTGGTGACTGATCAGGAAAGTACTGTACACTTTTCCTCCTACCCTCGCCAGGGTTTGAGGCTATTCAATAGATGTTGGCAAGTGATCCTTCTTAGTTGTTGTTGTTTTATAAGGTTTGTCTCAATCCCAATAGGTTGTAGTTTCATTTTATATATGTGTAAGTCAGAGGGGGCTTACAATAATAAATCATGTAATGAGGGGGCTTAGAACACTAGTATATGCAAATTTCATTATTTAATAATAAAAATCTATTAAAATGTTTGTAGTTGCCTCATTTAACTTGAGGTTTGTCCTGTATTATTTTGGTCGTTATGGCCCTCCTCCGCTCTCTAAATTTATTCCTTATCTATGGTCTTTGGATCTCGCAGTGTCAACTTGGAACCGGAGGAGCAGAAGTTGCTTTGCATCGTCTGGGTATACCACTCAATTACGTTGTCTCCAAAAAATTGTGACCATGATGCCTACAATTAAGTTTCTTAGTTGTTGTGTCCCAAGACCCCTTATGACCCTTTATGATCCCTAAGAATACATCTTAGAGGTCTTGAAATGTCGTAAAGGGTCATAAGAGGCTCCTAGGAGGGGCCAGATGAGCTTCCACCTTCATGTGGTTGGCCCTGTTAAGTAGAGAATGTTAAACTATTCTTGAAACAAAGAGAAGCTCAATAATTTAAGGTCTCAGTCCATGGACAAATTAAATTAGACTTACTATCCAAATTGGACAAATTATGTCCAAGGTTGCATCCTGGTGGATGGTTTGGATGATGGGAAGAGTGCTAGAAAGGTAGCAGCCACACCAGAGGGCAGAGAAAAGAAAGGACCTATTGGGTGTTGAGACAAGGTGGATGATTGATTAGATGATCATCTACATCAACATGGGAAGTTTGGCTTGGGTGTGGGTTGTATTTCAGGGGATAATCTCAGGGATTAGCAAAATGAGGCAGCCAAATTGGAGGATGGGTGGGAAACTGTAAAAGGGAGAAAAAATAAAATTGAAAAGAAAGCTTTTGACATGATCCTCCATTCTCAGAAAAAGGGTGGAGTTTAGAGAAAACTATGGAGGTGCTTTCTTTCTTTCTTTTGAAGCTTGTATGATTGATGTGGGTTTACCGAATATTTGGGGAGATAGCTCTCCTGAATGAAGCTATCCCTATTTCGGGCTAGGTTCTAACCCATTACAATTAATAAAATTACCAATTACCGTTAAAAAAAAAATAGTAAAGTAACATAACAAAATACACTACGATATATATTAATGTAAAGTAACACCTGAAGATAAATATATAGACTAATCACCGAGAAGGAAGTCATTGGTGATTACTCTGGATATTTATCTTCAGTTGTTTTTTTTTCAACATTCCATTATTAGTTGATCTTTCGACGACCTTTGGTCAAAACCCCCACATAGATTGGTCTACGTTCGACCAATTTCTGTCAAAATTTTCCATCGCGGGTTTGGCATCCTTGTCGGATGGTCTAAATATTTTGACCAAGTAAGGTCGAAAGGTCTAAAGATTTTTACCTATTTTGGTCGACAGTTCGGCCTGATGAATTCCTAATAGCAATGTGAATTTTGACCAAGAGTAGAGTCAAACTTTCTACGTTAACAACAGTATGTCGAACATTCGACTCAAAAAATAGTGACCAAACCATTGGTCGCATAGTCGACCAATATTGGTAGAAAATTTGACCAATTGTCCGTCAAAAATAGGTGCAAATTGTACTAGTGGTTTTCCCTTTTTTAATTGGTCATTTACTTTATTTTGGTAAACCCGATGTACTACAACTAAATCTTGAATTTGCAGTTAGATCCCTTTATCTCCTTTTCTTTTTCCCCATTGGTGAATCCTATTTTGGAGTTAGATTTGGCTATATAATTGTGGTTAGACCTCATTAGAGTTTCCTTTTTTGATCTCCTCTTTTATGAGATTTATTACACTAAGTCCAACCTCTATCATTCCCATTAGGAGAAGTTGCAGACTCATGGTCTCTTTTGACCATGATTCCTCTTTCCTTCCTAGGACCCATGATGATACTAATATTTTTCCTCAAGATCAAAATCTTGTAATGGAGCATAATTATTCTCATTCCTTCCATGATGAAGATCTCAAAGCTACTCTCAACCCCTCTAAGGTTATCCATTATGAGTATAATTGGTACACTAAGGTTTGTTGTCCATATGACACCAAAATGGATAATATTTCCCCAAAAGGCATATGCAGATTTCTATGTAATAATGATTCTCTTTACATTCATCTTAATAAGTGTTGGAATATCAATTTCTCTAATACTGAGTGGTAGAATATATTCAATATCATATGGAGCAACACCATTTATCCTAAAAATGCTACATTCAGATATCTCCTTCTTTTACAAAGGTTGTCATACAAGATTTTGCACAAGGAGGATGATGTTTGTAATATTTGTAGAGTACCACTTTGTTAAGCACACATTTTTAGTTATTATGTTGCTAAGGAAATCTAGCATATGTTCTATTCTAAGTTTCATGATTGGCACAAAAATATTAACTCAATTGATATCTTGATTAGTAAATTTTTTCATGTTTCTAATACTATGAATCATTTCGACTAAAATACTTTGGAAAATCTAGATATTAAGAAATGAAGAAAAATATCAAGGTAGAAGTAGGTCACTTACTAAGTTTTATAAAAAAAATCACTTTCCTCAATTTACAACACGTGATACTATTACCCTGAAGATATGTAAAAGGAAGTTTGAAAAGCTACATCAAGATGGACTAGTGATTGTCAATGCATAAAAGATCCTATATGGACAAACACGAATGACTAAAAAAATACAATCAACCTTTCTTGCAAGAACTACTAGAATTGATCAAACAATACAATGCGAAAGAACCAGGAAGTGAAGCCAAGATGGATGAAGGAAGAAGAAACAATAGAACCTTCATTTGAAAGATCGACATACATATATATAGTGACCTATTTTTTTTTCATTTTTGGCAATGTAATTGGATATAATTTGTTATGATACTATAGAAGGCTTCTTCACTGTCAAACATGGTTTATGATACTATAGAAGGCTTCTTCATATCTTCTTGATCCATGTTGAAATTTTTGTTATGTTTTTAGTTGATATCTAATATAAAATTTGTGCAATGTGGTAAAAAATATCATTAAAACAAGAAAAATTGATTAAGAAATAAAAATCATATCTAATTATTCTTTACTTTTTCTATAAAAAAATTATAACTTGAATTTATTTAGAAAATGCTAACATGTTGATTTTTAGCATCCAACTTAGACAAATAAATAGAACACACTATTAGAAATTCGCCCATAATTTTTTAATTAAATAAATCAAAATTTATATAAACTACTGATTTTTCTACTATAAATTATCTTAATTTTTCTTTTGTAATGCTCTATTTGGCTAGGGGTTTGGCTCAATTGGTGAAAGCTTCATGTGATAAGTAGAAAGTCACAAGGTTCAGCCCCCCCAATGCCACGTAGTATTAGAGGGCACATTAAAAAGTTTACATAATGCACTACAATTTTTGGGGGCTACTCGATTCTTGTAGTCTAAAAAGAATGTTATAATTTTACTTTGATTCATATCTATATCTATATCTATATACATATACATATACATATACATATACATATACATATATACATGCATGCATGCATGTATGTATGTATTTATTGTACATGAGGAAAAGGAAATAAATGCAAAGGGGTAGATTATTCCTCCTTTTCTAAATTTACACACTTGGAAGGAAGATGTCCCAATAGGCTCAAGTGAGGACCTAAGTGCTAAATGGCATAGTGGTCCTTTGTTAAATATGTAATTTAAAAATGGAAAAGAGAAAAAATGTAATACAAATGATAAAATAGATGAATATAGACAAAAGTGGGAATAACAGATTGATAACTAATTGCCAGAAACCAGATTTGAGATGAATTAGGGTCCAGACTGCTATAATGACTTGGGATTTTAGTTTGGATTGAAATTTCTAGGTACATAACATTTCAGATTCTATATACCTAGGTACAAAATGTTTTAGGTGTTTTGTACGAGACACTTTTGACTGAAACTTCTGGGAGTCCTCTGACTATTTTCGATCTACTCGAAAAAGATTCAAAAACTCTATAACTTATTCCTACACACAAAAATATGGAGAAAAGGTTGGGTAAAATGTGTTTGCCTTGGTCAAACCCCTATTTAGGAATCAACCTTGAAAATGAAAGGAAATTCCATAAAGGAAAGTATGTAAAAAGGTAAATGTTTGATTCACCTCATATAAACCCTCATGGACAGATGTAGGAATTGCTCATACCCATGAAGATGTTTGAATGTTCTTGGAATCAAGGAATCAACCTTGAAATTCATAGTAGGAATCAAGGATTCCCTCACAAATGTATGAATCTATGAACATAAATCCTAGATCTTCAATGTAGATATGCTTGATAATTACTTGCAATGAAGGAGAGATGAATGCAGATGGAAGGAGGGATCTTCTTGCTTGATTGATAATTCCTCTACTTGGACATCATGGGAGAGAAAATTTCTTCAATAGATAAGATTTCCTTGGAATTTACTTGAATAAATTGGAGAAACTAGATCTTGGATGCTTTCCTTCAAATCTTGAATCCAATTGCTCAATTACTCTTGATCTCTTAATTGCACTTGATATATCGATTTCATAATAATGGATAGATTAAAAAAATGAGGAGAGATAGGGTGTTTATATAATTCATCCATCATTTTGGGATTCAAAATTAAGCCAGGTCAACCACATGATCTAATTCACCATTAACACCCTGAGATAGGGCTCTAGGCCAAATTTGGGCCAAAAAGTGCAGTAAAAGAACATTTAAAATGTTCTATTCTTGGGAACAAAATGTTTCAAATGTTCTAAAACTAGTAGATTTAACCCAAATTTGAACTAAGTGTCGAGATGGTGGAAAACATGCGAGAAAAGAGGATTCAGGTTGCTAGGATCAAGCATCAAAGACATCAGATCTTGAAATCACCAAAATGGGGCCTAATAGAGCATCCAATTATGGGTGATAACTTTTTAAGATGATACATGTATATGTGTGTGTGTGTGTGTGTGTACATAGATATGTATATGCATATATACATAGATAGAAATACATACATACATATATATGCCAAAAATTAAATTGATATATTATGATTTGATCTGATAAATAGATTCTAAAATTACTGATAATATCATAAACACCATTTTTTCCTTTATTATAATCCATCCATCTCTCTATCTACCTGTCTATCTGTTTGTCTGTATGTGTACACACACACATACATACATTCATATAATTTTTTTAAAAAACTATTTATTTGTCCAAATCATAATATAGGAAAATATGGCATTTTTGAGACTACCCATTTTGAAGTCTACCTATCAATATTAGAATGATGATCATTATATAAAAATAATTATTTTATGGTACACATTTAGATACCACCTAATTACAATTAATTTATATCTCATATTGACATGATGATGAATGCATTTGTACATTATAATTGATGTCACATGCTTGTAAGAATTCTCACTATCATCCCTTTATCAATATGTCATTTCAACTTTCTTTAGTGGAAGAGTATTGTTATGCAATCTCTTTGTTTCCGAAATGCGTTATAATTACTATGTTATAATGTTTCATGTTCACCAACATATACATTTAGTAGTTAAGTTGATTTCCATGCTAGCTTTGCACTACTTTCTAGACATAATAATGCAAAGAAAGCTTATTTTAATATATATTTAATAGATGAATTTATATCATGTCTTATTTATTTAACATTATGAATATTTTATTATTATTAATTAACCTATTTCAAGTTCTTACACATGAATGTGCTTTCTTCTAGGTTGGATTTTCATTGTTGATCTCTATAACTTGTAGGTCTTTATGTTTAAGTGCATTATATACTATAAACTATAAATTATCTTGGACATTTTTCTAGAATCTTACACTTTCTATCCATAGATGAAATAAATTTTTAATTTCAACTATTATTCCTTTTCTTGATATCGTGTATTATCCTTTCTAGTTATACATACCTACTTATAGTCATTTGTAAATAATATGAATATTTCATCTAAATTCTTTATATTGTAATATAATATTTACATAGTGCTTATGAAACTAAAATTATGTTAACATTAATTATTAATATTGGATCAATGATCACAATTACAAGAAAGAAGATATGTAATATTTGTCATAGTACCAATTTAAATAACATCCAATCCATTAGACATCACTAGTTCAAACTGAAATCATGGTGGAGTCATAAGACATAATAGAGGTCACGTGTTTAGATTTATTCTAATAACTTTATCTCTATATACATGCATTATGTCATTTTAATTCTTTTAAATATAAGTTCATTATTATCAAATCTTTGTCTTTCCAACATGTGATAGTTTTTATGTCTTAAATATTATATGTTCATTCTACACCTTAGTAATTTACCATATGTATTATTAGGTTTTAGTCCTTTATGGGATATAAATCATAATTGTAAAGATATTTAATTGAAAATATTAGATGATGTCATATTTTTGTTATTTCAAATTCTATATTATGATATCATCATATCTCTTATGAGCATTTGTGATATGAATTAAATTTCATTTTTTTAGAATAATATTTTTTATATATCTATTAATAATGTTATAATCTAATTTTATTTATATTGGGTTAATAATTGGAGTGTTAATTTTTTTTTAAAAAAAATCTGTTGTATAGATTTAAACAACATTTGATTCATTGGACACTACTAGAGTTATATGTCTTGAGTTCACATGTCGATGAATTCATCTACCTAATAATAAAAATCACACACTTCCAAGGATTTTCATTTTAATCTCTTTTTACTCTTATACACCACGCATCCATTCATTTCATTTCCTCTAAATAGATTAAATTATTTGTCTTCTAAATATTTGATAATTTAGTATGACATGTGTTGTCACAATTTCATGGACAATACTACACCATTTATGCTTTAACATTGTAATACCACAGATACACTCACATTAGATTCATATGCACAATTATCTTTCCTAGGTTAGTTTTCACTATTGATTTCCATTAACTGGTGGGCCTTTATGCTTGGATTTATCCCTTATTTTTGTTTACTATATAAATTATTTTGGGTTTGAATTTTCACAATCTTGCTATTTTATTATTACATTATTATTTTGACTTTTGAATATGATTATTTTACATTGTTGTTTCTTATTATAACAACTCATTTCTAGTCGCATACCCTTACTTTTAGTCATTTCTAGTCATTATTAATATTTCATTTTTATTTTTTAAGTTCACATAAGAGAAAAATATTGTGTTTATGAATCTACCAATTGAAGAATATATCTATCAATATTAGGTTGATAGGTTTATAAAATAAAAAATATTTCTAATTTTTTTCATGACACTATTTAATCATCAATCATCACTACTTATACATATCAAGTTGGCATGATGAGCAAGGCAAGTGTACCTCAAAAAAAGGTCACACGCTAGAAGGGATTATCATTCTATTTCTTTATAAAAACATTCAAGATGTCGTTTCAATTCGTCTCCTCTTGATATTGGAACATTATTAGTTTCTCTTTCTTCTACTCATGCCATAATTTACCAAGTTACATTAGGTAGTAATTCTTTGCTTTATCATTCTAAGTTTTATGATGCAAATCAAAGCTAACTTTGAAGCACATTCATAAATAATAAAAAATTATGTCTTGATTCTTTAACATTTTAAATGTTATACTATCAATCCTCACACAAGTTAGATCCTAACATATGATTATGCTTCCTCATAAAATATTTTTTTCAATATTAATCTCTATTAACTTCTAAACCTTTATAATACTTTATAAATATTTGTAAAACAGATTTAAAAAATCATTTATTGTATAATTCCTTATTATACAAACTCTTTTCTAATTAATAATTTACTTATTTTAATAGTTTATAAACATCGATATATTTATTTTATTCTATTTCATTATACATTACAATAGAATCTGATAGTATATTTATGAATAGTAATGATATAAATATCGATGCACCCTCTTTTGTAATTAATAATTTACTTCTATTTGTTTTTTATAAATATTGACAATATTTTATTTTATTTCTTTACATCACAATTAAAAAAATATTACTATTTCTCCATGTTACTTCAAGTCTTCGGGATGGGGGTCAAGGGGACAAGGAAATGGGTTTTTGAAATAATTTTTTATTGTCATTTTAGGGGACAAAGGTTAGGGGACAAAGGGGATGACATAGGGGAAAACTACATAAAAAATAGATTTTTAAAAAAATATATACTGAAATTTTAAATATTCATTTGAAAACATGAATAAAACACGCTTATATGCATCATAGAACTTTAACATATAATGTCTCTGTTAAATAGTTTAAATTGAGAGTTACAAATCATGAAAACTCAAACGTTAATATTATAGGATAGTTAGGGGACATGTTTCCTAGTTTCTGGGACATCCTCATTTCTGAGATATGTCAAATTATGTCAGGGATGTGTCCCTAAGTAACACTACTATTTCTTAATAGACATTTTATTTCTAATCTTATTGAAAAGACAACATACAATAATGTAGTGCTAAATATAATGCCTAAGGTTTCAATTTATTCTTCCTTAAGATTATATGAATAGATTTGGTCCTTATCACACCTAAGAAATATACATATTTTACTAACAATTTTTTTTATTGCTTTACATTACAAAAGAAAAGTTATTATATTTACGAATACTAATAATACATGCATGTTCTTTTATAATTAATAATCCACATCTAATTATTTTTAATATTAAAAAACATTCTAATTGTTTTTAAACATGATAATGTTCTATTTTATTTCTATGCATCACAATAAAAATTAATATTATACTTTTTGATAACTATTTTTGTTTCTAGCTTTATTAAAAAAGACAACAAACCAACTTTAAATATAATGTATGGAGTTTTGTTTGTTCTTCCTAGAGATTATATATCTAGATCTTGAGACTACCACACCTTAAAACTCACATACTTTATCAAAAAGAAATCAACCCCATAATTGAATTTACCAAGAAAGGAAAGTTATCTTGATACATTCCAATAATATTAAAACCAATCTATAATATCAAATTGATTATAATATCACCAAAATTTTCCCTAAGCACCAATAAAAAATGTCATCCAATTCAAAATTGGCATGATGGTAGAGGCATGTCTCATATGAAAAGAATAAATTGATATCTTATTTGAATGTGACTCAATAATAAGATACTTGTTTATCTTAATTGCACCGAACTAAGAAAATAAGTGAATTAAATAAGAAATTCCTTTTCCTTGTCTCCTCTATAAGTGAGTGCAATTGTAGGCAGCGCTCCTTTCAACGGTCACATTTCTCAACTTTACTATTATTTTATCTTGTTGCTTTAATGGCGGAACTCAATCAAATACCTACCTATTTTCACTTTAACAAAGAGTGAATGAATGAAAGAATTCTAGTGTTGATGATAACAGTGGCATCTCTCAAGATTTTGTTGCTGTTTTGTGAGAAACAGAATGTCTACTTGATTGATTTGCCCACAATAATTGTTAATCTGTCAAATCCACAGAAAAGACGGGTCTCTTGTGACTGGTTAACGTTGATTTTAATTCCAACCAAATGCCATCAAAATCCAACAGGACTTTACCTTTGCTTTTCTACGTTGTTTTCTTGCTGGATTTTCTCCAGATTTGCTTTTCGCCCTTTTCAACTTGTCTAGGTAGGGAGAGGTACTGAAGGTGAAGTTCATAAACTTGTGGGGAAAGTTATCTTTTCTTTTCTTTTTTTTTTTGGTTTTTTGATGGCCTATAAATGAATGAATGGAGGAAGATGGAATTTGAATGACGTTTATTATAGTTTAATGAAGTAAAAGTCATATTCTTAATAATTTTTCAAGTTCTTTTCGATGTCAACTTTTTTATTAAGATTTTTTATCAAGAAACCGGTCGTTTTGTGAAACCTTGCCTTATCAAATAGCTCATCTATATTAGAATAAGTTGTAACTCCTCCCATATCGTATGAAAAGAATCGCATCTTGCACATTATTACGTGGGTCAATTTTTTCTTTTTTGAAAATAGATTTTGACCCATGCAAGAGGGGTGGTAGGGAATTATAGCTTTTCAGCTAGAGCAAAGCTGTGAATATTCAAGGGGTAAAAGTGACCCATTGGTATAGGATATAGTTGAGCTAGTTGAGGGTAGGACAATGTGTTGAGCACCCATAAGAGATTTGGGTTCATGTCAATATAGAATTTGATTCTTGGCCCATGCGAGTGGGGTCACAAGGAATTATAGGTGTTCAACTAGCGCCAAACTCTGAATATTCAGGAGGTTAAAAAGTTACCCATTGATATAGGATATAGTTGAGGTCGTTGAGGTTAGGTTAATGTGTAGATCATCCATAAGGGCCTCGGGTTCACATCAATATGTTATTTGATTCTAGACCCATGCAAGTGGGGTGACAGGGAACAACTAGTCTAAGAAATCAATAACTTCACATCTTAACATATTTTCAAGTTCCTTTTGATGTCGACTCTTTTATTATAAATCTTTATTAAGAAATAAGTTGTTTTGCGAAACATTGCCTCTCCAAAGAGCTCACTTATGTTGGAATAAGTTGTCATTCCTCTCACATTGCATGAGAAGAACTACATTCTTCCACAATCTTGTATGGGTCAATTTTTTTTTTCTACAAATAGATTTTGACCAATACAATTGAAGTGGAGGGAATTATAATTGTTTGATTAGCACAAAACTCTAAATGTTCAAAAGGGTTAAAAGTGACCCATCAATATAGTATATAGTTAAGGTGCTTGAAGGCAGAGCTATGCGTTGAGTGCCTATAAAGGTCACATGTTTGCATCGAGATAGAATTTGATTGTCGACCCATGTAAGATTGTAGTTCTTCTCATGATATGTGAGAGTAATTGCAACTTATTCAAACAATTTAGATTGCCCATTTTCAAATTAGTTTCATCACTTACAAATATCTTTCAAGCATCTTGGAGTGCAAGTATGACCCAAGATTTTGAATGAATGAATGAATGAAGGAATTTTAGTGACGTCCACAAGATCTATTGGTCTAAGAGATCAAAAGACACTAAATTAACCTATTTTCAAATTCTTTTCCATGTTGATTCTTGAATTATAAATCTTACATAAGACACTCAGTCCTCTTGTGAAGCCTTGGTATTGGCTAAATCGTAAACTAAAACGTAAAATACATAAAAGAAGTTTGAAAAAATTTGAAAAAAAAACTAAGTGTCCCCTTGATAAGATATGCATTTTAGTTTACAATTTAAACGTTGTCTGAAGCCTTACCCTGAATCAGCTATGAATTGTGAAAATTTGATTTCATTGATATTGTATCTGCTCCATTAAAGATCTCCTTGTCTGACTTTGAATGATGTTAGCCTTGAAATGCCGGCCTTTTACAACAGTTAAAAGACTAAAGTTGCCAATGGTAGTACAGCTGTGACCGGACATCCAGAATAATGGAGATTGAGAAGATTAGAAAAGATGATTACAAAGTATCACGTGTGAGGTAATGATCCGTAAGGTTTGTCATTCAAATTAAGCATGATTTCTAAACATGGCCAACACAAGTGTACTTGAGCTCACTGTCTCTTTCTTCATATACCTAAGTTTTTGTACTTGTCTCTCACAAGTGTTGCCAAAACAATTTAATACAACTCAGTCATTTTGTGATCAAAACCAAAGATTTATGATTCATCACGCCCTGTAAACGAGTTTGCAACGTCACGCAGCATGACGACTTAGAAAAAATGGCGAGTAAAGAGAAGGCCGTAGTCTGTAATGGGTAAAATAAACAGTGCAGAAATGAGCATGTGTCCTCTGAATCTCGAACTGGGTTTTGTGAAAATGGAGGAAAAGGGAAAGAAGAGACAGAAACGAAATGCAGAGGGGCAGGAAGACAATTTAATACCCAGAGGTAGGAAAGGGCAAAAGGTTGGGAGAGTGGGTGCAAAGAGAAGAATAAAGCCAGAATACATAGATTGCTTTGTCAGAGCAAGATACGCACATAAGTGCATAAAGTTTATCACTTTCCAAACATTTTCCATAATCTAGGGATTAGTCTACTATAAAGAAAGGAAATTAATGATGGTGGGCTCTGTCTGACAGGAGGGAAAACGAGGGGCATGTGCACTGTCTAATCTAATGTCAAGTCAAAGCTGATGTGAGGGCCCCAAGCTGGCAAGGCTGCTCAATGCTCTCAGAACATAGTGCTTCAAGATGTGTGAAAACTACTTACATTAGGGCTCTGTTTTCAAGGTCTAAAGGTAGGATTTTTATTTTCTTACTGTGGAAACAGGGGAATCATTGTTTAGGTATTCACTGGTTAGAAAGAAGGGCTTCCCCACATTTTTTTTCTATATTCAGCCCAACAAACAGGTCTGGGGGATTCTGTCAAGGTGGATTTATAGAAATGAAAAAACTTTGTGTAAATTCTAATGGGTGGGTGGTTTTGATATGATGTAGGCATTTACGTAGGGTGCAAGGTTTGTGCTCTTGGGATAATTCTGTATTCATTGCTCTCTGCATTGAGGGTCTTATCATACATACTTTCTCAATATATCTGACCATACTTGAGATAAGGATTATACCCTGTTGAGATGGGTTTTCTGCCACAAGTGTAATAATCAACTTGTTTTTGGGTCTGAAAGTGGCCTGATTTGGAAGTTTACTCAGTTTAGGTAGCTTGGAGATTGTGTGGGTGGATTTGTGATATGGATGCTAATTCGGTAAATCAAGGAGGCTGCCATGATCATTGCTGGGCTTCGTCAAAGATGCAGCAGGAGTGGCAGGTGTGGGAGGGGATGGGGATTTATGGGCACGAGAGATCATTGCCTGTGGCTGAGTGGGCTGCTGGTTCTCAAGAGGGGGGCTATATTGGGAAAGAATATTATAGGGGCTCAATGGATCAGGTGTCCTCTGAAACTGCCATGGTGGGTAACTTGAGTGAAGTTGCAATGGAGAAAAATCTTAACAGCAATAATAAAGCACAGTTTTCACTGGAGGAGAAGCCTAGCCCTGTGAAAAGTGAAGGAAATGGCTTCAAAGGTTGGCTTTCAGATGGGTCTAGCAATGGAGGCAATGGCTTTTTGGGTCATGGTGCAAATGTGTTAGTAGAGGGGACAAATGGTGGTAGTTATCATGGTGGGTGCAATGTTAATGTTAGTGTCCATCATGATGGTAGATACAACAGCAAGGCTGTCAAGGATGTTCAAGGGGATTCATTAACTTGCCTCAAGCTTGGGAAAAGGCAGTATTTTGAGGACAATACCAATCTGGGCAAGGCCATTCCTGTTTCTTTTTCTGTCACAAGTTCTGTCTACAAGAAGCCCAGAAATTTGGCTTCTTCTAATGTCCACCCTCCTCGTTGTCAAGTAGAAGGATGCAATGCTGGCTTAGCCAATGCTAAGGATTATCACAAAAGACATAAGGTTTGTGAGATGCATTCCAAGACTGCCAAAGTTATTGTTATGGGCATGGAGCAACGTTTCTGTCAACAGTGTAGCAGGTACTTTTTAAGATTCTTAAATCAGGTAGGAATTTGTTCTGGGATGTGGTTCAAAGTGGAAATTTAAGCTGCTCAACTTTGTGTTGTGTAGATTCCATGCTATAGCTGAGTTTGATGATACCAAGAGGAGTTGTAGAAGAAGGCTGGCGGGACACAATGAACGCCGCAGGAAGAGTTCATCAGATTCACTCCACAATTCCTCCAGTCAAGGTAAAATATTTCTGATTTTACTTTACTCACTTCACCTCTCTCCCATCCTATCCCCATAAATCTCTTCGCCTAAATGGCTCTCCATATAACCATACATGATCTCTCCACATCATATACATGATGCCAATTCTTTATTTTCTCTTAGAATTTCTCTGGGTGGGTCTTTAATTTTTCATTCATCTACCTGCATCTTGCATGAATATGTTACTAGAAAAGGAAATCACTCAGTCGCTTCTTTCGAATTTCTTCATCTCTCATCTTGGAATTTTATGGTCATTGAGAACTAGAAATTTAGTCCTTTTAACCCAATTCAACTTTACCTTTGTTTATTTCTTCAATTTATTCTAATGCTCATTCCGACCTAGGAATATTAGTCCTCTGAACCCAATTCAACCTTTGCTTTGGAGTTCATCTCCTCAACTCACTTTAATATTAAATATTAGTCCTTTGAAGCCAATTCAAACTTCTGCTTTGGAGTTCATCTCCTCAACTCATTTTAATTCTCATTCAGACGTAGAAATATTAGTCCTTTGAACCCAATTCAGCTTTTGCGATGGAGTTCATTTCTTCAGCTTACTGTAATACTCATTTAGACTTAGAAATATTAGTCCTTTGAATCCAATTTAACTTTTGCTTTAAAGTTCATTTCTTCAACTGACTTTAATGCTCTTCAGAACTAGAAATATTAGTCCTTCGAATCCAATTCAACTTTTGCTTTGGAGTTCACCTTCTATGACTCTCCTGAACTTTACCAGACCATTTCTTCAAACCCTCTCCAATGTTCATTTAGAACTAGAAATATTAGTCCTTCGAACCCAATTCAACTTTTGCTTTGGAGTTCACCTTCCATGATTCTCCTGAACTCTATCACTTTGGAGTTCGTCTCCTCAACTCTCCTGAACTTATCAGGACCAATTGCAATGAATTGAGCAAATCTCATCTAATACTTTGGAGATCTCTATCCTCAAACCTCCTAAGCTTTGCAGCTAACGTGTGTTGAGACTGCTTGACTCTAGAAGTTTCATTTTCACTGAAGCTTCAATTTTTCAAAATCATTTAATATACTTTACAAGGTTCCTATTTTGGTAGTTGATTATGAACTAAGATTGTATGGGCTTGGTGGGCTGCAGCCGGAAAACTCTAACTTCCCATCAAGTAATATTAAAATTGTTAAATTTTAAACCCAGTAGTCAATACCATTAATGTGCACGTAATAAAATAATGGGTAAAGACTTAAACGCCGATTATTATGGACAAAATTGTACTTCTTCTACTGATCAAGCAGAGATTGTGTTTTGCATCTTCCACTATGCTGCAAACTGGAGATAAAGAAATGTCATTTTAGAATCTAAATATTTAACACAAAAGTATTGATGAGATGAACATTGCTTGTCAAGCTACGTACAACATTTTATAGAGAACCCCACAGATCCCAACTGGGCTCTTGTGATGCAAATAAATTACATATTCTATAGTAAGAAGGGAAAAAAGCTTCATTCCTGAGTATGAACTGTGATAATAATAATATATTGTATGCCTAAAACATAGGCATTTGATCCTAAATGGGCTCTTGTGATGCAAATAAATTATATATTCTGTTGTATGAAGGTACAAAAGATTCAGTCTAGAGCATGAACTTTGATAATATGTTGTATGCCTAAAAAATAGGTTTTTGGCAATGATTTATCTTGTTCTGATAAAAAAAATGCGTGCAACTGTGTTGTAATAGATGTGAAACGGCTGATGGGTGTTCAGGATGAGAGATATGAATTGGGCAGATACAACAACTTGCCATACATGTCTTCTACATGCGGACGTGCTCTCTCTCTTCTGTCATCACAACAACAGTGGCTCAATTCCACTCTCCCTTCTCGATCAAGTGCAAGTGCAAGTGCAGCTTTGAGAGAACTCATTGCAGAGAATCGAGCACAGGTCCTCTCAAGACCTTACTCAGATGGTTCTTCTCAATACCAGAGAGCTCTCCTGGTACACCCATTGTCAATACAAGAAGAAAACCAGGAGAAGTGCAGATTGATGCCAGGCTTGAAGTCCTTGGAAAACCATGCAAAGGTAGTAAATGATGGTGAAGCAATGAAGAAGCTTACAGGAAACCCTAACACAGGAAACCCTAACAGAGGAAACCCTAACACTATTGTTGTACGTCCAACACTTGATTTGATGCAGCAGTCAGATTCCTTATTTGCATTGCAGTCGGGGAAGAACAACAGCAACAATAAGTCATCTTCTTCTGCTTCTTCTTCTTCAGAAGATTGTGAGATTTGGAAGTCCTTGGAAGGCACACACATCAGCTGATTACTCCTGTTCAGACATTTCAGGTGCTTCACAATGCTCTTTAAAATTGGGTTGAGGAATTAATTAGTTTACACAAGCTGAATTTAAGGCTTGAATAGATGAATCTCTCAATTTCAATTCAGTAGGAGCAGAAGATCTGAAACTGCACTACATTTTACGGTCAAAGTAACTACTCTGGAGTTTGATCTGATTTGTTTCCATGTACAGTTCTCTCTTCTGAAAAGATTTTAATTGAAACAGCTTTGGATTCCCTCCGAATCCTCAATGACACTAGACATGCTAAGGAAAAGAAAAGAAATCAGTTCTAAGATTTCATGGGTATTTTGAAAGTTACTGCTCTGTTGTCAATCAAATAGCTAGTTCCATAACCCATGTTTATTCTGATATAGTAGCTACAATTGGGTTTATCTTGAAGTTAAACTAGCAAAAATTGTAAACTAGTGGTTATATATGTCTTTAATCCCACTTGGGTGCTTCTACTTATTCCAATCATGCCATCATAAATATGAAGTATCATTGCATAAGATTTATTCTCTGTGATATGATCAAAGTGATCCAATTATGGTAAATTTCCATTGTTGGCTTTGACATTAGAATGATTATTTGAATTAATCAATTGTGCCGTTAAAAGTCTGAAATATCTTTCTATAAGATAAATTCAAAGTGATTCAGTAATGGCAAATCCTGGTTGGTTGCTTTAATTTGAGAATTATTACCTCTTATCAATTCTACAAACCCACTAGGATACCTCCATTTATTTCAATATGCCATAGTAAATATGGAATATCCTTGCATAATAAATATTCTCCATAATATTTTACCTTCAAAGTGATCAAATAATTAAAAACCTTCGTTGATGGCTTTGTTTTTAGAATTGTCACCTCTTATCAATTCTTTAAACTCACTGAGTACACCACTACTTATTCCAATTATACCACTATAAATATGAAATATCCTTGCATAAGATATATTCTCCATAATGTTATACTTTCAAAGTGATCAAATAGTGGAAAACCTTCTATAAATCCACTTGAATACCTCTACTTATTTCAATTATGCCACTATAAATATGAAATATCCTTGCATAAAATATATTTTCTATAATATTTAACCTTTAAAATGATCAAATGGTGAAAAAGTCTTTGTTGGTAGTCTTAGCCTTTGAATTGTCACCTCTTTATCAATTCTATACATCCACTTGAGTACCTCTACTTATTCCAATTATACCATTATAATAAATATGAAATAGCCTTATAAAAGATATTTTTAACATGGTATTTCATCTTCGAAATGATCAAATAATAACAAACTTTTGTTGATGGTTTTAGTATTTGACTAATTAACTGTTATCATGCTACTAAATTCTCACGAGTGAGCAAAAGTCTGTCATTGTAATTTGAGATCAACATGTCTTCACAGTACAAGAAATTTTCATGGTTTAGATTTGATATCCTTCTGCTGAGACTGAAAGAACAATCAGTTAGTTCAGAAACTCGCCTTGCAATCCTCCAACTATAGACTCTATTATTTCGATTACAATATGGATGGTTATTCTAGCTCAAAAATTAGTTTTGTGTACCCACTTATTTGCTAACCATGGCACAATAAAGCCTTCAACTTGCATTATTTCCTTCAACTAGTTTATAAATGCTAAGTTAATTGTTTTCATTTTTCGTTTGGTCGTTGAAAAAGTTTTGAGAGGTGAGCTTACAACGCCAATATCTGCAACGTATAAAAGCTCTGGCATATGCAAAACACTAACACTTAGTCGTAACCGAGAGTACAGACGCACCAAGTATCAGTATGGACTCTCATTCAGCTGGTAAAAACATAGTTTAGATCTTAAGATTGGTATGTGCCCAATTAAAATTGTAAGAAGATAAACATTACAGAGGTAATAAAATTGTTAATGGATTGGATTCATTGTTTAAGTTTCTTCTTATAAATCTTTAATCATGATTTTTTTAGTAGGTTCTAGTTTTTTTATATCGAAATAGTATAATTATTTTAGCTGTATATAGATTACAAATATCTCGTTCATTGGTATATCAATATGAGTCATACGAGCAAACACATCAGAAATTATCTATAGAAGATCAAGAGTCATACTGAGAAATCCACGAAATCTACTTTTATTTAAAAACTACTTCCATATTAAAAGGTAATTCTGGAAGATCAAGAGTACTTAGAATTCCATTGTAGATGTATGTAAGATTATGAGAAATTGAACTTGGGTCTCCATAATAAAAAAACAACATTTTATTTACTTGAGCTCAAACCCTTGGACAAGAACATTATGATTTTAGTTAAGCTGCCAAAATTAAGAACTTTTATTTGAAGTTATGAGAATCTTAATGGAGCTCTTCCAGTTGAATTGTTTTAGCGCTATATACAATTTGAAAATAAGAACTAAGATTTTTAGAATACTACACAAGATTATATAATAAACTAAATTAATAAAAAAATAAAAACCTTTATGGCAATGACAATTTGTTAAATTTGAATGTTATTATGAATATTCAACCAGTCAAATGAAAACTATTAAAAATCGGCAATTGATGTGTACGAGGCTTCATAACTTATGTCATCATCATTAACTCTGATAATGTTGGCGGCATACAAAGTGCCTTTGAAATCTTTACAGGCTGTCTTGAGATGATTGTGTTGGAGGCAAACTAGATCTTAATAACCTATTAAAAAAAAAGAGAAAAAAAGTTTACAGATTTAAAAAAATACAATTATTAAAATGAAACATAAAATTGTATTGTTCTGTGTACCTTCAAAAGGTCCAATTCTAAGAATGATTAAATTATCCAAAAAAAAAAGAAGAAAAAAAGTTTCAAGGTTAAAAAAACACAATTATTAAAGTGAAACATAAAATTATATTGTTTTGTGTACCTTCAAAAGGTCGAATTCTAAGGATGATTAAATTATGTCTCTCAACATGTGAGGTTGTTGATATTTTTTGGATTTTTTCATCTTGAGCGTAGACTAGTGTTATATAACTAATTTTATAGCCCTCTTGTGTAGAATAAAGTTGAGTGAATGGACATCACAAGGTGTCTAAAAGATAAGTGATGTGCTCTAACCAATGTTCTAGTCACTTCATAATTTTTGCATTACTTTGTATGACCTAGATAAGTCTTAGAAGTTGTATGTCCTCAATGTCCACCATTATGAGGATGCTAGTAATAAATTATGCATCCTTTTATCTGCCTCACAATCCATGACTTTAAAGAACATTGCTCATTTAGGTGATATTGTAATCACATTCATCAAGGACCATTCTGGCATCCTTTTATTCATGAGAAACAATGGGCATCCATGATTTGCCCATGATTCCATAATGGATCTTATTAAATCTTATATAAATTTCACTTTCTTTGTCAATAAGGTGTTATTCACTTTATAATTCAAGCCAATGCATCCTTTTGGAGCTTTTTAATTTTTTCTCATTATATCTTGCCAAAATGGTGAACAAATAATGATGAAAACCAAGCCATTTGCATAGATGCATCTTGTAATGTGTTAATTGAGAGCCTATCATGATTCATTTTGAAATGTCTTTTCCAATGATCCCTTTGTTTCCATATGTGAAATGAGATATTCATGCATGACCAAAAATGGGTGGTAGTTTGCCATAATTTAAAAAATAAATGTGGAATATCTAGGCCTCATTGCTTGGGATCGTTTTCTTGTTGAAGGATACCTCGCTCTATAGAAAATTGTTTCTTTTGCTTGCTCTTGCTCGTTTATTCATGAAAAACAACACATTCCAAACAAATAAAAACATAAAGTGCATGTATATCCTAATTCTTTCGAGATTTTATCATAAAGCATATGTATATCTTGACTCCATAAAAGAATGAAAACAAAACAAGAGAACAACCAAGTTTGTTTACCCAAAATAAAGCCTGAACTCCTATCCAAAAACATTTCTATGATCTCTTTAGCAACAAATGGTCATGTTAAGCGTTGTTTTTACACAAGTCAATAACTAGGAATTAGAGATCCAACTTTCTCTCTTGAAAGAATAAGGAGGCTATTCCAAGGTTCTGTAAGACTGTTTGTCAACTGCTTGAATAGCTTAACTGAAGATAAATGTGATTGTTCATGAGGAGACCTTTGTTGGTTCGATCGTTTGAGGGCTGCAAAACAAACTTTATAACAAGTTTCTATAATAAGTCGCAAGGTATGTAAATATAATCTAAGTACAAAGTACAATAATATAAATGAAAAATAAGAGTAAGTTTCCAATGATAAACAATAAAATACAATCGCCCAGGCTGTGGGTACTTGTTGTAAAACCCTCTCTTTGGTTTTGACCCGTTGACTTTTGTTGAATATCTTTAGTGACCTTAATGTACAGGGTTTCGAGGTCCCTTCAAAACTTGCATTTACCTTTATCAAAAATAATAAAATACAATCGCTACAAGGATCATCCAACACTGGTACGAGGATGTTGAAATCTCAAATGGTAAAAGAATCACTACCACCCAACCACGTGGAACCAAAGGTCCACTCCCACCATGCTAAGGAGATAGCAACATACCCCACTCAGATATCAAATACTAAAATCCAACACAATACAACACCTAAGCAAGGGATCCTGAAAGCTCTCTATCTCAAAGCGATACAACACCAACTGCAAAGATTAAACATACTAAACTAGAGGCAACCAACACACGCTGAAAACCTAAGATGCATAAAGGGAAGTGTCATCACATGGGCGAACTCTAAGGTTATCCTAGTAGTCTCTCTAGACCCTGACGCCCTAGTGACTCTATACGGTATTAGTAATCCTCTCATACATATGAGGTACCAACTAGGATATATCTAGTCCACGCAGGCGACAAGCATCTTCCCACTCCCATCCTAGTCAAGACCTCAATCAAGTACTCAGGCTTGGGTGAGACACACATTATCTTATTAATTTATTTTAAAACTCTCAATGTATTTAAGTTATCACTTTATTAAGTAACTTACAAATTATACCCAGGTAGCCACTTTTGGGCTTCGATGCCTCCAAAACAAACCACTTCCCATCTATGCACTTAGATAACCTACCCTAATGATCCAACCAAAATAACAAAGAGAAGAATGAACTAAAACCACAAAAGCTTCTCATAAATCATAAACTATGATAATCACCAAAGTAAAATAATGGAGCATAGTAGATAACAACACATCCTATACAAAGATCAAATAGTCCATCTCAATATAGACATTATCAAAGATTATCCATCCCATAATGAATATCTCAACAAAATAATAACAATCCACATAGTCTCATATCACAAGACCAACGATACTCAAAGCATCAATGACATCCATCTCCAAACATGAAGTAACATAATCCATAAAGATAATAATTCAGAACGTAAAACAATCATAGTAGAGAACATAAGGTGACCAAGTAAATCAAACTCAATTATAATAATAGTTGTCTCCTTTTGGTCAACTAAAATAAATATTGAGACACAATACAACATATGAGATCACTCACAGATATCATAGAATCATACATGATCCAATCGAGACTTAAAAAATGGTTATAAAGATTCTCCACATAAAATCAGAGATCAATAGAAAAATACTTCAAAACCTCTGGTATACAATTTCTAAAAACCAACGTAATTTTCCCAAATAAACAACATCAAACAAGGCAATAGGATATACCAAGTAGTCAAACTATAACACAAGTCTCAGTTGTTTAAGAACAATCAATTTTATTTATTAAAGTATAGTTTGACTTATTAAGAAAACATTCATTTAAAATCTCATGCATATATACATTTTAAATAAGTAATGAAATAAAACCTCCATGCATATCAAAACACCATGTATTTAATAATAAAATAAAGTTATTGATTTTTCAAATATAAATATAAATATTAATATTAATATTAAAACCCACTTAAAAAAATTAATTAATATTTATTTATTAATTATTTTTTATCGAAATAAATAAATTTAACAATAATAATTTATTTTTTTAAATTTAATTTTATAAATCCGAAAGTTAATAAATAATAATAATAATAATAATTTTTTTTTTTAAATCCAAAAATTAATAAATGTATGTATGTATGTATGTATGTATGTATGTATGTATGTATGTATGTATGTATATATATATATATATATATATATATATATATATATATATATATATATATATATATATATATATATATATATATATATATTTTAAAAGTCTAAATTATACATTTATTTTTCTATTGGTTTTCTAATTTCACGATTTAATATCTTTTTCTCTATACATATATATTCTTTACTACTTTCTTTTAATTCTATAAATTTTTTTTAGCTCATATGCGAATACTATATATCTATTTTAATTTGATTTACTTCCTAGGGTTTCAACAACAAATACAAACAAATCCTAACTGATTTAATACAAGGCTTTTCCTCAATAATTTTCTAACAAAAAATCAAGAATTCACAATTTCACAATCACAAGATTTCTTCAACCAAGAACCTTTCAAAACAAAATTTCATACAAAAGAAGAATTACAAAACTACTATCAACAAAATTTGGCAGGCACAAAGTAAACAATCTTTTAAAAGGAAATTAGATCTACGAGGGTTTCAAACCCTAACATAAGCCATGAAGAACAATCGAAAAACCTTGAAAATTTTAAGCTTTCATAATTTCTTTCAATTCAAACTCTGAACCAAAATGTGTAAACCTGTGTGTAAAGAATAATGACCAAAATACTCACAATAAAGGAAAATTAAACAATCTAGGGTTTTCCAAAACTCATGCACAATAAAAAAATGAACTCAACCTTAAATTGAGTAAAAATTCTTTATTTAATAAATATTTCTTGTTTTTATCAATTCACCTAGCTCTAATTTTAAAAGGTAAAGTTCTATTTTCTTAATAAAGTGTTTTCCAATATGCAACTCAACATTTAAATCACTTAACTCCTTTTGCATTTAATTATTAATTTTTATATTTTAATAAATTAAAATTCCTAGCATATTTGAAATATGTAATATAATAATAAATATTATTCTATAATTTAATTATGCACTTAAGTTATAATTTAGACTTAGTATTTAATTAAATCTCTACTTTCCATAACTAGACTTTTTAATTAATTCTTTTTAATAAACATATATATTTAATTAATTCTCATGAATTAAATAACTTTATATTTTAATATTTCAATAATTTATAAGATATAAGTAATCAATCAAAAAAATAATTTTAATTAAATCTTTTTCCCTTTTTAACACAAAAATCACATCAAACCTATAGGCATGAAAAACTTGAAGAAACTGACTACATAAAAAATACTAAATCAAACACAAAGGAAGGGTTCACAAATGACGTCACCTTCAAAAATTCAGAGGGTAATAACTAAGATACTTGTCCACTATTTTTAGACAATAAATTACCTAGGTTAGGATTTGGACCTGTCTATTATCTCCCCTCTCTTACCATTGAGATATTGTGATAGGACACACTCATCCTGATAATTCAGGGAAGTTGATGTCTGATACTTGAAATCCTGCATAAAAGACGAGCATGTACATACATGTATACATATATAATAGACAATGATAGGGATCAACCGATCGTGTTGATCTTGCAAGCAACTACGACTCTATTCCTCAACCACATTAGACACATCAAACAAAAATATAAAACATACACGCAAACCATACACATGCAAGTATGGGGTCAGTAGAACCATGAATATAGAAAACATCATAACATATAGAAAATTAGACTATGGGAGGGGTATTATAACTTTTCTATTTTCAAAATTTTAAATGAAATACAATTTCCTAGCATGTGAATTTAACTTAATCTATTACGATTTATTTCTTGAAATTATAAAAGAACAAGGTAACAAGAGTTGAAGCAAAATGTTGAAATGAAAACCTAATAGACATAAATCATTATTGTATCAACTTGCAAATTAAAATACCAAGAAAATAGAAAAAATTCACAAAATGTAAATCATAATTACTCACAAATCACACTTTGTAAATGCAATCATCAATGGAATATTACAGAGATGCAAGATTTGTCAAAATTCATCAAATCATGAAGCCACTATGAGTGCACACACACATGAGACAAATTTATCTTGAATCACAAATGAATAATGCTCCCAATGATTCATCACAACAAGAATTCACAACAATGATTAACACCAAATCAATTGATGGCAGATATGATTCACAATAAAATAATTGACTCTCTAAAACTCATGAACAAGCATTCACTGATTCACAAATTTCACATAGATAGCAGAAGCCACACCATGAATGAAGCAAAAAATGTATGTAGCTTTATTGCAGAAAAAATACCAACCTTAATTGCATCGCTCTATGAAGTATATATAGTGCTTCAACTTCTAGAACAAGAAACTCATAGCTAGGGTTTTAGCTATGCAAAAAACTCTGAAATAACATTAAATTTAAAGCTTAACTAGGCAAAACTATTCCTAAACTGATTATTAACTAGAGTGCAAAGATTTAGATCCATTTATTATGCAAAAACAAGCTCCAATACGCCCAAAAAAAGAAGAAAACAACTATAGTTCCACTATTTTGCAACTGGAGTTCAACTTTGACATCAAGAATTTCACCTTGAATTATTCACCTCTGCTCTTCTTTTGTCATGCAACTGATAGATATTCCCAAGGTATGCAAAAATGACCCTAAAGTCACGTGCAATTTTCCCCAAAATAGCTTCAACATGCAAATTCTTTATTTCCCACGATGACCCAGAAAGTTTGGACTTGACCCCAACTCCAAAAATTGAAGTTACAAAAAATGACTAAGTCCTCATAGTGATATGTAGGAATTTCGGCCTTTCAAACTCCAAAAGTCTGAAAAATTGATTCTGAATTTTTTTCTAAGTCAACAATTTGTATTTCATACTTGGCCCCCTTTTGTTCTTATTCCTCTAGTAGGATTCTAGGATGTGTTGCACAAAATCAATCAATGATTTCTTTCACTTCCTCATAATTGGGCAATGACACATATGTAAACCTTTTCTCTTGTGCCTTTCAGAAGCTTTTGATACACAACAAAAATTCCTATAGATATTTTATATTCTCCATGAATTTTCTTATATCTTCCTTATAGTAAAACATTTTTTGGAGATCATCTTATGTGCTTATGGCCTTAATTGTCCCTCAGAATCATTGTATAATGTTTTGTGAGGAACACAATTGAGTTTTTCTCTTGTCTTGGTAGATTTCTAGATCAAATCCTTCAAAGAAATTGTCTCCCTTAGTAACCCAAGATGCTGCATCCTTCCTCATCTCTTTGACCACTTCCACCATCATAATAAATTCCTTTGTGGCCAATTGGACTTTACTAAGACAATCATCAAACTTATCTAGCTCATAAGGTTGGTATAACCCAAGAAAAATCTGGAATCCCTGTTTTTGAATCCTCTTGAGGTTGGTCCTCAATTGTTACCAAATTGTAATTTTATTATATAACCCATGAAGAACTTCCACCATATTTGTCAGTTTACTTTTACTCAACACTATTACCCTAAAATGTCCCAAAATATTTCCAAGTTTTTAGAGCCGAATGACTCAAAACTGTTCTTCCATTCTATACAAGCTTTAATGAAAAAATGTGGAGTGTTAGTTGGATTGTTTGGGGCTTCTTGTTTCTTAAGGGCGGCTTTTAATGAAGCCTCTGAGTTATTTGGGTCAATGGGACCCACTATTTTAGTTACAAAATCTCTCAAAACCCCGGTTATGTTCTCAGAGATCTGGTATCTTTGACTCATCTTAGTCCATATACTTAAATAATTTCATCAACCCTAATGCTTCCAATGCCTTCCCACCTTCTTGAGTGGGTTTTCCTAGATCTACCTCCTCCATTTCATAGTCTTTTGGAGTTATATCAATAGTGCTTGTCATTGGAAGATGTATTTCTACTTGTGCCTTCCATTTTTTGTTGTAATCTTGTATTACATATGACATTCTTTCAGAGGCGTGATTGGATTTCCCTTCATGGAAGGCTCATCCCAAAAATGAAATATCTACATAATCCTCATCTATATATATTATCCTCCTTGGTTGGAAATTTTTTTCCAACCAAGTAGGTTTGGTGGAGGCATTTAGGGGCTCGTAAGGCAAAATTGGGTCAAGGGTTGTTTTCTGCATTTCCTCATCCTCTGCCCCCCTTTAGTTTCTTCTTTCTCTAGGGCCTCTCCGATTTCTAAGTTTTCTAGATTTTCTTCCGAATCTTACACCCGTTCCTTCTCTTGTTGACTTTTTTGAAGTGGAACCTATTCTAGTGCCTTCTCATCGCTTGGAGATTCAGCCAAAATTTCTTCCCATAACTCAGTTGCTTGTCTTCTCTTTGGTAGCAACTATTCTATGGAAACCTAGAGTGCAAATGGAGGTGGAAGAGTCAAAATTGGTGGCTCTTCGGTAGTCTTTGTTGAGTCATCACCCTTGGGTTCCTCAATTATTCCTAGTGGATCTATCTCTCCCTCTTATTGTCTTGTACCTAGTACTTTTATCTCGACCTCTTTTTTTGTTCTAGGTCCTTTTTCATGGGATGGGTGTACAAACGCCTATGTGTCAACTTTCTTCATTGTCCCGTGATCTTGTATTTTGGCCAGTAACGTTAGAGAGGTGGAGGCTAGATAGGTGAATTGGCTTGAAGGATCATGGAAGCCGGGGATATCTGTTATCTCTATTGAGCCTTTTAAGGTTGTCATTAGTACCAAAGTTTTGTAAGGATATCGGTCGGTTACTTACATTGAGCTAATCGGTATCATAAAGCAGAACAAACTAGTCGGTAAAGTAGTATACCGAGTAGCAGACAGTTTACCGAGCACTAGCAGACACCGACACCGACACCGATAGACAACAAACACCAAGCATCGCAGTATACACCGATCAGTTTACACAGTGTTTACCGAGGATCATAGGAAATGGCATAGTAATCAGGAATGGCACATTCTTCTATGCAAATGGTTACAACGGTTTATAAAATTTTTTGCCAAGATCGAGGAACATTTAATGTGATGATATTCACTAAATACAATGTATATCTTTTGTAATAGTTGATCTAGGTTATTATTGTACATCGTAAATCTTAGGGTTATGACTATATTATGTAACCTAATTTTGTTAAAGTGGAAAAAATAGAACACTATATATTTGTGTGTTCACATCATTTTTGAAGAGAGCTGATATATGAATCATGGAGCACTTGAAGCATTTGCCTATCTTCAAGTCTATCAGTTAACAGAGCAGAATCGAGTACAGAGGAATTCAAATTGAGCAGAATCAACAAAGGCTACTGAGCAGTTCAGAGCAGAGATTCATCACAAGTAAGGTGTGAAGAGCACACAATTATACTAAGAGGGGGGGTGAATCAGTATAATAACTATTTTCAATTTAAAAACTTTTATCGAAAATAACTTCAAATACTCAAATAAAATAATTATGCACATGAACACAATATTTACGTGGAAACCCAATATGAGATAAAACCACAAAATAATTTGTTTTTATATAAACTTGTTCTTTTACAATGATTTGTAGGTTACGACCTACTAGAGGCTCCAACCCCTATGTTTATGAGCACTAACTCACTGGAAGCTCCAACTCCCACACTTCGCAAGCACCGACCCACTGGAAGCACCAACTCCCTCTGTCTAATTTCTGAGCACCAACTCACTGTACAGAAATTTTTTCTTCCACCTTGGCAATGTTGCTATCTTCAACTGAGTATGGACACTTTACTTCAACTTAAATCTCACTCAAATCTGATCTTTAATCTGCAACAAGAAGATCTTCTATCCTTTATTCAATGACTTCTCATATGCCCCTTTTTATGACCAAACCTTCTCTAACACTTCGATATATGTTTATATACATATATACTTTAGAGTGATCGATCTGAAAGTACACACATACATTTTAATTCCTTAGTCTCTTTTATCTTCTATTCATCGCTGTCTTCCACACTTTTTAAAATCTGCAATTCTGATTTCTATTTATATCTCCTTCCACACAAAAGGCATTACTTTCCACCAAGAGACATCTTGTTTCAATTATATGTAAATATTAACTTTAATCGCACTTTTTTTTATAAATAGTTACCTTTATTGCACTTCATCCATATGAATAGTTATTTGTTAATAATAAACAATTTCTAAATGAATCGATTAAGAATATTTCCTTCGCACGTCTTGGTAAGCCAATTTTATTGTTTATCATTGCTTTGAAAAATGATTTAATATACTTTGAATTCAATTTAATTATTCTTTATTTAGACATTGATACTAAGAATTTTATTGCGCTCCTAATCGATTTATCTATTTATCATTTTGTTTAACCAATCATGGATTTCATGCTATGATTATGAGAATCACTCTTCCATCAGTTTCTAGGATCGCAGTTTGTGTATATTTGTTTTTGTATACCATTCCTTGAGTCATTATCATTGTTGTTTGACTATATCATTGTCGCTATTTTGATATCTTGTATTGTTGTTCGATAAAGGATATTGCTGGTTGCTCTCACAAGAAGATGAAGCATATTCCTATCACTGTTCATGTGTATGATTTATCCCTGTTTACAGATATGCTCTGTTATAATTTTCATGATCAAAATCGATTCCAAGAGTATCATGCCTTTGTCGTATCCACTGTAAAAAAAACATTGCCGCTATGTCCACCAAGTCTTTCCTTATTCAAATCGCATATCATGATATTAAAAATGGCATTCGATATAGACTGTCAACTTCAATATAGACTGTCGACTGTTGATCATATATCTATAAACCACATTCAATATAGACTGTTGACTTCATTCGCACCCAATATCTTTGCTATAGATGATGGTGTCTATTTCTTCAATATAAGGATTATAGAAGACCCGATACTTTTTCTTAGAGAAATCAGATAAACTTAAGTTACTTGGATTTGCCCCTATAAGTACTATTTGCTGTTTATGTATCATGTATATATGCTGCTCGTATCATATATGCTAGATACACTGTTTGTATATGCTTATATGCTGTAACATTCATATTCATCAACGTTGGATATGTATACGATCTTAATGTCTTTAAATGGCAATCTTTTGACATCAATGACAATTTTTCCATCAATCTCCCCCTTTGTCATTGATGGAAACTTCTCAAATATATGGTATTAATTGTGCAAGGCTCCCCCTTAGTTTTCTGTTCCCCTCATCTTCAATCTCTCCCCCTTTGTCATCAATGGAAAAGGGTCTCCAGGGCTAGAGACTAGCTCCCCCTGAACACATGTTTCTCATGAAACCTTTAATGGATGGATGAGAGTGACACTACTCCCAATTTCTCCCTTAGGTACTCAAAAGTTTCCTTTGGAAGTGGTTTTGTGAAGATATCTGCTATTTTCTCCTTTGTATTAATGTATTCCAACTTGACTTGCTTCTCAAGTACTTGTTCTCTTAGGAAGTGGTATTTGATTGAAATATGCTTTGTTTTGGAATGCATGACTAGATTCTTTGATATGCTGATTGCACTTGTGTTGTCACAAAAGATGGAAATAGGATTCTCAAAATCAATCTTGATATCTCCTAGAGTTTTCTTCATCCAAAGCACTTGTGTACAGCTTGCAACTGCTGCAACACACTCAGATTCTGCGGTAGATAAAGTTACCGATCCTTGTTTCTTGCTTAACCATGATACTAGACTATTACCAAGGAAAAATGCTCCTCCACTTGCACTTCTTCTATCATCAATATTGCCGCCCAAATCTGCATCTGTATAGGCTATGAGTGAAAAGTCTCTTCCTCTTGGATACCATAAACCAAGATCCATAGTGCCTTTTAGGTACTTCAATATTCTTTTAACTGCTAGAACATGAGTTTCTTTTGGCATTGCTTGGAATCGAGCTACAACAACAACTGCTTGCAGGATGTCAAGTCTTGTGGTGGTTAGGTACAACAAACTTCCTATCATAGATCTATATAGAGCTTGATTGACATCGGGAGATTCATCCATTTTGCTAAGCTTGCATCCTGTAATCATGGGAGTGCTGACTGGATTACAATCTTCCATCCCAAACTTTTTCAATATTTCTTTGATATACTTACTTTGAGATATGAATATTCCTTTATTTGATTGCTCAATTTGTAATCCAAGAAAGAAAGATAATTCTCCAAGCATGAACATCTCAAATTATTGTTGCATATTCATGGAAAATTCTTTACACATTTTATCGCTTCCTCCTCCAAATATTATGTCATCCACATATACTACTACTACCAAAAGTTTGTTATTTTCAGATTTAATGTATAGATTACTATCTACCATTCCTCTTTTGAAACCTTGATCTAGAAGATACTTGTCCAATCTTGAGTACCAAGCTCTTGGAGCTTGTTTTAGCCCATAAAGTGCTTTTCTAAGTCTACACACGTGATCTTCCTTTTCTGAATATGTAAATCCTTTAGGTAATTCAACATACACTTCCTCTTCTAAGTCTCCATTTAGGAAATTTGATTTTACATCCATTTGATAAACCTTGAATGCTTTATGACTTGCAAATGCTAAGAACATCCGAATTGCTTCTAGTCTTGCAACTGGGGCAAATGTCTCTTCAAAATCTACTCCTTCTACTTGAGCATAGCCTTTACAAACTAGTCTAGCTTTGTTCCTTGTGACTTCTCCATTTTCATTCATTTTATTCCAAAACACCCATTTAGTTCCAATGACATATTTGTCTTTTGGTCTTGGAACAATTTCCCAAGTATTATTCTTTTCGATTTGGTTTAATTCTTCCTCCATTGCTTTTACACAAAACTTGTCTTCACTTGCTTCTTTGAAATTCTTTAGTTCTATTTTAGATAAAAGACAAAAGTGTGCATGCTCACTAGTGTTGACTAATTTCCTTCTTGTTTGGATTTCTTTATCTAGGTCTCCAAGTATCAAGTCTTCAGGATGGTTTCTCTGAACAAATTTCGATGGAGTCTTTGTTGGTGTCTTCAAGGGAGTTTTAGCTTTCAAAGGGGTTTTGGAGCCTTCTGGTTCTAGTTCCTTTTCTTCTTCATCTTTTGGATCTTCTACTTCTTCACATATACCTGGTATCTCAGCATTTTCTTTTACCTCTTCAAATGATTTTCCTTCATTGATCTTTACATTTGCGCTTTCTACAATCTTGTGGAGTCTTTTTTTATAACATCTATATGCTTTACTCTTGGAGGAATATCCAAGAAAGATCCCTTCATCTGCTCTAGCTTCAAATTTACTTAGGTCATCTTCATCCCTTCTTATATAGCATGTGCTTCCAAAAACTCTGAAATACTTGACTGATGCTGGTCTTCTTTTCCATAGCTCGTAAGGTGTCTTATCATGATTTACTCTTATTTGTGCATGGTTCAAAATGTAGACTGTTGTATGTACTGCCTCCTTCCAAAAGGAATCGGCTATTTTTGATTCATTTAGCATTGCCCTTGCCATTTCTTGAACAGTTCTATTTTTCCTTTCTACAACTCCATTTTGTTGGGGAGTTCTAGGTGCTGAAAGTTGTCTTTTTATACCATTCTTTTCACAATACTCATCAAATTTGTGGGAAGTAAATTCTCCTCCTCTATTCGTTCTAAGACATTTTATTTTTGTATCCATTTCATTTTCAACCAGTTCCTTGAAAGATTTGAATTTGTCAAGGGCTTCTGATTTCTCTTTTAGGAAAGCTACCCAAGTCATCCTAGAGTAGTCATCAATAAATAGTATGAAGTATTTTTCTCCTTGTAAGCTTTTTGTCCTAGTTGGTCCACAAAGGTCTGAATGAATGAGTTTAAGTGGTTTTGATGTAGAGTACTCCTTGGCTTTGAATGTACTTCTTGTTTGCTTCCCTAGTTGGCATTGTTTGCAAATGATATTTGTAGGTTTTGATAACTTTGGTATATCTCTTACAACTCCTTTACGACTGATTTTGACAATGTTGTCAAAGTTTAAGTGCCCCAATCTTTTGTGCCATAGCCAATTTTCATCTTCTTGTACAAAAAAACATCTTTTATCATTCATCTCTTGTAAAACATACAAATTGTTTGCAGTCCTACAAGCATTAGCTATTATTTTTCCATCCTTCTTAATTTCACAACCTTTAGGATAAAATGTTACATTATGCCCTTGATCACAAAGCTGACTTACACTTAGTAAGTTTTCTTTTAACCCTTTTACATATAGCACATCTGTTGTTTTTGTTTTTCCACGATCTAGACTAAGAGTTCCTTTTCCCTTTATAATTCATTTTGAGTTGTCACCAAATCTTACTGATCCTTCATTAGCTATTTCAAAGGAGATGAATTTGCTTTTGTCTCCTGTCATGTGTCTTGAACATCCACTATCAACATACCACCAATCTTTCTTATTTTGAGCATGTAAAGCTATTTGAACAAATAGCGATTTTTCTTTCTTTTTCCAAACCTTCTTTTTAGGGAGATCTTTCTTTGCTTGATTCGTAGGAAAGATTGTTCTACATTGGTGGGCTACATGTCCAAAATTGTTACACCTTGAACATAGAATATCAAAATTAACGAATGGAACAAAAGGATTTTGAGTTCTGAAATTTTGGGTGTTCTTCTCTTTGCTTCTGCAGTTTAGTGCTTTATGACCAAATTTGTTACAGGAGTAGCAATATCCATTGAATGGGTAAGAAAAATGCTGTCTATAATATGGCCTTTTCCATTCATTCATATTTTGTTTTGGTATTCTACATTCTAGTGCTTTGTGACCAAAACAATTGCAAGAGTAGCAATAGCCATGAAAATTATGATGAGTTTTATGAACATTATTCTCTTCATTCTTCTTATAGTTCTTTTCTTTAAGCTTGTCTTCTTTGGATGGTTCATTTACGACCATGTTGTTTCCTTCTTTTATGAAGCCTTTGAATGCATTGTTATTATTTGAGTTTCTTTCAAAACCAACCCCTGTTTTGCTGGAAGAAGGCTTTTGACTATCAATGATATCATTTAGGATTTTTGAACTCTTTTCAAACTTGAGACTATTGATGGTGCTTTCCTTCAACTCCCTTTTTAGTTTTTCAATTTCTAGTTTTAGATCAGTTTCAGCTTGTTTGGTTTCTTCTAATTGGATCTTTAGATCTTCAATTGTTTGTTCTGATTTCTTTGTTGCTTCTAGATTCTCCATAGCTTCTTCTTTGAGTTTCACTAATTTTCTTTTCAATTTTTCATTTTGTTTGTATGCATAATGAAGTTCTTCTTTAAGATCAACATTCTCTTCCTCATTGCATGATTCGTCTTCTTCTTCTTCATAACTATCACTTGTATCTACTTCAGCCATAAATAGAATTTCATCCTCCTCATCACTTGGGCATTCCTCGCTGCTTTCATCTGAAGAGCTATCCTTTTTGGAATAAAAACTCTTTTTATTTTTGTTTTGATGTTTTTTCTTTTTATTAAATTTATTGTTGTTCTTCCATTTTTTCTTAGTATATGCTTGCTTTTCATCTTCACTTGAGTCATCGTCATTTTGAGGACATTTTGAAGCATAGTGTCCTACCTTTCCACAATTAAAGCATTTGAAAGGGAATTTCCCCTTATATTTTTCACTTCCCTTTTTTAATTTCCTTAAGAAATGAGCTTCAGCTTCATCAGTTTCACTACTTGAGCTATCACTTGAGATTTGTTTTTTGCTCTTACCCTTTTTAGAAACTTTAAAAGATATTTCCTTTTTCGGTTCCTTGCCTCCAATCCTCATTTCATAAGCGATAAGAATCCCATGTAACTCATCTTTTATAAATTTGTCCAGATCTTTCCTCTCCTCGATTGCCGACACTTTAGAATCAAATTTAATAGGTAGGGATCTCAAGATCTTTTCAACCACAAATTGCTCCTCTACATCTTCTCCAAGGGCTTTTATTGAATTGACCACTTCATCAACACGAGAGAGAAATGAAGCTATGTCTTCATCTTCCTTCATTTTCAGGCTTTCGAATGTGCTTCGGTGAGTTTGAAGTTTGGCTTTCTTTACATTGTCGGTCCCTTCATATATAATTTTCAACTTGTCCCATATCTCTTTTGCAAATTTACAATGCATAACTTTTGTGAACTTTGAGTCGGCTAGATTACATAAAATAACATGTTTTGCTTTGGCATTATTTTCACTTCTCCTCTTTTCGGCTGAATCTATTGGTGGTGTTGTTGGTGGTGTATAACCATCTAGTACTGATTGCCAAACATTGAATCCAATAGCATTTAAATATGCTTCCATCTTTATACTCCAAAATGCATAATTTGTCCCATCAAAAATTGGTGTCTTGTTTTGAAAACTTTCAGCCATTTGTGCTCTTTAGATCTACCTTCAAGCAGTTAGGCTATATAGAAGGAACCTTGCTCTGATACCAATTGAAGAGCACACAATTATACTGAGAGGGGGGGCAAATTAGTATAATAACTATTTTCAATTTAAAAACTTTTATCGAAAATAACTTCAAATACTCAAATAAACAATTATGCACATGAACACAATATTTACGTGGAAACCCATTATGGGAGAAAACCACAAAATAATTTGTTTTTATATAAATTTATTCTTTTACAATGATTTGTAGGCTATGACCTACTAGAGGCTCCAACCCCTATGTTTATGAGCACTGACTCACTGGAAGCTCCAACTCTAACACTTCGCAGGCACCGACCCATTGGAAGCACCAACTCCCTTTGTCTGATTTTTGAGCACCAACTCACTGTACACAAATTTTTTCTTCCACCTTGGCAATGTTGCTATCTTCAACTGATGATGGACACTTTACTTCAACTTAAATCTCACTCAAATCTGATCTTTAATCTGCAACAAGAAGATCTTCTATCCTTTATTCAATAACTTCTCATATGCCCCTTTTTATGACCAAACCTTCTCTAACACTTTGATATATGTTTATATACATATATACTTCAGAGTGATCAATCTGAAAGTACACACATACATTTTAATTCCTTAGTCTCTTTTATCTTCTATTCATCACTGTCTTCCACACTTTTTAAAATCTGCAATTCCGATTTCTATTTATATCTCCTTCCACACAAAAGGCATTACTTTCCACCAAGAGACATCTTGTTTCAATTATATGTAAATATTAACTTTAATCACACTTTTTTTTTATAAATAGTTACCTTTATTGCACTTCATCCATATGAATAGTTATTTGTTAATAATAAACAATTTCTAAATGAATCGATTAAGAATATTTTCTTCACACGTCTTGGTAAGCCAATTTTATTGTTTATCACGGCTTTGAAAAATGATTTAATATACTTTGAATTCAATTTAATTATTGTTTATTTAGACACTGATACTAAGAATTTTATTGTGCTCCCAATCGATTTATCTATTTATTGTGTTGTTTAGCCAATCATGGATTTCATGTTGCGATTATGAGAATCACTCTTCCATCAGTTTCTAGGATCGCAATTTGTGTATATTTGTTTTTGTATACCATTCCTTGAGTCATTGTCACTGTTGTTTGACTATATCATTGTCGCTATTTTGATATCTTGTATTGCTGTTCGATAAAGGATATTGCTGGTTGCTATCACAAGAAGATGAAGCATATTCCTATCACTGTTCATGTGTATGATTTATCCCTGTTTACAGATATGCTCTGTTATAATTTTCATGATCAAAATCGATTCCAAGAGTATCATGCCTTTGTCATATCCACTGTAAAAAAAACATTTCCGCTATGTCCACCAAGTCTTTCCTTATTCAAATCGCATATCGTGATATTAAAAATGGCATTTGATATAGAATGTCAAATTCAATATAGACTGTCGACTGTTGAACATATATCTATAAACGACATTCAATATAGACTGTTGACTTCATTTGCACCCAATATCTTTGCTGTAGATGATGGTGTCTGTTTCTTCAATATAAGGATTATAGAAGACCCGATACTTTTTCTTAGAGAAATTGGATAAACTTAAGTTACTTTGATTTGCCCCTATAAGTACTATTTGCTATTTATGTATCATGTATATATGCTTCTCATATCATATATGCTGGATACACTATTCGTATATGCTTATATGCTGTAACATTCATATTCATCAACGTTGGATATGTATACGATCTTAATGTCTTTAAATGGAAATCTTTTGACATCAATGACAATTTTTCCATCAAGGTGATATTTTATCAGAGCTTATAGATCTGTATCAAACAATTGAGTGTCAAATAGCAGATAATTACCTATTGCTTTCTGACAGTTGTAATTGAGTTTTTGGATAAAATCTCTTAACAGAGTAGACTTAACAGTCTTATGTAAATCTCTTAACCGAGTGCACACTTCATTAGTGTTGTTAAAATGCTATAACTAGGTAGATCTATCCGAACTAACATGTCACTCCTAACAGGGTGAGATCATCAGAAGTGATCAAAACTTGTAGCCCTAACAGGCAAAGCTTTTCTATTTGCAGTAGTGAAGAATTTGTGGGTGTCATCCCCACCGTAGTTTTTAGCTTCTTACAAGGGTTTCTGTGTTACCAAAATACTTGTGTCATGTGATTGTGATATTGATTTCATGTTGTTTACTTACTTAAGTTAAGTGGATGATTGATTCAAGCAATTAGATTCAAGTTGTTTTGATCGGTTATCACTATTTACAATTATAGATCTGAAAGGTTTACAAGTAAAGTTTTTGAAGGCACTGATTCACCCCTCCCCTCTCAGTACCTATCTCTCCTAATTCCAAAAATTGGTATCAGAGAATAGTTCTCTTATTGAACAGTTTAACCACTGAAGGGTAAAGATCTAAGTCATGGAGAGATACAAGCTTGACAAGACTATTGAGAATCAGAAGATACAAATGCAAATGTTTGTAGAACAGTATAAGCAAGCCAAGGAAGGACCGATGAAATTACTGGATGAAAGAAAGAACCTAGCTATGCTATAGAATGAGATTGGTTACCATGAAGAACCTATTCATGACATATTCGAGCATATTGGATCTAGTTCTGGAAGCATCTCTGATGGATCTGAAAGCATAATCACTGATCTATTTGAAAATAATCAATATTTAACTGATCAAGTGAAAGCACTACAAATTGGTCAAGAATCTCAGATGGTGAGAATGGTAGAAACAATGAACAAAGAAAAACAAGCCGAGCAAGAAAGAAATCTGAAAATCGATGACCGAAGACAGATGAGTGAACAACTTCAAACTAAAGAGAGTGAGATACAAAGATTCACTGACCGACATTTCCAAGTAACTAATCAAGTGATGACTGTGAATCAAGAGGTAAACCGAGTGAATGCAGAATTGTCAAGAAAACTAGAACATGTTGCAAGACTCAGAGAAGAGAATGAGAAGCTGAGAAATGAAGTGAAAAATCAACAACAACAAAATGAAATGAAGAAACTTGCTGAGGACAAGTCCAAGAAGATTGATGACTTCTTAACTAATTAGAGAAGATTTGGAAGTAAAGCTGGTATAGGCTACACCGGTGAAGGAGAATCATCACAATAAGATGAACAAATCAACATCAGTCAAAATCAGAAACCTAAAGTGTTGGTTATCATTGTGGCAAACCGGGACATACATCTAATGTGTGTAGAAGCAAAGCACAGGGTAAACCTCCTGTCACTCCTAGGTTTAATGGATATTGTTATTACTGTGGTAAGTTTGGACATCTTGCTTATGAGTGTAGAGCTAAGCAAAATGATCTTGCTAACAATACCACTATGGAGAAAATATGCTATACTTGTAACAAGCATGGACACACTACACGGGACTGTAAGGCAAAAATGAAACAAGTCTGGACACCTAAGGAGAAATCGTAACACAAGCCATATCAACCGAAGAGACAAGGTAACTTTTATGTTTGGGATTATAATACATGGACTAACTGTGTTGTATGTGGTAGATATGGACAAATTGCAGCAAATTGTTATAGAAAGAGTCAGATTGGACAATCAAGAAGCTGGACAAACGCTAGGATGGCTTGTATGCACTACCATAAGATCAGTCATTTAAGCAAGAACTACAGAGACCGAGCACTAGAAGAGAACCATATATTTGAAAGTGGATATACTATTACAGATATCATGAAGTTAAGGAACATTATGTGGAAGAAGGCATCTAATGAGAATGCTGAGTCAAGTAATGTTGTTGGTGAAACCTCGTCCACTAGATTGGGTGACATCGACACCTCCACTTAAAGTGAAATAGGTATGTATGGGACTGACATTTCAAAAGATCATATTTTACATATAGTTCCTTATGCATAATGTTTTTATACCAAATCAACATGAATAAAGATGCACTATGGTTTAGTTGTCATGAGTTAACAATGTTATACAGTCGAAAAAAGAGAGACCGAGAGTTGGTTACCTATCGGTAATCACTATCTAAGGTTAACCGAGCACATGTATCAACTGATGAAGAAATTATATGTTAATTGAGCAGATGAAAATTTTAGTTGTCACTGAGATGACAGCTGTTTCGTACCAAAAGTTAGATTGATCATTTATTGCATAAAAGTTTGTGTGGGAACATCAAAAGTCTATAAATACATGGGAACATAGTTCATTTTTATAATGTGATTTCGAAGAGCAGAGAATTCAAAGAGTAGAGTTCAAGCTAAAAGATTTTTAGAAGGATTCAAGGCTACGCTAGATCAAACCGACATCACTCTTCACAATATTGAGTAAGTTCATTTGCGATCAAACACTTCTAATCCTACTACTTGCTGAAACCCTAGAATTAATTTAAGGCATCTACATCGTCTGCAAGCAAAACTCAAAGTGTTGAAGAGGAAGTTAATCTAATCGTTAGGGAAAATTTTGACGAACCTAAGTTTAAGCCACATCCTAAGGTCACATCACAAATAGATACAATGGGTGCATTTTCAAGCATACTAGAAAGGGTTTTATTGACAGAAGACGTAAGGTCTTATATTCATTGCAAAATCAGAGAAGTTGGAGACTTTGAAACTATTGTAGCATATCAACTACTCTGTGGCCTTGATGGAAAAATGAAATTAGACTACAAGAAGATTGAGGAATCAGGGTTATCATTTTTTATACACTTTTTGCAATCATTTAAATCGGATTGGATTAGAATCATTTTGAGCAGGTATCATGATGACAAATTCTGGCTAGATAAATCGATTGAGGTCAACAAGAAAATAATTAGTAGGGTTACTGGGCTCCCTACAACTGACAAAGCTAAGGCTTTCCATAGTTCATCACGACCGGATGTTGAGAAATATACTGGAACACAATGGGATGGTTAGGCATTGAATATTTTGACAATCAAGGACCCAACAATCAAATTTGCAGCACATGTGATTGGGTACAAGTTATTTCAATCGAGGAGACTCAACCACATACCCTACAGTGTAGTAGACATGGCGCACAAAATTGTAGTAAAAGGTCACCAGGTTGATCTTGCTGAGGTACTATTTCATCAACTTTAGGAGAATATGAAGACCATAAGGAAAAAGAAGTCTAACACATGTAAGTTTGGATCTCTACTTGCATGCATATTCGTCTATTTACAAAAGTATGTGCCTGGCACCGGTAAAGTAAATTGGATACCAGATGTACCAATAACAAAATAGATTGGTGAAATGATGAATAAGTTAGGAGATAAGTTGAATGTAGAGTTTAATGCATACTTCACATAATTTCAATGTAAAATGCATAAAAGAAGCAGAATTATGAGGGAATCAGTTCAAAAATTTGAGAATGACATATGTTTTGTGGTCAACACCGATTATACCTTGATAAAAATAGTTGAACCTAGGATAAAATGGTTGGCACCGATGGGATATGAAATAAACCATGATTTTGCACTAAAATCTATCAATGCATTGCTTGCACTACCCAAAGATCCCATTGCCACTAGGTTCAGAGTATATGAAGAAGCCAAATCTAGAATCTCAACAAATATTGAGATCGGTAAAATAACTAGAAAGGTAAAGAAGAAGAAGAAAGGAAAAGGGCCAGTCACCCTAGATGAAGTGATTATTATCCCTGAGTGTGACCTAAGGACCTTAAACCCTGAAGATTTGAGTAAATATGGGGAGTTATGTTCGAGGAAGGTAGTGCAAGAGAAGCTGAAGCAAGAACACAAACAAAAACAAGTATTAATCGATGTGCGAGATATCCTCCAATAGGTAGTACCTGAGATAAATATTGATGAGGATACACCTATCATAGATCAACTTGCTACACTTGCCAAGAAGATCAATGCCCCAGACACAAATACCGATAAACAAATTGAAGAAAGGGTAGAGTCCAGGATACAACACAAATTAGCAGAGAAAATCAGCCTAGAAGTGGCATTACAGAAGGTTAAATTATCTGAGGTAACTACTGAAATGAAATCCATCACTCAGTTAATTTGTCAATATTTATTGAAACTTTGTACTACAGACACCTTCATTGCTGAAGTTAGTGAAAAGATCAAAGGATTGGAAGCATAAATACAGTTGAGTACAAATGTAGCTATCACCCAGCCACATGCTTTCTTAAAGCACATTCACCGAGTTCAGGAACTCCAGCGTTTGATAGCAGATTTGAAGAAACAAGAAGCACACCTAACAGATCAGGTTACTGAGTTGCAAATTGAACTCATTCCGTACCTGAAATTTTTTGAAGCACATATTGTCAAAGTCGAGCTACTAGTTGTAACACTAGAAATTTTGGTGTTAGATAACATCTTTGACATGCATGCACAAGTCGATCTTGAGCACATCGCTCTCACCAACTTGAAAGAGGAATGGAAAAACTTCTTGGAGTCAGTGAAGAAAACCCATCAGCCAAATTTTGACAAGTTGTGAGTATACTACTTAAAATTTTGTATTTGGCATTACTATCAAAAAGGGGGAAAGCAATGTATTCACTGTTATGCCAAATATGTACATAGATGCTACGTATACTACATATTACCGGGAGCATGCACTGAGGGGGAGTACTTAGTACTTAGAAATTTTTGATGTGTATATGTATATGGTAGAGATATAAGTTACATAGAAATTTTTTTCTATATACATTTGGAGTTTTGATACTAATGCCAAAGGGGGACATTGTTATCTCTATTGAGCCTTTTAAGGTTGTCATTAGTACCAAAGGTTTGTAAGGATATCGATCGGTTACTTACATTGAGCTAATTGGTAACATAAAGCAGAACAAACTAGTCGGTAAAGTAGTATACCGAGCAACATACAGTTTACCAAGCACTAGCAGACAGCGACACCGATAGACAGTAAACACCGAGCATCGCAGTAAACACCGATCAGTTTACACAGTGTTTACCGAGGATCACAAGAAACAACATAGTAATCAGGAATGGCACATTCTTCTATGCAAATGGTTACAATGGTTTATAAAATGTTTTGCCAAGATCGAGGAACATTTAATGTGATGATATTCATTAAATACAATGTATATCTTTTGTAATAGTTGATCTAGGTTATTATTGTACACCGTAGATCTTAGGGTTATGACTATATTGTGTAACCTAATTTTGTTAAAGCAACAAAAACATAACACTATATATTTGTGTGTTCGCATCATTTTTAAAGAGAGCTGATATATGAATCATAGAGCACTTGAAGCATTTTCCTATCTTCAAGTCTATCAGTTAACAGAGTAGAATAGAGTACAGAGGAATTCAGATTGAGAAGAATCAGCAAAGGCTACCGAGTAGTTCAGAGCAGAGATTCATCACAAGTAAGGTGATATTTTATTAGAGCTTATAGATCTATATCAGATAATTGAGTGTCAAATAGAAGATAATTACCTATTGCTTTCTGACAATTGTAATAGAGTTTTTGGGATAAAATCTCTTAACAGAGTAGACTTAACAGTCTTACGTAAATCTCTTAACTGAGTGCACACTTCATTAGTGTTGTTAAAATCCTATAACTAGGTAGATCTAGCCAATCTAACATGTCACTCCTAATAGGGTGAGATCAGCAGAAGTGATCAAAACTTGTAGCCCTAATAGGCAGAGCTTTTCTATTTGTAGTAGTGAAGAATTTGTGGGTGTCATCCCCACCGCAATTTTTACCTTCTTACAAGGGTTTCTGCATTACCAAAATACTTGTGTCATGTGATTGTGATATTGATTTCATGTTGTTTACTTAAGTTAAGTGGATGATTGATTCATGTAATTAGATTCAAGTTGTTTTGATCAGTTATCACTATTTACAATTATAGATCTGAAAGGTTTACAAGTAAAGTTTTTGAAGGCACTGATTCACCCCTCTCCTCTCAGTACCTATCTCTCCTAATTCCAACAATATCTTCAAAATCTTATATGTCAAATTCATATGAACTGAGGTTTTCCCTAGTTTCCTTCTCGCCCTCAATGTTGGCATCAAGGTCATTTGGTTGCCCTTGTACCTATGGCTGAGAGACCCATTTGCCACTCACCCTTTTAACAGTAGCAATACCCCTTCCTCTTCCACTTCTTCTTCGGGTAAAGTCTATAGTTGAGGAAATAATGAAGCTCTCTTTCTTTTATATACTCTTCCCCTTGCAGAAGGTTATGTGTCCTTATGAGAGCGTGTTTCAGATGTGGAAGACTTCCTCATTCCTGCTTTTGTGGGTGCCTATAATGGAGCACTTAGTGGAGTTGTTTTCTTAGGAGGGCAGGGAGCATTATCATCCTTGTCCTTTCTTTTTTTTTTTAGGACCGTAGGTTACTTTATTGGCATAAATGATGCAGATGAGATGAGTAAGTATGTTGATGGCTTGATGATGTGTTTTGTCAACTATGTTGTTGTCATTGATGTCAACTCAGGTTTTCTTAGTGTTAGAATTATTTCTTGACATGTGTTGTCATTGATGTCAACATATGTTTATGAAGATTAACTGTATCTGATGTTGCAGTAATAATGGTTAAGATAGGAACATGCAGAATCATCATATTTGTACAGGCTATGTACAACATGTCTATCTCTGCGAGCTTGGATGTATGTTTTAGAAGGAGTTTAGATCTTATATCTAAGATTGCATGCAATAATTTAATCAAATGAATAAGTTACAATAATTTTGGTAGAGATTGGTCGTAGGAATAGAAAAAAGATATGTGACAGAGTTAGTCTCTGAATTTCTATGTTTACTTGAATGCGAAATGGATTCATTTTATGCGCGTTTAGGTTATGATAGAAGACTCATTGAGGTATAATTTCCCTTATGCCTTGATCGCACCATGCTCTTGGTGATGAAAGCTTTAGTGTGTGACCTTGCGAGGTCTTATTTGGTGCCAACCTATGGGATGTGGCATGTTCTACCTTGTGTGAACATAATTTTCAGTTTATGGAGTATGTTGGACGAATGATGTTTGTTATTTTCTTATCCAAGGTCCTGTGTGTATCTTGAAAAAAGTTTTTGTAATTATTCCCCTATTAGGAAAGTCCAATTTGGTTTCAACCTAATAAATCATTTTTATCTTGTATAAAGGAGTGAAACAAGTGATGCAAAGAGTGTTTGGATGCGAGGACTGCTAGATGTAGAGCATGCATTGTGATTATTGTACTTCATTGGAATTGTTTTAGCAAAGGAGTTGTTGTTAGTTAGTTCATTATTAGTTACCAGTATATTTATATACTTACATTTGGACAGTGGTTTCAGAAGGTGGGTTTAACCTTCAGAAGGTGGATTTAACCTTCACATTGGGCAAGTTGCTTCGAGTGAAGAATAGCTCATCTTATCAACTCCTAACAGGGTTTCTAACTCAAAGAAAAGAGTTTGTCCTTTAACAGGGACTTTGTAGTGGTTGTATTTACCTTCTCCTAGCAGGGCAAGGTCTTGTAACTGAGATACTTTATTACTAGTGAATTATATTGTGGGTTTCATCCCCACCAGGGTTTTTCCCTTAACATGGTTTCCTCAAAAAAATAATTAGTGTTCTGATCTGTATTACTTTTGAGGTTTTATATTTAAATTTAATGTTTTGATGTGAAAAGATAAATTTTATATTAAGGACATACAACTGATTCACTCCCCCTCTCAGTTGTATCTAACACTTGGTTTACTATGTTCTTAATGTACCAAGTTTTGATGGATAAGATGAATTGAGAGTTATGTTGTAAATTGTGGTGTTATTTGGCACATAGATTTTAGAGGTGCATAAAATTCTATATCTATGATCAAATATGTCTATGATGAGTTTTATGCAAGTTATAGTTAGTTTGGTGAAGACAGGGAATTGGTTTAGTAGTGAAGGAACATAGAAGAAAGATTTGATTAGTATGTGCCACATGAATGGAATCAGGTGTTGCAATCAAAGGTGTGTGATATTGATGACATTATGGGATTGTTGTTACAATCACATCAAGATTTGTGATTAGTGGATAGAGTTACAAGATTTTGAAGCTTAGACAATGAAGAAGGGAAAGAAAAATGAAGAAAAATCGGTTAGATCTTTGACCAGTGATGGCAGATCAGTTTGCGAAGATGGTTAAGTATTCAAGATTATGTGATGATGTGTCTAAGATAATGTGAAATGTTAGGTATGATTATTATTGGTCAATTTGATCAATAATTCATGAAGAGGTGCATGAACCTAGGAAAGTGTAATATGTTTAACTTTTTTTTTGGTCAAATCAAGTGTGCAATGGATTTGGAGGCCGACATGAAGTTAAAATTGTAATTGTTAATTGATAACACATTTACGATTTAAAGATTGAGAGGGAATGATTTGTAATGATGAAATTCATATGTAATTTGGGTCCTAGCTAACCTAGTTAGTGAAATATGTATTTATATTGTTGTCACTTGTATTTGAAAGTGTGGAGATCGTGAATGGTGTATGTAGTCAAGCCAGTGGTTGATTTCCTGCAAGAAGAAGTATAAGTAGATTTGAGCTTGATTGGATCTGTACAAGCAAGGCATTGGTACTATTTTTTAGATCACCTTCTTGTTGTTCCTTAATAGTTGTAGCAGGTCAAAATCCATTAACCAGGTAGATACTAACAATTTTTTTTGTAAAATACTTTAATAGGGTGGCACTTTAGATAGTGTTTGAAGTCTTCTCACAAGGATACTCCTAATAGGGCAAGAGGTAAATCACTTAACTGGGTGGCTCCTAACAAGGTTTGTTCTTAACCAAACTTTATTGTAAGCTTTTAACATGACTAAGCTCTTAATCGAGCTTTCTCCAGAAGAGTGCATTTTTTTTAGTGGGTGGCATCCCACCATGGTTTTTCTAAACTTGGGTCTCCATGATAAAAATAATGGTGTTATGTGTTGGATTTTTTGTGGATGCTTATTTCTTGGTGTATGTTTTATCACAAGTAAAGGTTACTTATTGCATGCATGTAGTAAAGATTTGAAGGATAAGTTTTATCAGTAATCTTAGGTCCTAATTATTCTAACATTTGATATTCGAGGCTAGGTCCTCTTGTTGATAAGCTTAACCACTTGAGGTAAAGATCCAATTGAAAAGATGTTTAGAAAGGAGGCTCCCAAGTTCACAAATGATAACTACCTATTATGAGAAAAGATGATGGAGTTATACATAAGAGGTATGGGTGATCAATACTAGAAGCATGTTGAAACTCAATATACTTTACCTTAGGGAACCCTAACTGTAGATCAATTGAAGGAGAAGCAAGAGAAAACACAAGAACAAGAAGCCATAGTAAGTACCCTTTCCGATGCTGAATATATTAATGTAAAAGGACTTAGAACAACTTATGAGGTTTGGAAGAAACTTGAACAAGTATATGGAGGTGAAAAGCATTTTCAGAAGGAAAGAGAAGAAAGTATTAGAGGAAAATATGTTGACATGAAAATGGTAGGAGAAAACATCTCTCAGTATGGTGCAAGAATAAAAGATGTTTTTGTTGCAATTAGAGGTGCAGGTGGTACCACAGAAGAAGAATTTTTGGTAAGTAAGATGCTAAGAACCTTGTTACCTACTTATTCCATAAGAGTGTTAGAAATTAATGAGCTAAGAATATTTGATAAAGTGACTGGTGATGGAATAATAGGTAAGCTTACTTCTTTTGAGATTAATAATTTTGATAATAGTATTCCAAAGGTTGATACTACTTTAAAGGCTTCTATGGTAAGTGTCCCTACAAAGAAAAGGTAAAGATTTTATTTATGAATCTGATAGTTTGTCTAGTTTCACCAGGGATATAGATGCTATTTTGGAGGATGAGAAAAGACAAGGAGAACTTGAAGCTCTAATAGCAAGGAGGTTACCTAGAGGAAGTAGTAAGTACAAAGGAAAATTACCCTTATAATGTTTCTCTTGTAACAAGATTGGTCACATTGAAACTAGGTTCCCTAATGGAGAACAACAAAAGGATAAGGAAAAATACAAGAAGTATAAAGGAAAGAAAAATAAACAATGTTATATGGTTGTGGATGAAGGTGTAACCGATGAGTAATATGATGACAATAATGAAGAAGAAATTTTTTTTGTTGCTATAAAGGAATATCATCCCACAAGAGACAAAGAAGGTGAAAAATCATTTGTTTCACATATTGGTCAAAATGATGACTGGATCATAGACAGTGGATGCTTGCATCACATGACCGATGATAAAAGTAATTTTATTAAACTCAATGAATTTGATGGTGGTGTTGTGAGGTTTGGGAACAATTCACCCTGCTTAGTGAAAGGTAAAGGTACTATTTTCTTTAATGGAAATATCAATGCAGATGATGTCTATTATGTTGAAGGTCTAACACATAACTTGTTAAGTGTGGGTGAGCTTAATGAAAAAGGATATTGACTTGAGTTTAAACGAGGAATGTGCAGGATCATTGGAAGTTTCGGTGATGAGATTGCTACTAGAAGACAAACTAGAAGTAAATTATTTCAGTTGAACAATACACTTAACAATTGTTTGGTTGCTAAGATTGAAGAAAGCTAGTTATGGCATAAAATACTTTGCCATGTAAACTTTGATAGCTTGGTGAAGGTAAGAAATAATAATGCAGTAAGAGGAATGACACAACTTGTGAAACCAAACAATTTGATGTGTAAAGAGTGTCAACTTGGTAAGTTAACTAGTGCATATTTCAAAAGAAAATATTATTCATTAGAGAATATACTTGATTTAGTACACACTTATTTGTATGGTCCTATGAGACAGAGGAGTTATAATAGTGATATATATTTTATCCTATTTACTGATAATTAGTCAAGAATGACGTGGGTTACATTTCTTAAGTAGATTCTAATGCATTAAGTAAGTTCAAGGATTTCAGAGCACTGGTGGAGAAGGAATCATGAAAAAGTTTGAAGTGTTTAAGATCAGACAGAGGAGGTGAGTTCACATTAGATAAGTTCATGAATTATTGTAAAGACAATGGTATAAAAAGACAAATGTCTTCTCTAAGAACTCCTCAGCAAAATGGTTTTGCATAAAGGAAGAATAAAACAATCGTTGATGTTGCAAGGACTATGTTGATACAGGGAGATGTATCGAAGACCTTCTGGAGAGAAGCAATTAGTACTACTATTTGTACTTTGAACCAAGTGCAAATGAAGAAGGGAACCAAAAAAACACCCTATGAAGTATGGTATGGTCATACTCCTAGTGTAAATTATTTCAAAATTTTTGGGAGTAATTGTAATATAAAAAGAGATGATTTTTCTGGAAAATTTGATCCCAAAAGTGATAAAGGCATATTATTGGGTTATTCAACTAAGAGAAAGGCTTACAAATATTTTAATAAAAGGACTGATAGAATTATTGAAAGTGCTAATGTGAAGATTGATGAATTTTTTGAAAAATCTGAGGAAACAAGTAAAAAGGAGACAAAAGATGATTAGGGAATAGAGTATATTGAATTAGAAGAGCCTAGATTGGTAGAATAGAACAATGAGGAAGAAATAGTGCAATTGAAAGAAGAAGAAAATCCTAGGTTTGAACTAGTAATCCCAAGGTATGTGAAAAGGAATCATTATTTTGATCAAATAATTAGTAATAAGAATGCAGATGTGTTGACAAGAAGTAAGGTTAGAGAAAGCAATGTCTGATATCACAATTTGAGCCCAAAAAAACAAAGGAAATAATTAAAGATGATGATTGGGTGAGAGAAATGCATGAAGAATTGGATCAGATTGAAAATAATGAAACTTGGACTCTTGTGTCAAGGCCTGAAGACAAAAATGTGATAGGTACAAAATGGGGTTTTAGGAATAAATTAAATGAGAATGGTGAAGTGATTAGAAAAAAAGAAAGACTTGTGTCTAAGGGTTATGCACAAGAAGATGGTTTGGATTATCGTGAGACATTTTCTCTTTTAGCAAGGTTGGAAGGTGTCAAGATACTACTTGCTTATGTTACACTCAAGAAATTCAAAGTCTATCAAATGGATGTGAAATCAATATTTTTGAATTGATTTCTAGAGGAAGAGGTCTACATTGAGAAACCAGATTGATTTTCATTGACTAAGGACCCAAACATGGTATGCAAATTTCAAAATGAACTGTATGGTTTGAAGAAATCCTTTAGATGATGGTATGAAAGATTATACTCTTATCTCATTTAGATTGGTTTCAATAGGACTTTTGATGATATTAATGTTTGCTTGAAGGTTGAAGGTGAAAATATATTAATTGTTGAAGTCTTTGTTGATGACATAATTTTTGGTGATGATGATGAGATGAGTATGTATTTTGTTGATGAGATGAAGAAAGAATTTGAAATGTCAATGATAGGGGAAATCAAATTCTTCATAAGATTGAAGGTATCATAGTTGGATAATGGAATATACATATGTCAATCTAAATATGTGAAGGAGGTGTTGAAGAGTTTTAGCATGGAAGATTCTAAACTGGTTGGTACCCCTATGATTACATGTTGTAAACTATCCAAGGATGATGAATCTGAGTCTATTGATGCCACTTTATATAGGTTCATGATAAGAAATCTACATTATGTTGTACATAATAGATTGGATATTGCACATGTAGTTGACATAGTTGCAAGGTTTCAATCAAACACAAATGAGTCACACATGGTTGCGATAAAAAAAATCTTCAGATATCTAAAAAGAACTATGGTTTTATGGATTATGGTATGCTCATAAAGGTGATTTTTTGCTAAGTATTTTTACTGATGTTGATTGGGTTGGTAATGTAGATGACTGAAAGATCACAAGTGGTGGTGCATTATTTCTAGGTGGGAGACTTGTGTCTTGGACAAGAAAGAAACATAATTGCATATCTCAATCTATATCTGAAGTGAAATATGTGGTAGCAATAATACTAGTGCTATAAACATTTCCAAGATCCTGGTTATGCACTCAAAGACCAAGCACATTGCTATTAAGTATTATTTCTTGAGAGAACGGGTGCTGGAGAAAGAGGTAATGTTGTAGTACATTCCAACAAAAGAGAAAATTGCAAATATCTTTACCAAACTACTTCCTAAGGATACTTTTGAGTACCTTAGAGGTAAGTTGGGGGTCATGCCCCTACCTAAGTAGAATTAAGATGCAAATGTTGCATCAATCTAGTGGGTATTACTACTTTATTTTTCAATGGATTGATGTAATTTGGACTACACCTTAGGGGAGTAGTCAGATAGATGAAGTCTTGAGCATTATAGTGCCTTTGGCATTTTTGTCAAAGGGAGCAAAGAAATAAGAGAATGATTAAAAAGTAAAGAGAAGAATAGAAGAGTCAGAAAAAGGGGTGAGGAACTATGAAGAGAAGATAAAGAGGGAGAGAGAAGATGATGTTCCTATTTGTTGGTGTGTTTCCATTATATGAAAATGAAGACAAAGTGTTGTGGCTCAAGAACATGTTCAATATTTCTTGGCGTGTTTCCATCAATGCCAAAGGGGGAGATTGTTGGAATAAGTGATGCATATGAGATGAGTAAGTATGTTGATGACTTGATGATGTGTTTTGTCAATGATGTTGTCATTGATGTCAAGTCAAGTGTTCTTAGTTGACTATGTTCTTGATGTACCAAGTTGTGATGGAGAAGATGAATTGAGAGTTCTATTGTGAATTGTGGTCTGCGATTTGGCACATAGAATTTAGAGGTGTTTAAAATTTTATATCTACAATCACATGTGTATGATGATTTTTATGCAATTTATAGTTAGTTTTGTGAAGACAGTGAATTAGTTTAGCAGTGAAGGAACATAGAAGAAATATTTAATCGATATATCCCACAAGAATGGAACTAGGTGTTGCGATTGAAGGTGTGTGATATTGATGACATTATTGGATTTTTGTTACAATCACATCAAGATTGGTGACCAGTGGGAAAATTTATAGGATTCTAAAGTTTAGACAGTGAAGAAGAGAAAGAACAGTGAAGAAAAATCAGTTAGATCCTAGACATGTGATGGCAAATCAGTTTGTGAAGATGGTTAAGTATTCTGGATTATATGATGCCATGTATAAGGTGATGTGGAATGTTAGGTATGATTCTTATTGGTTGATTTGATCAATAATTCATGAAGAGGTGCATGAACCTAGGAAACTGTAATATGTTTGACTTTTCTTTGTCAAATCAAGTGTGTGATGGATCTGGAGGCTGATACAAAGCTAAAATTGTAATTGTTAATTGATAACACATTTAGAGATTAAGGATTGAGTGGGAATGATTTTTAATGATGAAATTAAAATGTAATTTGGGTCATGGCTGACCTAGTTAGTGGGATATGTATTTATATTATTGTTAGTTGTATTTGCAAGTGTAGAGATTGTGAACAGTGTATCAGGCCAAGATAGTAGTTGATTTCCTACAAGAAGAAATAAAATTTGAATTTGAGCTTGATTAGATTTGTACAAGAAAGGCATTGGTGCTATTTTTCAGATCACCTTCTTTTTGTTCCCTAATAGTTGTAGTAGGTCAAAATCCCTTAACTAGGTAGATCATAACAGATCTTTTTGTAAAATCCTTTAATAGGGTGGCACTTTAGATAGTGTCTAAAGTCCTCTCACAAGGATACTCCTAAAAAGACTAGAGGTAAATAACTTAAGTGGGCAGCTCCTAATAGGGTCTATTCTTAACTGGACTTTATTGTAAGCTTTTAATAGGACTAAGATCTTAATCGGGCATGCTCCAGAAGAGTGCATTTCTCTTAGTTGGTGCCATCCCCACTGTGGTGTTTCCCAAGTTGGGTTTCCACGATAAAAATACTAGTGTTATGTATTGAATTTGTTTGGATGCTTATTTATTTGTGTATTTTTTATCACAAATAAAGGTTACTTATGGTATACATGTAGTAAATATTTGAAGTATTAGTTTTATTAGATCAGATTTATGTTTTGATGTATGGTAGCTCCAAGGTTTGCTTTCACACTCACCGAGAGACTTCACTTGTCTTTACTAGAATCCTATTCCTCTTTAGGATCTTCCAATAGGCTTAGCTAATTAACTAAGGCCTATACAAAATCTATTATAAGAGTTAAACTATTGAAGCTTCACCTTGAAGGACTAACACCATGCATTATCTTCTCTTTCTCCTCTACACTTAGATGGCTCTAAGTGTCAAATCTTCATAAACTTCATCCATAATTGCAGGAATGTTCTCCATCTTGGAAAAAATCATAAAATTTCTCATTTGATTTTTGTTTGAAGGATCTTGCTTCATATTCTTACCGGGTTCCATGATTCTTCATGAAGTGACCTTAAAAATAGGCCTATTTCTAGTAGCCCTTACCAACAACCTTTTTCCGTTTCTTGCAAAAATTTCCCAAAAAACTTGAAAATATAAAAATTGATTTGGATACCATTTTGGAAGTTTTAAAACATTCATAAGGGTTCTGGGTCTGAAAGTGACCATACAAGAGGTTCCTACAAACTAGGACAATAGGCCTAATAGGCCTAATTTCTAGGACTGAATAGTGAACATGGTTGAAAACTTACTCAAAAAAAATCCTAGGTGATTGGTATGACCTCCATCTATAGAGAATGGTTAAATATGGTGTTCACCTATGTGAAAAAGTCCTGGAGCAGTACGGTGCCGTAAAATCCTGCAATATTTCTTCAATCTTTCACCTCTAGACCTCTAATCGAGCTTCAAATGCTCGCCTAGGGCCTAGCAAATAAAATAGCTCCTCATTCTTTCAAGAATCCTAATTAATAAAAATATATACACTAATGAATCCTCTTCCATTTTCATCTAACATGAACTATTTTCCATGGCTAGATTTCATGGGGGAGCCATGACTCTCTAAACTGCTCAAAACAAGATAAAAATGGACTCCCTGTACTACAACACCAAAAATTAGAACTTAGATGAACTCAAAATGACTTTCTCTTCAAATGAAAAAGTATTATAATAGTCTATAGAACCCTAATTAAGCATTATATTTATACTTTCAATCCATCCAATAGGATTTTCAACACAAAGTCTTGGGAATTTCACTAAAAATCACTTGCAGAGCTCTATTCACTTTCTTCAAAACTATTACAATGCATGAATTAATTAGATGTTTGAGTCCTAGGTATCATTAGATTCCATTTCCTTCATTTCATGGCCTGTTGGCCGAGCAACATCTCCTAAACTTTAGGGAATCCAAAGATACCCGATTTGCATGCCATTTTGGAAATTTGTGCAAATCTTGATGACAACTTCTTCTCAACACTTGGTAACTTTCTCATGTGCCTCAATCCTATATTATAGGACTCCCAACCTCCTATGTTTCAAGGATCAAAGGCCATTTATGACCTTATGGCATCTTTCCAACAACCATATGTGTTTAGAACACATTTAAGACTCCAACCATAGCTAAGCTCCTAACTCTAAGAAATTGAAATAACAACAAACAAAGGTTAATTAGTGACATTAGTTGTAGTAACTAATTCACCTAACCAACATTTAAAATGACCTTCTAAGGTCTTAAAAAAAACTAAACTATCCTCTTGACTTGGCTATAGTTAAGTACAAGCCAAAAACATTTGAAAAATGGAGGCTAGCCTAGATGCTCCTGCACCATCCTCCCCAAAATAAGAAGATCAATTCACCCTTGGATTGATGATGGTAGAATCAAATCCCATATTTTTGAACTCTTATTCCTTGATCCAAATAGCATTACCATCACTCTGTCCATACCTCTTGATGAGGTGTTACTTGTAGTCTTTTGTTCTAATCTTTTTATAGACTCTTGTGTCTAGTATGCTGTCTGGTCCTGTGACAGTAGTAGTAGGCAATTGAAACTCTTCCACATTTCTGATTATATCATCATGAATTTTTTCTATGTCTAGTAGTGGTCCTTTGTAAGGAACTATATCTGCAACATTAAAGATTGGTGACAGTCCACTGTCCTTCGATAGGTCAATCTTGAAGGCATTGCCACCATACTTAGCTAATATAGGACAGGGTCCTATCCTCCTCATTTGCAGCTTGTGAGGGACTCCCTTCTGTAACCTTGACTTATTTAGATGCACCATGACTAAGTCACCTACATTAAACTCAACTATCCTTCTAGTTTCATCCACCTTAGCTTTGTGTTTCAAGGTGTTCTCTGTCAAAGTCTTCCTCATTGTTTCATGAACCTCTCTCATACCATATGCAAAATCATCAGCTTACCCACTTGATTTCACTCCATCTTTCAATTCACTTAGTTCATAGACACCTCTAAGATGTAGTTCATAAACTATCTCAAATGGATTCTTCCATGTTGATCTATTTAAGATGTCATTGTAGGCATTTTCAGCTTGCCAATCAACAGATCCCATTGTTGACCGTACTCCTTAGTCAAACATCTTAGAAGATTTCCAAGGATTCTATTAAAAACCTTAGTTTGACCATCAGTTTGGGTATGGTAGGCTGATCCAAAAGATAATTTGGTTCCCAATCTTTACCAAAGAGTCTTCCAAAAATGACTCATAAACTTAGTGTCCCTATCTGACACAATGCTGATAGGTAACCCATGGATTCTCACAATTTATTTGAAGAATAGAGAGGCTATTTGAGTGGCATCAATGGTGGTCTTGCATGGCACAATGTGAGACATCTTGCTAAACCTATCCACAACCACATACACACTATCCATGCCTTGTCTAGTCTTGGGTAACCCAACTACAAAATCCATGCTTAAACATTCCCATGGCCTAGTAGGAATAGGTAGGTGTTGATAAAGACCAACATTTGTAGAAGTGCCCTTGGCCTTTTGACATACAATACAACTTTCCACATACCTCCTAACATCAAGATTCATTCTAGGCCAATAGTAAAACTCTGAAACAAGGTCTTGAGTCTTAGTGATCCCAAAGTGACCACTCAAAGCACCATTATGCTTTTATTGAATCAAATTCTCTCTAATAGAGCCTCTAGGAACACATAATTGATTCCCCTTAAACAAAAGATCACTTTGCAAAGTATACTCAGCATATCTACTATGAAAATGGTTCTTATATTTAGTACATACCTTGTATATGTCAGAAAAGTCCTCATCATCTACATATAGATCCTTGAAATGATCTATCCCCATGCTTTTCAACTAAACTTCTTGGAGTGTGAGGGATCTTCTTGATAATGTATTGGCCACCTTGTTTAGAATACCCTTCTCATGCTTGATATTGAAGGTGTAAGCTTGTAGGTACTCAACCCACTTCATGTGCTTGTGACTTAACTTCTCTTGTGAATTCAAGAAACTAAGTGCTTGATTGTCTAAATACACAATGAATTCCTTAGGAAGCAAGTAATGCATCCACTTTCTTAGAGCTTCAACCAATATATACATTTCTAGGTTATATGAGGAATATTTCCTGTTAGCCTCACTCAACTTTTCAGAATGGAAAGCCACTGGTCTACCTTCTTGGATTAGAACAGCCCCAATTGCTATATTGCTAGCATAACACTCAATGGTGAATAGCTTCTCAAAGCTTGGAAGAACTAAAAAAGGTTGGGTAGCTATCTTTTCCTTCAAAAACTCAGAGTTCTTGTTAGCATCTTCATTCCAAAAAAACTTGGTTTTCATTCCTCCTTTGATAGTATCCAACATAGGAGCAAAAATTGCACTAAATTGTATTATGACCTTTCTATAGTATTGTGCAAGGCCATGAAAAATTCTTACCTCTGTTGTTGTCCTTGGAGTAGGCCAATTCATGATAGCCTCCACTTTTCTGTTATCCATTTTCAAATTTCCATGTGACAAGACAAACCCAAGGTACACTAGATCTATTTTGATGAACTCACACTTCTCCAAGTTGATCATCAACTTCTCCTCATGTAGCTTCTTGAAAACAATATCAAGATGTTCTAGATGCAAACTCCTTGTCTTGCTAAAAATTAGTATATCATCTAGATATACAACTAAAAACTTGCCTATGTAGTCTTTGAGGACTTCGTTCATGAGCCTCATGAATGTGGAGGGGGCATTTGACAATCCAAATGGCATGACAAGCCATTCATACAACCCTTCATTGGTTTTGATGGCTATCTTCCACTCATCACCTTCATGGATTCTTATTTGGTGATAACCACTTTTCAAGTCTATCTTGCTATAGTACTTGGCCTCACCTAGACAATCCATTAAGTCTTCAATCCTAGGAATAGGGAACCTATACCTTGTGGTTATCCTATTGATAGCCTTTGAGTTAGTACATAGCCTCCAAGTTCCTCCTTTCCTAGGTACAAGTACAATGGTTACAACACATGGACTAATACTCTTCCTAATTAGGCCTTGTTCTAAGAGCTCTTGTATTTGTCTTGCTATTTCCTCATTTTGTTGAGGGGTCATTTTGTAAGCAGCTTTGTTAGGTAGGGTAGCTCCTGGGATAAGGTCTATCTTATGGTCTGTGGATCTTTGAGGGGGTTAAGGTTGATGGTTGTCCATCAATTACAATGCCTTGGTAAGTCTACAACATTCCTTGAATCTCCTTTGGTAATTTAGTCTTCTTGGTCACCTTGGCTTCATCTCCCTCTCTTGGTCTTAACACCAATGCATAGCCTATGCCTTCACTCTCTTCCATGGTTTGTAAGAACTCTTTTTCACTTACCATAAGTAGATTTAGACCTGCTATATTCACCTCAACATCCTCCAACAATGACTATATCATGTGTGGCTTGGAAGTCAAGTTGACATGGTGTACCTAGGAGAAAATGGCATGCATCCATAGGCAACAAATAACATAACACTTTGTCTTTGTACCTTCCAATGGATAACTCCACCCATGCTTGCTCATTCACTAACAAATGTTGGCCTTTATTGAGCCAAGTGACCTTGTAAGGATTGGTGTCAGGTATCCTTGTCAACTTCAACTTACTGACTGCTTCCTCTAACATAATATTGTCAGTAGAGCCTGAATCTATAATGACCCTACATACTTTCCTCATCATCTTACACTTAATTCTAAACAAAGATCTCCTTTGTCTTGGCTCCTCTTTCACTAGCTCCTTGATTAGAGTTCTCCTCATCATGAGGTTCTCTCCTTCCTCTAAATTTAGTGGTACTTCAGCATGCTTGTCTACTATATTGGAGTCATCTTGAACTAAGTTAGTCCTCTTATGACCTCCTTGTGATGAACCACCTTTCTCCGGGCATCTATAGGCAGGGTGCCCCATTTGGTTGCAATGGTAGCACTTCATATTGGAAAAATAATTGCCTCTTCCTCCTTGTGATGAATCACCACTTCTTCCTCTAAAGCTAGAGTTATAATTTCTTCCTCTACCACCTCTACTTGAGCTTCCTTCTTGCTACTCACTAAACTTTATCTCACCTTGAGCTCTTGAATAAGAACTTCTTCCACCATAGCCACCTCTTTGACCCTTGGTGTCTTTGGCTTTGGCTTTGGCTTTTCCTTTATAGGTTTCTTGTTTCCTCTTTCTTTTCTCTTCTATCTTCAAGGCCATTTGATAATATTGCCTAATGGATTTAAAGTTAACTAGGCTCATCTCTTCTTGAATGGACCATTTGAGGCCATTCAAGTATCTTGCAACCTTAATGCTCTCTTCTTCAACTACCTTGGATCTCAAACATAGCTTTTGAAACTCCTTAGTGTAGGCTTGGACATCTAGTTCCATTTTGATAAGATTGTGTCTTCTCCTATGAAGTTGAACTTCATAATCATCAAGAAGGTAGGTTTTCTTTACTTTGGATACCATGCCCTTCCATGTCACAATAGGGCCTTTTCCATCCTTTTCACTCTCGATTTGCACAAACTTCCACCAAGTAAGAGCTGAACCTCTTAGTCTCGACTTGGCCACCACAAATTTTTGTGCCTCAGAGATACCCTCACATTAAAAATGGTTCTAAATGCTGTATATCCAATCCACAACTGAATATGGATCCATTTGTCCAATAAATAGTGGCACACCTTCCAAAGCTTTAACACTCAATGCTTTTAGTGCCTTTAAGAATGGCTCTTCTGGAAGAAAAGCATCAGGTGTTGGTGCTTCCTCCTCCAACTCTAATTCCTTCTCCCTTGCTTCTTTTTCTTCCTTTAGGTCAATCTTCTCTTTGACCTTATCTACTTTATCTTGTACATCACCCAAGAGCTGCTCCTTTTGAGCTAGTCTTTGCCTTATCAATTTGTTATCATCCACTTGTTCCTCAACCTTCTTATCTAATTAAGCATTAGTCACCATGATTCTACCTGGTGTATTCTCTCCTACTGATTCAGGAGACTACAACATCAACCACAAGCCTGAGCAATTCAAGCTATGATACCAATATGATGTATGGTAGGTTGAAGGTTTGCTTTCACACTCACCAAGAGACTTCAGTTGTGTCCACTAGAATCCTATTCCTCTTTAGGATCTTCCAATAGGCTTAAGTGATTAACTCAAGCCTATAAAAACTCTATTATAAGATTCAAACTATTGAAGCTTCACCTTGAAGGACTAACACCGTGTATTATCTTCTCTTTCTCCTCTACACTTAGATGGCTCTAAGTATCAAATCTTCATAAACTTGGTGCATAATTGTAGGGATGTTATCCATGTTGGAAAAAATCATAAAATTTCTCATTTGATTTATTTTTTAAGGATCTTGCTTCATATTCTTACCGGGTTCCATGATTCATCATTAAGTGACCTTAAATATAGGCCTATCTCTAGTAGCCCTTACTAGTCACCTTTTTCCGTTTCTTGCAAAACTTTCCCAAAAATCTTAAAAATATAAAACTTGATTTGGATACCCTTTTGGAAGTTTTAAAATATTCATAAGGGTTCTGGGTCTAATAGTGACTGTAAAGGGGGTTCCTACAAACTAGGCCAATAGGCCTAATAGGCCTAATTTCTAGGATTGAACAGTGAACTTGGTTGAAAACTTACTCAAACCAAATCCTAGGTGATTGGTATGAGCTCCATCTACATAGTATGGTTAGATATATTGTTTACCTATGTGAAAAATTTGTGGAGCAGTATGGTGCCATTCAACCCTGCAATATTTCTTCAATCTTTCACCTCTAGACCTCTAACCAAGCTTCAAATGCTCGCCTAGGGCCTAACAAATAAAATAGCTCCTCATTCTTTCAAGAATCCTAATTCCTAAAAATATATATAGTAATGAATCCTCTACCATTTCCATCTAACATGAACTATTTTCCATGGCTAGATTTCATGGGGAAGCCATGACTCTCTAAACTGCTCAAAACAAGATAAAAATGGACTCCCTGTACTAGAACACCAAAAATCAAAACTAAGACAAAATCAAAATGACTTTATCTTCAAATGAAAAAGTATTCTAATAGTCTATAGAACCCTAATCAAGCATTAGATTTAGACTTTCAATCCATCCAATAGGACTGTCAACACAAAGTCTCAGAAATTTCATTGAAAATCACTTGCAGAGCTCTATTCACTTTCTTCAAAACTATTACAATGCATGAATGGATTAGATGTTCAAGTCTTAGGTATCATTAGATGCCATTTCCATCATTTTAAGGTCTATTGGCTGAGCACCATCTCCTAAATTTTAGGAAATCCAAAGATACCTGATTTGCATGCCATTTTTGCAATTAGTGCAAATCTTGATGACAACATCTTCTCAACACTTGGCAACTTTCTCATGTCCCTCAATCATATATTCTAGGACTCCTAACCTCCTATGTTTTGAGGATCCTGTTATCACAATATAAATTTTCCCAGCTTTGTGCTAATATTTTTGAAAATGATCCAAGTTATTGACCTAATGGTTAGGTTTTGTGGTGAAAACCCTAAATTTGATCAAAGCCCTAACCGGTCCTGAGTCATGTTATATTTTCATGTTACTTTTTGGCTCACTAATCCCCCTAATAAAGCATGTGTTCTTTTCTCCCCCCCTTTATTCATCATTTCATATGTTAGGTGGTTAGGTTTTGGAATCGAGGTACCTTTTAATTAATTGATTCTTTCAAAGCCTAAGTTCCCGATAAAATTTTTCAATAGTATCAAATCCTTCAAATATGTGGTTGTTGTTGAACTGCAAGACTGCCCGTTGTCAGAGTCTCTGACATGTGCTTAGCGATGAAGTTCCACTTGTCTGAGCGGGCCCATTTGGTAACAGGGTGTGCTGGCATTTAAAGAACGGATAAGATCTACGATTGTCGCTATACCGTTGGGTCAAGATGATAGCTGTTTAAACATCATGCTTTAGCAACGACCATCCGATTTCTCTTTAAGGACAAAAGTGTGAAATGGGCCCTGAAAGTGCCAGGTCACATTGACATGTATGCTTCTGATTAGTTGCTGGGAGTTACGATGTGGCAGCTATCAGGATGATTCAAACTGAGAGTGAAATGGTCAAGAGGTCCACTTGTTGATTCTTCATGATGCAGTTATTGATTCGATAGAGATTAATGAAGTGTCATAGTGGGGCCTATTTTTTTTGGATGGTTAAGATGCAACAAGATCTTGCGGTTATCATTATATTGCTAGGGTAAGATGCACATTTTTTAGAGTTAGTGGTATAGCGACAATCGTTGATCTTGTTTAAAGATGGGGAACATTTGGTGGGTCCTTTGCTGCTGACTTTTGATGATGCAGTCATTTCTGATTGCCTGAGGGTAATAATGACATGTCAAAGTTGCAAGTCTATTTGACACTATGGATAAAGTTAGGGCTTCTTTGCTATTGACTTGTTTGACATGGTGCTTCTTGACTCGATAAAATTTCTAAAAGGAAAGGTGGGGTCATTTCTTTGAGAATAGGTAAAGCGCTGAAAGTTAGAAAGAATCTTGCGGCTGTTGTTACACCAATGGATGAAGATGCTCGAGTTTTATGCTTGCACTTTAGCGATGAAGCGCCACTTGTCCATTTTTGATAGAGATAATGTTAAGTTATTTATTTCCTCACATGATTTTATTGAAATGTTCTCATTGGTCGAGAACTGATTTGGGGAAAAGTAATACAGGGTTACATTTTTAGACTTGTCAACCATCTGATGTGCAGGAGAAGAAATAAATCAACGGCCTGAATTCAAATTTTTGCTCAGTGACATTTTTGTGTCCTGTGAATAACTAAGGCCGCCAAATTTTAGTAATGGAAGATTTAATGTGATTACATGCGGATAGATTGTAGGTAGTTGCCGATGCTATACATCAAAATTGAATCATTGTTTCTATTCACCGTTCTCATAAGCATTTCTGGAAAACTCATTTTTTCCTCTCGGGGTGATTTCAAGCAAGGAATTTGCAGGTACCTGGTAGGTTTCTTTTCTGAGTTTAAAATTCTTTGAAGCATTTGAAGGAATTTGTGTTGCCAGTTGATAGTTTTTAGGGTTTTCTTGGGTATTCATATATTGTTTTGTAAAAGCCCTAGTTTCAAAATGCCACCGAAAAGAAACCTGTCTGGTCAAATAGAGTACAACAAAAGAGGAGTCTTTTAAGATTTAATGCAATTATTACCACATTCAGATAACAGGGCAGCTAGGTTAAACAAGTTGGTTCTGAGGAACCCTGGGGATTTTGTTGTAGACGGACTCCATGATAGAGAAAATTGGATGAGAGATGCTAAGGTTGGTGAAAAGCATAATGGTCTTATTTTGTTTAAATTAGCCTATTCATAGAGAAATGCTTGTGCTCCCTTGAGCAACATATGGCAATTTGACATTGGAAGATTGATAGTCCCTGGAGTTTTCATGGATGCTGAGTTATTAATTTAGATTGCTAAGTGCTATGATCCTGTGACAAAGTGTGTTAAGGATGTAAATGGGAAGGACCTAATTAGTATCATAGAAGATGAGATTAGGGAGGTTTTTTCTCTAAATGACCCTTTAGTGGGGTTAGATAAGATAGATTTTACCAAATTTACATAAATATATGAGGCACAAAGGGATTATTTGAGGACAAGACCTCTGAGGCAAATTTTAGATGAAATTGGGTCTATGTGTGTTATCAGTCCAAGCACGCCAAAGCCTTTTAGGCTGGATTTGTTCAGTAGGAGAGCATAGGAGGTTTATAAGTCATTAACTTTGATTCTAGGGCATGATGAAGCAACTCATATGCTAGTCCCATACATGTTTATGATGGTACAATCTCTGCACCGCCAATTGGCACTAATTTTTGATTTTGCATCTCATCTAGCTGACTTGATCCATGAGGGATTGATGGGAAATAAGGACATGAAGGTTAGTAGGCCTTTTGGGTGGTACTTGATGCTTCTGCACATGTTCCTATACAAAGGCAAGCAATTTTTCAGCTCAACAATAAATATTGTGAAAGAGAGGAATGGCGAAACCCTTCTAGTGCAACTATGGACTACATCCCTATCATGGGACATAATTGATGCCAGTTACATTGCATTTGACAGGGATTTTGCCTCAAGGCTTAGAAATCTTTTATTTTTTGACAATCCAAGGATCGCAATAGAGTTGCTAAGATTAATTAGGCCAAAGGAATATTGTCAGGATATCACCATAGTCCATAATTTTGGGGATATCATTTTGTACCCTGTTTCTATAGTTTTTAGGGTTTATGGTTGCAAGAAGACACCCTACATCTTGCCTTACCAAGTTCCATTAAAAATAGGGTATGCTAAAATATTGAGACAGATTGGTGACCTACAAGAGACCACTCTCACTGGTAAGGAAAAGGGAACATTCTTCCCTGACATAACTATAGCACATTAGTATGTGATTAAATAGGGAGGTTGGGTCCATTTGAATAAAGTGCTGCAACCCTACAAGATGACAACAACCACCATCAGATGTGCAGATATAGAGGGTTTTCTCTTAGGAATGTTTAGAGAAAGGGTAAGGTGTGCTCTTATTGAGCATCAATTTAATTTTCTTGAAGATGTGATAAGGAATGAGTTTGATCTTCAAACTCAAGAGATTAAAAAAGAGAAATGGATCATCTACAAGAAATCTGTGGACTTCATTAGAAATTTTGACAAAGCATATGACCCATTAAAGGGTTTTGAGCCATGGGCAAGGAAAGTGGATGCCCTAATGGAGCATTTTGAAGGCATCATGCATGCAGTGAATGAAAAGAGGGCTGTTGTAAGCAAGACAGACCCTGAAAGAGCTAGGACGATTTTGAGCCAGCCTATGTACATGAAGTTGACCCTAAGGGGAGTCTATACAATGCAGAAGAGAAGTGGATACACTGTTCTCTTACCACCATAGTAGAGAAGTGAGGATATTCCCTCTACTTCTAAAGGGAAAAGGCCTATGGATGAATCAACAATGTAGGGACCATCACCTAAGAGGCAGAAACAAGAAGAGGTAAGGCTAGGAGAAGAAGCTTATTCTCCCTCTGAATCCCCTATCCAATTAGATGAACATGGGGTAGCAGAGCAACTTTTACAATTGAGAAATGAGGGAAACATTTTTGTTTCCAATGATGACTTGCAAGAAGGAATGCCTGAGGCACCTAAAGAGGTGGCCATGGACCTTATTGTTGATGAATTTATGGGTAAATAATTAGACCCTATTTTAAAGTAGGCTAGTGACTCTTTTCTTGCTGATGACAAATTTGTCAAGACTAGGGCAATCTCCCAATTTTTATGGAGAATGAAGATAAATCAGTACAAAGAGATCTGTGAGAAGAAGAGGGAAGAGTTCCCTAATAAAGACATAACAGAAATAGAAAATGAGACCAAGGCAAAAATGGTCAAGCAGTTTGAAAAAATTACTCTTGAGGAAGGAAGGGCCATGGTTCATACTGCAGGAGTGTTAATTTTGCCAGAGTGGGACATTGTTGATGTAATTGTCTTTGACCAAGTCAAGAAGAGCAAAGTGAAAACTCTTACTACTGTAGAATAGGCCAAACAAGATACTAGGGGAATTGCTTTCTCAGATGATCATGCAGCCTTGGTCACATGGTCCCTAAAGAGGGAGGAAGATAAAGGAAGAAAGGAGGCTCTCTCCACATGATATGCAGGTAGTTTGTTAGTACAAAGAGTGGGTGAAACTTCTGGTGTGGAAGCATCAAACCTAATTCTAGAGACTACCAAGTTCAATGTTAAAGTGGCAGAAAAGGATGCCCAAGAAAAGGAGGAGCTTAGGCTCAAATTTGAAATGGTTCTCAAATACTACAATGAGCTCAAGGTAGACCTAATTCAAAAGGATAAGTTGATTGCTCAGCTATCAAGGCCGCAGGATCACAGGTCTCCCCAATTAGCAATCTCTGATAAGACTATAGTGGCTTCATCATCAAGCCTAATTATTGAGTTACCACCATCCCCCTACCCAGAACAATAATGAATGCAAGGGTTACTTGGGAAACGCAAAGATTAACTAAAGAGGCAAATAAATTGAGGGAAATAAGAGTGCATCTAGAGAAGGAAAAAGATGAAAATGTGAGGGCAACAGCTTTGGAAAACTAGAGGTATGAAGAGAAAATGACAAATGCAATCATGTAGTTTGCATATGATTTAAGGCCCTCCATTTTCCATAGTCATGTCAGTAAATTATATTCTTTATTTGAAACTTTGAATAAGGAGAAGATTGAAATGTCACCAATTTTGAAGAAATGGATTGAGAGATCTCCTAGTATAAAGTTATTTCATATGTTATCAAAGGGCCAAGAGGATCCTGATCCATTGATTAAGCTAGTACATCAGAATGTCAAGAAAATGGTACAGTATTGCATCATTTTGGATAATTTGATTAGAAGATCGAGTATGTTGAAAGCTGAATTAATGCTTTCAAACTATGAGCTGGTGCCCACCATTTTCACAGATAAGGGAAAATTTAAAGAAGCATATCTATGGAGAGAAGAGATGGATGCACTTTTGTCAGAAAGGGTGACTGGTGTCCTAAATGACACTTTTTCTATTAGCAGTGTTATCAAGTTGTTAATAAATGCTAAATCAATGTTTGACAATATTCAACATAAGATTACTCAGATTGAGAATGAATGGGAATAGTTATCAAGTAAGAAGACTGAGTTTGCCAATTTTGAGTTCCATAGCAAGAATGTGTACAATAAATGGAGGTATCAGTACATCCCTCATGTTGAAAAAGTTAATACTCCACCAGCCTCCTAGATCAAGTAAAGGTAGTTACTTTTTGAGTCGTAAAGGTTGTTGAGATATAGAAAGACATTCATTGTAGGATGGAAAATAGGATGTTGCAAATTAGATTTGTTGAAGGGAGCCAAGGGTAGTATTGAAGACATAAAGCAAGGTCACTCATCTACAAATAGCTCACCTACTTGACTTGTGTATTTATTGTAAACTTTTTGAGGTTGTTGTAAAGGTTTTTAGGTTAGAAATTTTGCAAGCCCTAGAATGATCGGTAGCTTGTTGCATCTCCTTATATATAAAGGATTTTCCATGATCATTATAGGCATTGAGAGTTTAGGAGTTGAAAAGATAAAATTTTTGAAACCCTAGTCCTCAGTCGGGGATTGTAATATATTGTATCATTTTTCATCAAGCAATAGAAAGAAGTATAGGTTGCTGCTACTAGTTTGCAAGCTTATCATTCAGAATATGATGTATGCAATGTTAAAAGGTTATACTTAATACAAAATTCAAATCTTTGTCTCTCCTTTGAGTTTATTATGTAAATCTTTAAATCTTCCAGAGATTTATATGTATGTATTTAGCTTTGAGTTTTGGTCTAGGAATGGATTAAATACTACTCATAGTGGGATACATCTTTACTGAATTCATTTGAGGATTTTTGTAAAAAAGCAGGAAAGAGTTGGAATGTTTTGTATTTATGTTTAAAGACCGAGTTATTATCCAAATATCTCTGCATTCATTTTGTCCTCTGATCTTTTGGCCAATGGATAGGGCACTGGCCTATATTTCCCTAATTTGCTTTGTGTAGATTGATTAACATCTTGTGATCCTAAAACATAATCATTACCAGTTATTTTACTTTATTTACATTTATGTGTTGTTCTACCCAGTGATGGAGAGTTAATGAGTAATAGGTTGTTACTTAGTACTTTCTTATTGTTATCTATTGTAAGATCTAGTATTAGGTAAAGAACAGAGTTATATCTATTGGATCAGGTGTACCCACCTTGGTTTTGTAGAGCCAGAAGTGAAGAGGGCAGTCTTGTCCGTATAGTTGGTTCAGTTGCTTATAGATTTCCTACATTTGGAATTAACCAATCCTTAACATCAGTCATAAGCATACTAGTATCTCTTGGAGTGTAAAATATTTTGAAGAACCAAAAAAATGGTGACTCTACTAGGGACTTGTTAAGAAAAGTATAAGTAATGGAGGCACAAGTTGAGCTGGACTGCTGGCCTGCTTATCTTTCAAATCAGTTGGTTACCTTACACACAGAGTTGATTCCTTTTCATTTTTTTGCTTACTCTCCCCTATTTGTTTAAAATCATAGAAAACCCCACATAGTTTGGGTGGTGACTCTAAAACATCTCTGTACTAGTGCTAAATAAAATATTACTATATCATTATGAGTTACAAAAATACAAGTTCTTGGAGGAAGGAACACCCAGAAGAAAGTTTGCAGGGTGAACTTCCTATCACATCTAGATGAGGCCAGGGTAGGAGTGAAAAAAGTGTCAGTGATATGTCTCTTACTTGGAAACAAAAGGGGAGCTCAAGATAGGAAGGTCTTGCTCCTCCTAGTCATGAAGGAAATGCCTTAGAATATGAAGAGGCGGTTGATCTGGGTTTAAACCAGTATGAGGATTATTATTCCCCTACAAAGATAGAGGGTGAACGATTACCCCACAATAGGAAAATAGTCCCAAATAGATGGTATGGGTGGGAGAGAAGATCTAGAAGTAAAAGTAGGGGTGGACAAGATTTTGTTCCCCCTTTCACCCTTGGTTCATCATTGCCCCAGGGCCTTCATGAATCTTAGGATCAACAAGAAGAGCCCCAAGCACAATAAGCTGAGTCTAAAACAACTTTGCCTAATTCTAAGGAAATATTTGAGGAAGTGTATGAGTTGGAAAGAAGGATTCATGAACAAGCAACTATTAGGCAGAAGAGAGAAAAGGAGAAAGAAGAAAAAGTCAGACATGCCATGATAAGGGCTGACCAATTAAGAAGGTAGCTGTTAGATTTAGAGGCTATAAATTATGTTCCCATTCTTGAATAGACAGGTGGACTGCCTGTTGTTCATCAAATATTTGAAACAAGGGATCCAAAGGATATGGGAAAGTAGAAAGTAGTGGGCATTTCAATTAAAGAACCTCTAGGCCCTAAACTTCCCATGGATTCCACTCTAAGATTGGAGGTAGACCTTGAAAAGGCTAAAAGGGAACATGAATTGTTAGCTAAGGAACTTGAAAAGGTAGAATTAGAAGCTGCAACATTAGAAATGAAGAGGAAGATCGATTTTCTTAGACGGTCTACAGGACCCACTAACTTCACTAGTTCCAATGTTGCATAAGGGGCAAATGTCACAAATTTAGCAAATCAGACAACCAGTATTCCCCCACCAGGAGGGCTCAAAAGCTCTACCATGGAAAACACTAATGCATCTACATCTCAGGGTCCAGGTATACCCAATACATGGCCTATTCATGAAATATGTAAATAGTTGGTTTTCACTGGTATCCCTGGGTATCCTAACCCTATCCCTGAAGAGATCAGGAAGAAACTTCCCAAATTTACTAAAAGTAATGTTGTTACCTGTGAAGAGCACCTAAAAAAGTTTATCGATGTAATTGATGATTATAACATTGTGCCAGATGATGTTATTATGAAATTATTTGTACAATCCCTAACAGAAGATTCAAGGGATTGGTTCAGGGCTTTGCAACATGGTAGCATAGGTTCAGGGGATTAGCTTAGGCATTGTTTCAAAGAACAGTATGGTGACAAAACACATGAGGGTTTTATGCTAAATGAATTTAATAACATAAAAAAGAATTTCAATGAGGATGTTATTGAGTTTAATGTCAGATTTCAAAAGGCCATGCATAAGTTATTGCAGGTCATCAGACCGAATGATAGAGTGTGTCTTATCACATATTTAAATGCTTTTGACTCTAAGATGGGCTACCTTTTGAGAGACAAAAATCCAAGGAGTCTTGTTGAGGATTACAAATTAGCTATGAACATAAAGAGTAACCGAAGAATTTCAAGAAAGTTGGGAAGAAGGGAAGACAACAAATCACCATTGTTAAATAGAAAGGATCTAGGAAAACCTATAAATGTGAAACCTAAAGATGATGATAGATTAAAGTAGATATTGAAAGAAATAAAGGATTTGAAGCCAGGTGAAAATAGAAATAATAAAATTACAGGAGGAGATAAGCCTCCCTTTAATAATTTCAACAAATTGCCAAGAATGCAGAATTACCCTTATAATACTCAATGGAAGGATGGGAAGCCTATTCTTCCCGAGAGAAGGGATAAACCAAATGATAGAACCCCAGATCCATTGTAAAGAAACTCAATGAATGTGGTGGAAGAGGTCCCATGGTGTAGATCTTGTCAATCACCACATGATCCTAATTATTGTGTCATATCCCAAAGTGTCTCTCCACAAGAAGAGCAAGAATCTAATGAGGACTAGCCTTATGATGATCAAGGATGCGGAATGGTTTCCTCCCATGTTTGGGACAATGTTGACTCTAATGAAGAGGATGAAAATCAGGATGTTTTTAATTCTTAGGCCAAAATTGAATCATACCATCAACAAGTTTTTTCAGATGAGGATAGTGAATTTGATAATGTCCAATGCAATGTTTTGAGGGATAAGGAAGTAGTTGTTTTGAGGAGACCTTTTGATGAAGAAATTGCTTTGATAACAACAGACATGGTTACTCAAGCTAAAACAAATTACAACCTAAGAAATAGGGTGGTTGGTAGTCCAAATCAAAAGCCTACTGGAATTTTCATCAAGAAGATGGACAAAGATGTAAAAACATCACAGGACAAGTCTAAAGATGCCAGTGTTGTTGACAAGGTCAAAATAAGGAAGAATGCTAAACCTAACATTATCTATAAGATAAAATCCAAACCCATAGCTGAGGTTGTCCTAGCTTTGCAGAAAGGGAATGAAGTCCATAATAAAAAAACTACAGACATGTCCATCTAGGAGATTGATAAAGAAGTTACAAATTTAAAGCCAGATGTTTCTGATTCAAAATATGTCCCAATTGATATGAGTAAATTGTTGTCTCAAATTACTATTAAGGTTCCATTGCTAGAGATGATGAGAATAAAAGAACACAAAGAAAATGCCCTAAATTGGGTAAATGGTGTGATATCTATGGATTCTCAAAAAATAGAACGAACTGAGAAATAAATAGCAACTGTGAATGATGAAGATGGAAATTATAGTGAGGAGATTGTTTATGAAATTCCCCAAATTTATTTGGATACAAATGTTGTTAGTACTACGACAGGAACAGTTGATCCTTTTTTCTTGACTCTACAGATAAATGGAAAGTTGCTAAAAAATTGTATGATTGATTCTGGAGTGCTAGTGTATCAAACACTGTTATGCCTATTGAGGTTATGAAGTCATTGGGATTAAAGGTGGACACACCTCATGGTAGGTGTCAAGCAATGGATTCAAGGGAGGTACCAGTTGTAGGTACTATCAAGGCTCTACCTTACAAACTAGCTACATACCCCAATAAACAATTGATCATGAGTGTCTTGGTAGTGGATATTCCTCCCCAGTATGGGATGCTACTATCAAGAAAGTGGAGTGCTTCTATGGGAGGCAGTATACAATGTGATTTGTCATTTTCTACTTTCAATCTGGAAGGACAGAATATCAAGATCACTAGGGAATCTAGAACTCCTCATATGATTGAATAAGAAGAAGAAGATACCATGAATTGTTTCCTTGATACTGACATTAATGCTTTCAAAGTCCAAGATAGGGAAGCAGAGGAAGAAGTTGAACCTGCTCATAGGTTAGAAAGCTAGGAGGGATGGATTGACCTTGATAGTTTCTGGATCATGTATTTTGATGGAGCTAATAGCAAAGAAGGATCTGGAGCTGGAATATTGCTCGTATCTCCTAATGGTAAAACTTTCAAATTCTCCTTTACTTTGTTGTTTTCATGCACAAATAATGTTGCAGAATATGAGGCTCTACTAATAGGTCTAAGATTGGCATCAAGGCATGGCATAAAATGTTTGAAAGTAATAGGTGACTCTGAGTTAGTTGTATCTCAAGTTAGATCAAAATATGCTTCAAAAAATAGGAAATTAAAGTAGTATAGGAATGTAGTGTGGGATGAGATTGAAGACTTTAGTGATTTTAATATTTTTTGGGTGGAAAGAAGTCAAAATAGAATGGAAGACTTGTTGGCTAATGTGGCCCTTAGACCTGAAGGTGTTACATTTGCAGATATATCTAATATTGAGGTACAAGCCAGGCCTTCCATCCTTGATAATGTAGATAATTGGCAGGTTTTTTCTGATGACCAAGACATACTAAGGTTTCTCCAATGTGAATCACATTTTGGTGATAAAGAAATGGACTTCAGTACTTATGTTGACACGATGAATGGTAAAAATGTCATTTTTGGGAAGGAAGTTCTGCAGTTAAAATCTAATAGAGTTCCCAAAGGATTAGTTGCTCTAGAAAGGGTATTTGACAACAAAGACAAGGTTTTCTCTTCTAGTACTGATAAAATCAATGAGCTTGAAGAAATAAACTTGGGAGCCAGAATAGCCCCTAAGAAGGTTTATATAAGCAAATGTGTATCCCCAAGAACTAGAAAAAATTTGATTCACCTTCTTAAAAAATTCAGGCATGTTTTTGCTTGGTCATATGAAGATCTTAAAGCTTATAGAGAGGATCTCTTTCAACATGAGATTCTACTCAAGGAAGGAACAAAACCTTTTAGACAAAAGTTGAGACTTGTTAACTCTACCCTGGTGCCTAAAATGTAGGGTGAACTCAAAAAGATGATAGATGCTGGGATAATCAAGCCTATTAGACATTCCACTTGGGTTTCAAATTTGGTGCCTATTAGAAAGAAAAATGGTGACATTAGGTTATGTGTAGATTTTAGGAATCTTAACATAAACTCTCTGAAAGATAACTATGGATTACCAAATATGGAGAACATGTTACAGAAAGTTACTGGATCAGAATTAATGTCTATGATGGATGGTTTTTCTGGTTACAACCAGGTAATGGTCAAAGACACAGAGCAATTCAAAACTACATTTACAACCACATGGGGGACATATGTTTATGTAAGGATGCCCTTTGGGTTGACTAATGCTGGTGCTACTTTTCAAAGGGCTATGGATGTGGCTTTTGTATATTTTATTGATGGATTTATGGTGGTGTATCGAGATGACTTGACAACTTTCTCAGCTAAAGAAGAACAACATTGTCAACATCTAGAAAAGATTTTCATTAGAGCATTATAGTATGGGGTCTCTTTGAACCCAAAGAAATGCACTTTTGGTGTGGTAGAAGGAAAGCTTCTAGGGTATATTGTTTCAAAGGATGGGGTGAGGATAGACCCTGAAAGGGTGAGGCTATTGATAAATTATCTTTACCAAAAAACATCAAGGGAATTCAGTCCTTTTTAGGATAGGTCAATTTTTTAAGAAGGTTTATTACAAACTTTGCAGAGATCAGTATTCCCATATCAAGAATGTTGAAGAAAGGAGAAAAAGTTGAATGGAATATGGAAGCAATACAGGCATTTACTGATATAAAAAGGGCTATCAAACATGCCTCAGTCTTGAAAACATCAGATTATAGAAAACCTATGAGATATTTTCTTTTGCATCTACCCATACTATTGCTGCAGTACTATTACAGAAAAATGCTAATGGTTTTGAACAACCTATTTCCTTTTTTAGCAAGACCTTGCAGGCAGCATAATTAAACTATGATATTATTGAAAAACAAGCTTATGCCTTGGTAAAGGCTATCAAAACATTTAGATGCTATTTGGTGGGAGCCATAGTGGTTGCCTTTGTTCCAAGTGCTGCGGTCAAAGATATCTTGGTCCAACAAGAGGTTTCAGGAAGAAGATGTAGGTGGATTAATATGATTCAAGAATTTAATATTGACATCCACATTACAAAGTTGGTAAGAGGTTTGGGCCTAGCAAATTTGATGGCTCAGAGCAATTTAAATGCAAACTAGATAAATATGTTGGAAGAGGATCAATGACCTTTTGTATGTAATATGGTTTATTGTGAATGGTACAAAGACATTGTCAACTACTTGCAAAAGATGGTTTTACCCCCTAAATTGGATGACAATAAGAAAAGAACCATTAAACTTCACTCTATAAGATATGCAATCATAAATCGTGAATTGTGGTGGAGGGGTAATGAGGGTGTCTTTCTTAGATGTGTAGATCAGGTTAAGACCAAGCTTTTGATGGATGAAATGCATAATGGAGTTTGTGGAGGACATTATATGGCAAGGACAACAGCCCATAAGATCATCAGGTCAGGTTTTTGGTGGCCATCACTTTTTAAAGATACCCATCAGTTTGTAAAAAAGTGTGATCCTTGTCAAAGGTTTGCAGGAAAATTAAAATTCAATGGAGATCTACCTCTCAAACCTGTGTCTGTCCAAGCTCCTTTCCAAAAATGGGGTATGGATTTCATTGGTGAAATCCTTGATAAGGCTAGTAGTGGACATTCTTATATCCTAGTGGCAACTGACTATTTCACCAAGTGGGTTGAAGCAATCCCTTCAAGAAGAGCAACTAGCAAAGTGGTAATAGACTTTATGATGCAAAATATCCTGACAAGATTTGGTTGCCTAGAAACTATGGTGGTTGATAATGCAATGTGTTTTAGGTTAGAAGAGTTTGTTTTCTTCTATCAAAACAATGGTATAAAGATTTCATATTCATCTCCCTATCATCCACAAGGCAATGGCTAGGCATAATCTAGCAACAAGAGTTTGATTTAAATTCTAAAAAGAGTCCTTGATAAAAATAAGAAGGCCTCGAACTCCAAGTTGTTACAAGCCTTATGGGCTAACAGGGTTACAGTCAAGAAAGAAATAGGATGTGCCCCTTTTGACTTGGTATATGGGATCAATGCAAGATTACCCCAAAAAAATTTGTTACAGATATATCAATTCATTCAGGCATATGATGATGATGTGGAAGAAGATATGACTGTTAGAATTAATGACTTGATTCAATTAAATGAGGTAAGAAATGATGCACATGATAAAAATGAAAAGATGCAGGCCCAGTGTAAGGTCCTGTATGACAAAAGGACTACTCAGAGGAATTTTGTAAGTGGTGACATGGTCTTAGTGTGGAATACAAGACTATAAGATAAAGGAAAGCATGGGAAATTTGATCCCATCTGGTTAGGACCATATATCATTGAGGAAAAATGGGGATAAAATTCTTATCTATTGAAGGACCTAACAAGAGAACTTGTGGAATTGCCAGTTCATGGTCAATTCTTGAAGTTTTATTTTTCTTAAAATCTCCCGAGTCCTCGTGCAGGTTTAGTTTTAATTTTTTTATACAATTCCCTATTTTTTGTCAAAATTTTGTTCTGGTTTGCTCTTCCAAGAGATTCTAGTTTTCTCATTGTATTTGTAGGAGATCCACATCCCCAAGCATGAGCCATTGTTATCACTATATAAATTTTCCTAGCTTTGTGCTAATATTTTTGAAAATGATCCAAGTTATTGACCTAATGGTTATGTTTTGTGGTGAAAACCCTAAATTTGATCAAAGCCCTAACTGGTCCTGAGTCTTGTTATATTTTCATGTTACTTTTTGGCTCACTAATCCCCCTAATAAAGCATGTGTTCTTTTTGCCCCCACTTTATTCATCATTTCATATGTTATGCGGTTAGGTTTTGGAATCGGGGTACATTTTAATTAATTGATTCTTTCAAAGCCTAAGTTCTTGATAAATTTTTTCAATAGTATCAAATCCTTCAAATATGTGGCTGTCGTTGAATCGCAAGACTGCCCTTTGTTAGAGTCTCTAAGATGCACTTTAGCAACAAAGCACCACTTGTCCGAGCGGGCCGATCTAGTAACAAGGTGTGCTGGCATTTAAAGAATGGATCAGATCTATGGTTGTCGCTATAATGTTGCATCAAGATGATAGTTGTTTAAACATCATGCTTTAGCGATGACCATCTAATTTCTCTTTAAGGACTAAAGTGTGAAATGGGCCCTGAAAGTGCCAGGTCACATTGACATGTATGCTTCTGATTAGTTGCTGGGAGTTATGATGTGGCGGTTGTCAGGATGATTTGAACTGAGAGTGAAAAGGTCAAGAGGTCCACCTATTGATTCTTTGTGATGTGGTGGTTATTGATTTGATAGAGATTAATGAAGTGTCACAGTGGGGCCTATTTTTTTTGGATGGTTAAGATGCAGCAAGATCTCATGGTTGTTATACCGCTTGGGTAAGATGGACATTTTTTAGAGTCAGCGGTATAGCGACAACCATTGATCTTGTTTAAAGATGGGGACTATTTGGTGGGTCCTTTGCTACTGACTTTTGATGATGCGGTCATTTTTGATTGGCCGAGGGTAATAATGACATGTCAAAGTTGCCAGTCTGTTTGACACTGAGGATAAAGTTAGGGCTTCTTTGTTGCTGACTTGTCTGGCATGGCACTTCCTAATTCGATAAAATTTCTAAAAGGAAAGGTGGGGCCATTTCTTTGAGAATAGGTAAAGAACTGAAAGTTAGAAAGAATCTTGTGGCTGTCGTTACACTGCTGGATGAAGATACTTGAGTTTTACACTTGGGCTTTAGCAATGAAGCGCCACCTATTCATTTTTTATCAAGATAAAGTTAAGTTATTTATTTCCTCACATGCTTTTATTGAAATGTTCTCATTGGTCGAGAACTGATTTGGGGAAAAGTAATAAAGGGTTACATTGTTAGACTTGTCAACCGTTTGATGTGTCGGAGATGAAATAAATCAACGGCCTGAATTCAATTTTTTGCTCCATGACATTTTTGTGTCCTGTGAATAACTGAGGCTGCCAACTTTTAGTAATGGCAGATTTAATGTGATTACGTGTGGATAGATTGTAGGTAGTTGCCAATGCTATACATCAAAATTGAATCATTGTTTCTATTCACCGTTTTCATAAGCATTTCTGGCGAACTCATTTTTTCCTCTTGGGGTGATTTCAAGCAAGGAATTTGCAAGTACCTGGTAGGTTTCTTTTATGAGTTTAAAATTGTTTGAAGCCTATGAAGGAGTTGTGAAGGAATTTGTGTTGCTAGTTGATAGTTTTTAGGGTTTTCTTGGGTATTCATATATTGTTTTGTAAAAGCCCTAGTTTCAAAATGGCACTAAAAAGAAACCTGTCTAGTTAGATATAGTACAACAAAATAGGAGTCTTTGAAGGTTTGATGTAGTTATTACCACATTCAGATAACGAGGTAGCTAGGTTAAAGGAGTTGGTTCTGAGGAACCCTAGGGATTCTATTGCAGATGGACTCCATGATAGAGGAAATTGGATGAGAGATACTAAGGTTGGTGAAAAGCATAATGGTCTTATTTTGTTTAAATCATCCTATTCATAGAGAAATGCCTGTGCCCCCCTGAGCAACATATGGCAATTTGACATTGGAAGATTGATAGTCCCTGGAGTTTTCATGGATGCTGAGTTATTAATTCAGATTGCTAAGTGCTATGATCATGTGATAAAGTGTGTCAAGGATGTAAATGGGAAGGACCTAATCAGTATCATAGAAGATGAGATTAAGGAGGTTTTTTCTCTAAATGACCCTTTAGTGGGGTTAGAAAAGATAGATTTTACTAAATTTATAGAAATATATGAGGCACAGAGGGATTATTTGAGGGAAGGAGCTCTGAGGAAAGTTTTAGATGAAATTGGGTCTATGTGTGTTATCAGTCCAAGCAGGCCAGAGCCTTTTAGGCTGGATTTGTTCAGTAGGAGAGCATAGGAGGTTTATAAGTCATTAAATTTGATTCTAGGGGATGATGAAGCAACTCATATGCCAATCCTATACATGTCTATGATGGTACAATCTCTGTACCCCCAATTGGCACTAATTTTTGATTTTGCATCTCATCTAGCTGACTTGATCCATGAGGGATTGATGGGAATTAAGGACATGAAGGTTAGTAGGCCTCTTGGGTGGTACTCGATGCTTATGCACATGTTCCTATACAAAGACAAGCAATTTTTCAGCGCAACAATAAACATTGTGAAAGAGAGGAATGGAGAAACCCTTCTAGTGCAACTATGGACTACAACCCTGTCATGCGATAGAATTGATGCCAGTTACATTGCATTTGACAGGGATTTTGCCTCAAGGCTTAGAACTCTTTTTGTTTTTGACAATCCAAGGATCCCAAGAGAGTTGCTAAGATTAATCAGGCCAAAGGAATATTGTCAGGATATCACCATAGTCCATAATTTTGGGGATATCATTCTGTACCCTATTTCTACAATTTTTAGGTTTTATGGTTGCAAGAAGGAACCCTACATCTTGCCTTACCAAGTTCCATTAAAAATAGGGTATGTTGAAATATTGAGACAGATTGGTGACCTACAAGAGACCACTCTCACTGGTAAGGGAAAGGGAACTTTCTTCCCTGACATAACTATAGCACATCAGTATGTGATTAAATAGGGAGGTTGGGTCCATTTGAATAAAGTGTTGCTGCCCCACAGGATGCCAACAATGACCATCAGATGTGTAGATACAAAGGGTTTCCTCTCAGGAATGTTTAGAGAAAGGGTAAGGTGTGCTCTTATTGAGCATCAATTTAATTTTCTTGAAGATGTGATAATGAATGAGTTTGATCTTCAAACTCAAGAGATTTAAAAAGAGAAATGGATCATCTACAAGAAATCTGTGGACTTCATTAGAAATTTTGACAAAGCATATGACCCATTAAAGGGTTTTGAGCCACGGGCAAGGAAAGTGGATGCCCTAATGGAGCATTTTGAAGGCATCATGCATGCAGTGAATGAAAAGAGGGCTGTTGTAAGTAAGATAAACCCTGTAAGAGCTAGGCAGATTTTGAGCCAGCCTATGTACATGAAGTTGACCCCAAGGGGAGTCTATACAATGTAGAAGAGAAGTGGATACACTATTCTCTTACCACCATAGTAGAGAAGTGCAGATATTCCCTCTACTTCTAAAGGGAAAAGGCCCATGGATGAATCAACAATGTAGGGACCCTCACCTAAGATGTAGAAACAAGAAGAGGTAAGGCTAGGAGAAGAAGCTTATTCTCCCTCTCAATCCCCTATCCAATTAGATGAACATGGGGTAGGAGAGCAACTATTACAATTGAGAAATGAGGGAAACATTTTTGTTTCAAATGATGACTTGCAAGAAGGAATGCCTGAGGCACCTAAAGAGGTGGCCATGGACCTTACTGTTGATGAATTTGTGGGTAAACAATTGGACCCTATTTTAAATTAGGCTAGTGACTCTTTTCTTGTTGATGACAAATTTGTCAAGACTAGGGCTGATGGAATATGGATGAAGTGACTGAGAGGGGGGGGGGGTGAATCAGTCAACCATAAAACACTTCATAATTAATTCTTTCCAGATCCCTTAGGATATCTTAAAAATGTTATCTGTTTTAGCACTCGGTAAATAGATTGCAGTAACTTTGAAGATGCAGAAAGTATTAGCAAAATTATCTTTTAGATATTCATCAGCACTGGTGTATGATTAAGATAGCAATTAAGAACACAAGAGACACAAGATTTAACGTGGAAACCCAATATGGGAAAAACCACCAATGTATCTAGATACTGATTTTCACTTTTTTGAAGTGATGCCCGGTTAGAAGCTAACTCGGTAAAAGGTTACAAAACACACTGTTAGGTGTGACCTTGTTAGAGGATTTAATCACCCTGCTAGGAGTGGCCTGGTAAGAGGTCTTGAAAACAATTCAATGGAATTGTCACCTTGTTAGAGGATTTACAATATGGTTGTTAAACCAACTCGGTTAAGAGATTTAGAATTCACTGTTACAATGATAAGAAGGTAACAATGAAAAATGACCTGTATAATAATGCAACTGCCTTGCTGATTACAGATCTCTGTTCTGCATATGTGTGATCCTTCCTGATCGAATAAATTTCTGCTGCACCTTAAGGATATCTGAACATCCTTCACAAATTTGCACACACCTTTCCTATCTTTTCTTCTGTAAATCTTCTTGCTGTATATCCCTTTTTATTTTTCACATTTGACCTTTTATTTATATGATTTTAGATTTGTCAAATCGACATTATTTAGTATAACAGTTGGCTGAATTAAGCAAACTCTTTTTGCAAAAATCCTTCAAGGGCCGACAGTGCTCGGTGACCATAACTTTCTACAATCTTTCAGAGACCGAGGGAACTCGGTAAACATCGACAATCCTTCGATAACTAACTGAACTCGGTAAACACTAAATTTCATTTGATAACCGAGTGGACTCAATAAATGCTGAATTTCCTTTGATAACCGAGTGGACTCGGTAAATGCTGAATTTCCTTTGATAACCGAGTGGACTCGGTAAATGCTGAATTTCCTTTGATAACCAAGTGGACTCGGTAAATGCTGAATTTCCCTATCTGGTAGACCGACTGAGCTCAGTAGGAACTGATTGCTGTGGACTATGACATTGTGTGACATCAAAGACAATACATAATTTGAGTAGCAATTTCCTTCAGACAATTGTTTCCAACAATCTCCCTCTTTGGCATTGATGGCAACACAATATGTCATAGCATAAGAAATTTGAAAGAGTTAGCTCGGTTCAGATTGAAATCTCCCTCTGTCAGCAAACTTCCTTTATCCTGAAAATTCTTCCTTCTGACTATTGAAAATTTCTTGAAGTAATAGAAAAGACATAGCAAACACTCCCTCTTTGACAACACATGCCAAAGACAATTCACATATTACCGGTGTAAATTAATGTACCTCAAGTACTGATTCATATGCAATGATTCCTTGAATATGTTGCATCAACTGGTTGATTTTCAATCATGTTCTGGTTGATGCATCACTAAAACTATATTTAGTGAGCCTCAGATAGGGGAATGACCCCTAACTTACCTCTTAGATACACAAATGCATCCTTAGGTAATGGTTTGGTAAAAATGTCTGCAATCTGTTCTTTTGTATGAATATATTCTAATCTGATTTCCTTGTCCTGCACCAATTCTCTGACAAAGTGATATTTAATAGCAATGTGCTTGGTTTTGGAATGCATCACTAGATTCTTCGAAATGTTTATTGCACTGGTATTGTCACAAAATATAACAACTGGTTCTTTGATTTCAAATTTCATACCTTCTAATAACTGTTTAAACCAAACAATATTTGAACAGTTTACTGCAGCAGAAACATATTCTGCTTCAGCTATGGATTGAGATGTGCAATTTTGCTTTTTACTAGTCCAGGATACCAGTCTTTTTCCAAGAAAAAATGCTCCACCACTTGTGCTTTTTCTGTCATCAATGTTTCCTGCCCAATCAGCATCAGTAAACACTTTTAAGTCTAGATTGCCTCCAAATTTATACCACAAATGATATTCTTCAGTTTCTCTTAAGTATCTTAAGATTCTTTTGATTGCCATCATATGATTTTCCTTAGGTTTTGCTGAGAATCTAGCTACTATACCGACTGCTAAGGCAATATCAGGTCTTGTATGTACTACATACTGCAATTTTCCAATCATAGATTGGTATAAGGTCTGATCAACTTCTTTTGAATCATCATTTTTGGTAAGTTTCAGTCCAGTACACATGGGTGTACCAACTAGTTTTGAATCTTCCATACCAAACTTCTTAAGTATTTCCTTAATGTATTTAGATTGAGTAATGTATATACCATTCTTGCTTTGCTGAATTTGAAGACCAACAAAGAATTTTATTAAACCAAACATAGACATTTCAAATTCTTTGTTCATTTGCTCTGAAAATTCTTTGCACTAATCCTCATTTCCTGTAAATATAGTATCATCTACAAATATTTCTGCCAATACAATTTTGTCATCCGGTCCTTCTTTAATATACAGATTGCTGTTATCATTGGGTCTTTTGAAATTAATCTGAATCAAATAGTTATGGAGTCTTTCATACCATGCTCTAGGAGCTTGTTTCAAACCATACAATGCTTTGTGTAACCTGCAGACCATGTCCTTTTTATCTGGATCAACAAAACCTTCAGGTTGTTCAATGTAGACCTCTTCATCAAGAATTCCATTGAGAAATGCAGATTTTATATCCATCTGATATACCTTAAATCCTTTGTGTGCTGCATAAGCAAGTAGAGTTCTTACACCTTCTAATCTTGCAACAGGAGCAAAAGTTTCTCCATAATCTATACCTTCTTCTTGAGAATAACCTTTACATACCAGTCTAGCTTTGTTTCTAGATACTTGACCATCTTCATTTAGCTTATTCCTGAATACCCATTTTGTTCCAATTACATTCTTATCTTTAGGTCTAGGTACAAGAGTCCATGTTTTGTTCTTTTGTATTTGTTCTAATTCTTCATTCATTGCTTCAATCCAACTTTCATTTTCCAATGCATCTTTGATATTTCTAGGTTCAAAGTCAGTAAGCAGACATGTACCTTTTAGCTTGCTTCTTGTCATAGTACCATCTGATTTGTTTCCAATAATTTGATCTAGTGTATTATGTCTTCTGACATATTTGGCTAGTATAGGTTCCTTTCCTTTTGAATGATTCATGATGTTGTCTTCTAGGATCTATTCTTCAGGTTTCTCGAGCTCGATAGATATTTGCTCGGTAACTTCAGGCTGAGACTCGGTCTGAATTTCTTCCTGTGACTCGGTTTGAACTTCTTCATGTGACTCGGTTTGTGACTCGATAGATATAGTTTCCTTATTGATAGTTGTGTCTGCCAATGTTTCAGGTTCAATGTAAATGAATCTTCTGTAGTTCTCAGGTTCCCTTTTTCTTTCTTCTTCAGTCTTTTCTGCAAACTCATCAAATTTTACATGTATACTTTCTATGACTTTGTGAGTAGATAAGTTCAGACATTTGTATGCCTTGCTTTTGCTAGAATATCCTAGGAATATTCCTTCATCACTTTTCACATTAAATTTATTTCTTCTGGATTCTTTTAAGATATAACACTTGCTACCAAATATTTTCATGTAACTTACATTGGGTTTATAGCCATACCATAATTCATAAGGAGTTTTGAATGTGTCTTTCTTCAATTGTACTCAGTTCAAGGTATGAACTGCAGTGCTGATAGCTTCCTTCCAGTACTTTATAGCTATGTTCTTTTCTATCATTAGAGTCCTTGCACAATCCATAATAGATCTATTTCTTCTTTCTGCTATTCCATTCTGCTCAGGAGTTCTAGGAGCTGATACCTATCTTTTGATTCCTCTTTCAATGCAAAAGTTGTTAAAATCATGGGAGATGAATTCACCACCTCTATATGATCTTAAGCATTTCAATCTTTTCCCTGTTTCCTTTTCCACTCTTGCTAAGTACCATTTGAACTTTTCAAATGCTTCTGATTTTTCTCTTAAATACATGATAGTCATCACTCTAGAATAATCATCAATGAAAAGAATAAAGAATTTATCTCCAGTATAGCTTTGTATTCCAATAGGTCCACATAAATTAGTATGCACAATTTCCAAAATTTCTTTAGACTAATAGTTCTTACTCTTGAAACTAGTTTTACTCATTTTGCCAATCTGACAATTCTTACATAGACCAGTATCAGGTTTCTTCAAAGTAGGAATGCCTCTAACCTTCTTGAATTTGCTTATTTTTATCATGTTATCAAAATTCACATGACATAACCTTTTGTGCCATAGCCAACTTTCTTCTAGTTGAGCAATAAAGCATGAATATTCACTGAGATCAAGATAAAATAAGTTACCTTTTGTTTGTTTGCCTGATCCAATGAGTTTTCCTTTTTCATCCAGCAGTCTTGCTTGACCATTCATGAATTCAACCTTGAAACCAGTGTTGATTAGCTATGCTACACTTAGAAGATTATGTTTTAGTCCTTCAACCCAATAAGCATTATCACATATGAGTTCTTTGGTTAATGAGATTCTTCCTTTTCCTTTTATACAACAAGGTTCATTGTTTCCAAATCTTACATTACCACTATCACAGTCTTTTAGATATTCAAATTTTGTCTTGTCACCAGTCATGTGGTGTGAACATCCGCTGTCTATTATCCATATATCATCTTTGCTTATATGAGAAATAAGTGCCATCTTATCTTCATCATCATCAGATTCATCTTTTATAGCAATAAAGACAATTTCTTCTTCACTATCATCAGAATCTTTAGCCATAAAACATGTTTTCTTACCTTTATCCTTGAATGATTTGAAATTCTTTTTTCCATAGTACTTGTGACTTCTCTTCTCTTCCTTGACTTGCTTGTTTGGGCACCTAGCTGCAATATGTCCAATTTCTTCACATGAAAAATAGATTAAAGGAGTTTTACCTTTATATTTACCTTTCCCTCTAGAGTACTTCTTTGCAAGTAATGCTTCTACAATTTCAAGATCACTATCAGAACTTTCTTCTGATACTTCTTCACTTTCTGACTGAACTTCTTTAATTTTCTTGTTCTTCTTTAGTGAAACCTTGGCCTCAAATGCTGATTCAATATTTTTGGAACTAGGAACATAGTTGTCATAGTTGTCTAATTCAAAGGCTATCAATCTTCCAACTAAAGCATCCAAAGTTATATTGTGGTTTGTTTCACATCTTCTTTCTTGAATAGCTGATACTCTTATTGCATAGATAGGGAGTAATGTTTTGAGTACCTTACTTATAACAGTTTCATCTGAGATTGTTCCTCCAGAAGCTCTAATTGCACTTACACTTGCTTTGATTCTTTCAACATATTTTGCAATGTTTTCATCTTCCTTCATATTCATCTTGTCAAACTGTCCTCTTAGGCTTTCTGCTTTGGCTCTTTTCACATTTGCTTCACCACCATATATTTTCTTCAGTGCCATCCACATTTCATATGCAGTAGTGCATTCTTTAATATCATCAAATTCTTCATAGCTGAGAGCAGATGCAATGTCTATCATCATGGTGTTATGAGTCTTTTTATCTGCAATGTCTTCAACAGTTAATGCGCCATTAGGAATTATGTATTCTTCATCAATGTATTTGCATCCTGAATCACCAATGGAAGCCAGATGAAGTTGCATGAGACCTTGCCATGCTGAAAAGTTATCTCTGTTGAGCTTTGGAATTTCCCTCTTGTAAGACATCCTGATCTTTAGCTTAGGTCCTTGAAACCCTTCCTGCAAGCACCAAAAGCTCTGATACCAATTGATGGAATATGGATGAAGTGACTGAGAGGGGGGGGGGGGGTGAATCAGTCAACCATAAAACACTTCACAATTAATTCTTTCCAGATCCCTTAGGATATCTTAAAAATGTTATCTGTTTTAGCACTCGGTAAATAGATTGCAGTAACTTTGAAGATGCAGAAAGTATTAGCAAAATTATCTTTTAGATATTCATCAGCACTGGTGTATGATTAAGATAGCAATTAAGAACACAAGAGACACAAGATTTAACATGGAAACCCAATATGGGAAAAACCACCAATGTATCTAGATACTGATTTTCACTTTTCTGAAGTGATGCCCGGTTAGAAGCCAACCCAGGAAAAGGTTACAAAACATACTGTTAGGTGTGACCTTGTTAGAGGATTTAATCATCCTGCTAGGAGTGGCCTGGTAAGAGGTCTTGAAAACAATTCAATGGAATTGTCACCTTGTTAGAGGATTTACAATATGGTTGTTAAACCAACTCGGTTAAGAGATTTAGAATTCACTGTTACAATGATAAGAAGGTAACAATGAAAAATGACCTGTATAATAATGCAACTACCTTGCTGATTATAGATCTCTGTTCTGCATATGTGTGATCCTTCCTGATTGAATAAATCTCTGCTACACCTTAAGGATATCTGAACATCCTTCACAAATTCACACACACCTTTCCTGTCTTTTCTTCTGTAAATCTTCTTGCTGTATATCCCTTTTTATTTTTCACATTTGACCTTTTATTTATATGATTTTAGATTTGTCAAATCAACATTATTTAGTATAACAGTCGGCTGAATTAAGAAAACTCTTTTTGCAAAAATCCTTCAAGGGCCGACAGTGCTCGGTGACCATAACTTTCTACAATCTTTCGGAGACTGAGGGAACTCGGTAAACATCGATAATCCTTCGATAACCGACTGAACTCGATAAACATTGAATTTCCTTTGATAACCGAGTGGACTCGGTAAATGCTGAATTTCCTTTGATAACCAAGTGGACTCGGTAAATGCTGAATTTCCCTATCTGGCAGACCGACTGAGCTCGGTAGGAATTGATTGTTGCAGACTATGACATTGTGTGACATCAAAGACAATACATAATTTGAGTAGCAATTTCCTTCAGACAATTGTTTCCAACAAGGGCATTCTCCCAATTTTTATGGAGAATGAAGATAAATCAGTACAAAGAGATCTATGAGAAGAAGAGGGAAGAGTTCCTTGATAAAGACATAACAAAAATATAAAATGAGACCAAGGTAGAAATAGTCAAGCAGTTTGAAAAAATTACTCCTGAGGAAGGAAGGGCGATGGTTCATACTATAGGAGTGTTAATTTTTCCAGAGTGGGACATTGTTGATGCAATTGTCTTTGACCAAGTCATGAAGGGCAAAGTGAAAACTCTTACTACTAGAGAATAGGCCAAACAAGCTGCTAGGGGAATTACTTTCTCAGAGGATCATGCAACCTTGGTCATGTGGTCCCTAAAGAGGGAGGAAGATAAAGGAAGAAAGGAGTCTCTCTACACAGGATATGTAGGTAGTTTTTTAGTACAAAGAGTGGGTGAAGCTTCTAGTGTGGAAGCATCAAACCTAATTCTAGAGACTCCCAAGTTCAATGTTAAAGTGGCAGAAAAGGATGCCCAAGAAAAGGAGGAGCTTAGGCTCAAATTTGAAATGGTTCTCAAATCCTACAATGAGCTCAAGGTAGAGCTAATTCAAAAGGACAAGTTGATTGCTCAGCTATTAGGGCCCCAGGATCACAGGTCTCCCCAATGAGAAATCTTTAATAAGCCTACAGTGGCTTCATCCTCAAGCCCAATTGTTGAGTTACCACCACCCCCCTACCCAGAGAAACGTATGGATGCAAGGGTTACTTGGGAAAAGAAAAGATTAACTGAAGAGGCAAATAAATTGAGGGAAATAAGAGTGCAACTAGAGAAGGAAAAAGATGAAAATGTGAGGGCCACAACTTTGGCAAACCAGAGGTATGAAGAGAAAATGATAGATGCAATCATGTAGTTTGCATATGATTTAAAGCCCTCCATTTTCCATATTCATGCCAGTATATTTATTCTTTATTTGAAACTTTGAATAAGGAGAAGACTGGAATGTCACCAATTTTGAAGAAATGGATTGAGAGATCTCCTAGTATAAAGTTATTTCATATGTTATCAAAGGGCCAAGAGGATCCTGATCCATTGATTAAGCTAGTACATCAGATTGTCAAGAAAATGGTACAATATGGCATCATTTTGGATAATTTGATTAGAAGATCGAGTATGTTGAAAGCTGAATTAATGCTTTCAAACTATGAGCTAGTGCCCACCATTTTCACAGATAAGGGAAAATTTAAAGAAGCATATCTATGGAGAGAAGAGATGGAAGCACTTTTGTCAGAAAGGGTGACTGGTGTCCTAAATGACACTTTTTCTATTAGCAGTGTTATCAAGTTGTTAATAAATGCTAAATCAAGGTTTGACAATATTCAACATAAGGTTACTTAGATTGAAAGTGAATGGAAATAGTTATCAAGTAAGAAGATTGAGTTTTCCAATTTTGAGTTCCGAAGCGAGAAGGTGTACAATAAATGGAGGTATCAGTACATACCTCATGTTGAAAAAGTTAATACTTTGCCAACCTCCTAGAGCAAGTAAAGGCAATAACTTTTTGAGTCGTAAAGGTTGTTGAGATATAGAAAGACATTCATTGTAGGATGGACAACAGGATGTTGCAAATCAGATTTGTTGAAGGGAGCCAAGGATAGTATTGAAGACATAAAGCAAGGTTGCTCAGCTACAAATATCTCACCTACTTGACTTGTGTATTTATTGTAAACTTTTTGAGGTTGTTGTAAAGGTTTTTAGGTTAGAAATTTTGCAAGCCCTAGAATGATAGGTAGCTTGGTGCATCTCCTTGTATATAAAGGATTTTCCATGATCATTCTAGGCATTGAGAGTTTAGGAGTTGAAAAGATAAAATTTTTGAAACCCTATCCCTCAGTCGGGGATTGGAATATATTGTATCATTTTTCATCAAGCAATAGAAAGAAGTACAAGTTGCTGCTACTATTTTGCAAGCTTATCATTCAAAATATGATGTATGCAACGTTAAAAGGTTATACTTAATACAAACTTCAAATCTTTGTCACTCCTTTGAGTTTATTCTATAAATCTTTAAATCTTCCAGAGATTTATATGTATGTATTTAGCTTTGAGTTCTGGTCTAGGATTGGATTAAATACTGTGCATAGTGGGATACATGTTTACTGAATTCATTTGAGGATTTTTCTAAAAAAGTAGGAAAGAGTTGGAATGTTTTGTATTTATGTTTAAAGACCGAGTTTTTATCCAAATATCTCTGCATTCATTTTGTCCTTTGATCTTTTGGCCAATGGATAGGGCAATGGCCTGTATTTCCATATTTTTCTTTGTGTAGATTGATTAACATCTTGTGATCCTCAAACATAATCATTACCAGTTATTTTACTTTATTTACATTTATGTGTTGTTCCACCTAGTGATGGAGAGTCAGTGAGTAATAGGTTTTTACTTAGTACTTTCTCACTATTATCTATTGTAAGATCTAGTACTAGGTAAAGAACAAAGGTATATCTATTGGATCAAGTGTATCGACCTTAGTTTTGTAGAGCCAGAAGTGAAGAGGGTAGTCTTGTCCCTATAGTTGGTCCAGTTGCTTATAGATTTCCTACATTTGGAATTAATGAATCCTTAACATCAGTCATAAGCATACTAGTATCTCTTGGAGTGTAAAATCTTTTGAAGAACCAATAGATCCAAGGCCATTTATGACCTTATGGCATCTTTCCAACAACCATATGTGTTTAGAACACATTTAAGACTCCAACCTTAGCTAAGCTCCTAACACTAAGAAATTGAAATAACAAAAAACAAAGGTTAATTAGTGACCTTATTACCAGTGAATAATTCACTTAACCAACATTGAAAATGACCTTCTAAGGTCTTCAAACAAGCTAAACTATCCTCTTGACTTGGCTAGAGTCAAGTACAAGGTAGAAACATTTGAAAAATGGAGGCTGGCCTAGGTGCTCCTGCACCATCCTTCCCAAGATAAGAAGATCAATCCACCCTTGGATTGGTGATGGTAGGATCAAATCCCATCTTTTTTAACTCTTATTCCTTGATCCACATAGCATCAACATAACTCTATCCATACACGTTGATGATGTGTTCCTTGTTCTCTTTTGTTCTAGTCTTTTTATAGACTCTTGTGTCTAATATGCTGTCTGGTCCTATGATATTAGTAGTAGGCAATTGAAACTCTTCCACATCTCTAATTATATCATCATGAATCTATTCTATGTCTGGTAGTGGTCCTTTGTAAGTGATGAAATATGCAACATTAAGGATTGGTGACAGTCCACTGTCCTCCGATAGTTCAATCTTGAAGGCATTGTCACCATACTTAGCTAATATAGGAAAGGGTCCTATCCTCCTCATTTTTAGCTTGTGAGGGACTCCCTTCTACAACCTTGACTTGTTTAGATGCACCATTACTAAGTCACCTACATTAAACTCAACTATCCTTCTAGTTTCATCCACCTTAGCTTTGTGTTTCAATGTGTTCTCTGTCAAAGTCTTCCTCACTGTTTCATGAACCTATTTCATACCATATGAAAAATCATCAACATACCCACTTGCTTTCACTCCATCTTTCAAATCCCTTAGTTCATAGACACCTCTAGGATGTAGTCCATAAACTATCTCAAATGGACTCTTCCCTGTTGATCTATTTATGGTGTCATTGTAGGCATATTCAGCTTGCCCAATCAACTAATCCCATTACTGACCATACTCCTTAGTAAAACATCTTAGAAGATTTCCAAGGCTTCTATTAGAAACCTTAGTTTGACCATTAGTTTTGGGATGGTAGGCTGATCCAAAATATAAGTTGGTGCCCAATCTTTACCAAAAAGTCTTCCAAAAATGACTCATAAACTTAGTGTCCCTGTTTGGCACAATGCTGATAGGTAACCTATGGATTCTCACAATTTATTTGAAGAATAGAGAGTCTATTTGAGTGGCATAATTGGTGGTCTTGCATGGCACAAAGTGAGCCATCTTGCTAAACCTGTCCACTACCACATACACACTATACATGCCTTGTCTAGTCTTGGGTAACCCAACTACAAAATCCATGCTCAAACATTCCCATGGCTTGGTAGGAATAGGTAGTGGTTGATAAAGACCAATATTTGTAGAAGTGCCCTTGGCATTTTGACATACAACACAACTTTCCACATACCTCCTAACATCAAGATTCATTGTAGGCCAATAGTAAAACCTTGAAACAAGGTCCTGAGTCTTAGTGATCCCAAAGTGACCACTCAAAGCACCATTATGCTTTTATTGAATCAAATTCTCTCTAATAGAGCCTCTAGGATCACATCATTGATTCCCCTTAAAGAAAAGATCACTTTGCAAAGTATACTTAGCATATCTACTATGAAAATGATTCTTATATTCAGCACATACCTTGTATATGTTAGCAAAGTCCTCATCATCTGCATATAGATCCTTGAAATGATCTATCCCCATGCTTTTAAACTGAATTTCTTGGATTGTGAGGGCTCTTCTTGACAATGCATCGGCCACCATGTTTAGAACACCCTTCTTGTGCTTGATATTGAAGGTGTAAGCTTGTAGGTACTCAACCCACTTCATGTGCTTGTGACTCAAATTCTCTTGTGAATTCAAGAAACTAAGTGCTTGATTGTCTCAATACACAATGAATTCCTTGGGAAGAAAGTAATGCCTCCACTTTCTTAGAGCTTGGACCAATGCATACATTTCTAGGTCATATGAGGAATATTTCCTCTTAGCCTCACTCAACCTTTCAGAATGGAAAGCTACCGGTCTGCCTTCTTGGCTTAGAACAACCCAAATTGCTACATTGCTAGCATCACACTCAATGGTGAATAGCTTCTCAAACCTTGGCAACACTAAAATAGGTTGGGTACCTATCTTTTCCTTCAACAACTCAAAGCTCTTGTTAGCATCTTCATTCCAAACAAACTTGGTTTTCATTCCTCCTTTGATAGTATCCAACATAAGAGCACAAATTGCACTAAATTGTCTTATGAACTTTCTATAGTATTGTGCAAGGCCATGAAAACTTCTTACCTTTTTTGCTATCCTCAGAGTAGGATAATTCATGATAGCCTCCACTTTTCTCTTATCCATTTTTAGATTTCCTTGTGACAAGACAAACCCAAGGTACATTAGCTCTATTTTGATGAACTCACACTTCTCCAAGTTGATCATCAACTTCTCCTCATGTAGCTTCTTGAAAACAATATCAAGATGTTCTAGATGCTCACTCCTTGTCTTGCTAAAAATTAGTATATCATCTAGATGTACATCTACAAACTTTTCTATGTAGTCTTTGAGGACTTAATTCATGAGCCTCATGAATGTGGAGGGGGCATTTGACAATCCAAATGGCATGACAAGCCTTTAATACAACCCTTCATTGGTTTTGAAGGTTGTCTTCCACTCATCACCTTCATGGATTCTTATTTGGTGATAACCACTTTTCAAGTCTATCTTGTTATAGTAACTTGCCTCACATAGACAATCCATTAAGTCTTCAATCCTAGGAATAGGGAACCTATACCTTATGGTTATCCTATTGATAGCCCTTGAGTCAGTACATAGCCTCCAAGTTCCTCCTTTCTCAGGTGCAAGTATGGTGGGTACAACACATGGACTAATACTCTTCCTAATTAGGCCTTGGTCTAAGAGCTCTTGTATTTGTCTTGCTTTTTCCTCATTTTGTTGAGGGGTCATTTTGTAAGAAGCTTTTTTAGGTAGGGTAGCTCTTGGGATAAGGTCTATCCTATGGCTTATGGCTCTTTGAGGGGGTTAAGGTTGATGGTTGTCCATCACTTACAATTCCTTGGTAAGTGTACAACTTTCCTTGAATCTCCTTTGGTAATTTAGTCTTCTTGGTCACCTTGGCTTCATCTCCCTCTCTTGGTCTTAATACCAATGCATAGCCTATGCCTTCAATATCTTCCATGGTTTGCAAGAACTCTTTTTCACTTACCATAAGTACATTTGGACCTATTGTGTTCACCTCAACATCCTCCAACAATGACTGTATTTTGAAGGTTACATTGTCCTTCTTGAAAGAATAAGAATTCTTTCCTCCATCATGTATGGCTTGGCGGTCAAATTTCCATGGTCTACCTAGGAGAAAATGGCATGCATCCATAGGAAAAAAATCACATAACACTTTGTCTTTGTACCTTCCAATGGAGAACTCCACCCATGCTTGCTCATTCACTAACACATGTTGGCCTTTATTGAGCCAAGTGCCTTGTAAGGATCGGTGTGGGGTATCCTTGTCAACTTCAACTTACTAACTACTTCCTTTGACACAATATTGTCAGTAGAGCCTGAATCTATAATGACCCTACATACTTTCCCCATCATCTTACACTTAATTCTAAACAAAGATCTCCTTTGGCTTGGCTCCTCTTTCACCGGCTCCTTGATTAGAGTTCTCCTCATCATGAGGTTCTCTCCTTCCTTTAAATTTAGTGGCACTTGAGCATGCTTATCTATTGTATTGGAGTCATCTTGAACTAAGTTAGTCCTCTTATCACCTCCTTGTGATGAACCACCTTTCTCTGAGAATCTATAGGCAGGGTGCCCCATTTGGTTGCAATGGTAGCACTTCATATTGGAAAAATAATTTCCTCTTCTTCCTTGTGATGAACCACCACTTCTTCCTCTAAAGCTAGAGTTATAATTTCTTCCTCTACCACCTCTACTTGAGCTTCCTTCTTGCTACTCATTGAACTTTATCTCACCTTGAGCTCTTGAATAAGAACTTCTTCCAGCATAGCCACCTCTTTGACCCTTGGTGTCTTTGGCTTTGGCTTTGCCTTTAGAGGTTTCTTGCTTCCTCTTTCTTTTCTTGTCTATCTTAAAGGCCATTTGATAAGATTGCGTAATGGATTTGAAGTTCACTAGGCTCATCTCTTCTTGAATGGACCATTTGAGGCCATTCAAGTATCTTGCAAGCTTAATGCTCTCTTCTTCAACTACCTTGGATCTCAAACATAGCTTTTGAAACTCCTCGGTGTAGGCTTGGACATCTAGTTCCTTTTGCCTAAGATTGTGTCTTCTCCTATGAAGTTGAACTTCATAATCATCAGGAAGGTAGGTTTTCTTTACTTTGGATACCATGCCCTTCCATGTCACAATAGGGCCTTTTCCATCATTTTCCCTCTCAATTTTCACAAACTTCCACCAAGTAAGAGCTGAATGTCTTAGTCTTGACTTGGCCACCACAACTTTTTGTGCCTCAAACATACCATCAGATTAAAAATGGTTCTCAATGTTGTCTATCCAATCCACAACTGAATCTGGATCCATTTGTACACTAAATAGTGGCACACCTTCCAAAGCTTTACCACTTAGTGCTTTTAGTGCCTTTAGGAATGGCTCTTCTGGAAGAATAGGGTCAGGTGTTGGTGCTTCCTCCTCCAACTCTAATTCTTTCTCCCTTGCTTCTTTTTCTTCCTTTAGGTCAATCTTCTCTTTGACCTTTTTTGCTTTGTCTTGGACTTCATCCAAGAGCTTCTCCATTTGAGCTAGTCTTTGCCTTAGAAATTTGTTATCCTCCTCTTGTTCCTCAAACTTATTAGCTAATTGAGCATTAGTCACCATGATTCTACCTGGTGTATTCTCTCCTACTAATTCAGGAGACTACAACATCCACCACAAGCCTGATCAATTCAAGCTCTCATACCAATATGATGTATGGTAGCTCCAAGGTTTGCTTTCACACTCACCAAGAGACTTCAGTTGTGTCCACTAGAATCCTATTCTTCTTTAGGATCTTGTAATAGGCTTAGGTGATTAAATAAGGCCTATACAAACTCTATTATAAGATTCAAACTATTGAAGCTTCACCTTGAAGGACTAACACCATGAATTATCTTCTCTTTCTCCTCTACACTTAGATGGCTCTAAGTGTCAAATTTTCATAAAATTGGTACATAATTGTAGGGATGTTCTCCATCTTGGAAAAAATCATAAAATTTCTCATTTTTTTTTTTGAAGGATCTTGCTTCATATTCTTACTCGGTTCCATGATTCATCATGAAGTGACCTTAAAAGTAGGCCTATTTCTAGGAACCTTAACCAGTCACCTTTTGTCATTTCTTGAAAAACTTTCCCAAATAACTTGAAAATGTAAAACTTGATTTGGACACCCTTTCAAAAAATTTAAAACATTCATAAGGGTTTTGGGTTTGACAATGACCGTATAGGGGGTTCCTACAAACTAGGACAATAGGCCTAATAGGCCTAATTTATAGGACTGAACAGTGAACTTGGTTGAAAACTTACTCAAACCAAATCCTAGGTGATTGGTATGAGCTCCATCTACACAAAATGGTTAGATATGGTGTTCGCCTATGTGAAAAATTCTTGGAGCAGTACGGTGTCGTACAACCCTGTAATATTTCTTCAATCTTTCACCTCTACACCTCTAATCGGGCTTCAAATGCTCGCCTAGGGCCTAGGAAATAAAATAGCTCCTCATTCTTTCAAGACTCCTAATTCATAAAAATATATACACTAATGAATCCTCTTCCATTTACATCTAACATGAACTATTTTCCATGGCTAGATTTCATGGGGTAGCCATGACTCTCTAAACTACTCAAAACAAGATAAAAATGGACTCCCTATACTAGAACACCAAAAATCAAAACTTAGATGAACTCAAAATGACTTTCTCTTCAAATGAAAAAGTATTATTAAACTCTATAGAACCCTAATTAAGAATTATATTTATACTTTCAATCCATCCAATAGGACTGTCAACACAAAGTCTCAGGAATTTCACTAAAAATCACTTGCAGAGCTCTATTCACTTTCTTCAAAACTATTACAATGCATGAATGAATTATATGTTTAAGTCTTAGGTGTCATTAGATGCCATTTCCTTAATTTTATGGCCTATTGGCTGAGCACCATCTCCTAAACTTTAGGGAATCCAAAGATACCCGATTTGCATGTCATTTTTGCAATTAGTGCAAATCTTGATGACAACTTCTTCTCAACACTTGGAAACTTTATCATGTGCCTCAATCCTATATTCTAGGACTCCTAAGCTCCTATTTTTTGATGATCTAAGGCCCTTTATGACCTTATGGTATCTTTCCAACAACCATATGTTTTTAGAACACAATTAAGTCTCCAACCTTAGCTAAGCTCCTAACACTATGAAATTGAAATAACAACAAACAAAGGTTAATTAGTGACCTTATTCCTAGTGACTAATTCACTTAACCAACATTGAAAATGACCTTCTAAGGTCTTCAAAAAAACTAAACTATCATCTTGACTTGGCTAGAGTCAGGTACAAGCCAAAAACATTTGAAAAATGGAGGCTAGCCTAGGTGCTCCTACACCATGTTTATTGGTAGATTAATAATTCATCCCCCCTCTTAGTAATCTTAAGGCTTGATTATTATAATAGTGGGCCTAACATGTCTATACACTATTTTAGGTCTGATGGGCACTGTCTCCTTGAAAGTAGGAATGTTAACTTTCTTCCCCTTTCCCTTCTCTACTTTATGTAGGGGGTCCAATTGTGGCTTCATAGGAACGGGTTCAAGCATGAAGAGCTTGTTGGCCCATTTCAAAGTAAGATCTATAATATGATGAGCCCTATGTCTTAAATGATCATTCTCACCCCAAGCTACTTCACCATTCAAAATTGCATTATTAATTTTTTTTTATCTTTATTGTATATGGGATCCAACATGTTGTTAGTGTCCTTTTCCCATACTTTGGGAGGAATACGAACTTGGAGGACATCTTGTGCAAGCTCCAACTTCATTCTATAGCTATCCAAGATTCTAACCTTGTATTCATATATACAATTGATCCAATGGTCTTCCAAGTGTGGTTCATGCCTGTAGAATTTTCTAGTAATATGGCTATAGGTGCCAATTGGATCAAAACTAGGTCTGATTAGGTGGAATTCTTCGAAAGGGCACTCATCCTACCCCAACCCTATTGATTTAAAAACTTTGATATCTCATATTGAATACACCCCTATAGAAATGGTGAAGTCCCAACAATGCTTCTTCTTGGTCTTGATGTGTTCGTACACATCATTTAACTATCTAACCACTTCCATAAGAAATAATTTATCAAAGGGGTACCTGGGCAATTTCTTAGGAGCTAAAGTGCTTCCCACTACCTGTATGTAAGAAAAGGTTTTGAATTGAATGTAATATGTGCCAATGGCATGACCCTTGTCTGTCTCCTCTTTAGATAACCTTTTGGCATAATAACCTTTAGTAGACCTTATTATTGCAAATATGAAGGCATTATTTACTATCTTTTATTCTAGGCTATCTTCCTTTAGTTTCTCCTTCCTTACTAGTTGAGGATATACTATATATGGCCATGCATTCTGATCTTAGAAGGACCCCCATTTTATGAGCCCGAGATAATCTTTCCTTGCAGATAGTAGATACATGATGCATGAGGTCATGTAAAATTTGGGGTCATTCTTAACCTGTCTCAACTGGTCATGCAGGTTTTCTCTAATGATAGTAGCCCAATCTATTTAAACCTTCATAATCCTTATCTTTTCAATTATGTGAACCACCCAAGGCTCTAACTTTTGTGCGGTCAGCAATCCATATACATTGCTTAGAAGTGTTACAACAAAACTCATATCCTCAATGAGGTAGCCTCTCATCATATCAATTTTTTCCAACTTGTCCCTCTTGGGAGGCTTGACCAATTATTTTTCTTTAATGAGGTCATAAATCCCAGGGTTACCTTGGAACCTCCTCATACCTTTGTCAATAGTGATTGGGTAATAGTGATCTACCTTTTGAAGGTGGAAAAAATATTCAATGCTATCTAACCTTAGATCTAGAATAATGTCACTCAGTTTATTTTTCACCACCATCTTGTCTTCTATAGAATGCTCTTCCAATGTGAGAATCAGGTATGGTGAAAGAATAGACACTAGATGAGTGGCAACATTGACCAATCCAACCAAGCATAGAGTAGTATAGTTTGGAGACTAGTTGTCTAGCTGGGCACATTGCATTAGAAATGCATTCCAGTCCATATGATTGATATCAGTATCTGTGATCTCATTATGGGGGTTTTCCATTTTGGCTGGGGTATTGTACCCTATATATTTGTACTTAACTGATTGTGGCATAGACATCTTTGTAACCTGCATGGATATATAATAGTTAGCAATGTATTATTAGAAGTGTAAAATCACTCTAACCTTAAACCCTAATTTAGGAAGAAAAATGACCAAAGGGAACATCTAAAAAACCTCATTAGGTACAAAATACTAAGTTTCTATATTATTTAGTGTTTCGGACCTTTATAGTCTGAAACTGTTATAGGATTGCAAAAGGCCAAAAACATAATTGGACAACACAAGTAGTTCTTGGTGGCATGTAGTTTCGACATGCAAGCTCATTATCAGTGTGCAAAAGTGTGAAGATGTGAAAGTGAGAATGTTGTGAATTGGAGTCTCATTGTATCGGTGTGCAAAGAAACAATGAGTGAGCGAAAGGCCAAAATTGAAAAAATGCTCAGATAAATTTTTTAGTTTTGATTGGCATTATGGAGTTGTGAAGTGCAAAGATATTGTCACCGTGCGAAAGGAAAAAACTATAAAAGTAGTTTAGAAGTTTGCGAAGGACCGTAGTTTCAGTGTATGAAGGGTATTTAGATGTGCAAAACCCTAAAGGTGAAAAAATTAGTTTTTTGAATTTTGGTTTGTCACTTCTTATGCTTGCATTGTCTGGAGAGGAAATCTTGGTATGTCGGTGTACGAAACCTAGATAAAACATGCTAAAGGAGGCTCTGACATAGATTCTAACTTGCAAACTATCATTTTCAATCCTCGACCCCAAAACCAAAAGAAAACTAACGACTACAAAAAATGTGACTCAAAAACACCTAAACCCTAATTTATGAAAAAGAGAAAAGGAAGGAAAAAGAAAAATAATGAAACCCTACTTAAAAGGATGAATAAACCCAAGAAAATATGCGATAAATGATCTTGACAAAATGAAGATAAGCACAAGGATCTATTGGAAATTCCACAGGTAGGAAGAGGAAATCACACTAAGAGCTTGAACAAACAAACAAAAGTGCAAAATGATGAAAAATGAACCCAAAACATCCTTTTATAGGACTTATGGTGAGTGATGTCATCAATCATGGGACTTGGACTTTCAGAGCCTCATAGTTCAATGAATCTTTTGGACTGCAAAAGTCTAAAAGTCCAAGCCTCTTGCGGGATTTTGGTCTTTCAAGGTTTTTTGGATTTCAAAGTTTTAGAGGTAGACAAACCTTTGAAACATTAAAAGTCTGAAAGTCAAAAAAAGGGGCTAAGAAAGGGGTTTTTTGTTAACAAACACAAAAACCCAAAGAAAAGAAAATAGAGACCAAAAAAAAGGATGAAGATCTAATGGACACAAAAAAAACCTCAACTATTGGGAACCCCATTTGGGACTCACAATATGATTCACTGAGCACCTATTTTGAGTGTAACCTTAAAATACTCTAGTTCACCAAGAAACCAAAAAGCCCAATAAGGAAGGGGGGGGGGGGGGGCATTAGGATAAGTAGTCAGAAGAAATGGGGCATGTGTTGTGAAAACACAAGAAATAGCCTTGATAAAAGGAGAAATGACCAAGGCATTTATTCATCAGTAAACCACCTTAGAATCTATCTTGTAATAAACTAACCATCAGTACCATTAGTGGAAATATTCTTTCACCAGCTCTCAAATAAGAGTCTTTTTTTGTTTCTTTGAGTGTGTGCATTTGTGTGTTCATTCCCTTATTACTTTGGCAAGGACAACCTGAATTAACATCAACTAAAATCAACCTTCAACATATTGACAAGGGCTTCCTAGTAAGATCTCAATTGCCAGTCAGGTGTCCATAGCCCGGACAAAGTTTCCCCTAAGTCCCAATCTAACCTTTCTCTACTTTCGGTTAGGCATCCATAACCCCGATAGAGACTGCTAGAGTCATCCTTCTTTCTTCTCACAGTATTTGAAGTTGAGGTATTTGGAGGATACTTTCTTGAGATTATTTTTTCTTTCTCACATGTTGATCAATTTGGACCACTTAGGCTTTGAGTATGTTTTCCTTTTGAATGTCTTCATTTTATTGTCTCTTGATAAACCTAGGCATTGCTTAGACTATGCCACCTTGGTATAAGATTTTGACTATTGTAACGACCCTTGCTTTGAATAATTCTTTTTTTTCTTTTACATTCTTCTCCTTTTATTCCTTCCTCTTTATCTTTGGTTGTAGATGGAGAAAGGTTTTGGGATTGGTGGGTACCTAAGTCAACATGCTAGTATTGGCTCTAACTAATAATTTCCCAAGAAACCAACATTTTTAGTGTCATGTTTTTAATATACTCTATGATTTAGGATGATCAACATTGAACATCACCTTGATTTCCAGAAAAAGGTATCACCATTCCTAATTTATGAGTAAATCTTCTTGTAAGATACATCTCTATGGAATTTGTTACTAAGAAATATATTTGTCTCCAATCGAGGACCAATTGAGAGGGACCCTTATTGAGAACAACCGTGACAAAACATGCTGATCCCCCCCCCAAAAAAACAAAGAAAAAAGAAAAAAGAAAAAAGAAAAAAGAAAAAAGAAAAAAGAGAAAAAAAAGACCCAAAAGGAAAAGATGCAAACAAAACCAAACAAAAAGAAAAAAAAATCTAAATTATTATAGTACATAGGGCGAAAGGAATATCACTTTTCAGGACCCAAAATAATGCTTGATAAATTTTCCATAAACTAGAAATGGATCTAACTCTCCCTCTAAAGAACTAACCCTAAAAGTGTTTTCACCCAGGATTTCTGCTATTTTATACGAGAAAACCCACAATCGTTGAAACTTGGTATGGCTGCCCAAATTTTCTTTTTCCTTGTCCCACAAGAGGACTAGGTAAAAAATCCTAAAGGTCTTTGCATTCTCTCTCTTATCAAAAAACCTCTTGACAATAGGTTGATGCTTGGACACATGTTCTAAGGCCATATTTCTTTTTTCTTCCAAATCAAGGAGGTTCATGAGTCATATTTGTACCCTATTCTCACCTTCAATGTATTGATCCATGAATTTTAAAACTAGTATCTTTAGGTTCATAGGAAAAATAGGTTGCAGACTGTAGACTAATTGGTAGGGGGATACCCTAAGGAATTTTTTATTCTAACTTGACCTATCCACAAGGCGTATTTTAACTATGTGTGCAAATCCCTAAGATTGTCATCTAAAAGACGTTAAATTACAATTGTTAAGTTTTTGTTAGTGGACTCTACAAAACCATTACCTTGTAGATAATAATTGGAAGAAAACTTAACAATTACCTAGTTTTTGAAAGCCCATTGCATAAGTGAAGAAGAAGAAAATGAAGGTGCAATATTACATACCAGAAAGAAATTCATGCCAAACCCTGTTATGATGTATTTGTCTAAAAACCTAGTTATAACTTTAGTAGTGCAATTTTTTAAAGGTTGAGCCTCTGTCGATTGAGTGAAGTAGTCTATTGTGCCTATCAAAATATATTCTTGACCTATAGAAGAGGGGGTATTAATCATTCCAAAAAAGTCTAACCCCCCATAGGGAAAATGGATGTACCTCATATACCTATTGTAAAGGCATAGTGAGATGCCTTTCATGGGTAGCGAAGGTTTGGCATGTATGACAAGACCTCACATGTTTTCTTGTATCCTTGAATAGAGTTAGCCAGTAATATCTAGATCTTAACATTTGGTGTGTAGTGGCCTTAGTGGACCCATGGCCTGTGCCATATATATCATGAAAATTAGCAAGAACCTACCTAGCTTCTATCCTATCCAAGCGTCTTAAGTACAACCCATCATAATTGTTATTGTAAAGCTTCACATTCTTAAACATTTAGGAACTAGTCTTGATATTCAAGGCATTTCTTTGGAACTATTCATTCCTTTGGGACACTAATTTTGGAGGAGGTAATAAACCACATCTTGATACCAAATATTAGTTATAATCCCCTAATCACTGTATAACTGACAAACCAAACCTTTCTCTGTCTCAACTATCATTTTTGTTAGGCCTTTGCCTCTTACCAACTTCATGGGTTATATTTCAAGATCAAAATCTTATAGAATAGCCATCCACTTTCCTCTCTATTTGCCTAGTTCAATCTACATCAGTAGGGATTTGACTCCACGATCAAGAATGATGACTATAACTTTGCTTCTCAGAATGTAATCTCAGAACTTCTTGAGAACCTTTACTATTTCAAATGATTGTTATTCCAAGTTGGGATATTTGAGTTCAACATTATTTAGAGGGAATCTCATGAAAGCTATCGGTCTCTCATCTTATCCATTCTTCTTTTGTGTAAGAATACCATCGCATGAATGTTTTGAGAAAAATGAGTAAACCTTAAATGGAAAAGTATAGTTTGGACTAATGAAAACTGGAGCAGTAGTGATGGATGTTTTGATTTCCTCAAAGGACTCCTTGACTAGAGCATTCCATTTGATCTTGGAATATTTCTTCAATGTTTCATTTAATGGGCAGACTATTTTTGCAAATCCACTAATGATTGTCTTGAAAAAATTGATCTTTCTAAAAAAAGACTTTAATTCCTTCCTACTATTAGTTGGGACCAACTTGAGGATTTCTTTGACTCTTTCAAGATCTATAGAGATACCTATTTCTGATATAACATGCCCTAATAGCTTACCTTGGGTTACCCCAAAAACACATTTTTTAGGGTTCAATGATATCCCATATCTTTGACATCTCTTTAATATATTGAACAAATCATGAATATCGTCGGCCCTATTTTTTGAAAATTTAGTGAGATCATCCATGTAGATAACTATGGATTTGTTCAAAAAATCCTTGAATTCTTAGTCCATCGTGCATTGGAAGGTAGCACCAACAGTGATTAACTCGAATGACATGCGACTGTATGCAAATGTTCCCCACTTGGTGGTGAATGTCATTTTTAGTCTATCTTCCTCTTGCACCATGACTTGATTGTACCCTGAGTAACTGTTGAGAAAGGACATCATTTGTGAACCATTGACTATCTACAATAATTTTTTGATGGGAAGGTAGTGGATAGTTGTCCTTCTAAGATGACCTATGGAGATTATGAAAAGATACACATAGCCTAACTTCTCTATTATTTTTGCGTATGAGAACTAAATTTGTGACCCAAGTTGAGTGTCAAATGGGGAAAATGATCTTGGCATCTAGCAAATTTTGTACCTCTTTCTATATCACTACTTCAATCACCAAATTGACCGACATTTTCCTTTGGTGGAATAGTTTTGCATCTGGATTCAATGGTATGTTATGTACAATAAATGATGGGTCGTAAGTTTTGAGATCCTTGTAACTCGATGCTATAACATCTTTATATTATTCAAGCAATCAAACCATGCACTACTTTTCTTTATTTATACCAATCTTTCGAACATAGACCTCCATGGGTTCATTGTTTGTACCCAAATTTTGGACCTCACAATCATATCCTCCTATTGCTGGGGCCTTTATTTTTTCTTGAGCAGAGTCATATTTATCAAAAATTCTTTCCAATGCCACCATTTCTTTAGGAATGGAGTTGGTTTTTAAGTTCAAAATTCCTTGGTCATTTGGCTCCTCAATTTCTTCGATTTCCTCATCAGTGGCTTATTTTTCAAAGACTTCAACATTCATGATGAATTCAAGTATGTGATGATCATCTTGAAAAACTTGAAAATTTGTGCTATTATCAAGATCCTCGATTAAGTCCCAAACATGATTCCAGTAAGATATCAACCTTTTTTCATTATAGGAGTATTGACTGTGAATTTATCTGATGACTAGTTGGGAATCACCTTCCATTACTAGGGCCTTGACTTTCTTCTCATGGGCCATGAGAAGGCCTCAAAATAATGCCTTGTACTCTATGACATTGTTAGTACATAAAAATTGTATCCTATAGGAAACATAATAGGAGTTACCTTAGGGATTGATTAGTTTGATTCTCTCTCCTGCTCCTTGTTTACATTTAGAACCATCAAATATCAACTTCTAAACTTGGTGACCATTGCAGAGTCATGGTTCAAGTTGGGGTTTAGTTCAAATTTTTGGAGTGCATGGTTTTGACTTGGATTCCAAGGAATCATCTAATGAAGTAGTATTATCAAGGAGAGGAAACTTCTCATAACCTAACTCTTGATTTAAATGTATGTGTGTTGTAATGGGTTTCCAATTTTCCTTTTTTTTCCTTAGGTTCTTCCCATAATTCTTGGAGAGGTGGTAAGAATCCATCATCTGAAGAACTCCATTCTTGTTGTATGCAGCTTATATATTTACAAACAATATTTTCTTCTGTTACTTGAACAACTAGGTCAAGGGCCCTTTATAATGAGGTGAACCCCCACCATCTGACGAAGTATCACTAGATGGTTCATAGTGCTCATGTTTACTTCCCAATTTTGTTTTTTGGATTTGTTTAATAGGATGAGCTATCTAGGTCAGTAATCGAGATATGGCCTCTTGGCAGTTGGGACAATGAAACTCAATGAATTTCATGATGTAACTGGTAATATCCTGGTAGCATTAGTCTATTTGGGTCCATCTCTTGCCCAAGATATTTAAAGTTCTTCATCATGTTGTTGATGAAATCTTGGAGAACCTCCTTAGCAACTAGAGGTTGTACTAACCCCTGTATAGGGATTTCATTAGTATCAATACTTTCCTCAATTTGAAACACAAGGATTTTACCAAATCGATACACCCCTAAATCAACTTGCAAGAACAAAACTTCATTAGGTGCATTGTAGTCCTCGATCCTCTTCTTTAGTTTTGGTTTTGCATCAATTTTAATCTTATTATTTAGTCCCTTCCTTGGCAGCCAAAAATGTGTGAAGTTGTTGGAAAACCAACCCCTTAAGCACTTAGTCCATTTTCTATTGACTAGCATGCCATATGTTTTTCGGATGTCAACTATGTGTATGTATATGCAATCTTGTATCCTAGGGTCTATTGTTAACTAAATGTGAGAATCTTTTAGAATCCTAATGACTTTAAATTCCATCTTATCTAGTTGAGTAACTATGCTATTGGTTGGTTGAGGGATTATCCATAGTTTTTGGTAGATATACAAAGGCATAACATTACACAAATATCCAGAATCAATCAAACAATTGTGCAAGTTTTTTTCCAAAAATTCTAAGATTTAGAAAAAATGGAGGCATTGCAACTCTATTCTTGAACATTGTTGGCATGACTTCAACTATATTAATGTTGGATGTGGGAACTCATGCACTTTTATTTGACATATTCTATTTAGAATGATCTAGTGACATTAGTAGTGCTTCTGTTTATGTAGGGAATCTTTGCAACATGTCATACATCAACATATTTTTTTTAACCCTTTTTAGATCTTCTACTACACTATATTTTTCTATAGACCAAGCTAGAGTTTAGAGCATAGTGGGCATATTCTATGGTGGTGAGGAAGAAACATTCGAGACTTTAGGAGGTGTGAAATTGTTATTAGCTTGTGGATCCAAAGGATTACCATCAGTCAATGGTTCCCTGCTACCTCTCAAATTTTAGGTGTTCCGCTTATTGTTATGAAAAGCATGAATTTCTGAGTATTCTGGTTAGGGCTATCACATATTTTTGAAATACATGAATTACTTAGGGCTATCACATATTTGGGTTGTAAGCCCCATAAAACTATTTTTTTCAAGAAAAAGGATGTACCCCCAAGTGAACCTGATAACCACTTAGTGTTGGAATTGGCTACAATGAGAAAGAATTTTCCCGGTTGTAGTCTTCTGGAGTTAGGTTTTGAGAAGTTTCCTCTCCTTGAGAATACTAATTCATTAGATGATTCCTTGGAATCTAAGTCAAAATCATGCACTCCAAAAATTTGAACTAAACCCCAACTTGAACCATAACCCTGCAATGGTCACCAAGTTTAGAAGTTGATATTTGATGGTTCTAAATGTAAACAAGGAGCAAGAGAGAGAATCAAACTAATCAATCCCTAAGGTAACTCCTATTATGTTTCCTATAGGATATAATTTTTATGTACTAACAATGTCATAGAGTACGAGGCATTATTTTGAGGCCTTCTGATGGCCCATGAGAAGAAAGTCAAGGCCCTAGTAATGGAAGGTGATTCCCAACTAGTCATCATATAAATTCATAGTCAATAATCCTATAATGAAAAAAGGTTGATATCTTACTGGAATCATGTTTGGGACTTAATCGAGGATCTTGATAATAGCACAAATTTTCAAGTATTTCAAGATGATCAGCACATACTTGAATTCATCATCAATGTTGAAGTCTTTGAAAAATAAGCCATTGATGAAGAAATCAAAGAAATTGAGGAGCCAGATGACCAAGGAATTCTAAACTTAAAAACCAACTCCATTCCTAAAGAAATGGTGGCATTGGAAATAATTTTTGATAAATATGACTCCGCTCAAGAAAAAATAAAGGCCCCAGCAATAGGAGGATATGATTATGAGGTCCACAATTTGGGTACAAAAAATGAACTCGTGGAGGTCTATGTTGGAAAGATTGGTATAAATAAAGAAAAGTAGTGCATGGTCTGATTGCTTGAATAATATAAAGATGTTGTAACATCAAGTTAAAAGGATCTCAAAACTTATGACCCATCATTTATTGTACATAACATACCATTGAATCTAGATGCAAAACTATTCCACCAAAGGAAAATGTCGGTCAATTCAGTGATTGAAGCAATGATATAGAAAGAGGCACAAAATTTGCTAGATGCCAAGCTCATTTTCCCCATTTGACACTCAACTTGGGTCACAAATTTAGTTCTTGTACGCAAAAATAATAGAGAAGTTAGGCTATGTGTAGCTTTTCATAATCTCCATAGGTCATCTTAGAAGGACAACTATCCACTACCTTCCCATGAAAAATTATTGCAGATAGTCAATGGTTCACAAATGATGTCCTTTCTCGACAATTAATCAGGGTACAATCAAGTCATGGTGCAAGAGGAAGATAGACTAAAAATGACATTCACCACCAAGTGGGGAACATTTGCATATTGTCGCATGTCATTGGGGTTAATCAATGTTGGTGCTACCTTCCAATGCATGATGGACTAAGAATTCAAGGATTTTTTGAACAAATCTATAGTTAGCTACGTGGATGATCTCACTAAATTTTCAAAAAATAGGGCCAACCATATTCATGGTTTGTTCAATATATTAAAGAGATGTCAAAGATATGGGATATCATTGAACCCTAAAAAATGTGTTTTTGGGGTAACCCAAGGTAAGCTATTAGGGTATTTTATATCAGAAATAGGTATCTCTATAGATCTTGAAAGAGTCAAAGAAATCCTCAAGTTGGTCCCAACTAATAGTAGGAAGGAATTAAAGTCTTTTTTAGAAAGATCAATTTTGTCAGGACAATCATTAGTGGATTTGCAAAAATAGTCTGCCCATTAAATGAAACATTGAAGAAATATTCCAAGATCAAATGGAATGCTCTAGTCAAGGAGTCCTTTGAGGAAATCAAAACATCCATCACTACTACTCCAATTTTAGTTAGTCCAGACTATACTTTTCCATTTAAGGTTTACTCATTTTTCTCAAAACATTGATGGTATTCTTACACAAAAGAAGAATGGATAAGATGAGAGACCGATAGCTTTCATGAGCTTCCCTCTAAATAATTTTGAACTCAAATATCCCAACTTGGAATAAAAATAATTTGAAATAGTAAATGTTCTCAAGAAGTTCTGAGATTACATTCTAAGAAGCAAAGTTATAGTCATCATTCCTAATCTTGGAGTCAAATCCCTACTGATGCAGAATGAACTAGGTGAAAAGAGAGGAAAGTGGATGGCTATTCTACAAGATTTTGATCTTGAAATATAACCCATGAAGTTGGTAAGAGGCAAAGGCCTAACAAAAATGATAGTTGAGATAGAGAAAGGTTTGGTTTGTCAGTTATATAGTGATCAGGGGATTATAACTAATATTTGGTATCAAGATGTGGTTTATTACCTCCTCCAAAATTAGTGTCCCAAAGGAATGAATAGTTCCAAAGAAAGGCCTTGAATATCAAGACTAGTTCCTCAATGTTTAAGAATGTGAAGCTTTACAAGAACAATTATGATGGGTTGTACTTAAGATGCTTGGATAGGATAGAAGCTAGGTAGGTTCTTGCTGATTTTCATGATAAAGGCACGGGCCATGGGTCCACTAAGGCCACTACACACCAAATGTTAAGATCTAGATATTACTGGCTAACTCTATTCAAGGATACAAGAAAACACGTGAGGTCTTGTCATACATGCCAAACCTTCGCTACCCATGAAAGGCATCTCACTATGCCTTTACAATCGGTATATGAGGTACATCCATTTTCCCAATGGAGGCTTAGATTTTTTTGGAACGATTAATACCCCCTCTTCTATAGGTCAAGAATATATTTTGATAGGTGCAACAGACTACTTCACTCAATCGACAGAGGCTCAAGCTTTAAAAAATTGCACTACTAAAGTTATAACTAGGTTTTTAGATGAATACATCATAACACGGTTAGGGGTATTCATAGCTCAAATTTTAGGTGTTTCGTATATTGTTATGAAATGCAAAAAATGCCATTGGAGGAGGTGGTGGATGATTCTAATTTTGATTAAGGGCTGATGTGATAGCCAGGACAATGATGAGTGATTGTCTAAAAGGTGGATTCAATGGTTGGGCTAATTGGTGAGAAGGTTTTCCTTTAGATTTATCCTTGTCACAATGGGATTTGTGATGATGGGTGAGTTATAATAACTCTCCTCTTTTTGATGATGATCTAAGTACCCATTCAAACCTTTCTAGTGAGGAAGATCTAATATTTTCCATCCTTTTGCTAGAAGGCCCTCCTTCTAGCGCCACTTCTCTTGAGCATTGTTTTTACACAAGTCAATTACTAGGAATTAGAGATCCAAATTCCCCTCTTGAAAGAATAACAAGGATATTCCCAAGGTTTCGTAAGGATGTTTGTCAACCGCTTGAATAGCTCAAATGAAGATAAATGTGATTGTTCATGAGGAGTTCAATCATTTGAGAGATGCAAAAATTTTTTTATAACAATTTTGTATTTTCAACCTTTTTAATGAAATATGATTTCCTAGCATGTGAATTTAACTTAATCTATTATGATTAATTTCTCAAAATTATAAAAGAAAAAGGTAACAAGAATTGAAGAAAAATGCTAAAATGAAAACCTAATAGACATAAATCATTACTATATTAACTTGTAAATTAAAACACTAAGAAAATGGAGGAAATCCACAAAATGTTAATCAGAATTACTCATGAATTACACTTTGTAAATACAATCATCAATGAAATATTATGAAGATGCAAAATTTGTCAAAATTCATCAAATCATGAAGCCACTACGAGTGCACACACACATGAGACAAATTTATCTTGAAGCACAAATAAATAATTCTCCCAATGATTAGTCACAACAAGAATTCACAACAATGATTAACATAAAATTAATTGATCATAGATATGATTCACAATAAAATAATTGGCTCTCTGAAACTCATGAATAAACATTCACTGATTTACAAATTTAACATAGATAGTAGAAGATCCACACCATGAATGAAGCATCAATTGTATGTAGCTTTATTGTAGAAAAAATACCGACCTTAATTACATTTTTCTATGAAGTATATATAGTGTTTCAACTTCTAGAACAAGAAACTTGTAGCTAGGGTTTCAACTACACAAAAAAATCTGAAATAACATTAAAATTTAAAGCTTAACTTGGAAAAAATACTCCTAAATTGATTACTAACTAGAGTGAACAGATTTAGATCTATTTATTATGAAAAAATGAGCTCTAGTACACCCAAAAAAGGAAGAAAAAATCTATAGTTCCATTGTTTTGCAACTGAAGTTCAACTTTGACATCAAGAATTGTTCCTTGAATTCTTCACCTCTGCTCTTCTTTTTCCATATAACTAATAGATATTCCCAAGGTATGGAAAAATGACCCTAAAGTCACATGCAATCTACCCCAAAATAGCTTCAACATGTAGATTCTATATTTCCCATGAAGGCCTAGAAATTTTAGACCCGATCCCAACTCCAAAAATTGAAGATGTAAAAAATGATTAAGTCCTCATATTGATATGCATGAATTTTGTTCTTTCGGACTTTGAAAGTCTGAAAAATGGATTCTGAAAGTTTTCTAATTGTACCAACTATATTTCATATTTGGTTCCCTTTTATTCTTATACCTTTAGTAGGATTCTAGGATGTGCTGCACGAAATACATCAATGATTTCTTTCACTTCCTCATAATTAAGAAATGGAACAGATTTCAACTTTTTCTCTTGTGCCTTTCAGAAGCTTTTGATACATGAGGTGAATTCATGTAGATCTTTTATATTCTCCATGATTTTCTTTATATATTCCTTATAGTAAATTTTTTTTGGAGATCATCTTTTATGCTTATGGCCTCAATTGTCTCTCGAAATTGCTTTATAATGTTCTCTGAGGAACACAACTTAGTTTTTCTCTCATCTTTGGTAGATTTATAGATCAAGTCCTTCAAATAAATTTACCCCCTTAGTAACCCAAGATGTTGCATCCTTCCTCATCTCTTCAACCACTTCCACCATCACAACAAATTCATTTGTGGCCATTTGGACTTTACTAAGCCAATCATCAAATTTATCTAGCTCATTAGGATGGTACAACCTTAGAAAAATATAGAATCCTTGTTTCTGAATACTCTTGAGGTTGGTCCTCAATTGTTCCCAAATTTCAATTTTATCATATAACCCATGAAGGCCTTCCACCATATTTTTCAATTTACTTTTATTCATCACTATTACCCTATAATGTCCCAAAACTATTTCCAAGTTTTCGGAGCCAAATGAATCAAAATTGTCCTTCCATTTTGTACAAGATTTAAAGAAATAATGTAGAGTGTTAGTCAAAATGTCTAGGGCTGATTTATTCTTTAGATCATCTTTTAATGAAGCCTCTGGTTTATTTGGGTCAATGGGACCCACTATTTTAGTTACAAAATCTATCAAAACCTAGTTCTGTTCCATGAGTTCTTGTATCTTTGACTCATCTTGGTCCAAATACTTAAATAATTTCTTCAACCTTGATGCTACCAATTCCTTCCCACCTTATTGAGTGGGTTAGCCTAGATCTATTTCTTCCATTACATAGTCTTTTGGAGTTTTACCAATAGTGCTTGTCATTGGAGGAGGCACTGCCACCCATGCTTTTCATTTTCCATTGTCATCTTGTGTTACATATGACATTCTTTGAACAACGTGAACAAATTCCCTTTTATTGAAGGATCCTCCAAAAAATGACATATCTACATCCTCCTCATTTGTATATGTTGTCCTCCATGGTTGGAATTTTTTTTCCAACCAAGTAGGTTTGGTGGAGGCAATTAGAGGCTCGTAAGGGAAAATTGGGCCAAGGGTTATTTTCTGCATTTCCTCATCCTCTGCCCCCCCTTTAGTTACTTCTCTCTCTGGGGCCTTTTTGATTTTTGGGTTTTCTTGATTTTATTCTAAATCTTGCACTTGTTCCTTCTTTGTTTGACTTTATTGAAGTGGAACCCATTTTGGTGCCTTCTCATCACTTGGGGAATCAACCAAAATTTCTTCCCATAACCTAGCTTCTTTTCTTCTCTTTAGTAGAAACTATTCTGTAGAAACTTGGGGTGTAAATGGAGGTGGAGGAGTCAAAATTGGTGGCTCTTTGATAGCATATGCTAAGTCATCATCCTTGGGTTCTTTGGTCATTCCTAGTGGATCTATCTCTCCCTATTCTCAGCCTACACCTAGTACTTTTGTCTCGAGCTCATTTTTTTATTTGAGGTCCTTGTTCATGGGTTGGGTGTACACACACCTATGTGTCAACTCACTCCATTGTCCCTTGATCTTGTGTTTTGGCTGACAATTTTGGAGAGGTGGAGGCTAGATAGGTGAATTGGCTTGGAGGATCATGGAATCTAGGGATAGCATGAAAGTTTGATATGTCAAATTAATCTAAACTAAGGTTATCCTCACTTTCCTTCTCTCCCTCAATGTTGGCATCAAGGTTGATTACTTCTCCTTTTACATGTGGTTGAGATACCTATTCACCACTTGCCCTTTTTGCAGTGGCATTAGCCTTCATATTTATCATGACCAAGCATACCTCTTCCTCTTCTACTTCTTATTCTTTAGGTAAAGTCTCTTGCTGAGGAGATACTAAAGCTCTCTTTCTTTTCTGTATTCTTCCCCTTGTAGAAGGTTTTATATCCTTAGGGGATTGTGTTTTAGGGGGGGAAGACTTCCTCATTCCTGATTTTGTGGGTGCCTATAATGGAGCACTTAGTGGAGTTGTTTTCTTAGGAGGGAAGGGAGCACTGTCATCCTTGTCCTTTGTTTTTCTTGTAGGATAGTAGGTTGTGAGCTTGACATGTCTCTAAAATATTCAGGCTGAATGGGTTCCATCTCCTTGAAAGTATGAATTTTAAGCTTCTATCCCTTTCCCTTCTCTACTTTATCCAGGGAGTCCAATTGCGGTTTCATAGGAACATGATCAAGAATGAAGGGCTTGTTGATCTATTTCAAAGTAAGATCTATAATATGATAGGCCCTGTGTCTTAAATCATCATTTTCATCCTAAGCTACTTCAACATTCAAAATTTCATAATTAAAAAATTTATATTTATTGTATATGGCATCCACCACATTGTCAGTATCCTTTCCCATACTTTGGGAGGAATGCAAAATTTGAGGAGATCTTGTACAAGCTCCAGTTCCATTCTACAATGATCCTAGATTCTGAACTTATAGTCATCTATGCAATTCATCCAATGGTCTTCCAGGTATGGTTCATGCCTGTAGAAGTTCCTAGGAATGTGGTTATAGGTGCCAATTGGATCAAACCTAGGTTTGATTAGGTGGAATTATTCCAAATGACACATGCCACTCCAACCCTATTGATTTAAAAACTTTGATATCTTGTACTGAATATGCTGCTATGGAAATGGGGAAGTCCCAACAATGATTTTTCTTGGTCTTGATGTTTTCGTACGCATCAGCTAATTGTCTAGCCACTTCCATAAGAACTAATTAATCCGAGGGGTACTTGGGAAATTTATTAGGATGTAAAGTGCTTCCCTTTACTTGTATATAAGAAAAGGTTTTGAATTGTATGTAATACAACCCAATGGCATGAACCTTGGCTTCTTCCTCTTTGGATAACCTTTTGGTGTAATCACCTTCAATAGATCTTATTATTGAAAATATGAAGGTATTATTTACTATCATGTAATCCCCTTCAATATACCCTCATTTTGTGAGACCAGGATAATCTACCCTTATAGAGAGTAGATACATGATGTAAGTGGTCATGTAAAATTTGGGGTCATTCTTAACCTATCTCAACTGGTCTTGTAGGTTGTCTCTAATGATGGTAGCCCAATCTATTCCTACCTTCGTACTCCTTATCTTTTCAATTATGTGAACCATCCATGGCTCTAATTTTTATGTAGTCGGTAATCCATATACCCCACTTGGAAGTGTTACAACAACACCCATATCCTCATAGAGGTAGCCTCTCCTCCTATCAATCCTAACCAACTTGTCCCTCTTGGGAGGATTGACCAAGTATTTTTCTTTAATGAGGCCATAAATCTTAGGGTTTCCTTGGAACCACCTCATGCCTCTATCAATAGTGATTGGGTAATAGAGATCCACCTTTTGAAGGTGGAAAAAATCTTCAATGATATCTGGCCTTAGAACCAAAATAATTTTACCAATTTTATTTTTCATCACCTTCTTGTCTTCTACATAGTGCTTTACTAGTGTGAAAATGAGGTCTAGTGAAAGAATATATATTGGATAAGCAACATCATTGACCAATCTGACCAAGCATAGAGAAGTAAAGTCTGGAGACATGTTGTCCAGCTGGGTGCATTGTGTTAGAAAGGCATTCTAGTCCATGCGACTTCTATCAATATCTGTGATCTCATTATGAAGGTTTCCCATTCTGGATGGGGTATTATACCCTATATATTTGAACTTAATTGGTTGTGGGGTAGACATCTTTGTAACCTGCATGCATATGAAATAGTTACCAGCATATTATTAGAAGCATAAAATCACTCTAACCTTAAACCCTAATTTAACATTCAAAATAACCAAAGGGAATAGATAAAAAACCCAATTGGGTAGAAAAAACCCAAGTCCCTAGATTATTTGATGTTTCATACCTTCACAGTTTGAAACTATTATAGGACTATGAAAGACCAAAAACATTATTAGATAGCATAAGTAGTTCCTGGTAGCTTTTATTTTCAGCATGCAAGCTCATTTTTGGCATGAATAAGTGAGAAGATGTAAAAGTGAGAATTTTGTGAATCAGAGTCTCGATGTATTAGTGTGTGAAGAAAAAATGGGTGAGTGAAAGGCTGAAACTATGTAAATTCTAAGGCAAGTATATTGATTTTGATAAGGGTTGTGGAGTTGTGAAGTGCGATGATATTTTCATCATGTGAAAGGATGAAACTAAAAAAGTAGCTTAGAAGTTTTGTGAAGGACCCCAGTGTCGACATGGGAAGGGTAGTTGTATGTGCAAAATACCGAAGGTGCAAAAATTAGTTTGTTGAATTTTGATTTTGTCACTTCTTGTGCTTTCATTTTCTAGAGAGGAAATTTTGGTATGTTGATGTAAGAATCCTTGAAAAAACATGTTGAAGGAGGTTCTAACATATATTCTAACCTGCAAACCAAGGTTTTTGATCCTCAACCCCAAAACCAAAAGAAAACCTAACGACTACAAAAAATACAATTGAAAAAATCCAAACCCTAATTTATGAAAAGAGAAAAGGAAGGAAAATGAAAAAAAATGAAACCCTACCTAAAAGGGTGAAGAAACCAAATGAAATATGCAATGAAAAAGATCGACAAAATGAAGATAGGCATGAGGATCTACTAGCACTGCCAAAGGCACGTAGAGTAAATCACACTCATAGGAAAATGTAGTTGGAGCTCAAACAAACAAACAAAAGTGTAGAATGAAAAAAAATGAACCCAAGATGACCTTTTATAGGACTGATGGTGAGTGATGTCAACAATCATGGGATTTAGAATTTTGGAGTCTCGCAGTTTGACAAATCTTTTGGACTGTGAAAGTCCAAAAGTTTGAGCCTCTTGCAGGTTTTTGGTCTTTTGGCTTTTCTGAGATTTTGGAGTTTTGGAGGTAGATAGACCTTCAAAACATTGGAAGTTTTCAAGTTTAAAAAATGGGCTAAGAAAGGGTTTTTTTGTTAATATACACAAAAAAATAAAATAAAAACAAATAGAGACACAAAAAAGGATGAATATCTAAAGGACACAAAGAACAAAAATCAACTATTGGGAGCACCAATGGGTACTCACGATCTGACTCACTGAGTGCCTATTCTAAGTGTAACCTTAAAATACTATAGTCCACCAAGAAATAGAAAAACCCAAGAAAGAAGGGGGGGTCCCCATTAGGATAAGTAGTTAGAAGAAATAGGGTGTGTTGTGAAACCACAACAATTCCCTTACATGTATAAATAGCCATTCAACCACTTTAGGATCTTTAACAATCAATTGTGAGCTCTATATGTCTAATAATAGGAAAGGATGAAAGTCTAGCAAGTGCAGTTGATTTCCACACACATTGTTGAATGAGGATTGTATATGAACCATTGGTTGATGGATTTTAACCCAAATAAAAATATACCCAATTGCAACCCATGTGTAGGTAAAATTTCTCCAGTTTCATTTTTTTTTTGCAATGAAAAATCCTTGTCTATCATTGATACTTTTTTGGAATGATTCATTGATTATCTTGAGCGAAAAATAAATGTCACATGTGCCCAAATTTGTTTGGAAGTGATGCAGGAGCATCCTAGGTGTAAGAGCAATCTTGTATCACCCAAAAATATTTTTGGTTTCTTTTCAATAAGGGCTAGCTTGTGCAGATCTATTTTTAGAGATTTACTATTTTTATTAAGTTTTTTGTTTGAGCTCAAAATGGTCTATTTTCTTCCCTGGAGGTTCACTTTGGTCATATTACCCTACCAGTAAAGTTTCACTGCCAGATCAAGACTAGTTTTGAAGATATTGAAAATTTTTGGTATTCGCAGTAGGGTATAGGAACTTTGAACTCAGTTTTGAAAGCTTTAGAGGCCCCAAATGAGGTCAAAACTTTAGCTGACTGGAGCTTGTACTAGTTAAGCATTGTTGAGCACTTCACGCCCTTTTTGAAATAGGGTCATAATAGCCAATCAGGTCAATGGGTGATGACTTATGGTCTCTGAAAGTTGGGTCACCTGAAATGGAAGAAAATGAATTTCCTTCAAAATTTCTTTTTGAATTCAAAAATTTGTTTTGAGCCGAATTTGATGTAATAAAATGAAAAATAAAATAATTCTAGGGTTGGTCGGCCTTAAGGGCTTAAATATCTAGAACCTTCTCGAGCAGTGGAAATTGCCTATATAAGGAAGGCCCATAGTGTTGTCTAGAGTAGTTCTGGGTAATAATTCGAAGCTTTGTCCTATAGAACATTGTAAGGAAAATGCCCATGTGTCTTTGCATATTGTAATTCTGAAATTTTTAATTCCACACTTGTGGAGATAATAAGACGCCCATTTTCTATTCTTGCAAATTGTTGTTGTTTCTCCATTTCTATTATGTGTTTGTGGTATTAAGGGGATAACCCTTCATCAAGTGGTATTATAGTAGGAGTTCCTGAGTGTGTAGACAAATCATTGACTATGAGGTAGTTTGCACCATGACTATGGTTTAGGGTTTCAACGATAAGCACAAAAATGCCTCCACAAAGGGAACGTGGCAGAAGAGCTGGTGGTGTGCCGCCTGAGGTTAGAGCCCTCTAGAGATAAGTGTAAGCATTACAAGAAGAGATTCATGGAGGAATGAATCTTACAGTCAGAGAAAAAAGTGAGTATGAAACCGAGGAAGAAGGAAATTTTGATCAGGGAGGAGAAGGAGAAATTCTGAACCAAGAGGAAGAAAGGCTTTTTCAGGCCATTTCCAAGATCGGAAAAAGATCTAAGGTCAAGGTTCCTATATTTTCAAGAAATCTTAACCCAGAGGAGTCGATCGACTAGATCAATGAATTAGAAGAATATTTTGAGTATGAAGATATCAAGGATCCTGATAGGGTGAAGTTTGTGAAAGCTAGACTGAAGGATCATGCAAGGATCTGGTGGCAAGAGATTCAATTGGAGCGAAATAGAAGAGGAAAGGAGAAAATCACAAGATGGAATCAGATGGTGGATAAATTGAAGTGATAGTTCAATCCTGTTGATTATGAGCTTGATCTATTGAAGAAAATGCAAGGTTTGAAGCACACAGGAAGATCTATTTAGGAGTATACAGAGGAGTTCTATCAAATCCTGATTAGAACAGGCCATGCAGAAGCTGATAAGGATAAAGTTGACCATTACCTTAATGGGTTGAGGCCAAGCATTCATGAGGAGTTGAATTTGGTCCGAATGAACAGTATTGAAGAGGCATACCAATTTTTCATAAAAGTAGAGGAAAAGGTTAACAAGAAGTTTGAGAGTAGACAAACTGGAAGAGGTTGTGGTGGAAGATCTAGTGGACGGTCTTGTGGAGGCCGAAATGAAGATTAGAAAAAGAAGGATGAGACCAACAATAGTCAAAATTAGAGAGGAAATAATTTCAATCATTTCCATGATTAGAATAATAGAGATCAAAGAGGAAGGGGAAGAGGACAAGGATTAGGAAGAGGAGGCTTTTGTGGAACATATTTTCACTATGGAGAAGAAGGTCATAGGGCATATGAATTTCCTCAACGCCAAGGAAGGACAGATAGGAGAACTGAAGGCTAGGCTAGAGTTGCACATGTGGATGAAGATGATAAATCATCACATTTTGAAGATGCTGAAAGAGGAGAAACACTAATTAATAGAAGAGTCTTGTTGAGTGGTGAGAATGAACTTGAGCAAAGGAGGAGTTTGTTTTGCACTAGGTGCAAGTGTGAAGATAAGTGTTATGATGTGATTATTTATAGTGGAAGCACTGAAAATCTAGTGTCAGAAGAGATGGTCACAAAGTTGAAGCTAAAGAGACAGAAACACCCACATCTATATCAGATTGCCTGGGTGCAGAATGACCACAAGGTCATGGTCAATGAAAAGTGCCTAGTAAAGTTCAAGATTGGTGGATACCATGATGAGGTAATATGTGATATCATACCTATGGATGCATGTCATATGTTGTTGGGTAGGCCATGGTGGTTTGACAGGCATGTTGTACATGATGGTCATGCGAATACCTATTTCCTGAAAAAGGATGGAGTGAAACATAAGTTAAAGCCATTAAAGGACAAAAAAGAAAATGTATGTAGTGTTGCAAGAATAAGTTTTGTTGATGGAAGAAAATTTATAGAGGGTATGAGGCATGAGAATACATGTTTTTCTTTAATTCCAAAAGTTGGTAAAGAGGAAGTAGAAGATGTACCTACAGAAGTTGCAGATCTATTGAATGAGTTTCAAGATATTATGTCCAATAATGTACCTGATGGATTACCACCTGTAAGGAAGATTAGTGATTAGATCGACTTGATTCTAGGAGCCAGTTTTCCAAATAAGGAAGCACATAGAATGACACCAACAGAAAGTGAGGAGTTGAATAGACAAGTACATGAGTTATTGCAGAAGGGGTTGATTTGAGAGAGTCTAAGTCCATGTGCTATACCAATAGTTTTAGCACCAAAGAAGAATAGAGAATGAAGGATGTGTATAGATTCCAAGGCTATCAACAAGATCACAATCAAGTACATGTTTCCATTATTGTGGATGGATGATGTTATGGACTATTTGAGTGGAGCTATGTATTTCTCAAAGATAGATATAAAGAGTGGATATCACCAGATTCAGATCAGAGAAGGAGATGAATGGAAGATTGATTTTAAGACAAAGGAAGGATTATATGAGTGGTTAGTCATGCCTTTTGGGATAACCAATGCACCAAGCACTTTCATGCAGCTCATGAATGAGGTTCTAAAAGAATTTTTGGGTAAGTTTGTCATTTTTTACCTAGATGATATTTTGATCTTTATTAAGACATTGGAGGAGCATATAATGCATATTCGTAGGGTGTTTGAGAAGTTAAGGGAAGGTAAATTGTTGATTAATTTGAAGAAGTGCAGTTTTGTGAAGGTGTTAGTGTATTTGGGATTTGTAGTTTCAAAAGAAGGTCTAAAACTGGACCTAGAGAAAGTAAAGGCTATCCTTGAATGGCCTACTCCAAGGAGTGCTACTGAGGTAAGATATTTTCATGGTTTGGCTAGCTTTTACAAAAAATTTTATCAAAACTTTTAGCAATATTTGTGGACCCTTGACTGAAACAATGAGAGGGGATAGGAAAAAATTTAAGTGGACTACAGGGGTAGATAAGAGTTTTAAATTGTTGTAACAAAAAGTCGCAGAATAGCTAGTTTTAGTACTTCCATATTTTAATAAGGTCTTTCAAGTAGACTGTGATGCTAGGGGTACTGCAATAGGATCTATTTTGAGCCAAGAAGGTAAACTTGTTGCTTATTTGAGTGAGAAGTTAAATGATGCCAAGAGGAAATATTCTATTTATGACAAGGATTATATGCTATAGTTCAGGAATTAAAGAAGTGGATAAAATATCTTCTTCCTAAGGAGTTTGTTTTGTACACTGATCATCAAGATTTACAATATTTGAATAGTCAAGGAAAGTTGAATCAAAGGCATTTGAAATGGGTTGAATTTTTACAGAGTTACACATTTGTTTTGAAACACAAGAGTGGAAAGTCTAACAAGGTTGTAGATGCTCTTAGTATAAGGAAATTTTTAATGACAAAGATGTAGATTGAGGTGGTTGGGTTCAAGGAACTTAAGAGTTTATATCCAGAGGATCCTAATTTTGGTGAAGCTTGGAAAGCTTATACAAAACCTGTTACTCTAGATAGAATGAAGTGGTTGGATTTCATCATCTAGGATGTTATGCTATTCAGAGGGATTTAGTTGTGCATTCCAAAAAGTTCTATGAGGGAGAATCTCATTAAGGAGAAACATAATGGAGGATTGGCTAGAAATTTTGGTCGAGATAAAACCCTTGCTTTGGTTAGTGAGAATATTGGCCACAGTTGTAGCAAGATGTCAAGAAGTTTGTATAGAGTTGTAGAGTATGTCACATGGAAAAAGGAGGAAAACTAAATATAGGGTTGTATCAACCATTACTTGTACCAGAGAGGCTATGGGAGGATATCAGTATGGACTTTATTCTTGGTTTACCACATACTCAATGTGGACATGATTAAATTTTGTGGTAGTTGAAATGTTTTCAAAGATGACACATTTCATTCCCTGCAAGAAGACTAATGATGTTGTTCATGTAGAAAAATTGTTTTTCAAAGAAGTGGTGAGACTACATGGTTTTCCAAAGAGCATAGTTTTAGATTGAGACACCAAGTTTGTTGGATATTTATGGTGTACATTGTGGAAGAAGCTAAAGATGGATTTGAAGTTTATCTCATCGCATCATCCACAGATTGATGGATAGAAAGAGGTAGTTAATAAGAGTTTGGGGAATTTGCTGAGATGTTTGGTTGGAGATAAGCCAACAAGATGGGATTCAATTTTACCATAGGTAGAATTTGTATACAATAATTCTATCAATAGGAGAATTGTTAAATCACCATTCCAGATTTTATATGGAAGTAGTCCTAGAAATGCGTCTGAGTTGAGGAAGATAGAAAAAGGAGAGATAAGTAGTTGTGAAGATGAGGATTTTGCTAAACATTAGAAGAACATCCATGAGGAAGTGAGGAAGCACATTACCAAGTTGAATGCATAGTATAAGGCTAAGGAAGATGAGAAAAAGAGGCATAAGGAATTTTAGGTTGGGGATGAAGTCATGGTTCATTTGCGGAAGGAGTAATTTATAGTAGGTACATATAACAAGCTGAAAATGAAGAAGTTTGGGCCATGTGAAATAATGAAGAAGTGTGATTTAGGAAATGCCTATGAGGTAAAATTGTGTACTGAGTTGAATATTTCACCAGTATTGAAGATTTCAGATTTGACAAAGTATCATGAAGGGGGTGTTGAAGATGAGATCATAGAAGAGCAGTGGAGTATTCTAGCAACTAGTTCGACTACCAAGGAGATTGAGGATATACTAGATAGTCATGTTGGTAGAAGCACAAGGAACATGAGATATGAAGAATATTTGGTCAAATGGAAAGGAAGACCTATTGAAGATTCATCATGGCTGACAAGGGAGGAGGTTAACCATCTTGATTTTCCTCTTCACACTTGAGATTTGACAAGGTCACTTCTCAAATTACCCTAGGTATCTGATGCAGGAGCATCCTAGGTGTAAGAGAAATCTTGCATCACCCAAAAATATTTCTGGTTTCTTTTTAATAAGGGCTATCTTGTGCAGAGCTTTTATTTTTTGAGATTTACTATTTTTATTAAGTTTTTTCTTTGAGCTCAGAATGGTCTATTTTCTTCCCTGGAGGTTCACTTTGGTCATATCAGTCTACTAGTAAAGTTTCATTGCCAGATCAAGTCTAGTTTTGAAGATATTGAAATTTTTTGGCTTTGGCAGTAGGGTACAAAAACTTTGAACTCAGTTTTGAAGGCTTTACATGCCCTAAATGAGGTCCAAAATTTGGCTAAATAGATCTTGTGCGAGTCAATCATTGTAGAGAACTTCACGCCCTTTCCAAAATGGGGTCATAATAGCCAATCAGGTCAACAAGTGATGACTTATAGTCTTCAGAAGTTGGGTCACCTAAAATGGAAGAAAATGAATTTCCTTCAAAAAAAATTTTTGAGTTCTGAAAGTTGTTTTGAGCCAAATCTGATGTAATAAAATGAAAAACAAAATAATTCTAGGGTTGGTCAGCCTTAAGGGCTTAAATTTATAGAACCTTCTCGAATGGTGGAAATTTCCTATATAAGGAAGGCATGTAGTGTTATCTAGAGTAGTCCTGGGTAATAATTCAAGGCTTTTTCCTACAGAATATTGTAAGGAAAATGCCCATGTGGCTTTGCATATTGTAATTCTAAAATTTGTAATTCCACACTTGTGGAGATAATAAGAAGCCCATTTTTTGTTCTTGCAAATTGTTGTTATTTCTCTATTTCTGTTATGTGTTTGTGGTATTAAGGGGAGCACCCTTCATCAGGAAGTAGATTTGGAGAAATGCCTTTCTAAATCCATTGAACTAGAATCTATATGGGTGGTCATATATAGGTGATCTTAATTATGATGGTCATCCCTTGTAGTGTAATGAATGGAATTAGTATGGCCACTTTTCCAAGGATTGTAAACAAAAATGTGCTTTAGGTGCACCCCAAACTACCCAACACACCATCATAGTAAAATAAAATAGATACATGCAATTAAAAAATGTCTAATATAATTAGAGTATTGATGTAGTCAAGGACATAGGGAACTCAAAGAGCTCAATCCAATCCTTACAACGAGAGTCGCACAACAAAAGTAATACAAAAAATAGTTGAGAAAATGTAAGATTGTCATTTTTATTAATAGATAATCAGATACAAAGGATCTACTACATGTAGTCATACATTCTAGGCATACTTGCCTAATTCTTGAACCTTTTGTAGGTTATCTTTTTATACTATCTATTCTAAACTCCATCTATATAACTCTACTGATGTTTCTTTCTTATATATTTTTTGTGATACCCTAAGGGATCAATTTCAAGATATTATAAAGCCTTTGCAATCCAAAAGTTGGCCTAAGAAAGATTAGATTCCCCAATGAGAAGAAAACATATTAAAATATAGATCAAGAGCCAAATCATAAGGATCCTCCTTCAATAGATGAGACATGAATAAAGATCCCTTAAGTAGGTTGGCCATGAACATAATAACATCAAGAAATGTTCGTTAAGGCTCATCAATTAGGAAAATCATGTGATATCATGAAATACAAACTGGTTGTGAAATGTGAAGAACAGTTAAGTCTTGCCAAGAGTCTGTAAGATCTCATACGTGAAGAAACCAAATGGGATGCAGACCTAGGAGAAGTTTCCAAAAGGGTCTAGTAACATGCCAATAGGTTTATAGCTAGTAATGATCCAAATTGAATGAATGCTAAAAGAAACTTGAAGATTAAACTAAAAAGGAAAATAGGAAACAAATATTTTTTGGTTGATGCAAGATTTCCAAGAACCCAAGATGATCCTACATTAGATACCCAAGGTTATTTGAAAATTGAACCTCTCACTTTCTTGGGGCTAAAGGAAAACCAAGATGGTCAACCTCAGTCTAATAAATCCATGAAGAATCCTCCACTAGTCTGTCTTTCCATTTGACAAGATAATCTTTATATTGTCTACCTCTTGTACTTATTCCATTTTTTCTATCTAAAATATCTACTATCTCTTCCATTTTATTCTTATGATACTAATGTTGAACATATGATTCACCACTATCATGAAAATATGGTTCATGCTACTTAGAAAAATATGCAATATTGAATACAAGTGAAATATCCATATCATCTGGCAAATCCAATTCATATGCATTCTCTGAATCAAATTTCTTCAAGATCTTACATGGTTCAAACTTTCTCATGTTTTGTTTTTTATATATTCCAATAGGAAACTTTCTTTTCTTTAGATATACCACCACTTCATTCCCTACTTGGAATTCTTTATGTCTCCTCTTCATATATTTTTTCTCCTTATATGTCCAATTCATTATCTCCAAATGTTGTTTGACCAGGTTGTGTAAGATACTCATATGCTCTACAAATTCATCTTCTTCTGTAGTCCTCTTGACTTCATGACTGATATCCCTCAACTTTGATATTTCCTTATGAATAAAACCATTAACTACCTCAAATGGTTTCTTCCCCGTGCTCCTATTTACTGAATTTTTATATGCAGACTCTTCTTGTGCTAGAATTAAATCCCAATTTAGAATCTTCTCTCCAACCAAACATCTTAGTAAGTGACCCAAACTCCTATTCACTACCTCTATTTTTCCATCTTTTTGTGGATGAAATGTAGAACTAAACTTGAATTTTTTCTTCATCTTCTTCCAAAGTGTCCTCCAAAAATAACAAACAAACTTTCTATCCATGTCTGAAACTATACTTTTAGGTAATCCATGCAACCTCACAGTCTTCTTTAAACATAAGTCATCTACATGAACTGCATTTGTTGTCTTCTTGCAAGGTATGAAATGATCCATCTTTGAAAACCTATGTACTATAAAAAATATAGAGTCATTACTTCTTGGTGTCTTTGGTAACCGCTGTACAAAATACATGCCAATGTCCTCCCAAGGTCTTGTTGGCACTATCAAAGATGTATACAATTCATTATTCTGAATACTTCAGTTTGAAACTTGACAAATTCTACAATTTTGAACAAACTTTAAGACATTCTTATGAATATAAGGCCAAAATTAATCCTCACTCACTAATGCCACTGTCTTTTCAATACAAAAATGTCCAACTAATCCCCCATAATAGTTTTCCTAAATCAAATTGTCCCTCATAGAACTTCTAGGTATACACACCTAAATTCCTTTTGTAAAGGATAAAATATTGTGTAGTGGTGTGTAGAATTAATAGAGTGATATAACAAGGGGAATATAAGATCTACTACTAAATCCAAATTCCCAAGGGAGAGATCCAAATTGATCAACCAAAAGGTTAACGCACAATTGAATCAATCTATGGAGAATATGAATGAAGGAGAAAACCTTATATTCTACTATGAAAAGTATATGCTTGAAATCTGAAATGAATGAAAGGCAAATACTAACTTAAAGATAGGGCAGATCTAGAAAATGCTGATTTCTAATGTCTGTGTGTAGTTTTGAGCAATTCTGCAACCTGTTCCAGACTGGAAATGCTGAGACAGAAAAAACCCAGAAAACTATTGTGTTTCTAGAAGCAGGTAATCTTTGACCTAGATAAAAGGTCAAGGACCACCTCAAAATTTTGAAGGTCATCTTTAACTTTGTTCGCAGATCTTGGAAGTTCGCCGAAAAGGGTATCCAGATATGAACTTCAATTTTCTATCCTGTACTTGTACCTACAAGAAAAATGGTTTTGTTGTTTGGATGAGGGGTTTGCCTTGGTCAAACCCCAGTTTGGAATTAACCTTAATAATGAAATTGAAATGGAGAATGCTAGCAAGTAGTAGAAGTAGATCTAACAATGAAGTTATGAAATTCAATAGATATGCAATTATATTTGAAATATAAACAAGTATGTTGATATGAAAGCTTGAACAATAGAAAATGTAAATCGAAACCATGAATGTAAATCCAAAACCTCCATGATTGTATCCTTGGAATCCACCTTGATAGAAGAATAAATGAATCTTTCAGATGAAAAAAGGATCTTGAAGGAAGATCACACCATCATGAATGGCTAGATTTAGGGTTTTGAATGATGAATCTTGAATGCTTGAACCAAATCCCTTCAAAGGATTGAATGCTTGAATCCTTGATCTTCAAAGGAGAACTTTAATGGAGAAGAGGGCTTGAATTCTTCCTTGAAAATGCTTGATGAAATGCTTGCTTGATCTTTCTTGAGAGATATGAAGACTTGATTGCATAAATTGTGGATGAAAAACTTGATTGAAACTTGATGGAGAAAATGAGAGAGGAAGGCTTCCTTTTATAGTGATCTAGCGCACAAACCTCTAGAGAAGGCTGAAATTGGAGAATAAAATCCCCATTAACCTTAACCCCTAGAAATATACCTAGATTAAATGCAATTTAAGGATTTACCATTCTGAAACCCGAAATGGCCGACCCGGAAGTGGGAAAAGAAATATTTTTGAAACCCGACATCCCGTAACTCCCAGAATTTGAAAATTGGACCCGGGGTCAAGGATGAGGTAGACACCACCCTAGGTTAGGGTTGAGGTCATCCTTGACCTAGGTTAGGGTCTAGGTTGTCCTTGACCCTACCAGGTCATCTTTAACCCAGACAGTCAAAAACTCTAGATTCTCAGAGAAAACTGCCAAAAAGAGGCTGGAAATGAGGAGGAGAGAAGAAGAATAGGGGGAAACATCTAGATACAAGCCAAGACCAATTTAAGGTTCTTGACATGACCCTAGACCACTCACTTAGAGGGATAAATGCTGTTAACATGGAAGTGCTTCCATTTTAAGATGATACACCTTTGAATAACATAACATCTTGAATGAAATAGTCCATCCATTTTCTTTAGTCTGCTACAATAGGCTCTCTGCAAGATTTTCAAGGTTTTGAGATTTCAAGGTTATCTTCATACAAGGTCTTCAACTCATCAAATCCCAATTCTTCAATTCTCATCTTTGTCAACAAGGTCCATCTACTCAGAGTATCAACAACTTTTTTTTTTACCACTCCTATGTCTCAACACAAATGTATAACTCTGCAAGAATTAAACCCACTTCATATGTCATGATTCAACTTAATTTGACTGTTTAGATATTGCAATGCTTGATGATCAGTGTACAACATAAAATTCTTAGGCAATAATTTATGTCTCCATTTCTTTAAATCTTACATTACTATGACATATAATTCCTAATCATAAATTGAATATCTTCTCTTGGCATCATTCAAATTTTCCCTGAAATAGGCAATCGGTCTATCCTCTTGAATCAACACTGCTCCAATTACATTTCCATTCACATTGCAGTCCACTTGAATTTTTTTATTGAAATCAGGTAAGGCTAACACATGCTATTATGTCACTTTCTACTTCAACAACTCAAATATTCTTTGTGCTCCATATGTCCACTTGAATTATTTTCTATCCCTCCTCATTATATCAGTCATATGATTACAAACCAAAGAAAAATTTCTAATGAAATTTCGATAAAAAATTTCCAATCCCTGGAATGATCTCACTTCTCCAACACTTGTAGGTGCAAGCCACTCAAATATTTCTTTAACCTTCTTACGATCCGTCTTCAATCCTTCTACAAATATCACATATCCCAAATACACTATCTCTTATTTCATAAAAGAACACTTCTTGATGTTTATCAAATAAATTCTCCTCCCTTAATCTCCACAAAAATTATCTTAGATGCAAAAATGATCTTCCTTTCTTTTACTAAAAATCAAAAGGTCATCAAGATAAACAATAAAAAAAATACCCAATAATGTCTTGAACACCTTGTTCATCAACCTCATGAAAGTACTTGGTGCATTAGTCAATCCAAAAGACATCCCCAACCATTCATACAATCCTTCATTTGTCTTGAATGCCATTTTAAACTCATCTCCTTCTTTGATTATGATATGATGACATCCACTCTTTAGATCTATCTTTGTGAAATGTTTGACTTTGCTTAGATAGTCTATTATATCATCCATCCTAGGAAAAGGAAATTGGAACTTCACTGTGATCGTATTAATGGCCCTAGAATCCATACAGATCCTCTATTTTCTATTTTTCTTTGGATCTAATACTGTAGGTATTGCACAAGGACTCAAACTCTCCTTGATCAATCATTTTTCTACAAGAGCATCTTGGGTTCATGAAAATCTTGCAACAACCAAAAATAGTGTTTCTCTTTCTGTTCTTATTTTTCTGTCTGAGAGATCATGTTGGTGGTTCATCATACGTTTGAGTTAGCATGTGCGGTGATATAATATTAACCTAGACCTATATTTGATTTCTTTCCCATGATTATACTTCATTTGGATATTTTTTACTTGAGTTATGATTCATCTGCTCTTAGGTAGTGCGTTTGTTGCTTGTTCTAGATCATTGGTGGATTTTGATCTTGCGGTGAGAATCAAAGGCTTGCGGTGAATGGTTACACATTGTTTTATGTTCTTGGATCATGTGTGGACCTAAATATGGGATCAAATGGCTTCACATGGTTTATGTATTGAGTTATTATGATTTAGGACTTTCCCTATTTTTTGTAACATGTTTTCCTATTTTTGGGAAAAATAATCTTTCTTAAGGTGCTACTTGCATATTGCAATGGCTATATATTGTAACTTGATATAATTCTTTAAGAGAGTAAGTCATAGAGGAATTATTCTAGATATATAAGGGATTGGAAGGGTGATTTAGATATATTGTAAGGCTGCAATCAGGTAGGCCTTATAGCCTGACATGTATGAAGGAAAATTGCTAATAGTTTGATCTTAGTTAATATACATTGGATCTTAAATTTAATCTCCTATTCCTTTTTTTTCCACTGTGTTTACTCTTACGATGAGGTAGGATTGATCATATTGGTCCCTCCTACCTTGGACTATGTTAGGTGGTATTAGAGAAAAGGTTTTCAATTGTGTTGAGCAGATCATGTCTCCTAAGTGTGTGATTTATGAAATAGTTTTTCGTGGGGTGACAAAGTGAGGATCTGACCCGCAGTTGTAGAGGGTTCATTTGGGATGGATAGTAGAGGTGCTAGAGGTGAAAAACCTAATGTTGTTGAAATGTTGAGATAAAATTCTATGAGATTGGAGGTAGTTAAAATAACCCAAAGGAGAGGTCAACATATTGAAGAGATAAGTGATGTTGAAGTGGAGAATGAAGAACATGTCAAGGGAGAAGAAAAAGTACAATCATAATTGGATCAAGGAGAAGAAATTTTTATTAGGGCTCTTACTTGTATTAATTCTATACCACCTTTTAACCCACCAAATTACTATGGAAGATTGGATGTAGATGGGTTGTTGGATTGGATCTCAACTATGGACAAGTACTTTGATTTTGAAGGCACTGATGAAGACAAAAAGGTAAAGTATGCTTGTACTAAGTTAAGAGGTCATGCTTCACTTTGGTGGGATCATTTGTAAAATTATAGAAGGAGCAGAGGTAAGGAGAAGATAAAATATTGGGATAGGATGGTAATACGATAAAGGTTAAGTTCTTACCCTCTGATTATCAAGTCACTTTGATTAGAAAATTGTAGAATTTGAGGCAAAAGGACATAAATGTAACACAATATGCTAAGGAATTCTACAAGTTGGATATGAGATATGGTTTTAAGGAGGATGAAGTTGAAAGAGTTGCAAGGTGTCTCAATGGTTTGATGATGTCAATTCAAGAGGATCTTAGTATGATCAGGATTGGGAATGTAGACGATGCATATTAGTATGCCTTAAAGGATGAAGTCAAGTTAAGTAGGAGCCAAGAACAAAGAAAAAGAGGCACACGTGGAATATTTCAAAGAGGAAGAGGTGGTATACTTGTTGGAGATTTTAAAAAAGGGAAGGAATAAGGGAAGACAACTGAAATAAGTTCTTACAGATGTGGCTATAGGAATGAGGGCTACTGAAGAGATGATAAAAGGGTATTTAAGGGAACTTGTTTCAAATGTGGTGGAGAAGGTCACTAAGCCTTTGAATGGTAAAAAAATGGATCTAAAAGAAAGAGAGAAATACACATAAGGAAAAATAGTCTCGTGGAAGAAGAGGGATCTTCTTAATCTGTTAAAAACAATAAGGTTGAAAAGGGAGAGACATTGATCACGAGGATAAATCTATACCATGATGAAAAGATAGAAGACACTTTACAGAGGAAGAATCTATTCATAACCATATGTCTTGTGAATGAAAAGGTATGTAAGGTTGATGGTGGTAGTTATGATAATTTGGAATCAAAGGAAATGGTAGATAAGTTGTAGTTATAGAGATTGAACCATCCAAAACCTTATGAGATTTCATGGATAAGAGATGATCACTAGGTAATGGTAAGTGAAATATGTTGGGTTAAGTTGAAAATATGGAATTATCATGATGAAGTATTGTGTGATATTATGCCTACGGATGTATGTCATGTTTTGTTGGGAAGACCTTGACAGTTTCATAGACAAGCTATACATGATGGTACGAGAAATGTATATATTATTATGGCTAATGGTATGAAATAAAGATTTTTAATTTTGGAAGATTGTTTGAAAGGGGAATTTTGTACCAATACAAGGATTTGCATGATGGATGGTGTAAAGTTCTTGGAAGGTATGAGACATGAGAATGTTTTTTTTTTATTGTTCCTAAGGAAGATGCAAATGTAGATTTGAAAGATTATTAACCTAAAGAGACTACAGACATGTTGGATGATTATAGTGATGTGATTTCAGGTAATGTACTTGATGGTTTTCCATTGGTTAGAAGTATTATTCATTACATGGATTTAATTCCTGGAGCTAGTTTCCCTAACAAAGTAGCTCACTAGTTGACCCTGATAGAGAATGATGATCTACATAGACAAGTGGAGGAGTTATTGAAGAAGAGATTAATCAAGGAAAGGTTGAGTCCTTGTGCATTTCCTATTGTATTGGCACCAAAAAAAGATGGACAATGGATAATGTGTATTGATTCTAGAGCAATAAACAAGATCACAATCAAGTACCAATAATTATACCTAGGATGGACGACATAATGGATTTTTTGAGTGGAGCTAAGTATTTGACAAAGATTGACTTGAAGAGTGGTTATTGTTGATAGGGATTTGCAATCTAGGTTTCACCCTAAGTTTTAATGATATTCCTTGTCCTAGGTTTCCTTGTTCCCGCTTTGATAGGTTTTTGGTTGTTTTCTTTGTAAAATCCTTAGAAACCCTTATTCTCCTTGTTTGGCCTCTTTTTCTCTTTTACCTTTTGTGACTTATGTTATGGGTAATCTAATCATCAAAGAGGGATTTTTATTTGAAATACTAGTGGTTTATCTTTTTGAGTTGCGACCCTTTTTATTTTGCTAACCATGTCGCTCATTTTCCCTAGGTTGGTTGATTCATTCTATGACTTAAGCAGGACTATTTTAACTTTTCAATTTGGGAGCTATGTGTCAGGGTTTTGCGATCCCAAAATGATATTATCTTATGTCATATTTTGATACAGATATGGTGAAATCTCTCCATCTATCCTGTTCTTGTTGGTTGGCATCATTACTTAAAACCTTATATTATAATCTTGCATCCAACTTGGTTAAGTCTTGAATTATTATAGGCCCGGTCTTTTTTCATATGGTGAAAATGAATGAAGATATTTTAATATGTCAAGAAGGTTTCTCGATGGTTACTTCACCTCAACATTTCCCAGTGATTAAATCTTTGAAGTAATCAATGATTCTCATGATCCTGCGGTCCAAAGTGATCGATTGTTATTCTTTCTAGGATTGCAAGATTCTTCCATGTGGTGATGTTGATCATAAGAGGATAAACTGGATGGTGGACCTAGAGATGAAAAATGGAACAATCCTATGATCCTACAATCTAGGCTGACAAGGAGAGAGAAGTAGCACCAAATCACAAGAGGGTGCCACATGGTGCAAGAAGTTAAGATGAGTAGAATTTCCTAGTGATTAAATCTTTGAAGTAATTAATGATTCTCATGATCCCACGGTCCAAATTGATTGAGTGTTATTCTTCCTAGGATTACGAGATGTTTCTATGTGTCCTAGGCTAGAAGATGATTATGAAGTAGGATTGAGGAGGTTTATAGGTGGCAAATGATGATTTGTTGTGTTTTCTTTACTTTTCCACTACTTATTTATATTAAGAATAAAAACCATGCAACCAAAGTGTAAATCTTTTAGCACATATTCATAATCAATGTTGACATTTTAACTAAGAAGTATAGATGATCAAAGTTTATTTCCTTTGGTTTTTAGTGGTGATTAAATTCCTATAATGATTGATAGCTCTTGTGATACTGCAAATCCAAGATGCACGATTTTTATTCTTCACGAGATCACAAGATGTGGACACATGTTTTTGGTTGCCAAAGAAAGTAAGGTTGGACTGGGATGTTGTTTTGGAATGTGTTACAATGTGAAATATTTATGTTTGTTGGTTGCTAAGCCCATTTGGTGAGTTGGTGGTCTTTTAAGGTCAGATTTCCCTCAATTGTCTGATGGTGATGATTTAATAAGGATCTACGACCAATTTTTGAAATGAAGAAAATGAAGGTTTTTAGGCCATTTTCTTTCTCATATGAATTCATGGTGGGCTTGATGGTGATAGGTATTTCATTTTTAATATGCCAGAGGAAAGACAATCTTTTATAACTGAGGCGTATTTTGGAAAGTTTTTACAGATTCAAAGTTTATTTCTTTAGGGCAGTTATGGTAGTATGGGCCAATAAAAGTGGTGGTGTGAGATGTTGTTATACTCTTTCTATTTAGAGAAGGTTGGGAAACATGGATATGGACGTTGGAGTGTTATTCTTTTTAGTTTTCCTATGTATGGCAGTCCACTTGCCAGATGATAGTTATTTTATGATCGGTACCTTGTTGTAATTATTTTTCTATAAAAGGATTTTCATGATTAGTTAGTAAGGGCTAAGAGTTTTTAGAGTGAAATATTTTGTATAGTATTAGAAAGGTTTAGAAGATGTCATGATTCTTGTGTAACATTTATAGAGAAAATAAGAAGTTTAGTATTGGAGTCTTAAGTCTGTTGAGTTTTATTTTGAATGAGAAAGTTAGTGTATGAAGACAATGATTCTAAAGTTAATGAAATATAGTCCAGTTTTGGTGCTCTCCTCTATATTGGTTTAATGAGTTGTGTATTTGATAATTCAAAATTCTTATTTAATTCACTGCATATATTTCATTTGTATGTTTTAATTCTAAGCTTTGATCAAGGATCAATTAAATTGCTAAAGATTAACTCATAAGTTCATAAGGTTAGTACAAGGATCATTATAAGAAGTCCAAATTAGGATTACATGAATATATATTGTTGTAATGCAATAATAATCTCAGTCTTGGATGATTACCATTTTTATGTCATTCATATATTGAGTTGTAAACTGAGAGTATTTCCCAATGATAAGACACTGATCTAAATATTTTGTAATTGTTATTTTGTTGGTCCATGTTGTCTGGTTAAACCAATTTTATAAAAATTATTTCCAGTTAATAGTTTTATCTATGGTATGTGTTTCTCATGCTCCATAAAAATTGAGAATCAATGAGTAATTAGCCATTGCTAAATATTTTCTTTTTATTATTGATCCTTTTGTGAGACAACTTTTTTTATGAAATTTAGGGATGTGTGTACTAAGGGTAGTATTTTACTGAATTTATGTGCACCTGCCTTATTTTTGCAGAGCCAAAAGTGTAGGGGTAGTTTTATCCATATTAGTTGGTCCATTAATTCATAGGGGTTTGATAATTATAGTTGGAAACTCTTTAGAATTAGTAGTGAGTGTACTGGTAACTATTGAAGAATAAAACAATCTTGGGAACTAACGGTTATCATCAGATCAAAATAAGAGAAGGTGAATGGAAAACTAATTTTAAGACTAAAGAAGGTTTGTATGAATGGTTGGTAATGTCTTTTGGTTTGACTAATGCACAAAGTACTTTCATGAGGATGATGAATGAAGTGATGAAGGAATTATTGGGTAAGTTTGTTATAGTTTATTTGGATGACATTTTAATATTCACTAAGACAATACAAATATTTGTTGCATGTAAGACAAGTATTGTAGAGGTTAAAGGAAGATAAGTTACTGATAAATTTGAAAAAGAATACTTTCATGAAGGAAGATCTTGTGTACCTTGGATTTTTTATTTCTGCTGATGGATTGAAGATGGATCCTGAGAAGGTTAGGGCAATTTTTGAATGGCCTAAACTTGAGAGTGTTAGTGAAGTAAGATTTTTTCATGGCTTGGCAAGTCTCTATCAGAATTTCATTAGGAATTTTAGTTCTATTTTCAATGCTATGACTGAGAAAATGAGGGGAGATAAAAAGGAATTAAAATGGATACATGGAACACAAAGGAGGTTTGATTTTTTGAATCAAAAGGTAACTGAACAACTTGTGTTAGCACTACCTGATTTTAATAAGGTATTTGAAGTAGATTGTGATGCTAGTGGAAATGTAATTAGAGTAGTAATTAGTAAAGAAGGTAGAACAATTGCTTACTTTAGTGAAAAGTTGAATGATGCAAAGAGGATGTATTCCATTTACGATCAATAATTTTATGCTATTGTTAAAGCTTTAAAGAAGTGGACACATTACTTATTTCCTAAGGAGTTTGTATTGTATATTGATCATCAAGCTTTATAGTATTTGCATAGTCAGAGTAAGTTGAATCAGAGACATATGAGATGGTTTGAATTCTTGTAGAGTTATGTCATGCCCACAAATTAGGGCAAAACACACACATCAATTTTTTTTTAAAGCACATATGATCAACAAGGCTACACACAAAGGAACACTCAACACAAAATGGAACACAAAAACCAACACAAGTTAACTCACAAGAGGTATCATGGCATGCGTTGGCTTGCCAACATCCCTTGTTTGTCTAACTGCATTAGTCTAAATGAAACCCTAACTAGGTCTCTAAGAAACCCTAACTGGGTTTAAAACAAAAGTTAATAAAAGGGATAAACCACGGTGAAAGTTTAAACTTAGAGAATATTGAAAATTCAAAGGTTGGGTCAACACTCCTGAAAAGGTTCAATTTAAAATGGAGAATAATTCAATCGTAGTTGTAACCCTAATGGTTTCTAATGGGAACCAGGTTGCCAACTAGGATTGAAATGCAAAACATCGATAGATAAATAAAATATTTAAATAAGAACAAGATAATAACCCTAAGTGAAAAGTAGGGTTAAGAAATTATTACTTATTAAAATATAATAATATTCAAATATTATAATTTTACTTAAGATATAAAGTTACCAAGGTTTATTAATTAATCTCAATTATATAATTTAAGGGCATTAAAATAGTCATATAAAATATTAATATAAAATCTAATATTAATGCTAAGGGAGAAATATTTATCTGAGTCCGATCTTGAACATTAAATAATCTCCCCCAAATAACCCATTAATTATTAAAATAATATAAACAAATTAAATATTAAATTTTACCCCCAACGTTATATTAAAAACAATAATAATGTTCAATTAGAAATAAATATTAAATTTTAAATCTGAAAATATCAAATCTCAAGAAAACACTAAATTGATGAAATAAGATCATAAAAACATTCATATGCGAAACCTAGGGTTACAATGTTATTACCCATTTTAAAGTTATAATGTTAATAATAATTAATTTAAAATATTATATTTTAATCCCAAAACATAATGTTATCAAATTTAATTAATTAATTGAAATTAAACATTTAAAAAATTAAAATAACCATAATAAAGCTTTTAATATTAAATTTATCATTTAGGTTAAGGAGAAGATATTTAAGTCCCATCCTAAGACATTAAATAATTTCCCCTAGAATAATTCATTAATACATTAAAATATCATTAGTAAATTAAATATTAAATTTAACCACCAACATTTTAATAAAAATAAAAATAATATTTAATTAGAAATAGACATTAATTTTTAAATTCAAAAAATTGCAAATTTCAAAAATACTATTAAAAAGAATAAAGGTCCATTTATTAATATCTCAACATTATCAAATTTAAATTAAATTAAAAATGGCATCCAAAAAAAAAATTTAGAATCCTACCAAATAATTAAAAAATCTTTCAGAATCCCAATGAAAATAAAAATAACAAATAAATCAGAATTCAAATTAAAGTGACTGTCTAAAGTCAACAATCATTAAATTAAAATAAGACACCGACTAAAATCGAAACAGAATCCCACTAAATAAGGAATCTCTTTCAAAATCCCAATGAAAATAAAAATAATAAATAAATCAAAAATCAAATTAAAGTGTCTGTCAAAAGTCAACAGTCATTAAATTGAAATAAGACAGGGATTTAAATCCAAACAGAATCCTACTAAATAATAAAAATGAATCTTTTTAAAATCTCAATGATTAATAAAATAATATTAAAACATAATTCAAAATAAAGTGACTATGAAAAGTCAAGAGTCATTAAATTATAATAAAACGGAGATTAAAATTTAGACAGAATTTAATGATAACATAATTAAAATTTAAAATGGCTCTAAAAAGCCAACCCTAACCCTAATTTGAAATTAGGGTTAGGCTAAGAATAAGAAGGAGATGAAGATTTTCAAGTTTTGTATACACATAAGTATACATGTGTATATATATACACCAAGGGTGTGTATATATATACATATATATTATGTATATATACTCTTCCAAAATCAATAAAAGGAAAGATAGAGAATAACTAAGTCTTTTTTTTTAAACATCAACATAGCAATGTATTCCAATAGGGTATATACATCTATGTATATACACAAGTTTATATATATATGTGTATATATACATGTATATATACATAGGTGTATATACAAGACCTTTTTTTAAACTAATATGATATCAAAATGAAATCTATTCTTACATAGGTAATTAGAAAAATAAATCTACATTAACTTTTCTTTTTCAACTAAATACTTGAAGTAAATTTTGACTACATAGGGAAGAGATTAACAATCATAAGAAAATCTAACTTTTTCTTGCATATGGGAAAATAAACCAACAAGCTATCTTTTTGCATTCAAGGCATAAGGAATCATTTTTTTTACATTTTATTTTTTTAGAAATATATAGAAAATTATGGGAAAAAATTTTGCATACAAATACAAACTTTTACAAGCATTTTACATGCTTTTAGGCATTTACATGGCCTTTTTCACTACTCTTTTACACATGGCTCTTTTAGCCCTTTTTACAACATAAAAATCTACAAGTAATAATGACAAAATAATTTTCTTTCCTTCAACAAAACCAACAATTGCTTCAAATAAAAATCTGTAAAAGAAAACCACTTTGACCATGGAGGCTCACCTCCCAACCTAGGCCATTACATGGCCATCCCCTAGCTTGGGGAAACAAAGATGGATGAGGGCTACATACATACTTCAACACACTTACACATAAAAACTAGCAAGCACAAAGATACATAAAATTTCCATCCCAAGGATATTCAATGGGTCACCTTGGACCCATAAAAGGGGTGAAGGTGGAAAGTACCCAAGTAGGAGAAGCCATTCAAAATTAAAACCATCTTCAACAAAGCCTGAAATCCATAACCATTTCCTTCACAAGGCCATAACCAAAAGTACCAACCCTTCCATTTCCTTTCACAAAATACAACCCTTATGACCCCCAAATAAGTATACAACAAGAATGGTAACATGGAGCCCCTACATCCATGCCTCATCCCCTTCCTCCTTAAGGAAGGACTATACACTAAATGAGCATTCCCAACTTACTCGCTTCACCCATCAAGGTCTCTTCCCTCCCAAGGGTGGGTTTGGCCTTGCACACCCCAATAAAACAAAAGCACTAAAACAAAACCAGAAAATAAACACTTAACAAGAAGCCATGAAAGAAAGCATGAAGCTTCACAAAACCATTAGAATAACATAACAAAGAAATATGCATTTTACATAAAAGAAAAAGAAAGATTCTTCCATGACAAGGCCACTAACCTTACTCCAAGCTATGGAAAAAGAGGGTTGAGAAGAACTTCCTTTCCTACAATCCTTCATTCCTTGCTAAGTCCACCAAAACTTGCTAAGTTCACTAGAAGTCTCCAAAACTTTAGAGTGGGAAATCAACCTACCAAATTCCTCTCCATCCCACTAAAAAGGAAAACCCTACCTAACCTCAAAGATGATTGGATACACTATTGAAGGGTTCTCTCTCCAACAAGAGGGAAATTCAAAATTGCAAAGAGAGGAAGACATGACACACTTCCCAATTTCGTCACATTTCAAAAAGATATATTTTGAAGAGGCAAAAATGGTCTAAAAACATCCTATTGGTCAAAATTTGACCCCCAACCCAAAGTACACCTATGGGGTAATCTAATTTTAACCCTAACTAACCCTTTGAGTTACTTTTTGCCTCTCAAAAGCCTACTAAGAGTTGACTCGTGAAAATTTAAAATAAGATTCCCTCCTAAGGCTCAACAACCAAGATACCTAACCTTGGGATTCTACAAGGTGACTCAAAAGTGGAAGACAACTAATAAACAATGCACTTGGCCATGCCAAATCACAACACGTGTCAATAGACACCACAAAAGTAACAACATATCACTACACACATGGCATGCCAAGTAGACATTAATTTAAAGTAAAAATAAACACAATTTAAATAATACAATCAAATATTACTTTACAACATTATACATCACAACGAGGTTATTTCTCCATTTGGAGATAAGTTCAACTTTACAAGATTTTCACATGCATCCATCTTGAATTTCTCCTTATTTAATCCATGGTCAATTTCCTGCACACTAGATAAGATATCAGTAGCTCATGAACAATCAAATTACATATACATATAAAATACATCATAATTAATCACACTCAAAAAATCATATAATCCAAATGCATCTACGCTTAATCACAAGATAATCACATAATTTTCAATAAAACATTTCCTAAATTCAAAGCAAGTTAAGCCAAGAACACAATGCTATATCAATTAACCTAACATATTAATAGAGATCATTTCACATAGACTTTTCTTCCATAAGCATAAAATTAAAGCATAATATTCTTAATTAAATAATTCATTAGTTACCATAACGTCAAGACCTAAAAATCAAATCATATAAATATGTCCTAAACCATTTACAAGCAACATTTCAATTGATTTGATTTTCTCGCATTACTATAACGTCAAAGCATACCATGCAAAATCTCTTACTCAACATTAGGACCTAATGATCACTTCTCTATTAATACATATCTCAACATAGCATAGATTCAAATGGTCATTTTCATAAGAATTCATATCCAATAAAAACATTTCAATATTCAGAAGGGGTACATTCTACCTACTCCATTCTTGACACCACACTCCTATCCTACTGCATTTCTTCTAGAAAATTACATACATTCATAAAACAATCTTTAAATACATTATAATATATATAAATTTGATTTTTCTTTCATTATTTTAGTTGCCTTGTTCTAATTCAATTTCCATAAAACATGCACTCAATAGTATTATCGTAAAGATCAGTTAAATTCAATTAATCCTATATCCAACATAGAGTGCCCTAGAATTATCGACATGAGTAGGTAAGTAACAAGAAAAGGACTGCATAAAAAATGGCAATCAAGCCTCTATCCATTAGGACACAAATCCATATGTAACAACATAACTTTCTAATTACTGAGTCTATAATGTAGAAAGATAATACAAAGATAGAGTCTCTTAAAGCACCTGAAATGACTCCAAAGATAATCTCCTGATGAACATAAGGAAAAGTTGGGCAAGTTGCATCTCACGATGCCATCAAATCATAATGTGGATACCAATGACTACATTCACATGACTGACTCATCCCTAACTCTAAGGGTCACTAGAATGCAATTCAAGACCACATCCTACATCTCCAAGCTCACACAAAATATCAAAAACATGCTCCAAAATAATCCTCCTAGCGGACTCCACCTCACATGGGACCAACATGACCTTACCCTTTGAGTGTGATAGGCGAAACCACACCATTAGGATGTTTGTGCAAGGATGCAAAAACGGGAGGCACTACATCATTCCCACCAAGGACTAGGATTACTCATGGAAGATGACAAGACAAACTAAAGAAGATGCCACACGTGCATGGACCGACTATCCTAAGAAACAAGAATACTTACCAGACCCCCAAAACATAACAATTTATCAAATGATCTAACTATTGCTAAAGGGATCACATTCCACAAAAGAGGCATCAACAAAAACTCACCTAACTCTATGATCACAGACTCAATTTGAAAAGGAGAACATGTCAACATAATTCCTTCACCATAAATGGTGTAACTCTATCTCAAATATCCAACCTTGAGGGTCCAAAAGATAACACTATCCTCCAATCTATCCCTAAGGTCGAAGCACCAAGAGCTTTCAAGACATAACTAAGGAACAAGGTATAAATCATCTTACCAAAGTTGCACTCTTCTGAGGACTACAACATCCCACTTCAGTTTACCAATGGATACAACTCACATGGTTTCCTCACTCAAGTAAGAGCATTCCCAAGATATGGACCCAATAGTGCGCTCCTTCTGTGAATAGGGATAAATAGAGTACCTTAAAAGAATTCCAAAAGTAGGATTTTTATGCTTCCACAATGATGAGTTGTCAATTTCCATTGCAGAATAAGCTCGCATACACCCATAGTATCTTAATCCTACCACAAGGAGGAAAAAGAGTTCAGTTAAGGGAATGACCTCAAACACTCATCCTAAAACCCCCACTTTTGATGAAAGATAAGCCTAAGGTTATGTTTCTTTCAAGCCAATCCTAGGATTACGTCCAAACAAGTCATCCTCTAGAGGTCCCTCAATAAATATCATGGAGCCCTCACAAAGGGAACAAATTATTGATAGGATAGCATGATAAAAAAACATATCCCAAAGAGTGTTATCCCACCAAATCCAAGGCCATCAAGTCCCACCACATGGATCAAATCTCCAAAGTGGTCTAAGTCGTACCTAACAATCCATTGAGCCATGCTAAGAAGAGGAACTCTCTAAGCTTCCAAAACACATTCAAGGGGTCTAGGAGGGTCCTCAAAGGATACATACTAGATCCATCATAGAAAAGAAAGGTTCATATGCCCTCACAAAAGCCATAAAAGGACTTAAACCCAAGTGGAATTACCTTACTAATTCATATCATCTCCAAATGAGATCTTCTCAACCTCCTACTATTGGTTAGTGTCACAATCCAACTATAGCCTTCCTTGGTATGGTCTTAACCAATATTAGTTTCCAAACAAGAAGTGGCTCTCACACAAAGAAAAATTTTGATCTAAACTTCTAGATAACAATAAATCCCAGCATGCTCCTACTAAGCTACTGACTTGCACCACCTCTATGATTAATACAAAGGCGCATCTTAGTGTGTCCTTCCTGGTGTTCCCCCTTTTGTACATACTGTCAAAGATCCTCAATAAACTAGGTAGAGTCACAAACATAAGACTGACCAGCAAATTTAAAAAACATTTGGAATAGTCACCAAGAGCCAATAAGAAGGTAATTCCTAATGAGATATATATTTATTTCAACAATAAATTCAAAGAAAACATGAGCTCATTGCAACAATAGAGGAAGTGCATCATAAATCATAGAAAAATAGATTGGTGACTATTTCCAAGCATAAGAAATAACCAAAATATGCTAGCCCATACAACATGAGGAAAGTCCTCTGCAAAAGATAGATGATATTAAAGGAATAAAAATAAATCAAGGAGTCATCCACTAAACATTGAAACATAAGTCAGTCATGTAAGAGGTAGGAATCGCGACAAGACATCGAGGACACTTCTTCACAAACAACCTTTTGAGATCATAACCACCACATATGGTCCATAGTTGCAAGAATTACTACAATACTGATAGTTGCAACAATATCCTAATCCTTACAAACTTCTCTTTCACCCTGTCGCAACAACCTTTCTAATGAGGTAAAAGAAGTTAGAGGAATGGCTACAACCACCTCACACAAAAGTAGAGGAAACTAATCGAAATCAAAACATGAACCTCGAACTCTAGGAAGGGGTTCTCTAAGCACTCTAGGAAAATGTTAGAATTCCCCACAAGGTTCTTCCCAAAGCTAGGATTCACACAACTTACATTACAATACTGGAATAAGGCTTCTGTTCAAGATATCTTTCAAAGGTGAGGTAGAAATCTCCACACTACACAATGATAGATAAAGTTTTCTACACAAAATACATCATAGAAAAAGTGGAGGGGTAAAAGTATTGTTCATTGGATCTTAATGGTTCCACAAAAAGGAATAACTCAATGAGATATCACACCTCAACAAAAAAAATACACCCTTTCTCAAAGATCAAGACAATTGTGAATAAGACATTACCAAAGATCATCCTTACTCTCTCGCAAGCCATTGCCCCAAGGCCCGAACACAAAAAACTCAACACATTATCCTAGTTCCATAATGATATAACCAAAAAATTCACCACATCCTGCAAGGAGATAGTTAACAGGTTCTCATACCAAGCATGGACACCAATCTTCTGTTCTGACCACACATGGTCTTGCTAGCAAGAGAATCACTTTAGGGCTAGCAAGAGCAAAGAAGGACTCAACAACATACACCAACCACCCTACCACACCTAGTGGCATCACTACCACCATCGCCAAGCCTATCACACTACAGACCACAATAGGGTTGTTAGGAACTCAATCTAAAAGCATTTCTAAACATCCTAGGAAGTGTTCCTTCCCAAACCACAAGTTTCTTGGGTTAGTTTACTCAAAAAGACCCAAGTTGTAACACAAGGGCACCTAAGCTATAGGTCAACTACAAGCTTACAATACTTTAAGTATGAGAGCACTTATCATTGAGGTTGTAGAGAAAGTACAAGGGATCGGTCAAGTACCTACCTCTGAGGCAGTTACTATATTCTTGTTTCTGGGTTGGGAACTATTTCAGGAAGGGAAAAATCTCAATTTCCTTCCAGTATCCTCAAACTCCCTACTCCACTTCCTCACGTGCCGAGAAGCATATCTAAGACCTACCCACATCTACACACTTGTCATGCTCAAGAGATATCCTAAAAATATGAATATAAAGGGGAAACACAATGGCTTTGGGAAAAACTATGCTCTGATACCAAAATGTCATGCTAAAAAATTAGGGAAAAACACGTGACAATTTTTTTTAAAGTACATATGATCAACAAGGCTACACATAAAGGAACACTCAACACGAAATGAAACACAACCAACACAAGTTAACTCATAAGAGGTATCATGGCATGTGTTGGCTTTCCAACATCCCTTGTTCATCTAACTACATTAGTCTATACGAAACCCTAACTAGGTCTCTAAGAAACCCTAACCGGGTTTAAAAAAAAGTCAGTAAAAGAGATAAACCACAGTGAAAGTTCAAACTTAGAGAATATTGAAAATTCAAAGGTTGGGTCAACACTCTCAAAAAGGTTTAATTCAAAATGGAGAATAATTCAATCATAGTTGAAACCCTAATGGTTCCTAACGGGAACCAGGGTACCAACTAGGATCGAAATGTAAAACATCGATAGATAAATAAAATATTTAAATAAGAACAAGATAATAACCGTAAGTGAAAACTAGGGTTAAGAAATTATTACTTATTAAAATATAATAATATTCAAATATTTTAAATTAAAATATTATAGTTTTACTTAAGATATAAAGTTACCAAGGTTTTTTAATTAATCTCAATTATATAATTTAAGGGCGTTAAAATAGCCATATAAAATATTAATATAAAATTTAACATTAATGCTAAGGGAGAAATATTTATCTGAGTCCCATCTTGAACATTAAATAATCTCCCCCAAATAACCCATTAACTATTAAAATAATATAAAAAAATTAAATATTAAATTTTACCACCAACGTTCTATTAAAAATAATAATAATGTTCAATTAGAAATAAATATTAAATTATAAATATGAAAAATATCAAATTTCAAGAAAACACTAAACTGGTGAAATAAGATCATAAAAACATTCCTATGCAAAATCTAGGGTTACAACGTTATTATCCATTTTAAAGTTTACTATTAATAATAATTAATTTAAAATACTATATTTTAATCCCAAAACATAATGTTATCAAAGTTAATTAATTAATTTAAATTGTTAGATTGCATGGATTTCCTAAGAGCATAATTTCAGATAGGGATACCAAGTTTCTTGGCTATTTTTGGAGGACACTTTGGAGGAAGCTAAATATTGAATTAAAGTTTAATTCTACATTTCACCCACAGACTGATGGACATATTGGAGTTGTGTACAAGAATTCAAGTAATATTTTGAGATGCTTGGTTGGTGAGAAAGCAAGCAATTGAGATTTGGTTTTGGCACAAGTTGTGTTTTCTTATAATAGTTTAGTGAATACGAGTACATGTAGAAAACCTTTTGAGATTGTTTATGGTTTACATCCAAAGGGGGTAGCAGAATTGAGGGATATTAGCGGTGAAGAAAAGAGAAGTGCTGAAGTAGAGGAATTTGTAGATCACATGAAAACTTTGCATGAAGGAGTTAAGAAACATTTGGAAGGTATGAATGAAAAATATAAGGAGAGAGTTGATTAGAAGAGGAGATATAAGGATTTTGAAGTTGGTGATGAAGTCATGGTTTTTATGAGAAAGGCTATATTTCCATTTGGTACTTATAGTAAGCTAAGAATGAATAAGTTTGGACCTTGTAAAATCTTGATGAATTTTGATTCTGGGAACACTTATGAAGTGGAGTTACTAGAGGACATGGAAATCTTTCCTATATTCAACATATAAGACTTGTATGAGTATCATGAATAAGATAGAAGTGAAGGGGATGGATCAGAGAGTGAAAAATAGTATCCAAAGAAGCAACAAGATGAGGTTGAAAAAATATTGGATACCAAAGTTGGTCGTAGCACTAGAGGAAAGTTGTATGTGGATTATCTTGTTAAGTGGAAAAATAAACCAATTGAGGATTCTTCATGGATTTATTAGGTGGAGTTAAACCATTTTGGTTTTCCTTAATCATAGAAAACTAAGAGACTCACTTTTCAAATAACCTCGAGTGTCTAATGCAGGAGCATCTTGGGTTCATGGAAATCTTGCATCAACCAAAATAAGTTTTGTTCTTTCTTTTCTTATTTTTCTTTCTGAGAGATCATGTTGGTAGTTCATCATACATTCAAGTTAGCATGTGTAGCCATAGTATCTTAACCTGGACCTATATTTGATCACTTTCCCATGAAAACACTTCATTTGGATCTATTTTTCTTAAGTTAAGATTCATTTTCTCTCAAGTAGTGTGTTCGTTGCTTGTTCCTGACCATTGGTTGATTTTGATCTTGTGGTGACAATTAATGGCTCGTGGTGAAAGGTGGCACATTGTTTTATGTTCTTAGATCATGTGTAGACCTAGCTATGGGATCATATGGCTTCAGATGGTTTATGAATCAAGTTATTATGATTTAGGACTTGCCCTATTTGTTGTAACACTTTTTCTTGTTCTTGGGAAAATAATATTTCTTAAGGGCTGACTTGTATGTTGCGATGGCTATATATTGTAACTTGATGTAATTATGTAAGAGAGCAAGTCATAGAGGAATGATTCTAAATTTTTAAGGGATCTAAAGGTTTATTTAACTATATTTTAAGGTTACAAGTGGGTAGGAATTATAGCCCAACATGTATGAAGGAAAATTGCCAATAGTTTGATCTCAGTTAATATACATTGGATCTTGAATTTTCTCTCATGTTCCTTGTTTTTTTGCACTATGTTTACTCTTTCTATGAGGTAGGATTTATAATCTTGGTGCCTCCTACCTTGGACTATGTCAAATTTCCTCAACAACTCTTGCACTTGTTTATTCAATTCCTTTTTCTTTGTTGGTGTCATCTGATCTGCTGATTTATTTGGTAAAATTTCTCTAGGAATCAGATCTATGCAATGACTAATACTTGTCACAAGTGGAAATCCATCCAAAATATTATCTGAGATTATACCCTCATACTCATTCATCAATTCTTTTATTTATGCAGGTTATTTTTCTATAGATTCTATATCAGGTTTCTTAGTAATTAAAGCATAACATACTTTATTATTTTTCAAGCCATCCAAGAATTTTGTACCTTCAAGAAAACAAAATCTAACATTTTACAATTCTCATTCTTAGGAGTCTAAACTAAAAGAAAAAATACTTGCTTCATTCCATTTACAACAATAGTATACCTATTCTTTCTCCCATCATGTAAATCTTGTTTATCATACCACTAATGCCTTCCCAATAAGATATGAAACACATCCATAGGCATAACATCACAAATAAATTAATCATAATAAGATCCTATTTTAATTTTACTAAGCAATTTTCATTTACTAGTACCTTATGGTCATCCTTTATCCATGTAATCTGATATAGTTTCTGATGCTTAAATTTCTATAATTGCAATTTTATCACTAGTTCTTCAGAGGCTAGATCAACTGATCTACCACTATCAATAATCACTTTTTAACATTTTCTTTCAACTTTGCATCTGGTCTTGAATAAAATAATCCTTAGTAATGACTCCTAGTCTAGATCTTCATGACATAGGACTCTCCTTACCATTAGGGCTTCTCCATCTTCAAGCTAGTTCAATGGTTCCTTAGATTCTCCTTTCACAAAAGCTTTTCTGTCATTTATCTCAGTCCTCTTTCTTGAATTTCCTTGAGTACATTCAAAGGATTGGTGTCCTTATCTTCCATACTTGAAATAGGTTCCTCTAAACAATCTTGTGTCATCTTTCTTATATCTATTTGATCCTCCTCCTCTCTATCAATTTCTATCATCCCTTTGTTATGAATTATCCTCTTTGAATTTTGTCTTTCCCTTATTTAAATCTAAATAAGAGCCTCCACCACTCGAGGTCCTTCCTCTCTAAAATATTCCACCTCTTCCTCTTTTTCTTTTCTCATGCATTTTGTTCAACTTTTCCTTAGTTTTCAGGGCATATTGGTAAGCTTCTTCCACACTTTTCAATTTAACCAAACTGATCTCTTCTTGAATAAATGTCCTCAAACCATTTAGATACCTTGCAAACCTTTCAACATCATCATCTGTGTTGGTCGATTTTCATGTCATTGAGATTTACTATGAAAATTCCCTAGCTTGTGAAATAGGTTTTATTGTTCTTCATAGGGTTTTATGAAATTTTCCTTGTCTAAATGTGAAAACCCTACCCTAGATCTAATTGTGCATTACTTTTCCATGTGACTTAAGTCATTTATTCGGCACATTGTTATTGTTTCCTTTTATCTCCAAGTCTCGTAGAGTTGGGTATTAAGTATTAAAAATATGGAGATTGGGTGACCAGGTAATGTTTTAATGGTTATTAGGTTATCTTTAAGTCTCACAATGGCCAACAGTTAGTTCATTTTATCTGGTGACTTGGTGAAAGTGCATTCTCCAAGTCTCACAATATTTGATGGTGATGTATTGAAATTCAATGATCCAGCGACATGACTTTCTCCAGATCTCCAATTGTCTAGTGGTTAGTTCCTTTGGTCTTGTGATCTAGCACAATGACTATCTCTAGATCTCATAAAAAAAATAGTTAGGTCATGAAGCATTCAGAGATTTGGCAAAAAGGGTAAGAGACTTAACAATAATAGTTATCTTTAAGTCTCATAAGGAAGTGGTAAAATATTCAAATATTTGGCAACCTAGCGAAAAGGTTTAAAATAATTGACAGTGAAGTTTATCTCCAGATCTCCAAATGGTCGGAGGTTAAGTCAAAGTGTTTAGAAACTTGGTGGACATGGTTATATTTGAGACTCATGATAGTGGTAGTTAGTTGCTTAACATTTGGAGATTGGGCAACAAGGTTAAAAAGAAATAAACAGGTGGTTATCTCCCAATCTCGTGAGGTCATAGTTAAGTCTTAATATATTTAGAGATCCATCGAAAAAGGTTAAAAGGTAAATAGGTAAAGGTTATCTCTAGGTCTCGCAATGTCATGGTCAAGACATGAAATATTTTGAGATTAAGAGACCACCGTAGATGATGATAGAGATCAATGACTATCACTGAATCTCAATACAAAGCTTGAGTTAAGTAAAGTATTCAATGATTGAAACCTATGTGTTATCTCCAAGTCTCATAATAAAACCATGGTTAGAGCTGATATCTAGAGATTTGGAGATTTCCTTTGGTCGATGGGTCTCAGGATGGAACATGAGTGATGTAAAATGCTCAGAGACTATGACAATGCTTAGGTCGCTAAATCTTGAGATATAACCATGGTCAAGCTAAGAATTCAAAGATCACGAGATAACTAATTATCGCTGAATCTCCAAAAGGAAGTATGGTTAAGGTTTCATGGAGATAAAGAATTAGAAAGGGCCTGATGTGTAAAAGTGCATGGATGAGTTGAAAAAAGGGAAAAAGTAATGGCCAATCAGTGTACAATTGGGGTTTTTAGCAGTTTTGGAGGGTTTTAAAGGAAAAGATATAATGATGGCCTTTTTGCCAATTTTTTTTCAAGAATTAATTGAACTTGTCAACCTCACACACCATAGCTAGATAGAAATTTGAAATTGAAGACATGCAGAGTGAATGCTGAGGTGATTGGGGAAAGATTTTATATGATCTCAACAAGTTCTTTGCATTCATTTCAAAATGCTATAATGATAAGACACTGCCTTCTCTTACACTTAATAGATTTTTAGATTTTCAAAGAGCCTTGAAAAGAGATAGAGCATTTGATATTGTGATGTAATTGAGAAGTGCATTTGCAGAGAAAAGACTTTCAGAGCTACCAGGATGAGTCAACCAAAGTCAAGAAGAGATTCATCCAGTGAGGGGGCTAAAGATTCAAGGGAAGAACAAAAGGGAAAGTCAAATTTCTTAGAGTTTATCACATTACTTCCCGGGTCTACTCAGAATAAAAAGATTAGTGATGAATTCTTCTCAGAGGTTTCTTCAACTTTTAGAGATCCAGTGACTCCTTCCTATTTAGGCTACCATATTTTTAATTATTTCTATAACAATCGAGTCAAGGAAATCCTAGTCTACAATGCTTGGAAGTTAGGCAAGGGAAAGTTTATCATCCTAGATGTATTCCTAGATGTGGACTTGTTGGTTGAATTGGCCAATAAATATGACCCTGTATCCAAAACAATTAGAAAGGGTGATCAGTGACTCTTGACAGGGGTTCATTCATGAAAGCCTTTGGTGCTTACTCCTCTTCCTCCATGGAGATTTATTCAAGTAAGGAGAAGTTAAATATAAGAAACAAGTGAATGTGGTGAAGACCCTCATCCCAAACTTCATGCAAAAAATGCAGAAATATATAGCCCCTCTTCCCACTCGCATGAATGCACCATTGAATTCAAGGACCTGCACTTCTACATGAAGTATTTAGCATATGGGCTATGTAGGGTGTTGGGGATGGATGGAGATGTAGAAAGGATGCCTGTAGAATTACTAATGATCATTCTTGACATCCAAAATTCCCATGTCAATACTGACTATGACTATATTTAGTATGTGATAGATAGGATGCATGAGGGTCTCATGAGAATCAAGGAACATGTACAACCCAGCTTCGTGCATTATTCTTTGTTAATGCATTTGTATCATCAAAAAATAGAAGCACTTCCATTTAGGACTGGTTTAGCCCTTCGAGTAGGTGGTTTGGGGTCATGTGAGATGCTTTCATGGGATCTCTAGCTTGGATCATGTTTTTCCCCTGTTCTACCCCTTTCTCCACCTCTTTCCAACATGTTTCTGGTACCCTGACTTGAAACCCTAAGATTCACGACCTCAGGGTCAAGGTCGACCTTCTGGGTCAAGGTTGACCTTGACCTTGACCTAGGTTAGAGTCGACCTCAACCCTAACCCTAGGTCCAAATTTCAAAATCCAGAAGTTTCTAGATGTCAGGTTTCAGAAAGTTTTATTTCCCACTTCTGGGTCAGCTGTTTTGGATTTCAGAATGGTAAACTCTTAAATTATATTTAATCTAGGTCCATTTCTAGGGGTTAAGGTTTAAATGGGAATTTAGTTCTCCTATGTAGGCCTCTCTAGAATTTTTTTCCCTAGACTAGTATAAAAGGAAACGTTCCTCCCCCATTTCACATCATCTTTTCATCATCAATTAAGTGTGAGATCCATCCATTATAAAGCTTATTTTGCCATCTTTCATCTCAAGTAAGCACTCCATCCTTCAAGCAAGCATTCAAGAATTCAAGTTCTTCATTGAAGATCAAGGATTCAAGCATTCAAGCCTTTGGAGGGATTTGGTTCAAGCATTCAAACCCTAGATCTATCCATCATGGTGGTGTGATCTTCCTTAAAGATCCTTTGTTCATCTTCAAGATCTGTTCATTCTCCCTTCAAGGTGGATTCCAAGCATACAATCATGGAGGTTTTGATTTACATTTGTTAGTGTTGAGTCCAAGCTTTCATATCAAGATACTTGTTTACATTCCAAATACAATTGCATATCTATTGAATATCATAGCTTCATTGTTAGATCTACTTCTACTACTTGCTAGCATTCTATATTTCAATTCTATTTTAAAGGTTGATTCCAAACTGGGGTTTGACTAAGGAAAACCCCTCATCCAAACAAAAAAAACCCTTTTTTTTGAAGGTACGGGTGTGGGATAGCAAATCATAGATAAGATCTAAGTACCCTTTTTAGTGAACTTCCAGGATTTGTGAATAAAATTTCTGTCAGAACAATGTAGGTCAAGGTCGACTTTTAGGGGTAACATTGTGCCTCGGGGTAAGATCTTACCCCTATTTTGGGTCAAGGTTGACCTCTCTCAAAACAGCATAAGGTTTCTGGGTTTTCTTTGTTTCTATGTTTCCAAGCTAGATTTGGTTGCAGAATTTCCCGAAACTAAGTACAGACACCAAAGAATAGTGATTTCTGAATCTGCTCCTTTTCAAGATAAGTATTTATGTTTTATTAAGTTTTGTATGTCTGCAATATTTTCCACACACGAAATCTACATATTCTTACATTCCATTCCTAAACAACACACATAACATACCATAGATATAAAAAGATATCATAGATATATTTTTATATCTTACAACATATTTTATTTTACAATGTGTATAGTTTTGATGTACAAATGCTGAGACCTAGGATGATGATAAATGGCCAACCAAACCCTATGCAACTATGGTTGAGTGTTTGGAATTACACATCTAATGAGCATGAGTTCTTTGGATTTAAGAACTAGATTGTCCACCCAATCCTTAATCTACTTAGGATCAACATTGTTAGATTATCCACCAGGGTGGTGAGGCTTTTGAGGCCATGTGAATATGTTGATAAGTGGCACCTAGACCATAATTGGGGTGATTTATACTTGGGAAAGACTTTCAATGTGATCTGGGTATATGGCTTCCCTCATCCCCCACATATACTTCCAAAATTTGTACCCCCAAGAGTTTCTAGCATGGAGTTTTTCTGGAAATTGGTGTGGATAGATAAGGAGTATTTGGCTCCCGACAGGAAAGGGACCTTTACCCCTAGATAGTTCAAGATAAATGATTTCACCATTGGGAAGAGGGATTTGGCTGAAATCAAAAAATGGTTAAATCAGTTCAAGATGAGCACAACTGAGTATAGGTATTTTGATCCTAAGGGTTTTATCAAGAATGCTGAAAAGTTGTTGATTCCCAGTATCAACACTGTCCATGAACATCAGGGGTTGGATGACGAAGATGTCAGCAGAAACATATTGGATGAAGAAGAAATTGAAAAGAGACTTGGAAAATTTTATGATCTATTGGGCTTAAGCATAAATAAAGAAGGCATGGATTTCCTTTGGAGGATACTTTCTTGACCTCTCTTACATTTCTATAATTATTAAAATGATTAGCATGTATGATACCCTATACAACTAGCTTGAGGCCCAATTGGATGAGAAACTAGAAGTCCAAAGGGAATACTCATCTTCTGAGTATGAAGAGGATAGTGAGGGATCCTATGAGAAGGATAGCCCTCCTCAAATGAGTGAGCCACTAGGTTTTGATCTAGGACCAAGTGTCCTAGAAATAGAGGTGACAAGTGAGCCTCCTCTAAAAAGACAAAGAACAAAGCTAGGTGAGTCCTCAAGGCCAAAGGGAACATAAAAGAAAGTTGATAGAGTTGATCCCTTGGTTCCTGGTGATTGTCCTTATCATCACCAAATGAGAAAAAACATAAGAGAAGGTAAGAAGAAAGAAACATGAGAGGAGGTGGAGTTGCCCCTCCAAATGTGTAAAGATGAAAGAGAACTATACCGGGTAGAATTTATGAATGATGATGATTTCATCAAGAGTGATGAATTTAAGAACTTTCTCATATGGAGAAACAACAAAAGGTGGGAAGTCAACTTCAAGTGACAGATGGTACTGATCCTAAGAGTGAGGCTCTACAAGCCCTAGCAACATATGACCCTAGTTTAGAGAGTATTACTATTGAAGAGGCTAGGCAACTGGTGAAATCAAGTGGGATGTTGCTTGTTCAAGGATGGGATCTAGCTTCAACCTTTCTCATAGACCAAATCAGAAGGTAGGCAGAAGCCCAATTGTCTTATGATACATAAATTGGAGAGATGATCAGGGGATGTGGATACGATCCATTGTCCCAAACACTTGCAATGTAGTCCCTGGCTCCAAGAACATAGAAACCTTCCCTAGTCAATTTTTTAGAGAATATGGAAGGGGATAAGATCATATGGACAATGCAAAATACAATAGACCTTGAAGTCTCCAAGGATGTTACTCATTTTTCTCATCTCAATGAAGCTAAAATTGTATAATTGTCCAATAGATATAGGAAGCTATTTGATGAGAAATTTGACTTGGAAAAGGTAAGAGAGAAGAGTTTGATGAGGATCAAGGTCTTCGAGGAATAATTAGAGGATATAAAAATCAAATTAAAAGAAGCATCAAAGGTTGATGCCCCTCCAGTCCCTGAGATTGAAGCTCCTGCACCTCCAGTGATAGAAGATCCCGATGTGTCCATTGAAAATTCTGAAAAGGATAAGAATGAGGTTGCACTTGGTGCCTTGGAAAATATTATGCAACATAGGTATGAATTAATAAAAGGGAAAATTGATTTAATCCATGACTCATTCAATGTGTTGCATAAAGTTGGTGGAGATGTCAAGGCTGCAATGGCTACTTTGGAGCCATTATTCAACACATGGTCTTGTAGGGGCCCATTGTTTGAGAAGTTGGAAGTGTTGCAGCCTCACAGGCCAGACATCCTAGATTTAGTTAGCCAAGTGGGAGAAATGATAGAATTAATTGGTGCAATTTTATCATTCTTCAAAGGAAAAGAAAACCAGGTGAAGTAAAAAATGGACACGTTTGGTCTCGATGCCTCCAATTCACAAGGAAGATAATGAAATAAAAGGTGTTGAGGAGTGGAAGAGTGATTTGAATTCTTTTCTGATAGAGAATGAATCTTTCCTTAATGAAGATGGTACCTTGGACATAGAAAAGTTTAATCATGTCTTGGATGACATGTTCAAGGTAGAAGCTGACTGCATAAAGTTTGTTCGTGATACCAAAGCTATAACTGAATCCAGGTGGGAAAGGAAAATGAAGCAACTAAAAAGCCTAAGGAGCTTCACATGGCCAACAAAAGAAGAGATGGAAGTATGGTATAAAAGTAAAAAGCCCAAGAAGAAGAAGCCGTCTGCAACAGATTTGGAGGCAATGGAGGAGGACTGAGAAACAACTGGCACCTAATCATTGAGCAAATTGAGGGTAACTACCATAAAAAGGATAATGTATGTTAGTTGGTTTGGCATTCATTATCCATATAAGCACTTTTAGAAGTTACCTTGAACACATGCAGACAAAGGTGCCACCTGTTGAAGATTTGGAATGATTACAAAGATACATCTCAAATTTTATTCTCCACTTCTTGGAATCATTGTAACTCCTTTTTTTCTTCTTCTAGTGTCTTTCTCTTTCCTAGCCATTTGAAGCTTGTTGCATCCTGATTCTTCCAGGATTCCAAGATGGCTAGTGAGTGCTATAAGTAGAGGGGCTTTGTATTGTTTTAAGGATGGTGAATTTTACAACTGTAATAGAGAGAGAGATTTGGATCTAGAGTTTTTGGTTTTGGAATTTTATCATTTTAAATGTACTAATACATAAAATTTTAATGAGAATATAAGGGAATCCATTCTCATATTTGTGAATGTTTTCTTGTTTTGATTTTGTGTTCTTATAAGTTAATTTTGCAAAGCATTTTAATGTATGGTTTACAAAGTAAATTGTGAAATTGTTCCCGAGTTTCTTTCAAGCGAAGGGTAATTCTTAGGGATAACTTCAGATAATTCATAATTTTTATGGGAATTTGATGCCTAGATGTGAGAATGAGAGGAATGATTTGCAAAGCATTTCATCTTTGTTTTGGGTGTGTTTGAGTTAAAGTTTCTATAAATTTATGTTTCATTTGGTTCTATAAATTTATGTTTCATTTGGCTCTTTGCCATAGGATTAGGCACTGGTATGTTCTTAAGAGGAAATTATCATCATAAATCTTTAAATGATAACATATTTTAGTTTATGTTTCAAGAATATTGATGCTTAGTATTTGTGTTTGATAAATGAAAGTAAATTGTTTTGATTCCTTAAAGAAGTGAATCCTAAAGGTACACCCACCTGATTTTAGGACTCAAAGTGTAGGAGGAATTGATCCTTTTACTTTTCAGATTTAAAGTGGGTATAAAGAGTCAAGGAAATTAAGTTGTCATATATTTGAAATCTGCAAGAAAAAGAGGAACCAACAAAATGGTGACTCTGTTGGGGAAGCGAGCATAATAAGTCATAGAGATTTTTAAGAAATCTTTGGCTATTTCATACTGTCAAAAGTATACTATCTCTAGGTTCCCGTGCTTTTCCTATACTGTTTAAGATTTTTATATTCTCAAGGTTAGTCTATTAGATTTTCCCATTAATGTGAGTGGTGACTCAAAGGGTTAGAGCCAATGTCTATTTACAAGTTGCAAACCATGGATAAAAGAAAAAACATAAGATCTTTTGTCAGGAGACACCCAGTAGTTAACCTAGAAGAGTTACCTAGGTCAAGAAAGAAAATTTGGCTTAGAAAAGGTGGAGAAACTACCAGTGCACCTGTAAGAGAACATAATAATAAAGAAGATGAGGTATTACACACATCTACTAATGAAAATGAATCACTCTCTAAAATTTCTAAATCTGATAGTGGTCTCTTTGGAGATAATTTCTATGATACACCAGAGGTATTATATCAAGACAAGGTTATACTACTTATAAATCAAAATGTAAAGGTAGGAAATAAGAGTTATGTGCCAAGTCTACATCAAGATGAAATTATTCCTAAAAGGAAACAAATGGAGCCAAGACGGGTCCATTTCCCATATCAAAATATTACTGATATGGATGTATCACAATTGATTTGGGTGCATTGAGATTACAACTTGCAGAGAAAGATGCAATATATAAGAGGTTGCAAAAAGAAAGAGAGGGCAAAACTATAAATGCATTAATGGAAAGAGAGTCTCTACTTAGAAAGATTAATGAATTAAAGGAAAGAAAAAAAATATTTTCTTCTTCTCCTAAATCCTTACAACTTGATCTCTTTGGTGACCTTGCTGCCCTAAGCAATGAAAAAGAGAACCTATTATAGGACCATGAGTTTGAACAAGAGGGCCCTGTGATTAGACAAGTACAAATTTATGTATCTTAGCCCAAAGAGAATAATGTAAGTGAAAATACCAAGCTTGCTACTGTTGATAACAATAAGGGTAAGAAAAAGGTAGTTGGAATCAAAATAAATGAGCCCGTGGTTAGACCAAAAATCCCACCACCTGTCTCAAATTTTGATATAGAGATAGAAAATAGAAGGAAAGAAAGAGATATCTATCAAAGGAATTGGAAAAGCCTGAGGTTGAAGCATCTATTGTAGAAACAAGGAAGATCCAATTCTTGAAGTCTTCATTTGCAAACAATCTTGGACCATCTACGACTGAAATAGGTATGCCATCTACAACTACTAATGTTTCTCCACTTGGTAATATTGATCCTCATAATTTTATTTCTTCTTTATCTACCAAGTTAAATTTTGATCCTAAACAACAGCGAAATGTACAAGTAGGTGGGGGTATAGTTGTTAATGTTGGTCCTAGTGGAAATATTGGATTGGGTTTTTAGAGAAGACCTATGCAATTAGAAGGGTATAGGAAAATTAGTTTTGATGGGATACTAGGTTATCCTAATACTATTCCAACTGAGATAAGAGATAGGGTAACTAAATTTTCTAGAAATAATGCTATCAGTTATGAAGAAAACCTTAGGTTGTTTATTAACATGTTTAATGATTATGAAATACAACATGAGGATGGAGTTATGAATTTGTTTGTTCAATCTATTGGAAAGTTGACTATACTGATGTATATGACTATGATTTAGTGTTTTCATTATGGCAACAAAGTCATACGATACTATGGAGTCAGCACAAGCAATTAGAACATCAGAATTTGGCTAAGTATGGAAGACTAGACAGTTAGCAGAGCACCAGGTGAACAGAGCTTCAACGCACATGTGTATGACCGAGTTATGGCATAAACCCTTGAAGATAATATTTTTAGTATGTAGTCATGCTAAGTCTAAGAGCACATGATCAGATGAGTCAGTATGATGAAGACACAGCCAGTTTAAGAGTCACAGACAATGAGTGGAAGAACATAACAGAGTATGGAGCGGACTATTTGTATTTTGATTAGCGCTTGTAATATTATTTTGTAAAGGCTATGCACCTATTTTATTTAGGTCATAGATATTTTTTAATATGATTATATGTAAACATGCTCAAGCCAATTAAATTGGAAGCATTGTATGTAATTAGTTATAGGCCGACTTGATGATTAATTTTGTATGCACATATAAATAAGACATGTGCCCTTGTAATTAGGAATGCATATGAAAGATAGCTGATAGGAGAAAAGAAGAAGTATGAAAAGAGAAGATATAATGGCATAGAGCTTTACAAGAGGTTAAAGCATCAGCACACCAAAAGCAACTGATCAGACAAGCAGTGTCACAAGACCGGTTCACCTTGCAAACATAGTGTGTATATGAGATCCAGAAGGTTGCAGCCTTCACCACTTGAGCAGTAAGCTCTAGGATAGTGTGTCCACACCCCTAATAGGGTTATTGTAAAAGAATCCTAATAGGGTCTGACATTTGACCAGTCACTATACTAAAAGTATTGTAAAGATCAACGTACTCCTAACAGGGTTGCAGGATCTTCTAACAAGGATCATAAAACACTAGTATAGTTCTTAGTGGGTGTCAATTCCCACTAGGGTTTTTACCTATTTGGGTTCCCCATAATCATATTGTGTGTTATGTGTTATGGTTGTTTATCTTACTTGCATTGATATTCAGTTAAGTACTTAAGCAATAAAGTTAAGATTCAAAAGTTTAGAAAAAGTAATATTATATAGAACACTGATTCACCCCCCCCCCTCTCAGTGTTCCCATTCCTAACAATTGGTATCAGAGCTTTGGTCCTATGAAGAAAATTTTAACCACTTGAGGAGATCATGGGTTCAGAAGAAATGAAACATCTGAAGAATAATCTTGAAGCAACTCTTGAAGACCTTGACAGATATAAGAAAGAAATTGAAGAATTGAAAGACAAGGTTAGTAGTTCTCAAGTAATCATCAAGAAATTAAAAAGGGACTTGACAGATTGTTCTACAAGTGACTTGGAGATAATGATCAAAAAGATGAATGAAGAAAAAACATCTCTAAAGGATCAGATTGAAGAATTAGATGAAAAGCTACTTAACAATCAAGAAGTCTATGAAGAACAGATCAAAGAAAACAAGCAGTTGGATGAAGAACTAAGGGAAGCAAACATGAAAATATTGGAGTTGGAAAACATCAAGAAATAGATAGAATCTGAATTGACTAAAGAAAATAATTATATTGACAAGTTGCACACAAGCAAGGATCTAATAGATTCATAGGTTTATGCTCGAAAGCTAAAAGGAGATACCACTGGTGTTGGATTCAATGAAGCCCAAGTTTAGATTGATTCTATGTAAGATATAATGAAATATATTGAAGAACCTAAAAGGACTAAAGATCACACTGAAGCTAAAGATGAGCGCAAGCTAGTAAACAAAACTTGTTATGCCTGTAACAAGCATGGACATATAGCAAGAGATTGTAAAGAGGTAAGACCCTTTAATGGTTATTGTTACTCATGCAATAAATTTGGTCATAGAGCTATGAATTGTAGATCAAGTCAAAGAAATCAAAATCACAAAAGTCAGTGAAATCATCCTCAGCAAAATGTTAGAATTCCTTAGAACATTACATGTTAGATATGTAACTATAATGGCCATTCAGGTAGACAGTGTAAAATGGTATCTCACATCAATGCACTGTATAATATAAGACCTCCAGTCATTTGTCACTCATGCAACAAGGCTAGACACATCTCAAAGTTATGTAGATCAAAAGTGCAAAGATGGGAAAGCCCTAAAAAGTTAGAAGGATCAATATTGGATGAAGTAGGAGAAGTCAAGTTTTTGAAATCTACAGAAGATGTGAGCTTAATTTGGAAGGAAGTAAATAAGGACAATATTGATGAAATAGTTGAGGATGCATTTGCAATGGACGCACCTCCTATTTATGGTTAAATGACCTTCATGGTCATAGGGGGAGCTAGATTAGCTCTAGACCCCTGTGCGGCTGGTATACTCACCCTCAGAGTATGCTCCTTGGAATACAATCATTTGGAGACTATGTGATGCAGTATGCAAGAGCACATTGCCTAATTGTTAGCAGAGAAGAAGAATGAAATTTACAAGTTGCATTCTGTGTTTACATGGCAAGCATTAATGGTAGAAAACTTACTTTATAGCCATCAGAGATTCATTATTCACACATTGCATTCTAAGTTGAGAGTTTGGAGACCACAGAAGATCAAGTAGTTGAGTTAAGAAGTATTACAGTTGAATTTATCAATGAAGAATAAAGATTGATCGTTGGAAGCCCTAGTTCAGACGCGACGATCTAGAAACCCTTCGAAACCTCTGCAAAGTGGTAATTCAAGTAAGTCATGGATACACCAGTTGTATTTGATGTTTCTGAAAGAAAACTATATGTGTTCAAGAGGCATCCCTTCAAGTCCACCTTATATGACCTAGAAGGAGCCTTTTCTAGAACCTCGATGGGCGTTATGCACGTAGAAGACATACGCACATATATCTACTACAAAAAGGAACAAGTAGGACTGGATAGAATCAGGGCCCACATGGAAACCATGATGAAACTAGACAAGACATTCATTGATGAGTTCATGTGGTTGGATGACAACCCCATTATAGAGTATGCTACAACTTGTGAGTTTTATGAATCTGAATGGATCAAAATTCTATTTAGTATAATTCATGATGACCTATTCTAGATAAGTGAAGTTCCAGTTCACATCACCTCATACCTAATCCATAAAATGAATGGATTACCAAAGGTTGGTGCCATCCTTCCCACTAGCAAGGATGTCAGAAAATTGGTTGAACAAGCCTGCAAATCTCAAAGTGATAAGCATGACATGACAATTGAGCTTATTGAGGAGAAAGACATCAAATTGATCTCCATGATACTTGGATACAGGTTCCAACATGCCAATAGGGTCAATAGCGTGTTTGTAGCCACTATTATGGTAGCCATATGGTTGTAAAAGAGAATGGTGAATTCAATTTGTGTGAGATCTTGCACGCACAATTGATGGACAATATCAAGGCAATTAAGCATGATAAGAGTAAGATATTAAGGCTTGGATTTCTAATAATCTATATGTACTTCCATATAGTTGACAAAGTATCAGACCTTTATCTAGATAAGACTATTCCCACAATGCCTCAAATTTCTTTCAAGGCATCATCAGAAAGCACCCTTAAAGACTTCATAGAATTAGAACTAAAAACATTCAAGATAAGGATGGAGATGGGGTATAGGATACCTGAAAGCATTGTTGAGAAATATAAGGACAGTATTTGTTTTATGGTCAAAATAGACATTACTTGTATGGAGGCTGTTGAGCCTAGAACTAAGTGGATTCATCCACTTGGCTATGAAGTGGAGGAGCAAGTTTTGGAAGCCTATGCACAAGTTCTACTGTTAGTGCCAAAAGATCCAAATGATCCTAGATGGGGAACATATGAGGAAAAGACCAAATAGGTAGATGCAGTCTTAAACAATGCTACAACCAAGAGGAAAGGCACCAAAATCACCTCTGAGATTTTGAACATCCATGGTGTGACCCAAGAAGACCTGGATAAAGCTAGAGAAGCAAATATAGATATGCAAATTGAGAGCGCATCCACTGAGGAAGCAAATAATGATGATCCTAAGCTGAAGAAAGTAAAAATTGAGAAAACTGATGATCCAAAAGAAAAGGAGAAGAAGACATATGATATCACTCTTGCGGCCACTCCTAGTGATTCCACTACACCACCAAAGCCCAGTAAGATTTCAAGGAGGAAAAAGAAGCTAGTCACAAGCCACCCATCAACAAGATCAACAAGAAGTAGAGGTAAAAACACTCAGCCACATCCCAAGGTAGGATTCCTACCAAGTTTTCAAGTATTGAGATCCAGAGTGATAGATGAAGGTAGACTTGATTAGATATCTAAGTTTTATGATAGATATCATGAGATTGACAAGTTTGAGATCCATGAGATGCTGATCAAACATATGATCAAATTTAAGAAGACTATGCTAGAATTGAAGACAGTGATTCCAGATAAAGTTTGGGAAATTTTGGATACCTTGAAAAGACAAGCAATAGAGGAAGATTATAGAATAAGAGAAAAGACACTAGATGATAACCTCCCAATATGTTCAATTGATGAGAAAACACTGCTGCTAGGTTTGGTGAGGCCACACCTCAAAACTAAGATGAGAACCCTTCACATTATGAATAAAGATTATGAGTTGATTACCAAGGAAACTGAAAAAGCCTTTGAAAAAGTGTTCCTTGAGCAGCGCATGAAACCTACATCTAAACCCATCACTCAAGAACCTTTTGAGAAAGCTAAAGTAGCTGAGGTAACATATGCACCTATGACAGGTCCATAGGACTTGGCACCCACAATGACAACATCCACATAGGTAATGGATCCTGCACCCATGCCTGAAGACAAGAAAGACACAATAATGATTGATAGTGTAGAAATATCCATAGAATCCATAGATAAGGACATGGATAAGTTTGAAGAAGCATTCATAAGCACTAAGGAAGCAAAAAATCTTTTTGGTAATAATTCACCAAATCAACAAGAGGAAATTTAGATTGAGGACTTGACAGGACAAGAGGAAGAAGAGGATAAAGAAGAAGAAAAAGAGAAAGAAAATGAAGAGGAAAAGGAAGAAGAAAAGAAGAAAGAGGATACAGGAAAGAAAGATGAACATGTGATTGTAAAAAATAAGGTAATGGATATCAATCAAAGTTCACTCCTTATCCCATAACCATCAGCATCATTATTTTCAAGTCTGACTCCTGACACTACAAGCTTGGACTCTTGGGGAGAAGAAGACCTGATCAAGATCAGTGTTCTTTCTATGGAGAAGGCCAAGGAGAAACAAGTGATGAGAAATCCTTTATTTGTTGAGTGAGTAAATATCTTGAATAGTCTACTCCTAGTAGAGAAGAAGGTAACAAAAGTGCAGTCTATGGATGATGTCAGTACCATACTGACAAGCTTCAAAACAAACTTTTCTAGCTTAGAAGAATCAATGGCTAAGGTAGTAGAAGGGAAGTATCTCAAGAAGAGAATAAATGAGTTAACTACAAATTTCACACTTGAACTTAAATCTCTGAAGGTTGTTCAAGCTTCATTAAAAGAAATTGCAGCAAAAGGAAGGAAAATCATAGCAGATTGCATGAACTAAGACAAGTTGTCTGCAGATCTTTACAAGAAAATCCAGGAGGAAGAAGCTATGATAGATGCAGTGAGGAAATAAATAGAAGATCCTTCCTCTCATGTAAATATGTGTAACAATGTGTACCAAGGACAAGTGGAAAAAATAGAGAAGGCAAACAAAGAAATGTCCAAGATAAGGGCAAGGCAAACACAACTAAGAAATGATCTTGCACCCTCATTTGATGTATTAAATCAAAACATAAAGGAGATCGATGCCACTATGATGACATATGATCAAGGTCATAGCTCAGATTTGGAGATGGAAAAATTGACATATGCTTTGTGCACCCATCTCTAGACAATAGACACATTGAAGAAGTTTTGGCAGAATGAGATTGCAAACCTTCAGTCAGCATACCTGAATGTATTAACTATGTAAGTACTTGTGAATATATTTTTTGAGCACCTTTGTCATTAATGTCAAAGGGGGAGTATAGAATATAGAAGAGAGAATATGGAGTTTCTATATGATGTAAAGGGAGTATAGTACATAGTGAAAGGGGAGATATAAGTTAGAGTATGTATTAAGAAAATTTTATATAAGGATACAGTTAGTAACTTGGCCATATTCCTTTGTTGCCATTAATGACAAAGGGGTAGATTGTTGGAAAGTTGACTATAATGATATAAATGACTATGATTTAGTGTTTTAATTATGGAAACAAAGTCATGTGATACTATGGAGTCAGTGCAAGTAGTTAGAACATTAGAATTTGGCTAAGTATGGAAGATTGGATAGTTAGCAGAGCACCAGGTGAACAGAGCTTTAGTGCACATGCGTATGACTGAGTTATGGCATGCACCCTTGAAGATAATCTTGTTAGTATGTATTCATTCTAAGTCTAAAAGTGCATGATCAGATGAGTCAGTATGATGAAGATACAGCCAGTTGAAGAGTCATAGACAATGAGCGGCAGAACATAATAGAGTATGGATCTGACTGTTTGTATTTTGATTAGCAATTGTAATATTGTTTTGTAAAGGCTATGTGCCTATTGTATTTAGGTCATAAACATGTTAATATTATTATATGTAAACAAGCTTGAGCCAATTCAATTGGAAGTGTTGAATGTAATTAGTTATAGGCTGACTTGATGATTAGTTTTGTATGCACATATAAATAAGACATGCACCCTTGTAATTAGGAATGCATATGAAAGATAGTTGATAGGAGTAGAGAAAAAGTATGTGAAGAGAAGATAGAATGACATAGAGCTTTACAAGAGGTTAAAGAATCAGCACACCAAAGGAACTGATCAGACAAGTAGTGTCACAACACCAGTTCACCTTGTAGATATAGTGTGTATCTGAGATCCAAAAGGTTGCAACCTTCACCACTTGAGAAGTGAGCTCTACAACAATGTGTCCCCACCCCTAACAGGGTTACTGTAAAAGACTCCTAATAGGTTTTGACCTTTGACTAGGTCACTGTACTGAAAGCATTGTAAAGATCAACTCCTAACAGGATTGCAAGATCTTCTAACAAGGATCATAAAACACTAGTACAATTCTTAGTGGGTGTCAATTCCCACTGGGGTTTTTACCTATTTGGGTTTCCCCACAATCATATTGTGTGTTATGTATTATGGTTTTTTATCTTACTTGCATTGATATTCATTTCAGTACTTAAGCAATAAAGTTAAGATTCAAAAGTTTAGAAAAAGTAATATTATATAGACCACTAATTCACCCCCCCCTCTTAGTGTTCCCATTCCTAACACAATCTTTGGTAGAGGATGCTAAAGATTGGTTTTAAAAACTCCCTGATCATTGTATTGATTCATGGGATGCGTTTGAAAAGTGTTTTAAGGAACAATATGGTGACAGGCCTAATGCTAGTTCATGTTAAATGAATTTAACAACATAAGAAAAAATTAGAATGAGTCTGCAACTGAGTTTAACATGACATTTCAAAAGGGTATGCATAAATTGTTTCAAGTTATGATGTTAGATGAAAATGTTTGTTTGAAAACATACTTCAATGCCTTTGGTGGTGATGTAGTCCAGGCAAGGAGGATCCAATTAAGGATTGTCCAAACTTGCATCCAAACACCAACAATGCGGAATAACACAACAAGACAAAGTTTCAACAGAATTCTCATTAACATGCCCAACTGTAAGGCCTTTTGGGTTAGGGCCAAATACAATCACAAAGTATTTCTACAATCTCCTAGCTAGTCCAGCTCTGAAATAAATCAAAAACTGGTGGAAACCCTAAGGAAGATCTAAACTTGGGCTCGCAAGCCTCCAAGCAATCTCCTTATCTCCAAGCATGCAAACCACTAGCTATGATATTACAACTATAAGATAACAATCTGATCTTCAAGATCTCACAAGATCCAAATGCTATCCTTCTATCTGCTACTTCCACTGACTCCCTAAACATCTACCCAAACACTCCTTAAATACATTTCCTCAACCACAAGTTGACTGGAAGAAATAATTAACTCCTAAGCCAAGTCAGCTTATATTAAAAATAAATATTACATGCAACAATAGTCAGCTCTCAAATAGCCTTAAAAACAATTAATTCTCCATGTCGGCCTCTAGATCCACATAGGAGAATATAACAAAAGCTACCAACAATAAATGCACCAAGTCAGCCAACCAAAAATCCAAGAACTCCAATCGGTAAACTGGAACTACCGAGCACCAGTGAAACAACCGAGCACACCAAGAATCATGAAGAAAGTATGTCGATCGAGCACCATAGGCATCACCGAGTACAAGTTCCACTGAGCGCCATAGGTTTCATTGAGTTCCTTGAGAAATGGAGCTTCCTTCAATAATTGAGATTGTAGGTTAAAGCTGCAATCGAGTAACACAAAACCAATTCAACATAGCACCATGTAGATTTTCCAAGTACCCTAGAATTCCCCTGCATTAGATGGTAAGGTTGGATACCTACTAAGAGATAAAGAACCAAGAACTCTTAGAGATGCCTTTAGGATTGCTGTGAATATTGAAAACAATATGAATATATCTAGTAGACTGGATGGGAAAATAGATGACCCAAAGTTGTTTGGAAATAAGAATTATAAGAGGGATAATGAAAGTGTTGGAAATATTCAAGACTAGCCAAGTTACTAAGAGGGGAGGGGTGAATCAGTAACTTCAAAACTTTTCACAAATTGTAGATCTTAACAATATTCCAAATAACATTTAGCTCATTGATCTAATTGCATGCATGAGAAACTAAAAACATAAAAGCATCCATAACACTTGAACATAATGATTTGGTGACCCAGAAACCTTCCAAATAGAAAGTAAAACTGGGGTGGGGATGATACCCACAAAACTTCAATACTGCAGTATAAAGTTGGCTGGTTAAGGCTTACAATGATCACTTCTGATGATCTACCCTGTTAGGAGCAATAAGGACTGCTAGGTCCACCTTGTTAGAGGATTTACAAACATACAGTGAAGTATGCACTCGGTTAAGAGATTTTACAAAAGACTGTTAAGTCTACCCTATTAAAGGATTTAATGCTAATTCACCTGTTAAGATGAAATAGTAGATCTCTTACTTGCAACTGTACTTGATGATTGAGATTCTTTGATGTACTGATCACCTTCTATGATAGATATATCTCTACTACTCCTTATACTGTTGTAGCCCTTTGTAATTCACTTATCTCTTCCTTTCTTGCATCTTCGCATATGCACATATACTCTTCCACACACTTCTCTCTTTTTCACACATTACTACACTTTTGATATGATACAAAATATTACTTTTATATCAATCCACAATAATTACAAAATAATTACAAAGTCGGCCCTTAAACAAGCTAACAAAAATATTACTGAGTCGACCCAAATATAATTACATGGTTTCTGCAAACTAACTTGGTGACTTTCTGATACTCAGCATCCACTGCAATACTCGGCATCATCATGCTCTTGGTAGGAGTGGAGGCTCGGTCCATACTAACCACTCGGTCATAGTTTTGAACTCGGTATACACTAGAGACTCGGTAGATACAGTGTCACTCGGTAGAAACTAAATTCCCTGTTTACTATGTTGGCACTCAGTAAACATTGCTCATCTCATCACTCAGTAATGATAACTTGATAAGCATTGCAAAGCTCGGTCTGCTTGGTAAGCACTGTTGTGCTCAGATTGCTCAGTAAACACTGTGAAGCTCCGTAAGCACACAAAATCTGAATAAGTGTTGTCACTAATGACAAACATACTTAATGCCAACAATCTCCCCCTTTGGCATTAGTGACAAAAACACTTATTGCCCAAAACTTATATACAAAAATCATGCTAAATCTGTTTTAGATTTTTCAAAAATTTATCTTTGTCATTCTGCTGTATATACATTTCATGTCTCCCCCATACAGTATACATATCATATCATATACAAATATCTTATATCTTCTCATATTTCTCCTATTTATCCCTTACATATGCTTTCTCCCCCTTTCATATTTCTCTCATATCTCTCCCCCTTTTTGACAATAATGCCAAAGGTGTATATATAAATATTTTACATGGAGATGCCAAAATGTGAGAGAAAATCAGAATGTACCTTACTTATTAATGCTAGAGTTCTATCCCAATTCTCTTGCAGAATCTTGCATGTATGGAGTGCAACTTGGACTTTTGTAGAGAGTTCAATCATATGGTCTGCAATAGAAAAATTATTGTCATGGATCAATGTTTTTGAGTGAGCAATGTGCTTCTGCATTGTAGGCATGATGGGAAGGATCATATTCTGAATATCTATTAATGTTGACCTGATCCTTACATCTTCTCTCAATAGCTCTAACTGCTTATCAGATAGGAATCTAACTTTCATATGATGTGCAGAGCTTGAACTAGGTTCAAGTTGCAACTTCTGTGCATTGATCTTCAGATCCTCATCAATCTTATTCAATTTGTCCTTAATTTCCTTACTAAACTTGGCAACATTACATAACTTGATAAAAAGTGATGTTACATTAGAGTAGGAGGATTCAATGTTTAAAAAAATTGAAGATAGCTCTGCCTGATTTATAGCTATCTGCTGAGCAATATGCTCAAGCACTTTATTGTCAAACTTCTTCTCAGCCTTCTCAAGCAACTTATCTAATCTAGAAGAATCCTCATTAAACTTAGTTACTGCCTCTACCAACTATAACAAAATGTGTTAAGAGGAATCAACTTTAACACCTATTGCTTCTGTCAAAATATTCTTGGAATCCTCAATGATCTTATATTCCTTATCTCTTTCCTCTTTTAGTTTCTTTTGCTTTGCTTTCTTCTGGAGGAGTTCACCAACCAATTGCATTTGATCTGCAGAAAGATTTCCAAAATCTAATTGTGGAATTTCTATCTGCTCATCCAAATCTATATCTTCTTCTATATCTTTACTCCTACTCAAAAATCTTATACTCGGTTGAACCTTAGGTCCAACTGTCATTGTACTTAATGCCTTTGAAGTAGAAATTATTGAAGACATAGTAGGACTTGCAGTGAAAAATGATAAACTTCCAACTGATGGAATGCTCACTGGAAGACTTGATAAACCCAAAACTGAAGTATTTACAATTGTAGAATAAAAAAATGAAGTACTTACTGAAGTGTCCAAAACTAAAGTACTTGTTGCTAAGGAACTCAAAATTGGAGAAGGTACTGAAGTAGATGCTGGAGACTGCAACTCGGTGGAGGAAGGAGGTTGCTTCTTGGTGGATGAAGTGGTAGCCACTTCTATCATTGATACATTGAGCTATGTGAGAGCTAGGGATGATTGGACATTTGATGTATCTGTTGGATTTGTCACAATCACACTTGCTGAAGCTATCTCTGAGCTAGATGTAGCAATTTTTGCTAGAGAGTGAGGAAGTGAGGAAATTACTTTTGCAGCTATCTGAACTGGATCATCTTCCTCATCATTCTGCTTGGCTTCCTTGGTAGCTTCTTCCTTTTCTTCTTCTTCAACTTCAATACTATCTAGCTGAACTGTTATTGTGGTAGCTTCTTCTTCTTTATCTTCATCACTGTCATCTTCAATATCTTTTATCACAATAGTTTAATTTCAACACTTGGTTTGTGAAGTTGATAGATGTTTTTCCATGTAGTAGTGGCACTCTTTACAACTGATTCTAAATTTTTAATCAGAATCAGACAAGTGTTGAATTTGAGTGTCATCTTACTCTCATTTTCTTTCAATGCCTTATTAACTTCAGCATTTTTCAAATTTGGCATTAACTGTCTTAAGGTTTGAGCATATATATCCTTGATAGTTTGCCTTGCATTCTCCCATCTCATCTTGACTTTATCCAATAGAACATCTGGAATTTGTGAAGCCATATCATCAGGTGAGTACTTCCATTGCCCCATTTTCTCAATAACAACATCTTCAATCTCCTTCTGCTTTGTCTCTGTTCTAATTTTATACTTGAGAGATTTGAAGTTTTCCATTCCAGATCCTTCTCTCAAATTCTTAATGTCTTCTTCAAATGTGGGAGGAGGCCTTTTAAATACTACATCACCACTATTTTTACCTCCCTTGCCCCTTATTTTTCTTGTGAAGACTACAATAGATTGTTTAGGTGCCTTGGTGATGGTCACCTTCCCTTTCTTCTTCATAGGTACTTGTTCTTCTTCACTCTCATCCTTTTCCTCTTCTTCTTCAATGTCCTCTCCTTTTCCCTCAGTTAACATTAGAGGTGTGCTAGATTGCATCTTGGCCATCCTCTTTCTGCCTTTGTTAACCGCCTGTGGGAGCTTTATGCTTAGTTCTATTCTTATCTTGGCTTCATCATATGTTCCAAAGTATCGAGCCTTTGGATCAATAGGTTGATTAATTAGGGCTTGAATTATGTTCTTTGTATCATCAATATTCACCTCATAAGGAAGATTTTTCACCCATACAATTCTTGGCCTTACTACCTGAATGTACACTCTATCACAATCAACCATAAAACAAATATCATCCTTATAATCTTCCAACAACTTTTGTGGAATCCTGAACCTGTTGTTCATCTTCTCCTTAAAGGATTCAAAATAGTTATCCATTATGGTAACATGATTTTCACCCATTTCTACAATGTACTCATTTATCTGATAAAGAATAGGCACATCCTTTCTCCATACTACCCTACCTTTAGATGGGAAAAACTTTTGAGCATAGAAGAATAAACAAACCAACAATGAGCCAAACTTACATGGATTATTCTTTGAAGTTTGAATGCTCTCCATATTCTTGTTGAACTACTTCAACAACAAATCTGCTAGGTCAAATGACAAGTTGTTCTTCACAATTTTGTAAGCTAGGTCAACTGCTTCACACGGAACACTATTCTACCGACTAGAACTGTATATCTTGTGAACTATGACATATGTCCCAAATTTCAATTCTACATCGGTAATGCTGCTTATCCTCATTCCTCTACCATCCCACTCAGCTAGGGTTTTCTTTTCCGGCTCTACTCGACCTAGGGTTTTAGTAGATTTAGCTTTGTCAAGCATGGGAAGACCAGTGATCCAATGAATCATTTTCTTTGTTATTTCCACTGGTTGCTCAAGCCAAATTTTACCTTCATGCACTCGACTTAGGATATATCTAATCCATTTTATTTGGAAACTTTGAGGCAAGTGGGTGATATGTGTCAAACCCTTATCTTCCAAATGTTTATACTCTGGTTTGAGAACACCATTAACACACAATTGATTTTGAGCAACATCTATTTCTAGGGTTCCAAGCTCTTGAATTGTACCTTTAAAATGATTGTGAATATCGTTAACAAGAAGTACCTTTGGAGGAATCTGTGATTGAGCTCCAGTCAAGTCTAGGGTTCCTGCAACCGCAGGCATGAGTTTGAAATCTGGTGCCTTCCATTCTCCTTAGACCAACATTTCTGAACCTTTCTTTACTTTGGTGCTAGATGATGCCATGGTAGCTCGGTAGTCAAAGAAAATTCTTTAAAAAATTTCTACTGCAAATTTTGCCTCGAATCGCTTGATCGCTCTAAGAAATCTCTCTACTCTCAATATGGTGAAATTCGTAGTGAATAATGAACTCATTTTCATGATTTTTGTTAAAACTTTGTCATTAATGCCCAGTACAGAAATAGGTAAGTTTGGCATTGTACTAGATAGGCTATCATCCACTATTGCATTGATTGCTTGGTGAAGACTCTGCAACTCGACGATCATAAGAATTCATACTGCTCTGACCATACTCGGTAACCTCATGAAATTTGGTTACTCCCAACCTTGCTCAGTGGTAATTGATACCGACCTTCTTAATGATCCTTTTGTATCTTGCATACTGATTTGGATCTTTCTTCCTTTCAATTCTGGAATTGTTTTGGAATTTTTCTATGAAGATACAGTTCTAGTGCTTTCTTGGAGACTTAGTTGGAATTGATAGAGCCACCCACTTCATGAGTGACTTCATTATTGGACTGGTTTGCTTCGTAGGTTTAGGAATCCACTGTTGTCTCATCTACTTCGTGATGCTATCTTCTTTTGCTTTCTTTTCATCTGCAACTCTGCCTGTATTCATGCAATTTTTAGCTATATGACCAAGTTCAGTGCATGTATAACATCTTATGGTAGTATCCCTTTTTCTCAAGTGATGCCTTACACAATTTATGCCAATGTGTCCATATTCTCCACAGTAATGACACCTACACCAAATGTTGTAATCCCAACCAAATATTTCTTTCACAATTTGTTCTGCTGGATTGGATGTTTTAGATTTGCATTCAGATGCCTTGTGACCTTGTTTGTTAGATTTGTGACATTTTCCTTCAAATCTTGGTTTCTCCTTGCATTCATTTGCTTTATGACCATGCTGATTGCAATTGTAGCATTTTCCATTGAATTTTTCTTTTCCATTGCTCCAACATTTGTTTGAAGTATGACCTATTTTGCCACAGTGATTACAAGTAGGTTTCTGATTCTTTTGAGTACCTTGATTGGAGGATTCACTTTCCTCTTTGTATCCAAGTCTTGCTTTTCCTTTTTGCTTATGCAGCTGATTCATATCTTCTTGAGATTTCATCATTCTCTCATTGATTTGCCTTTCAGTTTTTAGGTCATTCACCAATCTTAAACTATTTTTCTTTTCAGATCTCAGTTCCTCTCTTATCCTTTCATTTTCTGATCTCAGAGTCAAGATTTCTTCATTTGCATTGGAGACTTGATCAATAAGGTTTTCTAGCTGAAGAGTTTGATTCTGGATTTCATTGTTCGTTCCATCTATTTCATCTTTCATCTTGTTTCTTTGTTCCAAGATTTCATAGAATCTTGTTGACTGAATTTCCTGTTCTCTTTTCAATTTTCTTACTTCTTGCAGAGATCCATTCTTTTCTAGGAGTTCTTTGATTGCATTGTTTGCTTCATTTGAGTTGCTTGAAGAGAAAAAATCTTCAATCTTTTCTTCAACATACTGATGGTCATTCATCTGATTTGCAAGTTCCTTCCTTCTTTTTAGGGATTGGGAAAGATGCTCTTTTGCTTCCTTGAGTTGAGCTATGGCCATTTCCAGATCTAGCTTTTCATTTTCAATTACTTTGTTAAGTCTGAATATCTCCATTGTCCTGGATCTTTACTCAAGCTATCAAACTTTATCCTGAGAACCAAAAGGATCTGATACCAATTGTTGGAAATATTCAAGACTAGCCAAGTCACTAAGAGGGGAGGGGTGAATTAGTAACTTCAAAACTTTTCACAAATTGTAGATCTTAACAATATTCCAAATAACATTTAGCTCATTGATCTAATTGAATGCATGAGAAACTAAAAACATAAAAGCATTCATAACACTTGAACACAATGATTTGGTGACCCAGAAACCTTCCAAATAGAAAGTAAAACTAGGGTGGGGATGATACCCATAATACTTCAATACTGCAGTATAAAGTTGGCCGATTAAGGATTACAATGATCACTTCTGATGATCTACCCTGTTAGGAGCAATAAGGACTGCTAGGTCCACCTTGTTAGAGGATTTACAAACATACAATGAAGTATGCACTCGGTTAAGAGATTTTACAAAAGACTGTTAAGTCTACCCTGTTAAAGGATTTAATGTTGATTCACCTGTTAAGATGAAACAATAGATCTCTTACTTGAAATTGTACTTGCTGATTGATATTCTTTGATGTACTGATCACCTTCTGTGATAGATATATCTCTGCTACTCCTTATACTGCTATAGCCCTTTGTAATTCACTTATCTCTACCTTTCTTGCATCTTCACATATGCACATATAATCTTCCACACACTTCTCTCTTTTTCACACATTACTATGCTTTTGATATGATACAAAATATTACTTTTATATCAATCCACAATAATTACAAAATAATTACAAAGTCGGCCCTTAAACAAGCTAACACAAATATTACTGAGTCGGCCCAAATATAGTTACATGGTTTATGCAAACTAACTCGGTGAATTTCTGATACTCGGCATCCACTACAATACTCGGCATCATCATGCTCTCGGTAGGAGTGGAGGCTCGGTCCATACTAACCACTCGGTCTTAGTTTCAAACTTGGTATACACTAGAGACTCGGTAGATACAGTGTCACTCAGTAGAAATTGAATTCCCTATTTACTATGCTGGCACTCAGTAAACACTACTCGTCTCATCACTCGGTAATGATAAATCGGAAAGCACTACAAAGCTCGGTCTGCTTGGTAAGCATTGTTCTGCTTGGATTGCTTGGTAAACACTGCGAAGCTTGATAAGCACACAAAATTTGAATAAGTGTTGTCACTAATGACAAACATACTTAATGCCAATAGAAAGGACTATTGGAACAAGAGGAAAGAAGTAGAAAAGTTGGATAAAGTGTTGAATGCACTGAAGGAATTGAAAACACCAAGCAATAGAATGTTAGAAAGTAAAGACCACCAAGATAACTGAGAGGGGGGGGGGGTGAATCAGTATTTTGATAATTAAACCATTTATCATCATTAACTTCAATATCAACTTCAACAACTTTAAACCATATAATTAATACAGTAACCAACCATAGAAGGATAATCATACACAATGACACAATAACACAAGATATGTTTACTAGGGAACCTCTTGATCAAAGAGTAAAACCCAGTGGGAATGATGCCCACAAAATGATTTACTAAGATGAAAGTTCCTTGTTAGAGGATGGACCCTGTTAGGAGTCTTATGAAATACATTTAGTACATATGAATTTCTATTAGGAGATTTTGAATCCTTGTTAAAAGATTCTAACCCTGTTAGGAGTTATGGAAGACAAAAGTACCCACTGCCCAAACAGCTTCAAGGCAAGATCTCTGAACTCACTGTCTAATAGATCTTAGGATTATTCAATAGAATAATATGAAATATGTTACCTCCTTCACACTATGCCAAAACTACACTCTCTACTACACAAGATCACAAATCCAGATCTCTGTACTTCGCAAGTCTTCCTTCATCACTGAATTAGCTCTTTTCTTCACTTCATGCATACATTCACATCACAACTTTCATAATTTCATATCACAACTATTAAAATCCTCTCATAACAAGGAAAATATTCCTTCCTTTATACCACACTCAAATAATTACAAATGAGTCGGCATGCAAATACAAAATAATAATTTCAACACGCTACATCAGAATTACATAAAACTGTTGGCTTCTAGATACAATAACTTCCCAATCGTGTGACCTCAAAGTTTTCACTATGAACCATGTCACCAAAAATGAGTCTCAAACTTCCCTTTAACTACACAGAATTAGATTCCATTCCGGTTAGGAAATATCCTCCAATTACCAAAAACTGCTACACAGGAATACTGCCAAAACACTGCTTCCACCAAAATGCTTATAACTTTCATGAATAAATGAATTTATTTTTTCACTCTTAACCATAGGCTAATAAAACACCAAAGAACATATCATCAACTGTGCATAACTCAATCTACAATATAACATGTGCACAAAACAAAACTATGTCTGCTTCTCTGCTAAACTACAGAATATCACTGTGTTGACATCAATGACAATCATAGTCATGAATGCAACAACCACTGATATAGAATGACTGCGAAAAGACTTCAACATTCATTCCTAACAATCTCCTCCATTGGCATTGATGGCAACATAGATGACAAAACATCCAATGTTCCAAAAATCCAATCACTATTGCTCAACTGCACTGCTACTCATCATTAATCAAATCTTTCTTCGTTATCCTATTCAATCTCTCAAAAAATGTAGTTCCTTAATGTTTCCTCAATGTTTTTCATGATTCTCTCCCCCATTGACATCAATGATAGAAATTCTATCACTATGTCAAATAATAGCTCAATGTCAAAAGACACTATTCAAAAAATACATTCACAAGAGTCCTCAATGACTCAGCTCAGATACACATACTCCCCCATAGAGGAAGTACCAACATCTAATCCAGAAAATAGATAGGTCCATAAACCACTGGATGGATGCAACCAACTACATCATTACTCAAAAGTAGGTTGGTGCATAACCCCAAGCATACCTCTCAGATACTCAAATGTATCCTTAGGCAAAGGCTTAGTAAATATATTTGCTATCTACTCCTTTGTGCTTATGTACTCTAGTCTAACTTCTTTATCTACAACTTTCTCTCTTACAACATGATACTTGATCTCTATATGATTTGTTTTAGAATGTAAAACTAGATTCTTAGACATACTAATTGTACTTGTATTGTCACAATATATGACAATAGGCTCATCAAACTTGATTCCAATGTCCATCAACATCTGCTTCATCCATATTATCTGATTACAATTGTTTGCTGCTGCTACATATTCTGCTTCTGCTGTACTCTGTGAGATATAATTCTACTTTTTGCTCAACCAAGAAACTAATCTTCCTCCAAGAAAAAAGGCTCCACCACTGGTGCTTTTCTTGTCATCAACCCTGCCTCCCCAATCAGCATTAGTATATGCACATAGGGTAAAATCATCAGAATTTTCATACCATAGTCCATAGTCCATTGTGCCTCTAAGATATCTCAATATCCTTTTTACTGCTGCATAATGTGACTCTCTAGGTTCAGCTTGAAATCTTGCTACCATCCCAACTAAATGTTGTATATTTGGTCTAGTGTGTGTCAAGTACTGTAATCCACCAATCATAGATCTGTATTTCTTTTTCTCAACTTTTGGTGTCTCATCTTTACTAGATAGTTTATGTCCTGTGACCATAGGTGTTCCAACTAGTTTACAATTCTCCATACCAAATCTTTTCAAAAAATCATTCAAGTACTTTGTCTGACTTATAAAGATACCATCTTTGTTTTGTGTTATTTGTAATCCCAAAAAGTATTTCATTTCTCCAATCATACTCATTTCAAATTCTATCTTCATTTCATCAGCAAATTTGTCACTAGCTTCATCTTCTCCTCCAAAAATAATTTCATCAACAAAAATAACCAAAACTAACAATCCATTCTCAATTTCTTTTGTGTATAAGTTACTATCAGCTGTTCCTTTTGTAAATCCCAATTTTAACAAATATTTATCTAATCTAGCATACCAAGTTCTAGGTGCTTGCTTTAGTCCATACAATGCTTTCTTTAGTTTACATACCATGTCTCCTTCTTGAGTCAAAGGAAAACCTTCAGGCTGCTCAATGTAGACTTCTTCCTCTAATTTACCATTCAGAAATGCTAACTTCACATCCATCTAATACACTTTGAATTTCTTAAATGTCGCATAAGCCAAAAATATTCTTACTACTTCAAGTCTTGCCACAAGGGCAAAAGTCTCTTCATAGTCAATTCCTTCTTGCTGTGAGTATCCCTTACATACCAATCTTGCTTTGTTTCTAATTACTTCTCCTTGTTCATTCATCTTGTTCCTGAATACCCATTTAGTTAAAATCACATTTTTGTCTTTAGGTCTAGGGACCAATTCCCATGTCTTGTTCTTTTCAATCTGATCCAATTCTTCTTTCATAGCTTTAATCAAATGGTCATCTTCACAAGCTTCATTAGTAGACTTAGGTTCAATTTGAGAAATCAAAGATAAATGCACCTTCTTTCTAGTCAGAACTCCTCTGTCCAAAATTCCAATAACTTGCTCAACAGGATGATGTCTTGATATATACCTGTTAGGTGTCATAGTCACTGATCTTTCTTCAACTGTAGATTCTTCTCTATTTTCTTCAGCATGACTTTCATTCAACAATTCACTGTCAGTCTCAAAAAATTGTTCAGTAGTTTCAATGTTAGGCTGAGGGTTAGTTCCTTCATCAAATTCATAATCAAGCATTCTTTCCTAAATTTCAAACTTCTCATCAAGTTTTACATTTGCACTTTCAACAATAGTTTTAGTTCTCTTATTGTAACATCTATATGCTTTTCTTTTCAAAGAATATCCAAGAAAAGTTCCTTCATCGCTTCTAGGATCAAACTTTCCTATATCATCATCTCTCTTAATATAACATTTGCTTCCAAAAATTCTAAAATACTTAACTAAGGGTGCATGTCCAAACCATAATTCATAAGGTGTCTTGTCTATGTCTGCTCTGATTTGTACTCTATTTATTGTATATACTACTGTATTCACTGCTTCTCTCCAAAATGTCTTTGCCAAATCACCTTCAAATAACATAGCTCTAGCTACTTCAGTTACTGATCTGTTCCTTCTTTCTACAATACCATTTTGTTCAAGTGTTCTAGGGCTGATAACTGTCTCTTAATACCATTCACTTCACAAAATGTGTTAAACTCTTTAGATGTAAATTCTCCACCTCTATCGGATCTCAAACATTTAATCCTCATTCCTGATTCATTCTCAACTTTATTCTTCATGACCTTAAACTTATCAAATGCTTCAGATTTTTCTTTCAAAAATGCAATCCACATCATTCTTCTAAAATCATCAACAAGAATCATAAAATACCTTTCTCCATAGAATCCTCTAGTCGTAGTAGGACTGCTCAAGTCTGTATGAACAATCTCCAAATTTTCTGTAGATGTGAACTTCTTGCTAGGAAATGAACTCCTTTTCTGCTTAGCCATCACACATTCCTTGCAAATCATGTTAGTAGGCTTCATAATCTTAGGTAAGTCTCTTACTGCAAGTGTAGAACTCACTTTCACAATATTATCAAAGTTTATATGACAAAACCTTCTATGCCATAACCAACTGTCATCAATCTTAGTCATCACGCATGTCATCTCAGTAGGGTTCAACTGAAATACATTACCTTTGGTTCTAGATCTAGTTCCAATTAGATTTCCATCTTTATCCTTAATCACACAAGTTTTCTCAGTAAACCAAACTTGATATCCTTTATCCACTAACTGTCCAACACTCAAAAGATTATGTTTCAATCCATCAACAAAGTAAACATCATCAATATTAGTCTTTCCACCAAGAGTAATAGATCCTATACCTTTAATCAAACAAGGTGCATTGTTACCAACTCTAACAACTCCTCCATCATAATTGTTAAACTTTATGAATTTTCCTTTATCACCAGTCATATAATGTGAACAACCACTGTCTATAATCCAATCAGTTTTCTTTTCAACTTGGGAAACTAAAGCTTTTTCTTCTTTAATATCAGATTCAAAATTTTCTTCCTTAATTGCTACAAATCCTATGTCATCAAAGTTATCATTATCACTGTCACTCAAATGTCTTTCAATTCCTACTTCAATTTCTTCATCATTTTCATAATAACATTCTTTAGATCTTCTAGGCTTAAAATTGTTCCTATACTTCTTAACTCTCTTAGGACACTTAGATGCAAAATGACCATATTCTTGACATGTCCAACATTTAAAAAATTTCTTACCATCTGGTTCTCTTTTCACAACCAAGGCAATACCTTCTTCAATCTTCTTATCTTCATCAGATTTGGATATGCTACTGCTGGCATAATCTCCATTCACACTTGTACTTCTAGACAAAGTTGGTATGATGCTAAGAGCACTGAATGCTGTCTCCACTCTAGGTAGTTCTCCTGATAATATCAAATTCATCTCTGCTGCTTCCAATCTTCCAAGAAGAGTCTCTCTTGAAAAGTTTGGTGTACAAGGTATCACTTGTTCAGTCATTTGTGTAGTCTGCCTGAATACCGGTGTCAATGTTCTCAAAATCTTCCATATTACTTCATTCTTTGTCTTTTCACCTCAACAAGACTTTATTCCTACAACAATTTCTGACATCCTACCAATATAGCTTCTAACAGATTCATCTACCATCATTCTTATGTCTTCAAATGCACAAGTCCAATTATGTAACCTAGCTTTCTTTGCATGTTCATCACCTTCAAAAGTAGAATGTAAAGCTTTCCAAATATCATGAGATTTAGTTAAACCTTTTACCTAACTATATTCATTCTCTAGAAGTGCTGATAAAAGTGCTTCTCTTGCAAGTATATTACACATAAATGGACCTACCTCATCTTTAGAACTTGTTTCAAGATTGTCTTCTTCAATTATAGTCCTTTCATTTTTTGTAATCAACCAATAACCTGGTCCTAAACATGAGAGATGTGTCTTCATCTTTTCTTTCCAGACGTCAAAATTTACTCCAAACTTAGGGCTTTCTTTCCTGAAATTTGTCACGGATCTCCTTAAGTTGTTAAACTTCTCTTTCAAGGACCTGCTGCTCTGATACCAATTGTTAGAAAGTAAAGACCACCAAGATAACTGAGAGGGGGGGTGAATCAGTTATCTAATAATTAAACCATTTATCATCATTAACTTCAATATCAACTTCAACGGCTTTAAACCATATAATTAATGTAGTAACCAACCATAGAAGGATAATCATACACAATGACACAATAACAAAAGATATGTTAACTAGGGAACCTCTTGATCAAAGAGTAAACCCCGATGGGAATGATGCCCACAAAATGATGTACTAATATGAAAGTTCCTTGTTAGAGGATGGACCCTGTTAGGAGTTATGGAAGATAGAAGGACCCATTGCCCAAACAACTTCAAGGCAAGATCTCTGAACTCACTGTCTAACAGATCTTAGGATTATTCAATAGAATACTATGAAATATGTTACCTCCTTCACACTATGCCAAAACCACACTCTCTACTACACAAGATCACAAATCCAGATCTCTGTACTTCGCAAGTCTTCCTTCATCACTGAATTGGCTCTTTTCTTCACTTCATGCATACATTCGCATCATAAGTTTCATAATTTCATATCACAACTATTACAATCCTCTCATAATAAGGAAAATATTCCTTCCTTTATACCACACTCAAATAATTACAAATGAGTCGACATGCAAATACAAAATAATAATTTCAACATGCTACATCAGAATTACATAAAACTATCGGCTTCTAGATACAATAACTTCCCAATCATGTGACCTTGAAGTTTGCACTGTGAACCACATCACCAACAATGAGTCTCAAAATTCCCTTTAACTACATAGAATTAGATTCGATCCCGGTTAGGAGATATCCTCCGATTACCAAAAATGGCTACACAGGAATACTGCCAGAACAATGCTTCCACCAAAATGCTTATAACTTTCATGAATAAATGAATTTCTTTTTGCACTCTTAACCATAGGCTAATAACACACTAAAAAACATATCATCAACTATGCATGACTCAATCTACAATATAACATGTGTGCAAAACAAAATTGTGCCCGCTTCTCTGCTAAACTCCATAATATCACTTTGTTGACATCAATGACAATCATAGTCATGAATGCAACAACCACTGCTATAGAATGACTGCCAAAAGGCTTCAAAATTCATTCCTAACATAGAAATGAGAAGGTTTATGCTGTAGAAAATCCCCACTTCAACAATAATTTCAATAAGAAGAATAGACTGCAAAATTTCCCTTATAACACCCAGTGGAAGGATGGAAAACCTATTGCTCCATCTACAAAAGGAAAAAATGACAAGAGCATCCCTAATCCATTATAGAAAGCTTCTATGAATGTTGTAGAAGATACACCATGGTGTATGGCCTGTCAATCACCTCATTCTACAAAACATTGTGTGGTTGCACAATCTATAGCTAGATACCAAGATAATGAAATTGAGCAATTGGATTAGGAAGAAAACAATGATGATATTGGTTGTATCTCACTGACTCATATTTGGGACATGAAGATGCTTCAGACATTGATGATGATACTGATGTATGTCTAAAAAGATATAATAAGGTATTTTTCCATCAGGAAGTCTTTTCTAATGATGAGAATGTTGATGAAAGGACATGGAACATGACATCTTCCTCATAGAAAGTGAATTTAAGAAGACCCTAAAAGGAGGAAATTGCTAGAATCACTGCAAAAATGGTAGCACAAGTACAAACCAGAAGCATGAAAACAAATGATAACATTGGCAAGGCCACCAATATGCTCATAAAGAATACCAATTCCAAGGAACCCATTGGGAAATAAGCCAAAAGGTGATTATGTAGTGAAAGTAAAAAATGTAAAAGAAAAGAAATAGGAACCAAAGGGGGTTGTAATTGTAAAGATGTCTACTATCCAAAATAGTGAAAACCAAAAGGAAGTTGAGAAGCCAATTAATACAATGGCCAAAAATGAAAAACAAAAGGTAATGACAACAACTGATGCATCTGAAAAGCAAAAGGATACTAAAGGTATGAAAATTGAAATTCTTTCTTCTACTCCTATTGATATGTTGTCAATGCTATCTCAAATTACTATTAAGGTTCCCTTATCAAAATTATTGAGAATCCCTGAGCACAAAGATATATCTTTAGAAGGGGCTTGATAATGTTTATGACAATAATATTTCTTGAAACACAAGTGAGCCCCAAGTTGAGGCCAAAAAAGAAATGGAAGCTCAAGGAGTGGTGTCTCAAATACCACCTATGTATTTGGACAACTCTGTAAATGTATTCCTTGAAAACAAAGATCACTTCTTCCTAAGTATTATAATAAATGGAATGATAGTGAAGAACTACATGATTGATTCAGAAGCATCAAACACTGTTATGCCTTTTAAAATCATGGAGAGGTTGGGTCTCAAGGTTGACACTGTTTAGTGTAGATGTTGTGCAATGGATCATAGAGAGGTACGAGTCATTGGAAGTATTAATGCACTGCCCTATAAATTGGCAGATTATCCTAATAAGGAATTGACTATGAGTGTCTTGGTAGTAGACATACCACCTCATTATGGCATGCTATTATCTAGAAAATGGAGTGCTGCTATGGGTGGAAGTTTGCAATGTGATTTATCTTATGCAACTTTCAAAATTGATGACCAGTCTGTTAAAGTTGAAAGGGAGCCAAGACTTACACACATGATTGAGAAATATATTGATAATGAGATTACATGTTTTGTGGATACTGACATCAATGCTTTTAGGGAAGAAGTCACTATGTTTGAGAAAGAGCCTATCTTACCTCTTATTACTATGGAAGCAAATGAAAAATTTGAGAAGGGTGAGTTATGGTTAATGTACTTTGATGGTGAAAATTGTAAGGATGGTTCAGTAGCAAGTATTGTACTCATTTCTCCTGATGGAAACACTTACAAGTTCTCTTTCACATTAAGTTTCCTTTGCACAAATAACATAGTAGAATATGAAGTATTGTTGATAGGATTAAGATTTTCCTACAAGCATGGAATCAAATGTATAAAAGTAGTTGTTGACTCTAAATTGTTAGTGTATTAAGTGAGATCAATTTATGCTTCTAAGAACAATAGACTGAAATAATATAAGAATTTCATTTGAGATATGATTGAAAGTTTTGATGCATTCAATATTGTATGGAAGAATAGAAGCAACAAAAAAATAACTTACTTGTTACCTAATATTGCAATCAATCCCAGTGATATAACCTTTGCAAGAATCTCTAAGGTTGAAATTCAAACCAGACCAAACATATCAAATAATGTTGAAACTGGAAGGTCTTTGAGGATGACCAATATATCCCAAGGTTTATGAATTATGAGGATAAGTACTATAGTCAGGAATTTGACTATTTAGCCCTAGTAAAAACTACTGAAGGAAAAGCAATTGTCCTTGGGAATGAAATTATGTAGCTCAAAACTAATAAGGTTCCCAAGGGACTTGTTTTAGAAACTATTTTTGATAGTCAGGGTAGAGTTCAAATGGATACTAAAAGGAGAGATCAAATGGACTTAGAAGAAATCAACCTCGGTACAAAAGAAACACCTAAAAGGGTATACATTGGGAAAGAAATGTCTCCAAAGGTGAGAAAGGCTATGATTGAACTATCAAGAAAATTTAGGCATGTTTTTGCATGGCCCTATGATAATTTAAAGGTTTATAGAGAGGATTTGTTTCAGCATATCATTCCTTTGAAAAAAGATGCTAAACCTTTTAGGCAAAAATATAGACCAATCAATCCTACCTTGGCACCTAAAATGCAAGAAGAACTAATGAAGCTAAGAGATGATGGAATCATAGATCCTATCAGACATTCTTATTGGGTATCAAATTTAGTTTTTGTTAGGAAGAAAAATTGAGACATCAAATTATGTGTAGACTTCAGAAATTTGAACATCTCTTCTTTAAAAGACAACTACTGCTTTCCAAAAATGGAGGCATTGCTAAAAAGAGTAATCAGTTATGATCTAATGTCCATGGAGGATGGTTTCTTTGGTTATAATCAAGTGATTGTAAAGGAATCAAGACAATTCAAAACTACCTTTACAACACCTTGGGGAACATATGTGTATGTGAGAATTCCATTTGTCTTAACAAATGGTGGTGCTACTTTTCAAAGAGAAATGTATGTTGTATTTGCTAAGTTCATAATTGATTTTCTTGTGGTATATCAGGATGACTTAACTGCATATTCAAAAAGGGAGGAAGATCATTTCTTACACTTAGAGAAAATATTTGTAAGAGCCCTAGAATGTGGTATCTCTTTGAACCCTAGAAAGTGTGCATTTGGTGTAACTGAGGGAAAACTATTGGGCCATCTAATTGAAAAAAAAAGAGTAAGAATTGATCCAGAAATGGTAGTTTCCATTGATAAGATTCAAAAACCAAAAAATGTGAAAGGAATCCAATCCTTCTTTGGCTAGGTAAACTTCTTAAGAAGATTTGTTACAAATTTTTCTAATATTAGTAGACCTATATAAAAAATGTTAAAGAAGGGGTCTAAGATCAAGTGGGATGGTGAGCCTGATGAAGCTTTGAAGAATATCAAATAGGAAATCAAAGATGCACCTATGTTTAAGGTACCAGACTATAATATTCCAATGCATATATATTCTTTTTTGCTTCTTTTCATACTATTGTTGCAGTCCTCTTGTAGAAAAATAGTGAGGGTTTTGAACAACCTATTGCATTCTTTAGTAAGTTATTACAAGCTACTAAATTAAAATATGAAATTAATGAAAAGAAAGCTTATGCACTTGTAAAGGCTATTAAGGCTTTCAGATGCTATCTCATGGGAGCAACAGTGATTTCTTTTTTACCAAGTGATGCAGTTAAGGACACCTTCTCACAACAAGAAGTATCTGGGAGAAGATGTAGATGGATAAATAGGATCCAAGACTTTAACATTGATATTCAGATCACCAAACTGGTTAGAGGTAAAGGATTGGAAAAATTAATGAGTCAGTCTAATTTTGATGCAAATTAAATCAATCAGATGGAAATTGATTACACTTGTGATATGGATGATTGTGTTTGATATCAAGATATTATTTATTACTTAAGAAACATGAAGTGTCCATTAGGAATGGATGATAACAAGAAAAGAGCCCTAAAGTTACAAGTAATTAAATATGTTATCATCAAATTCAAGTTATGGAGATGAAATTTGGATTGCATTTTGTTGAAGTGTGTAAATAAGGATCAGGCCGATAACTTGTTGAGAGAAATGCATGAAGAGATATGTGGTGGACACTACATTGGTAAAACTATTGCTCAAAGGGTTTTGAGAACAGGGTTTTGGTGGCCCACGGTATTCAAGGATGTAGAAAGGCTGGTAAGAAATTGTGATTCTTGTCAAAGATTCTCTGGAAAGTCAAAAATTTTAGGAAATGTGTCATTGAGACCAGTGGAAGTGCAAGCTCTTTCCAATAGCGGGGAATGGATTTTATAGGAGAAATACCAAACAAGTCAAGTGGAGACCATTCTTGGATCTTAGTCACCACTGATTACTTTAAAAAATGGGTAGAGGCTATTCCCATAAGGAATGCAACTAGCAAGGTGGTGACTGATTTCTTGTTGAACCATATTGTTACTAGGTTTAGCTATCCTGAAAGGATTGTATGTGATAATGCAATGTGCTTCAGGTCAAATGAATACAAAGAATTCTATGAAATTTTGGGAATTCAAATGTCATACTCATCCCCATATCATCCACAAGGAAATGGACAAGCAAAATCAACAAATAAAAGTCTTATAAAAATTCTCAAGAGGATCCTTGAGAAGAATAAGAGAGCATTGAGCTAAAAATTGCCATTGTCCGTATGGGTTGATAGAGTGGCTATTAAGAAGGAAATTGGATGTGGACCTTTTGATTTGGTGTATGGGATACATGTAAGGATTCCTCAAAATAACCTGTTATAGATGTACAATTTATTCCGACTATATGATGAAGACTTAGAGGATTAAATGCAGTTGAGGATTGAAGATTTGATTAAATTAGATGAAACCAGGAGAGAATCAACTTCAAAAAATGCTGTCAATTTCCCCTTCTTTGATTATACAAATTTTCACTTTCAATTTGTAATTTTGATTATATGGTTTTGTTATGGGTGTTATGGTGTATTGAGGAAGTGTTCTGGAAGTGGTACTAAGGTACCTTAATCAGGTAGACCTTAGGGAACCTTCCCCAAGAACTCTCCACACCTAAAACTTTAGGTTTCAGGCAATTCCAAGAGTTTTATAAGACAGTGTCAAATGAGCATCCTGGAATCTCATGCGAGTTTTTAATATTACCCATACGAGCATTTGTGGATTTCCATATGGGCATGTTTGGATTTCTGTATGGGCATGTATAGATTTTCGTATAGGGTTTTAGAGGGTCCTAAGGGCTCAATTTGGTCATATTTTGGGCTTGTGACTTCTATAACTTATTTCCTATGCATGGGCTAGTACTTGGCATATCCTTATGTTCATATAATAAGGCTAGGACTCATCCTAGGGGCCTAAGAGCACAAGAAGGTTCACTAGACCTGCAAATTGAACCATTTGAAATGCATCTTGGTTTCTTTGGCTTGTGCGTGGGTAGGGGAATAAGTACTCTAGGTGAGTGTCTCACCATAGGTGTTGGAACCCAAAGTGGTTGCTAGATGATCCTATGGGTGAGTTTGTAAAAAGTGATAAACTACTAATGAACTTGGGAAAAGGGTGGGGGTTTCAAAAGATAATGAAAGAAACATAATGTAAGTCAACATAGACCTGTTGGAGTACTGGGACAATAGGTAACTACCAAGGTTGATCCTTATTTAGAAAGGGGGGACCAGGGCTACATGGTTTTCAGGGTGGATCCCAATCTACAGGCTGTGTGATGACACTCACCTAGATGGTATGCTAGGAACCTAACCTCGTGTATAGTAAAGTGATATTTTTTTGTATCTTTTCTTTTTCTTTTAGGTTATTGTTTTTTAAATCCTTAGGTTTCTTTAGGCCTTGTGAGTATCTTGGTTCTATCTCCTAGCACGGGGGGTGGAACTTCTTAGTTTCACATGGTTGGGTAGAAAATATCTTTCGAGGTGCTACTCATGATTCGTGGCTTGGATGTGTTTCAGATTTCATGTAGTGATAAAGTTTTCTCAATTTGTATCATTTAATATTGTAATGCAAGATGTAAAGATCTGATGTAGGAGCATTTTGAGTTCCTGAAGATCTTTCTTAGTCTTGGAGGAATTCCCTGGCAAAGGGATGCAATGCTTTATTTTTGGCAGTTTTCTAAGTTTCTGGGTTGTGATGATCTATGGAGATCTTTAGCATGTTCCATGAAAGGTATTTGTTCCTTGATGTTTTTGGAAGATATGTATAAGGTTTTAGCTCTTGAGGTGGCATGGTTTGGGAGATATTGGATGAACTATTTCAAAGTTAGAGTTGTTTACCTTGCCGTCAGAGTAGTATTTTCCTGTAATTTTTGAGCTGATTGCGGGATGTGACACTATTGATCCTTAATGAATCATCCTTTGAGCTCTTAGGGACTTAAAGAGGACCTAAATTAATATCATTTCCTAAGGGCGAAAGTCCTAATTCATTATGAGTAAAAAGTTATGGCCATTTTTCTCAGGTACCTATTTTCTGCCAGTTTTCACGCAAACGTGGAGTGTTTCTTCTTGCGCAGTTCCATGTGATGAGATGGGGCCTTGCGTGGTTAAGGGAATGTTCTTAGGTCATGTGTGGACCTAAATTGAAAGGCCCATTTATTTTTTATCATTCTTGCATTGGTTTTGGTTTCTCTTATTGGTCTGGACCTATATTGTAATTAAATGCCTGACTGGCCAACTTGTGGCTTAGCTGGCTATATATTGTGAGTTTGGGTTGATGTAGAATGAGTAGAGGATGATCATTAGATCATTAGGAAAGATGTAGATTTAGTAATGATATGATGGAAGAGTAGAGTAGAAGAAAATTTGTGAATTTGAGACTTTGTAGCAGAACTAGTGGCATGCGGGCTTAGGACAACAAGAGGTTGCTTGGTGGCTTACGAGCACAAGTTTAGATCCTGTGTTGGTTGTTCCTATCAGAGGCTGCCTATTGCAGATATAAACTAGTTGGTGGTTCCTTGGATCTTGTGAGATCTTGCTGATACTTTGTAATTTCATTGTAATAGGCCGAAACCCGAAAGTCCTTATAATTAGGCATGTTGAATGAAATTCTATTTTGAAACATTATCTTGTTGAATTCCGTTGTGCTTGTTATTGTTATATTTGGTAGTATAGGTTTGGACTATCCATTGTTGGATCCTTCATCCTTGCCCTATGTCAAGATCTCTTTGTAAGCCTTCAGGCCATTGAATTTAATTGTTAATGTAATTGTATTTATTATTGGAAATTGAAAGAATACAGAAATGTAATCAGGGAGGGATAGTTTTAAGGTATTTCAAGGGATGTTATTTGAAGATTCAAAAGTTGTAATGCAAAGTTTAATCTTGTATTAATTATTTTATCTCTCCTATGTTGGAATAAAAAGAAATGACTCAAATGTAAAGGTTTAATTGCCATTTGTAAAAGGGTAGTTATTCAATGTGTAGGTAAAAGGAATGAACATAAGATATGACTTGTAGAAGATATAGTTGTGAATGAAAGATTATGTTCTTACATTTCTCTTATATTCTAAAATGCAAAGTAGAGGAAAAGGAAAAGGAATTCAATTAGATTAGTAATGAAATGCAATGCTTTTATATTGGTAGATGAATTCAATAAGAGAACCTTTAAGGAATGTTCTTTATGGATGTTAACAATAAAATGTTAGAATGTAAAAAAAAAACTTGTTGGTTTTAATTTTAAGGTTAAAATACCTAATTTCTTATGGGTTCCTTGGTAGGGACATTACATTTGGTATCATAGCCCTGGTTGCTACACTGGGAGCTCAGGGTCTATTTACATTTAAAACTTAACATCTTCAACACATTGAATACTCATTTAAAACTAGTTAGCTAAAACTTTTGTTGCACCACTCTTCTAGGGTGCCTCCCATCACCCGCAAAAGAGCTAAGGATAGAGTTCAAGAATCTTCCTTGAGATCTCACCCAGAGAGTTCCCATGGGGAATATGAGGGAGAATGAAATCAAGACAACCATAGGAATGAGAGTCAAAGTAATGACTCCAAAGGAACTCAACCAAGACAAATTATGTAACAACTTCTGCATAGACTTGACAACCTCAAAAATAGAGTCAACTTTAAGGAAGGGAACCAATCTCATCACCAAGACAGGGAAAGGGATAGAAGCCCTAGGAGAAGGAAAGCTATGGTAGAATTTGAGGACAAGGATACCTCTCACATGACGGACTTACTCAAGGTCAAGGTACCCCTTTTCTATGGCAATTAAGGGGGATCTACAATAGAAACTTGGTTGTTCAACCTTGAGAGATGTTTCTCTATGCATCCCTTTAGCATTAATGTCAAAGCTAGATGTGCCATTATGAATCTAAGAAAATTTGCATCTACCTAGTGGCGCATAGAAGAGGTCAAACTACAAGTCACCATTAATATGATTTTTTGGGAATTGTTCCTATACATCTTTAAGGATCCATTCATGTTCGATCAATGGAGAGATGGAAGGGCAGAAGAGTTTCACCACCTTAGATAAGAAAACATGATGGTGGAAGAATACGAAAGGAAATTTTATGAACTTAAGCTTTTCTCAGGTTATAAAGATGATGATCCCGTTCTTGTCCAACATTTCATAAGAGGTTTGAATGACCATCTATCAGGAGATGTGGCAGTCCTAGAACCCAAAAATCTTTGGGATGCTATCCCTAAGGCATTCCTAGTTGAAAGAAAGGTTAAAGGAAAAGGTGGCTATTTCGGTGGCCAAACATTCAATGCTGGATTAGGTTCTAAAGGAAACTTTGATCAAGGAAATTCCAAATCCAAGAACCAACAATCATCTTTTAAAGGAGGACAAAACTTCCATAAAAATAAATTATAGAATAATAACCAAGGCAATGGGAAGTTTCAACAACCCCATAACCATAGCAGTCATCAAGCTCAACAAAGGTTTCCTCCTCCACCATCCCAAAATTCTCTAAATTTTAATAAAGGAGGTTATCTACAATCCAGTGCACCTCCTAAAAAGAACCTTGGAAGAAATATTGGGTGTTACTCTTGTGGATAACAAGGAAAAATTGTAGTTCATTTCCCACAGCACACTAATTTCACCAATTAGAATCAGGCAGTTTCACAACTGACTATGGGAGATGTTGGTCGGTCTCACAGGGTGTTTTTTGCAATAGAGCATAGACAAGTTGATCACCAGAATATAGTCATAGAGGCTTTAGGTTTGTTAAAGGGTAAACCTATTTCTATCCCCTTTGACTTAGGAGCAACCAACTCCTTCATATTCCCTTCTTTAATAGAAAAGTGCGGGCTAGCGGCCGTAGGGAAAGGAGTTAAGTGGCAAGTAGAGCTAGCCTCTAGGGCTAAGATGACCACATATTTGTGTGTTCAAAATTGAAACTTGGAATTAGGAACTTTTTTTTACCAATTTTGATCTTTGAGTAACTCCTCTTGGATCATCTGAAGTTGTCCTAGGAAAGGACTAGTTAGCAGCTCATGAAGCCAAGATAGATTGCATAAATAAGCTCATTCATTGCATAGATGATCTAGGGAAGCCCAACACTATCCTGGGAATCCAACAACCTATATCCCTTCAGATGATATCATTAATATAACTTAAGAAATGCATGAGAAAGGGATGTCAAATTCTTGTAGTCTTAGTTAATGACTTGGTTGACAAGGAAGATAGAGAAATAAAACTTGAGCACCCTTTACTTCAAGAGTTTGTGGATGTCTATCCAACTGAGATACTTGGAATGCCTCCCAAAAGAGACATTGATTTTTGCATAGACTTGGTGCCAGATGTTGAACCCATCTCCAAAGCACTATATTGCATGACCACTCAAGAGTCAAGTGAGTTAAAAGTTCAACTAGAATAACTCTTGGAAAAAGGTTTCATTAGATCAAGTGTGTGTTATAAATAGGAAATACTAAGAGGGGGGGGTAAATCAGTATTTCACAAAATTTTACTTTTTCCCACTTATGGATATAACAAATTACTTTAAAGCATAAGAGACTAAATAGCATACATAATAGTAAATGTAAAGAACTCATAACACATGATATGTTCTTGAGGAAACCCTGGCCAAGGGAAAACCCCGGTGGGGATGGTACCCACAAAGATCCACTAATCAAAAGATATCCTGTTAAGGATGTTGACCCTGTTAGGAGCCTGTTACAATCATATAGTGTATCAGTCTTGATTAAGGGACTATAGGCCTTGTTAGAAGCCTCAACCCTGTTAGGAGTTTAGATACAAAACCTAATTACTAGATGAGCTCACTGCCCAAACAAGTAATACAAATGTTTAGTGATGACAATATGGTACTGCTTACAACTTTGCATTAACAACTTTCACCGCTATCACAATATACAACTATCACAATTTACATTTCAAGTATGTTCGGTACATTACAATATTACATCTTTATACAAGATACAAACATAATATCTTCTTCAGTTGGCTTCCACATCTTTATCCAAGAGTAAACATCCAGGATGTCATCTCTTTATAATATTAAGTCATTATTTTGACAAGCAAAATAATCCCTTAATTCATTTACTAGTTCTGCCTTCAAAACTGCTCTGTCGACTATACTCTGTCATTGGTAAAACAGTCATAAATTTGTCCATACTATTTGTACTCTTTTGTGCACTAAGATGGGGTATCTTTAGACACCATAGAGTCTATGTTCAACTATGCAAACTCTGATCATGCTCTAGTGAACATCGCCAAAATAAACTGTATCGGGTGCTCTGTCAAAAACATTGTTTCATACTTAGACAATTTTAGTCTGCGATCTTCCATACTTAATTTCTAGCTTATGCGATCTTCATAGGGAACATATGTTTCCATAATGACAACATCCATGTACATACCTCAGCCAAATTTCCAAAAATCTCCCCCTTTGTCATTGGTGGCAACATATGAGAAAATTGGCTAAGTGTACAAGTCAAAATCTCAAAATTTGTATCAAAATTGTGGCCATAGAATATTATCCTTATATCTGCTCAAAAAATACACATAATCTATAATACTTCATAAAACTCCATAGAAATCCCCCTATGAGTATCCTTCCTTATCATATATAGACAATTTTCTAAGTATCTCTCCCCCTTTGACAACAATGACAAAATAAAGGGTGGAAAGGGATATACAAAATTGTGTCAAAAATTTTACCTTACTGTCTTATTGCAAAGCTAGTAGGCTTGCAACACAATTTGTAAAATCTGACTTCCAAGCCTCAAAATCTTTCTCCCATGCCTTCTTAATTGATTTTGCTACATTGAGTAAAGTACTCAATCCGTATGCTACAATCTGACAAGCTTGAAGAGATTCAAAGTTGAACTTCTAAAATGATGTCTTAGCAGTAAGATATTCTTCTAGCTGCTCTTCTATTATAGTCAACTTGATTGAGACATGCTCTCTCAAGATGTTCATCCTAATAATTTTCCTGTTCTTCTTAATAATTTTCCTGTTCTTCTCTTCATTCAAAGTCCTTATCTCATCACATAATTTTTTGATCTTTTTCTCAACTCCACTAATCTTTATGTTTGGGCTGGCCATTGAGTTTGTCTCTGCTACAATTTCATCTTGCTTCTCTTTTATCTTCTTCTCTTCCTCAATTATTATATTTTAAAATTTTGGACACTGAATGTACAAACACTTTCCAGTCTCAAGATGTTTCCTTAAGTTCTTAATGTATCTATCAAGGCTGCCAATGTCATTATTGATATTCTGACTTATATTCTGCAACATCTCAACTTCATAAGCTGCCTGTGCCTTAACCTTAGCAATATCAGTCAAATTAGTGAGCTCAACATCAAAAGAATTTATTACCATCTTTGCTCTTTCAAGTGGGTCTGAATCAAAGACTTTGTAGATATAACACTTTGTAGCTTCTCAGTCAAATATTTCAGGCTACCTTTCAAATTCTTGACCTTATTGTTTTTCCCAATAATTTTGTTCAAAGATGTGATCAAATCTAGTTGATCAACATCATCCACTTCTTTGCCTAAATCTTCAAGCATCGAACCAATCTCTCTTTTCTTTCCAGTCTTAGGGGTAAACTTGATGTCCTCTTGAGGTATCATAGGTACAATAGGTGTTCTAGATGTAGTGACCACTACTTCCATTTGCTTCTCTGTTCGTGTAGTCTCTATTTCAATACTCTTTTCCTACTCTCCCAAAGCCAAATTGTCAACAATTTTATCCAAACTGTTGAGTACCACATCATTTGAATCTAAAGTAACTTTTGTTCGTTCAATGTCCATAGATTTTGTGTGAATGTTTATAGAAGAAAAGGGAATATCTTCAACTTCAACTACCTCTCCTGCTGCCTCTGCCTATTCTAAACTCTATTTCTCTACTGATTCTGCAACTGATTGATCCTTGCTATCTTTTCCTGCTACCAAGTTTGCTAGCACTTGCACAACTGCCTGTTCAGTTTCAGTCTTCACTTGTTCATACTGACCTCCCATTATTTGTATAGTTCTTCTTTTGGTTCTTAATAGGGTTTCAAGTGGCTTGAGGATCTGTTTAAGGTGGTCATCATCTCTTATGTCACAGAACTATCTTATCACATTCTCTCTCATTTTAGTATCTTCTTCTTGTGCTCTCATCTTTCTACTCACAAGTCTATTGTACAAATCTTCTGGTACATTTCCATGAATAGTATCAAATTTCTTGTTTGCCAAAATCATATGTGTAACAATTGCATTTTCTAGATTTAATCTATCGGAGGATCCATATAAATCATAGTATTTGTTCATCTTGGTAAAGTCTCCATGCTGCAATATGTCTTCATTAATTCTTTCTATCCTTGGTTTCCATGATTTCTTCTTTATTGTTACTTCATCATCTTTTATCTCTGCAACTCTTCTAGGTACTGGTGGAACAATTACTTTTTGTCTTTTACCCAGTCCTAAAGCACTTACCTTCATTCTTTTTCTTGGTGCTGAAGAAGAGGGTTTCTCTATCTAATTAATTTCTTGCTCCTTCTCAGGTTCTTCAACCTTTACCTTAACTTGAATGGGTTCTTGAGGGTCTGCACTTGATGCCAAAGGTGGGACTGATAGTATCTCACTTTTCCTTATTGCTTATGTAGTCTTTCTTGCAATATCAAATTCCTGCTCACTCATACCTATTTCTTTTAGACTTTTCTTTATTGTAGTCTCCACTCTCTTCTTTGATTGTTTCTCTTCCTTGAGTTTCTTTTCTCAATCAAAGTTTTCATCATATGCTCCAAATCTGTTGCTATGAGCATCCACTTTACTTTTCAACAATCTACTAACATATCCTTCTATTTCAACTTTAGAGATTTCATAGCCAAGAGGGTCTATGAATTCATGTCTAGGTTCTATTGCCTCAATGTAAGTGAAATTAGTATCAACCATAAAACATATATCATCTTTGTATTTCTCAACTAGGGATGGAGGAATTCTTGATCTATTTACCACAATGTTTTGAAAAGTTTTCAACACTAACTTTACACTGTCATTAACCTTCTCAATAAGATGTTTCATGTAAACTTTATTGATTCTTTCCATAGTATTCTCACCATCATTCCAATCAATAGTGCAAGGAAATATTCTTAGCAAGTGGAAGAACATGTAAGTAACCAATGAGGAAAATCTAAAGTGAGTGTATTTAGCTTTCTTTATCTTTTCCAAATTCTCAAGCAACTGTATTCTCAGAATTTCACACATATCCACAGGCTTCTTCTCCACACACATCAAATAAGAAATGTGTACCATACCTGCTGACATATCATCTTCTCTAGAACTTCCACATAATTTTGTTGTCAAAATCTTACATAAGTATCTTACATCATCTTGCTTAATCTTACTAATGACTATACCTCTGCCATTGTATATTGAACCGGTGTTATCAATCACAATCTTTCTCATGTTTTTCTCATTCAGTGGAATTGCACCAACTTTTGATAATCCAGTCACATCATGAATTAGGTCTGCAGTTATGTCTATAACTCTATCTTCTAACCAAAATTTACCATTATGTATCCTGCTCAAAATGATCTTAGTACACTCCTCATCATCAAATTCATATTTCATAGAGTACTCAATAATTTCATTATTTTCTAGATGTTCATAACCTTGTTTCATTGACATATCCTTGTTGTACAATTTTTGATATTCACCATTAAAATTACTCTCCCTTAGGGTTTCATATTTGCATCCAAGATAACTTTTAACATTCTCTAAATGAAGAACTCCATCTGGTACGGATGATAAAGCTAAACTAGCATCTCTTTCTGAGGGTTCGACTGGATCTTTCTTAGTTCTGGTCTATTCTTATCCTTAATGTTATGATTCAATGACACATCCATGATTATATCTGATTACTTAAATTGATTCAAGATCTTAGTCGGATAAATACGTTAAATTTGCAAAATTAGGGCTTTCGCTTGATCGACGCTTCAAACTTCTGCAAATCGCTTCCAAACTTCTTTCTTCGCTCTCCAAATCACTTCTAATCTCTTGATAATCACAATAAATTTGATTTCAATCTTTTAATACTTAGCATTTACTCGATCTGACATCGCATTCAATTTCTTTGCCACTAAAATGCCAAAAAGCTAATTTTTTAAACCTACAAGCATAAATCTTCTTGCGACCTCGCAAAACACAACATTTCTTTTTGCACACTTAACCATAGCATTAGTATAACATAAAAAACCTTCATCTAACTACGCAAAACTTAACTCATTCAAAATCTAATTCTACACTATTTCTAAGTTCCTAAACTACATAAATTTACATAATTTAAGTGCTTAAAGAAGGGTTAGGTAAAGACTCATTCTTACCATCAGATACATTACCTTCTTGATTACCTTTAGTGCTGAATATACCTCCTTGATTTGTGCCTTTAACAAATTTTACTTCATCTTCATTGCTACAACAACCTTTCTCTTTGTTTCCTGCATTTTCATTCCTTCTTGCATAGTTTCTAGGGTTAGGGTTATGATGATAATCTCCATTGTTCATTATGCAAAATCTTGCTATGTGTCCAATCTTGTTACATATCTGACAAATGATTCCATTGGTTCCATATCTAGGTGCTTGCTGATTGATTTGTGTCCTACAATTTCTAGCAATATTCCCAATTTTGTTGCATTTGTAACATACTATTCCATTTCCTCTTTTCATGTCTTTAGTTGATCTCTGATCTGCATTGTTAGTATTTCTAGGCATTCTACTATTGTAATTATTCTCAATAACTTTAGATCTTCTACATTTAATAGCTCTATGTCCAAAATCATGACAATTATAACAATATCCATTAAGAGGTTTGAATTGTTTACATGTACAATCTCTCTTCATATGACCAATAGTATTACAAGAAAAACATCTACCTTTGAATTCTCTTTGCATACCTTTGGATGGTTTATCTTGTTTCGGTGGTTCTTCTTTCTTCGATGCATCTTCTTGCTTCGGTGATTCTTCTTGCTTAGGTGCATCTTCAGATTTGTTCTCATCTAACTTCTTTTCTTCACTACTTTCACATACATTTAGATCTAGTTTCTTGCTTTCACTAACTATCTTCAATGTGTTAAATCCAAGACCAGTTTTGTCATAGAATGGTTTTCCATAAGATACTTGCTCATTAATCTTTTCACTGTTTGAATATAGTCTCTCAAGTTGTTGTTTAGATTGAGTCAATTCACCTTTCACAATCTTGTTGTATTTCTCAAGTTCATCATACTGTAATTTGACTTTATCAAATTCAGATGTTACCTTGCCAAGTTTAGATTTCAGATCTTCATTCTCATTCTTTAAACTTTCATTCTCAGATCTTAGATTGTCATTTCCATCTTTCAGCCTAAGCTTCAGATTTGCTATCTTCAATTCATGTTTAAGGATCACATTTTCTTTTTCTAAATCATCATAATCTTCAACAAGAATTTTAGATTCCTTCTCAGATTTCAGATCTTCTATCTTACCTTTCAATTTTTTAATAAGATTCTTTGCATTATCATACTTTCTTTTTAGAGTGTTTCTTTCATCAGTAAGCATATCAATTTGTTCAAGAGCTTCTTCAAGATTGTTCTGTAACTGATCCATATCCATAGAGATCTTACTCAAGCTGCTAGGCTTTCCTTGAATGTTCCTTCTCCAAGTAATTGTGCTCTGATACCAATTGTTAGAAATAGGAAATACTGAGAGGGGGGGTGAATCAGTATTTCACAAACTTTTACTTTTGCCCACTTATGGATATAACAGATTACTTTAAAGCATAAGAGACTAAATAGCATACATAATAGTAAATGTAAAGAACTCATAACACATGACATGTTCTCAAGGAAACCCTGGCCAAGGGAAAACCCTGGTGGGGATGGTACCCACAAAGATCCACTAATCAAAAGATATCTTGTTAAGGATGTTGACCCTGTTAGGAGCCTATTACAATCATATAGTGTATCAGTCCTGATTAAGGGACTATAGGCCTTGTTAGAAGCCTCAACCCTGTTAGGAGTTGTAGATACAAAACTTGATTACCAGATGAGCTCACTGCCCAAACAAGTAATACAAATGTTTACTGATTACAATATGGTACTACTTACAACTTCACATCAACAACTTTCACTGCTATCACAATATACAACTATCAAAAATTACATTTCAAGTATGTTCGGTACATTACAATATTACATCTTTATACAAGATACAAACATAATATCTTCTTCAGTCAGCTTCCACATCTTTATCCAAGAGTAAACATCTAGGATGTTGTCTCTTTATAATATTAAGTCATTATTTTGACAAGCAAAATAATCCCTTAATTCATTTACTAGTTTTGCCTTCAAAACTGCTCTGTGAGCTATACCCTGTCATCAGTAAAACAATCATAACTTTGTCCGTACTCTTTTTTGCACTGAGATGGGGTATCCTTAGACACCATAGAGTCTATGTTCAACTGCGCCAACTCTGATCATGCTCCAGTGAACATCGCCAAAACAAACTGTATCGGGTGCTTTGTCAAAAACATTGTTTCATACTTAGACAATTTTAGTTTGCAATCTTCCATACTTACTTTCCAGCTTATGTGATCTTCATAGGGAACATATGTTTCCATAATGACAACATCCATGTACATACCTCATCTAAATTGCCAAGAGTGTGTCACCTTGGAGTGCTTTGATTATCTTCGTAAAGAAGAAGGATAGCTCAATTAGGTTGTGCATAGACTATCATCAACTCAAAAAAGTAACCATTGATAATCGATATCCTTTGCCGAGAATTGATGATTTGTTTGATCAAATGAAAGGAGCCAAAGTAGTTTCCAAAATTGATCTAAAGTCAGGCTATCATCAGTTAAGGATTCACAAAGCTGAGACTTACTGAACAAATTTTCATACTCGGTATGGGAATTATGAATTTACCGTAGTACTTTTCGGTCTCACCAATGCACCTTCAGTGTTCATGAGTCTTATGAATGGGGTATTTAGGACCTTCTTGGATAAATTTTTCATAATTTTTCTGGATGACATTTTGGTGTACTCTAAATTAGTGGAAGAACATGAGCAACATCTTCGACAAGTGTTACAATTCCTTCATGAGAATAAATTGTTTGTCAACTTGGAGAAGTGTGAATTCTTCTAAAGAGAAGTTAAGTATCTTGGTCACATTATCTCAGGAGAAGGTATAACAGTTGATCCCACAAAGATAAAAGCTATAGTAGAATGGCCAACACCCACCAACATCTCAGAGGTTTGTAGTTTCATGGGTTTAGCTAGATACTATAGATGCTTCATCCAAGGATTCTGTAGATTAGCTCATCCCATCACTTCCTTGAAAAGGAAAGGGAAGAAGTTCATTTGGACTGAGAAATGTTTAGAAGATTTTTAGATCCTTAAGGAAAAAATGACCAGTGCCCCTATTTTGGTAGTACCTAACCTCGTTGAATCTTTTTTGGTTTGCACTAATTCCTCCCTGGAAGGCATAGGGGCAGTGTTGATGCAAGAAGTTAGAGTTATTGCTTATGAGTCTAGAAAGATTAAGGACCATGAGATTAACTATCCTACCCATGATTTGGAGTTAGCAGATGTAGTTCATGCCTTGAATCATTGGAGACACTTCTTATTGGGGCATCGGTTTGAATTACACATTGATCACCAAAGCCTTCAATACATATTTACACAACCAAATCTCAACGCTAGGTAGCATAGGTGGATGGAGTTCCTTTATAAATATGATTTTGAGGTCATATTTATCCAAGGTAAAGATAATGTGGTAGCAGATGATTTGAGCAGAAGGAGACATGGGTTGTCCATTCTCTCCCTTTCTACGGATTTGAGAATTTAGATTTTGTAGGCACTTCCTTCAGATACTTTGTATCAGGAAGTTAAGGCTGAGATTGAGTCAGGAAGGGCCTTGGAGGGAAGGTTCTTAGGTTATTCTTTAGAATTAGATTGATTATTAAGACAACAAGGCTGAATCTATGTACTACTTTTAGGCAATCTTTGGAAAGTTATCATGGTGTAAGCGCATCGCACTCCCTACTCAGCTCATCCATGAGTTAAGAAGATGTATTCAAATATGTGATAGTTATACTTTTGGTCGGGTATGAATAGGGATATAATAGATTTTGTGGCTAGGTGTCTAGAATGTCAGAGGGTCAAGGTCGAGCATCAACACCCAACATGCCTCCTTCAACCACATTTGATTCCCGAATGGAAATGGGATATGATATCTATGGATTTTATTGTGGGACTCCCACTCACTTATCAGAGACATGATTCTATCATGGTCATGGTGGTTAAATTAACTAAGGTAGCACATTTTTCTCCTATGCATTCATCCTATACTGCCACCTCAGTAGCTAGAGTCTTCATGAAGGACATAGTCAGGTTGCATGGTGTTCCTAGAAAGGTTATCTCCAATAGGGATCCAGTGTTAACTTTAGAGTTCTGGACCTCATTGCAACATTCCTTAGGGACTCAGATGAATTTCAGTTCAACATACGATCCAGAGATTGATAGTCAAACATAGCGATTTAATTAGGTTCTTGAGGACATGCTTAGAATGTATGTGATGAACAAACATACCCATTGGGAGGATTATTTGTACATAGTGAAGTTTTCATACAACAATGGTTATCATAGCTCTATTGGAATGTCACCATTTCAGGCTCTTTATGGTCATCCTTTTCGTACCCCATTGATTTGGGATTTCTTAGAGGATAGAGTACTACTTGGCCCTAAGATGTTACATGATATGGAGCAGTAGGTTCAAAGGATCAGAGAGAATCTTGTGATAGCTCAAGATAGGCAAAAGAAGTATGTTGATGCTCACAAGATCGATAGCTAGTTTTCTATTAGAGATAAGGTGTTTCTGAGAGTCCGCCCACATAAGAGCCCTCCCGTATAAGAGCCCTATCCATTATGAAAAAGGTTCTAAGTTGGCACCTAGATTTGTGGGTCCATTTTACATCCTTGAGAGGATAGGACCAATTGCTTACCAAGTCTCCCTACCACCTAGCCTTGTACATGTGTATGATGTATTTCATGTATCCATTCTTAGAAAGTATATTCTTTATTTGACTCATGTTTTGGATTGGAACACTTTATAGGTAGAGGATGGGCGGCTGGCTTTAGAGCTAGTGCATATATGTTTCAAAAATAGAAGGTAAGGGTCCTATGGGACCCCAGTGATGAGATGTCTGCCACTTGGGAGGATTCTAGGAGACTCAAATCTGCATATCCATACTTGTTTGTAGGCTTCCAAGAGTAAGTCTAATCGTAGGGGGAGAGGATGTAATGCCCACCCTAGTACCTTGATATTTTGGACTGACATGATTATTAATTTGTTACTTGGATTATATGTTTGGAATATTTCATTTTATGATGGGACATTTGAGCACATATATATTTGGTTAATAGAATTAATTATGGAGATAATAAATGATTTGACATGAAAATATGTATATATGTGGAGGAAAATACTATTTTTAAAATGATTCATACTTGATTTATATTATTATGTTTATGATAGATCTAACCCTGCTAATCCAACTATGTTTTGATGATTACACTGTTTGATGTGAGTGTAGGATGAGGAGAGGCAATCTTCGTTACTCCCACGGGAGATCCACATCATGTCACATTCTCCCTCCTTATCTGTGACTGTTGTACACACACACACACACACACACACACACACACACATATATATATATATATATGTATGTATGTATGTATGTATGTCCGTTGGTGTTGCCGGATGTAGGTACCAAGCATCAATTACACTTGGCTACACAGGTCTGAATGTACCTTCAAAATCCTCAAACTGTTGTGTGTGGAGATTTTACCATGCTAGTCTCAAGGAAATCTTGTGGACTTAGATTCCTGTTAGGAGTTACCCTAGTTGGGGGATTTGTGCGCTATGTTATGATGTTTGTTTTGAAATTTATGTTGTAAGTTGGATTTACTCTGGTATGAATATATATTTATTTTATATCTGTATTATAAATGGATGTACATTATATATGTATGTTTATATGTGGGTGCACAGATATATACCTATGCACATATATACATATTATTACGTATGTGTTTTTATTCACTTGTATAATGGTATCTTTGGTGTTTAAATAAAGTTTATTAAATAAAAATAATAAGAAAGTCAAAAGGAAGATCTTTTGGTAAAACTAGCTATCTAGGGGATTTGAACCCAAGACCTCCTAGAATTTAGGCTAGTTTGTTTCCAATTGGGCTATGTTTTTTACTTGAGAGCTTTGGTGTCTCCTTTGCTTGTTATGGTTTTTTTAGGTGGATATTTTAAATAAAATAATAAAAGTTTTAATAGTTGTTATGGGAATGGTTTGATCTTTCAAACAACTATAGTACTTGGAGAAGTTTCTTCTCATAAAGAAACTCCTCCAACCATATAGTTGGAGGTTAAATTATTATCGAAAGAGGATTTTGGGAGATTACAAAATTTTGGAGAAATTTGGGAAATTTTCTAGAAAGTCATTTTGGGGGTTTTTTGTGTGTTTTTTCAAATCACCATTCTGGTTCTATGAGGGCTCTTAGGAATTTGTCTGAGAAGGAGGAAGGATTGTTTCTGAAGGAAAGTCAATCTAGTAAGCCACCATTCTCAAAGCTTGGAAGGATTGCAGTGGTGTGCTCCAATTGTTGATAGGATTCTCCACAGGACTCCAGGTAGGGTTTGGAACGGGGAAGAATCCCTTTTCTTTCCTAAGTGTGTGTGTTTTATGGATAATTTATTTTTATATTGTAGGGAAACTATTGAAAATATTAGGAAATACAATAAGTTTATTTTCCATGTTTTAGAGGATGCGTTAAAAATTCTTCCTGGGAGTTTGTGATTTCTTGTGCTACTACATATTGGTGTATTTTTTTTATTTAATTTTGGTTTAGGGAAGTTTAGGAAGGTTTAGGGAAGGTTAGGATGGATTAGGGAAGGAATGCAATTAGTTTGCCCTTCTTTGATTATGCATATTTTCACTTTCAATTTGTAATTTTGATTATATGGGTTTGTTCAGGGTATTATGGTGTGTTGAGTAAGTGTTCTGGAAGTGTTATTGAGGTACCTAAATTAGGTAGACCTCAGGGAACCTTCCCCAGGAACTCTCCACACCTAAAAATTTTAGTTTTGGGCAATTCTGGGAGTTTTCTAAGACAATGTCGTATGAGCATCCTGGAATCTCATACGAGTTTGCATTGTTACCCATATGAGAACTGGTTTATTTTCATATGGGCATGTCTGGATTTATGTATGAGCATGTATAGATTGTTGTATGGGGTTTTAGAGGGTCCTAAGGGCTCAATTTGGTCATATTTTTGGCTTGTGACTTCTATAACTTGTTTCCTATGCATGGGCTACAACTTTTATCACTTATGTATTTCCATATCTTTCTTTTTTGGTGTATAATGTGTTATTTATGATGTTTCAATACTTGGCATATCCTTATGTTCATATAATGAGGCTAGGACTTATCCTGGGGGCCTGAGAGCACAAGAGGGTCCGCTAGACCTGCAAATTGAACCATTTGAAATGTATCTTGGTTTCTTTGGTTTGTGTGTGGGTAGGGGACTAGGTACCCTAGGTGAGTGGCTCACCATAGGTTTTGGAACCTAGAGTGGTTTCCACATGATCCTATGGGTGGGTTGGTAAAAAGTGATAACCTAATAATGAACTTGGGAAAAGGGGGGGTACAAAAGATAACATGAAAGACACATAATGTAAGTCCACATAGACTTGTTCAAGTATCAGGACCATAGGTAACTCCCAGAGTGGATCCTTATTCAAAAAGGGGGGATCGGGGTTATATGGTTGCTAGGGTGGATCCCAATGTACAGGCTGTGTTATGACACTCACCTAGATGGTGTGCTAGGAACCTAACCTTGTGTATAGTAAAGTGATATTTTTTTGCATCTTTTCTTTTTCTTTCTAGTTATTGCTTTGTAAAGCCTTAGGTTTATTTAGGCCTTGTGAGTATCTTGGTTCTATCTCCTAGCACGAGGGGTGGAAATTCTTAGTTTCACATGGTTGGGTAGCAAATATCTTTCAAGGTGCTGCTCGGGGTTCGTGGCTTGGATGTGTTTCAAATTTCATGCAATGATCAAGTTTTCTCAATTTGTATCATGTACTATTGTAATGAAAGATGTAAAGATATCTTTTTAAGCCTTCGGGCCATTCAATGTAATTGTTAATGTAAGTGTATTTATTATTGGAAATTGAAAGAATTGTATCATCTTAAAATGGAAGCACTTCCATGATAAGAGTGTTTAGCCCTCCAAGTAAGTGGTTTGGGGTCATGTCAAGCACCTTTATTGGGTCTTTTCATGTATTTGGCTTTTCTCCCCGCTTTCCACTTCTTCCCTGCACTTGATTTCTTCATTCTAGGTGAAATTAGGGTTAGGATCTTAAGGATTCTCTTGAATTTCCCTCTTCTATGGCTCTATTTTCTAGGCAGGGTTTAGAAATGGATCCTCCCAGGCTTCATCATAGTAATCATAGGATTTTATGTCTATCTCTGACATTCTATCCTATTCTGGCATCAGTTCTAGGTTTTTGGGCATCCCTGGGGCCTCCTGACTTGGTTATGAGTAAATTTGGGACCAGGGTCAAGGTCAAGTTAGAACCTAACTAGGTTAGGGTCGAGCTAAGACCCTGACTAGGTCAGGTCCAATCTCAACTTTGACCCCTTCCTCCAAAATTACAATTTCCAAAATTTTTGAGCTTCGGGCTTTCGGGAGATTTATTTTCCCGCCTTCGGGTCGGCCATTTCGGGTTTCATGATGGTAAATTTTTTAATTGAATTTAATCTAGGTATATTTTCTAAAGGTGAGGAACTAATTGGGATTTAATTCTCCAAGGTGGCCCATCTAGAGGAGTGTGCCCTAGATCACTATAAAAGGAGGCCTTCCTCTCTCATTTTCACATCAAAAAGTTTTCACATCTCATCTCAACCAATTGCAAGCTCTCAAGCTCTCAAGTGCAAGTGCAAGTCTTCAAGCATTCAAGTTTTCAAGCATCCATCCATCAAGGAGATCCATTGTTAGCTATTGAAGGATTCAATCTCTTTGGAGCCCCCTTGAAGATCCATCCTTCTCCATTCATTCAAGCCTTCTCATATGTAAAGATCAATTCAAGATTGGTGTTGAAGATCAAATACCATTGATTGGAGACATCCTACATCTTACATTCATTCCTACTTGTGGATTTGAGGATTTGAATCCTCTACAAGGACTTCAACATAAGCGAGCTGATTTGTTTCAATTACTTTGTTTATGCACAACATATTTCAATTCAATTTCAAGGTTAATTCCTAAACTGGGGTTTGACCAAGGCAAACCCCCCATACAACAAAAACCCCCATTTTCTTGTAGGTATAGGTGCGGAGTTTCAGATCTGAGAGTGAATTTGGATACCCTTTTCAGCAAACTTTCAGGATCTGCGAATAGAATTCAAATCGGACTTCAAATAAAGAATGTTGTATTTGACCTTTTATGAGGGTCAAACCCGAGCTGAGCCATCTTAAGGAAAGATTTCTGGGTTTTCTCTATCTCGGCATTTCTAGTCTAGGATAGGTTTTAGATTTTCCTGAAAGTGTACACAGACATCAGAATTCAACATTTTCCAGATCTTCCCTAATTTGAGGTTAGTACTTGTATTTCAATTATTCTATATTCTAAACATAATTCTCCACATAGGGAAATATTGGATTTACTCTCTCTTCCCACTCTTTTCCATAAATTGATTTGATTGTGCATTAACCTTTTTGGTTGATCAAATCGAATCTCTTCTTTGGGGAATTTGGGTTTGAGAATAGGTCTCGTATTTCCCCCTCTACATTTGAATGGTGGTGAATCCATTTTACCACTATTCAAGAATAAAGCAATGTAATCAGGGAGGGATAGTTTTAAGGTATTTCAAGGGATGTTATTTGAAGATTCAAAATTTGTAAGGAAAAGTGTAATCTTGTATTAATTATTTTATCTCTCCTATGTTGGAATAAAAAGCAATGACTCAAATGTAAAGGTTTAATTGCCATTTGTAAAGTTGGGTAGTTATTCAATGTGTAGGTAAAAGGAATGAAAATAAGATAGGAAGTAGAAGATATAGTTGTGAATGAAAGATTATGTTATTACATTTCTCTTATATTCTAAAATGCAAAGTAAAGGAAAAGGAAAAGGATTTCAATTAGATTAGTAATGAAATGAAATGCTTTTATATTGGTAAATAAATTCAATAAGGGAACCTTTAAGGAATGTTATTTATGGATGTTAACAATGAAATGTTAGAATGTAAAAAAAAAATTTGTATGTTGCAATTTTAAGGTTAAAACACCTGATTCCTTATGGGTTCCCTGGTGGGGACATTACATAGAATCATCAATTCAATCCAATTTACATTCATTTAGGTACATTTTCATAAAAATCTTTCATTTCATGAGTTGTTATTTCATTAGATCAAAACACATTTTGAGAGCATTTATTTAGAGTAGGAATCCTCACGACTAGGGAGAAATAAGATGGTTTTGATGAGTTTTTCTATGTTTTTTTATGATATTTGGATTCTCCTAACTCATTAAACTAATGATTTATTGAATGTTGTGTTTCTAGACAGACATTACATTGACACAATTCAACACAAAATGGTATCCTAACATGTTGAGTTCTTCCTCATTATGGTTAATGTATTCTGCTGGTTGATATCAAAGGTTGTCACTTATCATATCTCATAATTTGATTTGTCTCACAACAAGATATATGTGTTTCATGTTCTGACCTGACAGAGACAATATGACAGTTTGAAGGACTGATTTGCATTCCTCTTCCATCAAGTGATGTAACATTTTGGCTTGTTGATATAGATATAATGGTGCTAGGTGATGTTATGTTGTGCTTCCACAAATATATTAGAGGTCTTCTACCTTTTGTACTTTTATGGGCAAATATATTTATTGTTTCATCATTTGTGATTGAATCAAGATATTTTGATCCTTGGAATGGTGTACGATGATTATGGAAAAGATCTTTAATCTAGGGGAAGATATGCTAACATGGTGTGATGCTTCACACACTTTATTTTCCTTCCAAGTGATTTGGAGATTGTAAATGGGGCTGACAGTTTGTGTGTTACATGCTGCATCCTATTAGGTTGACCTAATAAATGTTATTTTATGTTGTGGTGGATATATATAGGAGTGTTTCTTGGATGAATGTGTATTTAAGGCATTATGAAGTTCAAAGGATCAAATGGTCAAATATGAAAAGATGAAACTAGTCACACACATATAAAGAATGAATTGTAATCAACATTTTGAAGAATGTGTTTTAAGTTAGTTCATTCCTTACAATCATTGTATCTTGATCTAAGGTTGGTGCATTAGTTTTTCTAGCTCTTTTAGCTTTCTTTAAGTTTGGTTCCCTAATCTACAATATCTTTTTAAGGGTGATGCGCTCCTTGGCATGTGGCCTTAACTCTTGTAATAAATTATTGAAATAGTGTAAGTTTGATACTCACTATGATTTTTCCCTCATTGTGTTTTGTACATAACAATATAGTGTATGTGTGTTTGTGTTGTCATTGCAATATCTTTTATTGGAGGTTAGTTGGATAAAATAAATAACAGGTAATTGTTAGGAATAGTTTTTGCCCATGATGATTCAAGTCCCCCACCCCCTTCATCTTAGCATTTTAAGGTGTGTTCAACATTAGGAAACCACAAAACCTACTAGTCAAAGAAATTATCCTATTCTATTAATGTGAGAATGTCACATGAAATTGATTACAAACAAAGAACAAAATAAAATGAAATCCATTACAAACAAACTAATAAAATTATCCATTGTTCTTCACTTCTTGTGTTGATATGTTGGCTCTAAAATTTGAGACCAATTCACTATGTGAGACATGAATACTCAATGATTGTGGTTAGCCAAGATATGAAATCAAGGTTGATTATATATATTTTAGGATTTCAATGGATGGTTGAGATTAAGAGGTGTTGACAGATATTCGGCAGACAAGATTCAACAAGACTAATTTTGATTGTGATAAAAACAAGGTAGAACTAACTACTTAATTTAGAAGGACTGAGTGAACTAGATTTAAATGAGTAGATGGATTGGGAGATGACTAACTGCATGACGGGGATTGATAGAATTGATTAATTTGTTGGATTGACAGTGGGTGACTATTAGAGATGTGAAAGTAGAAGATTTAATTAGCATTAAATAATTATTTAATTTTACATGAGGGAATAAATGAATAAAATAACGATTTCATTTATTTTAGAAGAAATAGTTTTTTTGAAAAAATAAAGAATAATTAAATAAATTAAAGATTTTATTTAATTATAAAAGTAGTTAAATAATTAAAATAATTATTTAATTATGAGAGAGAAGAATGCGGAAGTAATTTAATTAGATAACAAAGATTATTGAACTAAAGTTGACAAAAAGGTATTGATTGAATAACAAAAACATTTAATTAATATTAGAGGACAATTATATAATTAAATAATTAAAAATTATTTAGTTATAGGAATGGAGGCAAATGTTAATTTCAAATTTCAAATTAGAAGAAAAAGATGCAAAATAATTAAATAATTAAAATTATTTATTTAATTAAGAAGAATATTAGTAAAAAACCAAATGTTCGCAAGCATGAGACAATTTTGGATGTCTATCATTTTTATATTATAAAATATAGAAATTAAATAGATGAGTTTACCTATAGAATCCATATATTAAACCTTGTAAAGATCTAACAAACTATTACTGCAAAAATAATCATATCTAGTAGATTGAAGCTTACTATGCTAGCCTTGAAATACAAAAAACTACTTACAAAAGCTTAACAAAATAGAATTATAAAAAAAATGACTAAAAAAGGCTTTCAATAGATATCATGAGCCCCTTGAATGTTTAAGCTTGGAATATCAAGCCTATGAACCATGTAATCAACTTTAACCCTAAAACCACAATGCATAGTAGAAATTTTTTTAGCAAATTTTCCCATTATAGCAATTTCTTCAATTACACCTTCTATGCTAACCACATCTTCAACAAGGCTATAATGAGATTTTAAAATAACTAGAAGACATCCAATTTATAATCCAACAAAAAACCTAGTAGCATGAAAGACATCTAGAACCTATTTTGGAAGGAGATGAACCAATTCCATATAGTGGGCTTGAAAATCATTTTCCACACTAACATCATAGTTAAGTTGCAACCCTTGTGGTTTATAGCATTATAACATTACATATTACAATTGAGTTTCTCCTTAAATATTTATGATAAATTTTCCCAACAAATTAATTTCCATAAAATATATGTCATAGTTTTTTTTATGAGCATGTTAAATGTTTGCCCAAGAACAAAGTATTTATTCACATAATCAATTGCAAACTATAAAAGATGATCATATGATTAAAAGAAGTACAAGGCACACTATTGACTTAGTTCCTTCTACCTTGATGCATAATTGATGCCTATCACGAGAGGAGGTATTATTACACTGCTCTGTAATGTAGCCAACTCTAACACTATAGAACACAAACCATAAAATTAACAATCTCAAATAACAATATCCGCAATCACAATAAACTTTCAATTTTTTTATTCATCGACAATATTCAAATTATTCTATTTATCTAAAACAAGAGTACGACAATTAAATAAAAAAACAAACAACACATTCATTCACATCAAAATAGCCTTCAACCTTGACAACACAATACCAACACATTTTCTCACAATTATTTAAGCAAATTTTCAATCCTCAAAACATATATCTCCTTCAATGGGACCATTTTCCTTCTATGGTGGTTCTTCCCAAATTTCTAAACCCTTCAAAAAAAGAACATCAATCCCATTTATGCTTTCACAATTGGAAATCCGATAGTTGTCAATTTCCTCAGTTAGACAACTGAACAAACAACGTTGTGGAAGTTTAACAGACCAACAAGAATTGATAGTTAAAGAAGCCAATTAGCACAACTATATTTTGTATTTTGTTCATCGTTTGCACTTTCTATGTGCTCTTCTTATCTCTTAATATGTCACCAATATTATGCAAATAGTATCTCCATTTGACATTGTCGCCGGAGAAGTTTAATAGACTACAGTTATTTAACTGTTCCTAAACTACAATGTCGTCCCTAGAATTGTTTCATCTTTTCTACACAAGAATTATGACCAACACCGACCTTTCATTTTCTCCTTTTTAACAAAATTTATCTTTCATAAACCTCTTTCAGTGCCTTTTGCATTCAGGAAACTGGTGTTTTGATAGAAATGAACGTTGGTAAATTTGGTGTGTATGAACTTTGGCTTTCTGCGAACTTGGTTCTATACAAACCATTCTTTCAAATTTCCTATTTCAACCATTTCTTCTTTCAGTATACCAAGTCTTCAATGAATTGAGTTGTTGATGAACTGAGCCATCCACATGCCAAATGGTTTACAAACCTATAAAACCAACAAAACTTCATAACTTGGCTGAGATTTAGCTAACTTTCACCAATTTTGAACTATGGATTTTTACTTGGGTCTTCTTCACAATGGAACCCTTAGTTAGATTTATTTTGAAAATCCATCTTAAAGAAGACTCGCATAACTAGCAATAAACCAACCCAAAACTAAATTGGAAACAATTTAAGCAAGCTAACCTGATATTTTTTTGTTGTTGATGTTGATTTTTTGTGCCCTCAGATGCTCCTCCATAATGTATCATTCAACATGAAATAAAGAATTCTCAAACTAATGCAACATAATTAGACATTTCATCCTCCATCTATTATTTCTTCATTCCTTCATCACCTTCTCCTCACCTCTTATATCCCACCTATCTTACATATTTTCATCCTTTCGAGAGCACATCCATGTTTTCTAAATTTGCATGTCCTCTCAAAGGAGTATCCCTATCCCTACCATCCTTCCCCCTAGAAACCTTTGACTGACGTCTAGGGTATCTTTCTAATCTTATAACCACCATCTTCCAACCATTTTTATTCTTCTTTGAAATGATGCTACTTCATAACACCACTTCAAAGAGAGGCTAAATAAACACCTAGAATTGACACATCATTAATCATCTAATAACCAAACTATTTTCCCTATTAATTGATTGAATAAATCCTTATTTAGCTAATGAATTATCCAATCTTCATCCTTTTGTTGATTAAATAATGTTTTCTTATTTTATTAACAAATCTAGTATTCATCAATATCTACCTTCGCCCTATTTGTAACCTAAAATCATTTAATTATCATAGTCAATGTTCCTCAAATCATGCACATTCCTCCAAGGTGTGCAAGTGTATGACTCTTATACACAAGAGCATGGGCCTTTGTACATGTGACATTAGTTTTTGTACAAGTCATATGGGTCAAAATATTTTTCCATCCCTCAAGAGTACTCCCAGGTACCCTTTCCAGCTTGACCATCCACCTTTTCCAAGGGAATTCTCTATATAGACTCCCCTTGAATCTTGGACCCCTATCTATCAACAACCATGTGAGGACACTTGTCCTCCTCTCATCCTCACAAGAATCTCAATGAACATGAGCCTTGAATCCTTTGGCTCTACCCTTGCCATCCAATCCTATCTTCTAATTGGCCTCATCCTAAGCCTTTTTTAATCTCTCATCTTTATGCAAGTCTATGTTGCGCGAGAGAGAACTCACATGCCACCAAATCCATCATCCTTGAGTATGGCGACCATATCATAATGCAACAAAGATTAACTTGGTGAGAAATTGTATCTATTTTCATCATGTTTGCTAATCCTTCACTCAATCTGTCCTGAGTTTCTTATATTTTTTGGATAGAATAGGTTAATAGAGAGTAAATTATTCTTTTATGTTCAAAATTTCATGTACACGGTAGTAAATGAATCAACTAGCCCAAAATTGGAGACCAAAAAGATGGATTTTATATGAAATATGAAATCCTTCGCCTTAAAAAAGAAGACTAGTTTTTCTCTTTTAATCTACTTTATTCTGAGCATGATTCTATCCCTTAGGTAGAACTACAAAGTGAAATCCAATTTCAATAATTCAAAATCTCTTTTATTACTTCCTTGAGATGACTATTGCAAGTATTTGGCCTTTAGTCATTAGCTTATCCACCACATACCTTGATTTTAAAACCAAGGATTAGATATACTATGACATGATACATCAATATGGATGGAAAGTCATTATCAATGGGACAACATTAAAACATTCATCTAAATATCAAGAATAGATATGGATCCCAAAGCATAATCAAAGAATATCATTTATATCATAAATACTACACTAGTCATATATATCTCTATTTGATATGTCTTCAATCATTATGAAACTAACAAAAGAATTTAACTGACCATCATGAAAGTTTTGTACTTCTTCTTACTTATAACAAACCCCAACGTGCTTATTAGAATCCATTATTCCCTAGACACAAGTACATACATAGATTAAATGAAACACAAGTACATTTCATCAAGAGACAAAACAACACATACAAATACATCCTAGGGGCCAAAGCAACCAGTCCATAGAAACTATTTCAATTTGTCACATAGTAATAGGTATAGATTCAATTCCAAAATCATGAATTCAATTATCTATTCAACTAGATAACATTTTTATCTACAAAAATAAATACTACACTATTCATTTATTTGATATGTCTTCAATCATTGTGAGACTACCAAAATAATTTGACTCACCTTCAAGCAAGTTTTGTACTTCTCCTTACTTGTAGCAAATCCCAATGTGCTTAGTAGCAGCCGTTATGCCTCAAACACAAGTACATACATAGATAAAATGAAATCAAATAATGTTTCATCAAATGAAAAAGAACACATATAAACACAACCTAGGCCAAAGCAAACAGTCCATTAAAACTATTTAAATTTTGTATATAGTAATAGATATACATTTAATTCTGGAAAATCTTGAATTCAATTATTTATCTAGGTAGACAATATAATCTTCTCATTTACATCCACAAATTAACATTTCCTTCAAACCATTTTCACTTGTCATGTGCACTTACTCTCTCCACTCATATCAATATAGATTTGACTATTTTAATTAATTTATCATCAATTACATGCTAAAATAAGTTTAGAATTTAGTTTATTTGGCCTATAATTGTGTAAGTTAAATTTGCGGTTGTGTACCCTTCCTACTTGTAGATTACATGTTGATTATGATTCATTTTTACTTGTAGGTCTTATAGACTACTTTGATCCCGTGGGTGTTATTAAAATCTTTTATTGATTCATTTAGATGATAACTCATGACTTCATGGGGTGACCCATTTAGAGTAGCGGTTGAAACACTTTGTTGGTGAGGTTGCCACCAAGGTTAAAAACTCACTAGGCCATTGTACTTGCAGGATTTGTGTCTGTGTTGGGATGTTGAACTCGTAGATTTGAATTTGTGGAGTGTTTGGTAGCTTAAATGGTTGTCATTTACCAATTAATAAATAAATAAATTGTGACTTCATTTTATCAAATCAAAATTAACATAAGAATGTTTTTCCATTGTAACCACTAGAAACCCAATTCTCAGTCCAAAGTAACCCATAAGTACAATCATCATTGAACTAATTGAATTTGAAGTAGCCATATGTGCTAAAATAACTATAGACTTTAGTTTATTTGGCTTACAATTATATGAGTTTAATTTGGTGTTGTGTACCCTTCTTTGTTTTAGATCTCATGTTGATTATGACTCTTGGTTATTCTTAGGTCAAATAAGATGCTTTGATATTGTGGTGGTTATCAAAAAGCTTTCATTCATTCATTCAGATAATGACTTGTGACCTTTTCTCAAATCACAATTAACTTAAAAATGATTTTCCATTGTAAATAATAGAACCCGTCTTCTGATTCAAAGAGATAGTAAAAATCATTCATTTATTCATTCAAATAATGACTCGTGACTTTTTCTTGGGTCAAAATTAGCATAGAGATAATTTTTCATTGTAAATAACAAAACCCAACTCCCAATTCAAAGTAACCCATATGTACAATCTTCATTAAACTCAATCAATTTGAAGCAGCCAAGCTAGAGAGACGAAGAAAACACTTCCAACAACATGAACACCGAGTGATGAATAAGTAGGCAAGAAGTTCCAACAATCAAAAGGATGAATGAATGAGTTTTAATGACATGCACGAGACCATCACTCTATAGGATCATCAATTCTTTTCAGAGCAACCCATATATACAAGCTTCGTTAAGCTCATTGAATTCGAATAAGCCAAGCTAGAGAGATCAAGAAAACACTTCCAACAACATGAGCATCTAGTGATTATAACTGGACAAAAGCTCCAACAATTGAATGAATTAATTTTAGTGACATCCATGAGACCATCACTCTATGGGACCATCAGTTCTTTCTAGAGTAACCAATATGTATGATCTTTGTTAAGCTCACTGAGTTTGAAGCAGTCATGCTAGAGAAACTAAGAAAACACTTACAACAATTGAATTAATGAATAAATGAGTTTTAATGACGTCCATGGGACCATCAGTTTTTTTCCAGAGCAACCCATATGTATAATCTTCATTAAGCTCATTGAATGTGGAGCAATCATGCTAGAAAGACTAAGAAAACACTTCCAATAACATGAACATCTTGCCACTATAATTTTCCAACAAGTTCCAACAATTGAATGAATGAGTGAGTGAGTTTAATTAATAATGTTGGAGAAACCAGGAACAAACAATTTTCAAGCTCTTCCACTTGGATATAACTTTCACTCTTCCACTTGGTTAGATGCTAGTCGATGTCAGGAGTAATTTCCAAAATGGGAGTAATTTTCCAGGAAGATTGAGAGCTCGTGAAGAGAGGGAGCTTAACCGATTTCATAGGCCAGCAGAAGTAGATGGTACAAAGCAACATATGCATTCGTGGCCAAGAAGATAGACTTCACGTGCGTGGACCCTCAAAAACGTAAGGGACACACTGATGTTCAACCTCTAGGAAGGGGTCGTTCCCTATTGAATAAAACAAACATATTTTTCTGCAGAGTAGTAGGAAAATGACCAGCACTGAGAAGAACAGTTGTGGATACGGACAGAACAGTGAACACCCGCCTACAAACATTATGTTCACAAAAACAAAGACGTACGTTGCATTTGCTCGCTGCCTTCCTCTTTCAACATCAGCTTTTATGTCTGTCACTTTCTACCCAGTAAATACCAAGTTAATGGTCGGCAGGAAACAGCAGAGCAAAAGCAATAAACATGAGCACGTTAGCTCACAGCTTACAAGCACTTCAATTCACACTGGCTGGCTGAGTAGTGGGCCAGGTTTAAACAGTATATTCTAAGTTTTGACTTGTTTAAATAGTTTATGTGATGTTACACTAATTTTTCGAGTAGGTCCCATTTATTACTGTGATTTTAGATAAGATAACTCGATGAAGAGTGTGTTGTTTGAACTAAACTGCTGGATGAGTGTGTTGATTGACAAACACAAAAGTTAAAAGCAAGTTCTAGTATCAAAAGCAATAAATGTGAGTATGTTAGGTCATAACTTACAAGCATTTCAATTCATATTGCTGGCCACAAAGTGGGCCAAGCTTAAACAACACATTTTATGTTTTGACTTGTTTAACAATGCATTCTAAGTTTATCAAAAGCAATAAACATGAGCAAGTTAGAACTTAGAATGTGTTGTTTAAGCTTGGCCCACTCTAACCCCTCAACTAACTGGTGTGAATTGAAGCACTCGTAAGTTGTGACCTAACGTGCTCATGTTTATTGCTTTTGATACTAGAAATCCTTTAATATGGTTTTTTTGTAAACCAACCAACCTGATGGTCAAAGTGGGTTAGGCTTAAACAACACACTCTAAGTTTTGACTTGTTGAGGTGGCTTATCTAGAAATTATGTAGTAGTTTCTCAAGTAGGACCCACTTATTAATGTGATTTCAAAATGAACCACATAAACAAATCAAAGCTTAGAGTTTGTTATTTAAATCAAACCTTCAGAATAACTATCTTGAAATACTTAAACACGTTCTAAGTTTTGACTTGCTTAAGTACAACTCATATGAAATTAGACTAGTTTATCAAATACGACTTGCCTAATCATGTGATTTCCTATGAGCTACCTAATCAAATCAAAACTAATATATGTTATGTAAACTAAATCACCCAACTCTTCACATGCAACCCCAAAAGCTATTATTGACAACTTTCTAGTATCAAAAGTGATAAACATGAGCATGATAGGACACAACTTACAAGCACTTCAATTCACATTAACCAATTAAATGATCGAAGCAGGCCAAGCTTAAACAAAACACTAAGTTTTTACTTGCTTAAGTGGCTTATCTTAAATTACACTAGTTTCTCAAATAAGATCCACCTATTAATGTGATTTCAAATGAGCCACCTAAATAACCCAACGTTTAGAGTGTGCTATTTAAATCAAACTATCAAAGTGATTGTCTTGAAGACATTCTAAGTTCTGACTTGCTTTAGTGTCTTGTCTAAATTTCCTCTAGTTTATCTTATACAAAACACCTAACCATGTGATTTCAGATGAGCCGCTTGATCAAATAAATCTTAGAATGTGTTGTTTAAGCCAAATCATCCAAATGAATCTCTTACTAGACATGAACACAAAAAATTATTATTAAAAACTTTCTAGCATCAAAAGATTGAGCTTAGGGTGTGCTATTTAATCCAAACTCTCAAAAGGTTGTCTTGAAAGACATAAACAAGACATTCAAAGTTTTGACTTATTTGAGTGACTCATCTAAAATTACAATAGTTTTTCCAATACGACACACCTAGTAATGTGATTTCAAACAAACCACCTAAACAAACCAAAACTTAGAATGCATTGTTTAATGCGAAACACCCAAACAACTTTCTTAACAGACAAACTCACAAAGAAAACCATTCTTAAAGATTTCTGGTACTAAAAGAACTCCACCACTGCACAAAACGACTCATCTGAAATTAAACAAGTTTTTCAAATAGAACACACCTAACAATATAATTTTATACGTCGAACCACTTAATCAAATCAAAACTTAAAATATGTTATTTAAACCAAATCGACTTCATGACTGTCCACAAGAACATCTCCACTGCACAATGGCCACGTAAACCCTCACTGCTCTGCATTGATCCGTCCTTTTCTCCACTATAAGCTCGTAAATTTCTTGTCAGCAGTATCCCAACTCCTGGTTCACCATATCTTATTGCCAGGGAAGTTTGAAAATTCCCTGCTGCTTTTGCAGTTTAAACCTGCAAAGCACTTAAACCTTGGCAAAGAGAGGACCCACTTAAGATGAAAACAGCGTTAGCATTGCCATTGCCATTGTCAAGCCAGGTGAATGGAAAAGAAAAAAGATAAAGATAAAGATGGGTCCGCTGACTAAAGATTCTGACGTGCACATTGCATGTGACAGAGAACAAGTGTGACATGACAGCTTTCATTGACTAATGCTGACCTTGCAATAATCACGTCCACAATTTCTTGTATCAGCAGATGAGAATTCATTGTCTTCAGCAGTAGCCTTGGTCCACACCAGATCCCGGATCTTTCCCCTTCTTTCTTTTCATGCCAGATAAAAAATATTGCGTGGTAATTTCATGCCTTCATTATTCTATTTGCTCAAACCAAGAGTGAGTGTCGGAGAAGCTGCCAACCTTGATGTACCTTTGCTAGGCAAGACACGTCATTTTCTATGTTACATGGTTTGGGCTGGCTAGGTACAGGTCTTCCATTATTTTCTATTGTGTTGTTTATCAAAATATTTGTGGTCAATATGATAAGAACCATTTGAAGGAGGGATGTTCAACCTAACTTTTTGAAGAAGCAAAACTTTATCGAAGTGTCGATTTTGTGATAAAGAACTATAATCAAAGAGCTGGTATTGGGAAGAACATGAAGATGGCTTAAGATATGATTCTTGGTCCCTTAGTCTGTCGGTCTCAAGGACATCTTTAAAAAAAATCCATTTGCTCATTCAATAGTAAAAGGAAATGCAAGTGGCTATCCAGCCAACAAAAATGAAACCCATACGAAGGAGGGTTTTCACAATAAAGTTAAGTGTTCTCCTTCATATAGGTTGCATTTTAGCAAATGGAAATCCAAGCGACTATCCAGCCAACTAAAATGCAACTCATACGAAAGAGAGTATTTACAAAAACAGTCAAGTCTTTTTATTTGTATGTGTTGCATTATAGTATAAAGAAATGTAAGTGGCTATTCGGCATTGACTAAAATGCGACTCATACAAATGAGAGTTTTTACCAAAAGGTTGTGTGTTCTCTGTCATTACGTTGTGTTTTAGTAAAAGTAAACACAAGTGGTTATCCGACCAACTAAAACACTACTCATATGAAGGAGAGTTTTCACAAAAAAGTCACGGGTTTTGTTGTATGGTTGTGTTTTAGTAAAAAGGAATGCAAGTGGTTATCCAACCAACTAAAAGGCAACTCACACAAAGGAGATTTTTCACAAAAAATTAATTGTTATCCTTTGTATAGGTTATATTTTAGTAAAAGGAAATGCAAGTGGCTATCTGGCCAAGTAAATACAACTCACATAAAGGACAATTTTCACAAAAATGTTAAAGCGAACTCTACTTTGTATAGGTTGTGCTTAAGTAAAAGGAAATGTAAGTGACTATCTGGTCAACTAAAATGCAACTCATACAAAGGAGAGTTTTCACAAAAAGTTAAGTGATCTATTTTGTAAGGGTTGCAAAATAGTTTGTAGGATAGCCATTTCCGAAGAAAACTGGGTAGTCAAAAGTTTCTCCTATGTTGTAGGGTTAAAGTTGATAAGCCCTGAAATCAACTATGGTTATGAATTTCTAAGGTGTTTACTTCTTCATTTTTCATGAATTTTATGATTCTTGCAATTTAAACATGTTAAATCATTCATTTTGTTGTCAAACAATCAATAGTAATTTTACAGCTCATCCATATCAAAAAAGTAGTATGAATTTGTCTTATATTCATTGGCCAAAATTGAATTTTGAATGTTAAACTTTAGTATATTGTTACAAATTATCATCCTAAGTGTGAATTATCTTAGTAGACTATAAAAGTGTTTTTGTATTTGTGATTAATGTGGTCTTGTTGACCAAGGACGTGTATTCTAGAAGCAATGGTGATTTTACAACTCAACCTTCTCAGAAAATGGTACACATTTGTCTTATTATTGACCAAAGTTGAACTTTGACCATGAAACTTGATATTATCATAACTTATCATCATAGATATGGATTATCTTAGTAGACTACAATTGTGTTCCCATTTATAATTAAGGTAGTCTTGCTGAACAAGTACAATTATAGAATCAAAGACATATTTTCCCTTCAAAAATAAATTTCTCTTATGAATATGAATGGTAAAAGTGCAATAATGTTACATACATTACTAAAATAGACTGGTAAAAGTGCAATGTTAAAATAAATAAGTCACTTCTTTATGTTTCTTTCTTTCAAGTTTTAGTTCTTTTTTCACTAACTTCATGATTATTATAATTTAAATTTCTTGAATCATTAATTTTATTCAAAGTCAAACAACCAATGGCAATTTTATTGATCGCCTATATCAAAAAGTAGTATGCTTATGTCTTATTTTCATTGACTAAAATTGAATTTTGATTGTTGAACTTGATTATATTGAAAATATAAATTGTAGGTTACCTTGGTAGACTACAATAGTGTTCTCATTTGTAAGTAATGTGGTCTGATGGACCAACCGAATGTGTATTATCTAGAATTAAAAGTGATTTTATAAATCATTGATGCAGGAGCATCCTGGGTGTAAGAGCAATCTTGCATCACCCAAAAAAAATATTTCTGTTTTTATATTCAATAAGGGCTATTTTAGTGCAGAGCTGCTATTTATGGAAAGTTACTATTTTTGGTAATTTTTGCATGTGCTCAGAATGATCTGATTTCTTTCTTGGAGGTTCATTTTGGTTATATAAGTCTGCCAGTAAAGTTTCATTGCCAGATCAAGTGTATATTGGAAGATATTGAAGATTTTCGGTATTGGCAGCAGGGTACAGAAACTTCGAACTCAGTTTTGAAGGCTTTAGAGGCCCCGGATGAGGTCGAATTTTGGGCTGAATGAAGCTTGCTTAATTAGGCGTTGTAGAGCGCTTCGTGGCGTTTCCGAAATGGGGTTATAATAGCCGATCAGGTCAACTGGTGATGACTTATGGTCTTCGGAAGTTGGGCCACCTGAAATGGTAAAAAATAATTTTCTTCAAAATTTCTTTTCGGGTTTCAAAGGTTATCTTGAGCCGACTATGACGTAATAAAATGTAAAATAAAATAATTCTAAGTTTGGTCGGCCTTATTGGCTAAAATTCTGGAACCTTCCCAGGCGGTGGATAATTGCCTATATAAGGAAGGCTGTGTTATTGTCTTAGGAGTTCAGAATAGTTCTGGGTAGTAGATCTGGGTAATAGTTCGAGGCTTTGTCCTACAGAATATTGTAAGGGAATGCCCATGTGGCTTTGCATATTGTAATTCTGAAAGTTTGTAATTCCACATTTGTGGAGATAATAAGAAGCCAATTTTTTGTTCTTGCATATTGTTGTTGTTTCTCTATTTCTGTTATGTGTTTGTGGTATTAAGGGGAGCACCCTTCATCAAGTGGTATCACCCTTCATCAAGTGGTATCAGAGCAGGAGTTCCTGAGTGTGTAAACAGATCGCCGACTGTGAGGCAGTTTGCACCAGGACCGTGGCTAGGGTTTCAGCGCGCATCGCGAAAATGCCTCCACGAAGAGAACGTGGCGGAAGACCTGGTGTTGTGACACCTGAGGTTAGAGAGTTGCAGAGACAAGTGCGAGCATTGCAAGAAGAGATTCGTAGAGGAATGAATCTTAATGTCAGAGATGAAAGTGAGGATGAAGCCGAAGAAGAATATCAAGAAGGAGAAGTTGAAATTGTGAACCAGGAGGAAGAAAGACTTTTTCGGGCGATTTCCAAGATTGGGAAAAGACCTAAGATTGAGGTTCCTACATTTTCTGGAAATCTTAACCCAGAGGAATTGATCGACTGGATCAATGAATGTGAGGAGTATTTTGAGTATGAAGATGTTGAGGATCCTGATAGGGTCAAATTTGCGAAGGCCAGACTGAAAGGTCATGCGAAGATCTGGTGGCAAGAAATTCAATTGGAGCGAAATAGAAGAGGGAAAGATAAAATCACAAGATGGGATCGGATGGTGGAAAAATTGAAGCGACAGTTCATTCCTGTGGATTATGAGCTTGACCTACTGAAGAAAATGCAAAGTTTGAAGCAAGCAGGAAAATCTGTTCAGGAGTATACAGAGGAGTTCTATCGACTCCTCATCAGAACAGGCCATGCCGAAGCTGATAAGGAGAAAGTTGCCCGATACCTTAATGGGTTAAGGCCAAGCATTCAGGAGGAGTTGAATCTGGTTCGAATGAACAGTATTGAGGAGGCATACCAATTTGCCCTAAAAGTAGAGGAAAAGCTGAACAAGAGGTTCGAGAGAAAACAAAATGGAAGAGGTCGCGGTGGACGATCTGGTGGACGGTCATATGGTGGCCGAAATGAAGATCCGAAAAAGAAGGATGAGGCCAGTAGCAGTCAAAATCAGCGAGGAAATAATTCCAATCGCTTCCAGGATCAGAATAATAGAGATCAGAGAGGAAGAGGAAGAGGACAAGGATCTGGAAGAGGTGGCTTCCGTGGAACATGTTTTCACTGTGGAGAAGAAGGTCATAGGGCATTTGAATGTCCTCAGCGCCAAGGCAGAACGGACAGGAGAAATGAAGGCCAGGCCAGAGTTGCACATGTAGATGAAGATGCCAGATCATCAAATTCTGAAGATGCTGAAAGAGGAGAAACGTTGATTAACAGAAGAGTCTTGTTGAGTGGTGAGAATGAACCTGAGCAAAGGAGGAGCCTGTTTCGCACCAGGTGCAAGTGTGAAGGTAAATGTTGTGATGTAATTATTGATAGTGGAAGCACTGACAATTTGGTGTCAGAAGAGATGGTGACAAAGTTGAAGCTCAAGAGACAGAAACACCCACATCCATATCGGATTGCCTGGGTACAGGATGACCACAAGGTCATGGTCAATGAACAATGCCTAGTGAAGTTCAAGATCGGCGGGTACCAAGATGAGGTACTATGTGATATCATCTCTATGGATGCATGTCATATGTTATTGGGTAGACCGTGGCAGTTTGACAGATGTGCTGTACACGATGGTCGTGCGAATACCTATTCCTTGACAAAGGATGGAGTGCGACATAAGCTAAAGCCATTGAAGGAGACCGAAGAAAAGGTATGTGGTAATGCAAGAATAACATTTGTTGATGGGAGGAAATTCCTAGATGGTATGAGGCATGAGCATGTATGTTTTGCTTTAATTCCAAAAGCTAGTAAAGAAAAAGTAGAAGATGTTCCTGTAGAAGTTGTAGATTTGTTGAATGAGTTTCAGGATATTGTATCCGATAACGTGCCTGATGGATTACCACCAGTCAGGAAGATCAGTCATCAGATGGACTTGATCCCAGGAGCGAGTTTGCCGAATAAGGCAGCACACAGAATGACACCAGCAGAAAGTGAGGAGTTGAACAGACAAGTACATGAACTGCTACAGAAAGGATTGATCCGTGAGAGTCTGAGTCCCTGTGCTGTACCAGCAGTATTAGCACCAAAGAAGAATGGAGAATGGAGGATGTGTACAGATTCTAGGGCAATAAATAAGATCACAATCAAGTACAGGTTTCCATTGCCACGAATGGATGATATTATGGACTGTTTGAGTGGAGCTGTGTATTTCTCAAAGATAGATCTGAAGAGTGGATATCATCAGATTCGGATCAGAGAAGGAGATGAATGGAAGACTGCCTTTAAAACAAAGGAAGGACTGTATGAGTGGTTAGTCATGCCTTTTGGGCTAACCAATGCACCGAGCACTTTCATGCGGCTCATGAACGAGGTTCTGAAAGAATTTCTGGGTAAGTTTGTCATTGTTTACCTAGATGATATTTTGATCTTTAGTAAGACATTGGAGGAGCATATGATGCATATTCGTATGGTATTCAAGAAGCTGCGAGAAGAGAAATTGTTGATTAATTTGAAGAAGTGCAGTTTTGTGAAGAAAGAGTTAGTGTATTTGGGATTCGTAGTTTCAGCAGAAGGTCTAAAAATGGACCCAGAGAAGGTACAGGCTATCCTTGAATGGCCTACTCCAAGGAGTGCTACTGAGGTAAGATCTTTTCATGGTTTGGCTAGCTTTTACAGAAAGTTTATCAGAAATTTTAGCAGTATTTGTGGACCCTTGACTGAAACAATGAGAGGGGATAGAAAAGAATTTAAGTGGACTAATGGGGCAGAAAAGAGTTTTCAATTGTTGAAACAAAAAGTTACAGAACAACCTGTTTTAGCACTTCCATATTTTAATAAGGTGTTTCAAGTAGATTGTGATGCTAGTGGTACTGCAATAGGAGCTGTTATGAGCCAAGAAGGTAAACCTGTTGCTTATTTCAGTGAGAAATTAAATGATACCAAGAGAAAATATTCTGTTTATGATCAGGAATTTTATGCTATAGTTCAGGCATTAAAGAAGTGGAGACATTATCTGCTTCCTAAGGAGTTTGTTTTGCATACTGATCATCAAGCTTTGCAATATTTGAATAGTCAAGGAAAGTTGAATCAGAGGCATTTGAAATGGGTTGAGTTTTTGCAGAGTTATACATTTGTTTTGAAACACAGGAGTGGAAAGTCTAATAGGGTTGCAGATGCTCTTAGCAGAAGGAAACTATTGCTGACAGAAATGCAGATTGAAGTGGTTGGGTTCAAGGAACTCAAGAATTTGTATCCAGAGGATCCTGATTTTGGTGAAGCTTGGAAAGCTTGTAAAGAACCTGTTACTCTAGACAGGACGAAATGGCTGGATTTCATCATCTAGGACGATATGCTATTCAAAGGGAGTCAATTGTGCATTCCACGAAGTTCTATGAGGGAGAATCTCGTCAAGGAGAAGCATAGCGGAGGATTGGCTGGACATTTTGGTCGTGACAAAACCCTTTCTTTGGTTAGTGAGAATTACTATTGGCCACAATTGCAGCAAGATGTGAAGAAGTTTGTACAGAGTTGCAGAGTATGTCAGATGGCGAAAGGAGTGAAGCAGAATACAGGATTGTATCAGCCATTACCTGTACCAGAGAAGCCTTGGGAGGATATCAGCATGGACTTTGTTCTTGGTTTACCGAGGACTCAGCGGGGGCATGATTCAATTTTTGTGGTGGTTGATAGATTTTCAAAGATGGCACATTTCATTTCCTGCAAGAAGACTAATGATGCTGTTCACGTAGCAGAATTGTTTTTCAGAGAAGTAGTGAGACTTCATGGTTTGCCAAAGACCATAGTTTCAGATCGGGACACTAAGTTTGTTGGATATTTTTGGTGTACATTGTGGAAGAAGTTGAAGACAGATTTGAAGTTCAGTTCATCACATCATCCACAGACTGATGGACAGACAGAGGTGGTGAATAGGAGTTTGGGAAATTTGCTGAGATGTTTGGTTGGAGATAAGCCAACGGGATGGGATTTGATTTTACCACAGGCAGAATTTGCATACAATAATTCTATCAACAGGAGCATTGGTAAATCACCATTCCAGATTGTATATGGAAGTAGTCCAAGAAATGCATCTGAATTGAGGAAGATAGATAAAGGAAAAATAAGTAGTGCTGAGGCTGAGGATTTTGCAGAACATTTGAAGAACATCCATGAGGAGGTGAGGAAGCATATTACCAAGATGAACGCACAGTATAAGGCTAAGGCAGATGAGAAAAAGAGGTATAAGGAATTTCAAGTTGGTGATGAAGTCATGGTTCATTTGCGGAAGGAGCGGTTTCCAGTTGGTACATATAACAAGCTGAAAATGAAGAAGTTTGGACCATGCAGGATATTGAAGAAACATGATTCAGGAAACGCATATGAGGTAGAATTGCCTACTGAGCTAAATATTTCACCAGTGTTTAACATTTCAGATTTGACAGAGTATCATGAAGGAGGTGTTGAAGATGAGATCACAACAGCACAGTGGAGTATTCTAGCAACTAGTTCAGACACTAAGGAGATCGAAGACATACTGGACAGTCGTATTGGCAGAAGCACAAGGAATAGGACATATGAAGAGTATTTGGTCAAATGGAAAGGACGACCTGTAGAAGATTCATCGTGGCTAACAAAGGAGGAGGTTAACCGTCTTGGTTTTCCTCTGCACACCTGAGTCATGACAGGGTCACTTCTCAAATTACCCTGGGTGTCTGATGCAGGAGCATCCTGGGTGTAAGAGCAATCTTGCATCACCCAAAAAAAATATTTTTGTTTTTATATTCAATAAGGGCTATTTTAGTGCAGAGCTGCTATTTATGGAAAGTTACTATTTTTGGTAATTTTTGCATGTGCTCAGAATGATCTGATTTCTTTCTTGGAGGTTCATTTTGGTTATATAAGTCTGCCAGTAAAGTTTCATTGCCAGATCAAGTGTATATTGGAAGATATTGAAGATTTTCGGTATTGGTAGCAGGGTACAGAAACTTCGAACTCAGTTTTGAAGGCTTTAGAGGCCCCGGATGAGGTCGAGTTTTGGGCTGAATGAAGCTTGCTTAATTCAAGCGTTGTAGAGCGCTTCGTGGCGTTTCCGAAATGGGGTTATAATAGCCGATCAGGTCAACTGGTGATGACTTATGGTCTTCGGAAGTTGGGCCACCTGAAATGGTAAAAAATAATTTTCTTCAAAATTTCTTTTCGGGTTTCAAAGGTTATCTTGAGCCGACTATGACGTAATAAAATGTAAAATAAAATAATTCTAAGTTTGGTCGGCCTTATTGGCTAAAATTCTGGAACCTTCCCAGGCGGTGGATAATTGCCTATATAAGGAAGGCTGTGTTATTGTCTTAGGAGTTCAGAATAGTTCTGGGTAGTAGATCTGGGTAATAGTTCGAGGCTTTGTCCTACAGAATATTGTAAGGGAATGCCCATGTGGCTTTGCATATTGTAATTCTGAAAGTTTGTAATTCCACATTTGTGGAGATAATAAGAAGCCAATTTTTTGTTCTTGCATATTGTTGTTGTTTCTCTATTTTTGTTATGTGTTTGTGGTATTAAGGGGAGCACCCTTCATCAAGTGGTATCACCCTTCATCAATCATTCATGTGAAAAGGGGTACATGTTTGTCCTACTTTTATTAGGTCAAAATTAAATTTTATTGTTGAAGTTGACTATATTGCTCTAAATAATCATCCCAAGTATGTATTACCTTAGTAAACTACAATAGTTTTCTCATGTAATTAATGTGGTCTTGTTGATGAATGGGTTGTATTGTAGAATCAAAAGTGATTTTGTAACTCATCCATAACAAACAATGATACACATTTGTCCTAATTTTACTAGCCAAAATTGAATCTTGATTGCTAAATTTGATTATATTTTTCTAAGCTAGCATCCTATGTGTGGATTAGCTATATAGATTACAACAATATTCCCATATTACAACTCATCCATGCCAAAAGTAATTTTACAACTCAATATCTAAATTTTATTTTATTTGTCAAATAATCAATAGTGATTTTATAGCTCAATAGTAATTTTATTTTATTTTTCAAACAATCAATCTTAATTTTATAGATCATCCATATCAAAAAGTAGCATGCACCCGTCCTATTTTCATTTGCCATAGTTAAATTTTGATTTTTGAAATTGATTTTGTTGTTTTAAGTTACCATCCTAATGTAGATCACATTAGTAGACAACAATTGTGTTATCATTTGCAACTTATATGGTCTTGTTGACCAAGGACGTGTATTCTAGAATCGAAAGTGATTTGACTACTCATTCATTCCAATAAGTGGACATATTTGTCCTATTTTTATTAGACAAAATTGAATTTTGATTGTTGAACTTGATTATGTTATGGTAAATAATCATCTACGACTACAAACGTGTTTGTATTTGTGAATAATGTGGTCTTGTTAACCAAGGAGATGCATTCTAGAATCAATGGTGATTCTACAACTCATCCATCTCAAAAGTAGTACATTTTGTCTTATTTTTACTGACCAAAATTGAAGTTTGACTATTAAAATTTGTATTTTTCTAAATTATTATCATAAGAATGGATTATCTTAGTAGACTACAATTGTATTCCTGCTTACAAGTAAGGAAGTCTTATCGAACAAGTCCAGTTCTAAAATCAAAGACATATTCACCCCTTAAAGATAAAATTTCTTACATGTATATATGAAAGGTAAAAGTGCAATCATGTCACCTTTATGACCGTCACTAAATAAGTTTCTCCTTACCTAAATAGGTTTTTAATAAATTGTTGGTTCAAATAAGCATTATAAAGATAATGTAATTTTAGTCTATGCTATTTGGAATGAATCTATATTGATTGCAACATTTATTATTTGTGTAACTTTCAAGAATTCGACTATTTATATCATGAAATCATATGTGATGTTGGTTGGAAAGGTCCAACCTCTTGTTTGTTAGGGGTGATGAAGATGTGTAAATCATGTTAAGAGTATAATTTAAAATTTGTAATAATTGTAAAGAAAATAATGAAGTTAAAATAATTTAATGATCTTTATTAAATGAGTTGTTTAGAGAAAAATGTATGCTGTTAACTCTATTCCACCCTAACAAGCATAGTAGCTCTTAGGAGGCATCCTCCTTCACAAGAACTTGAGAACAAGAATAACCTTAACAAATTTACCTTAACACAAACATACATGCATTACAAAGTCAACTAGATAACTTTGAACATGAACAAAAAATCTCACAAGAAGATGCAACCAACATATATCTTTCATCATAAAACACACAATAGAGAAAATAAATGTATTATGAATACCCCATAATGGTCCATATTTACCTTCTATTTATAATTATTTTGTCTTCTCCCTCATTCCATTATAAACAAGATCCAAAATATGATGTGGTAGAGATTTTTTTACAATACCCAACCAACGTGTCTAAACATTTAGAAAATAACATAGCCACCACAATCCAAAAATTACCAAAGTGAAATAAATTTAAATTACAATAATAAGATAACCAAATACCAATAATTTCAATAATATGTTAAAGACACCCATAAGAGTGACATGAAAATAAATATCAAATATTTGTGGCTAAGTTTCCTACAACCAAATATAAAATAATCAATACTAGTGCTTGTGTGTAAATTAAATCTTCACTAATAATAGAAAAATAATTTTAAAAACCTCAAATTGCACATTTATATGTAGTTGAGGACCATTTTTATTCACTAACTAGGGAGAAGAGGGAAAATAACACATTTGGATATATTTATCATGATATGACATCCCCCGTGAATGCATATCACAAAATTCATTCACTAATCCCTCTAAAGAAACACATGAGCATAAATAAATTAGAGTTCCCAATGTTACAAACAGGGTGTGTGCACCAAGGTGGTGAAAAAAAAGGGGAGGTATAAGAGGCCACTTTTATTATAAAATTGAAACTAAACCCAAACTTGGAGGAGCAATTTGAGATTTGTGCACTCAAAATTTGAAGATACAAAAAGAACAAAAATTGTAGTACTTTGAATCTAGTTTCTAAACTACTAATGTTTTTCAAAAATAGATAAAATTAAGAGGGTCAAATCCTTTTCACATTTAAAAGTGTTCCTATTTACTTTAGCAAAACATAACATAGTATCTGGCATGTGGGCCAAAAAAGTTTTAGTTGCATTTAGTATTTTGAAAAACCCTTTGAGAGAAATATAGTTAAAAGTGAGTACTAGAAGTTTTGTATTCTTTTGTAATTTTTTGTTAAGTATCTTTTTATGGTATTTTCAAAGTGGACACATCTTAGAAATTAGATACTTGTTTGTGTGAGTCACATAACTTGCACCAAAATAATCAAAAATACATTTTTAAAAAAACTTGTAAAGAATGAAGTGTGAAACTATTGGAGTATATTAATATTTACTCCTATTCTTAAGTTTAGTTAGGCATGATTAGGTGCATATTTTAGTTACTAGTAGTTGTATGGTTACTCTCATCTACCATATTATTCATTATCTTTATAAGAAAGGTCATGTATATTATTTTTTATGTCAATACATTTTTTCATCTTATGGTGAAATGGTTTTCTTCTCCGTATGAAGCTTTATGGATGTGCATGTACGTGGGAGGTTGATCACTCCTACATGGTATTGGAGCCTTATCACAATGACTCTTTCTGCACCGTCTGAGAAGCTTTCATTAGTAGTCAATTTTGGGGTTTGATTTTGGATAGGTTTATTTGCATTTGAGGCATTAATGCCCTGAATAATTGAAAATCCCATTTAGGTGATATATTTCTACTTTCTATGCATATAATTTGATATTATTTTTTACATTTGAAATTTTATTAAAAATTTATTTTTTCCAAACCCTATTCTAGTCCTCACTTCTATCCATTAGTAGTGGGAGGCCTACATCAGGGTTTGTATTGCCCATGAGATCTAATAAAGTGACAAAATCATTTACATTAGCTAGCATGCTCAATGGTGAAAGGTTTGTTGATACCAAGAGTCATTTTTAATCTACATTTCCTTGGCTGACATGGTTTTTATTTAGATGACCACATTTGTGTTGCATAGAAACTCCATAGTTTATCAATATTGGTTGGGATGCTCAATAAGATTGATATATTGATAATGGAAAATATTTTACTTTAGGGTTTGATACATCATGCACTAGAAGTATGAATAAGGACCAATTGGGGCATTTTTTTGAATCTTACATGGTATTTTAGTCCCACATATGTTTCATTGTAAATATTTCTTGGCTTTAAAAATTCCTCTCCGCAATAATAATGTGAGCTTATGCTCGCATGGGTTGTGGCCTTGTCTCATGCATGCACATAGAATTTAGCCTTAGGTTTGCAGATTATGAACAAACTTTAGAGTGTGATGGCCTAAATAATTAGTTTGTAATATCAAGACATGTCCCAATGTTGACTTCTAATCTTTGGTGCAGCATAAAACTAGGTCAACATATCACCCTTAAGGGCCCATTATTTTATTGAAATTAGGTTTATTATTCTAGAGAATGGGAATTACAAGGGATAGGGTTGTTGGCAAGTTGTCTATACTGAAGTATATGACTAGATATAGTGTTGTCATTATGGCAACAAAGTAATATAGTAGTTTGGAGTCAGCGCACTAAGTATAAAGATCAGAAATCAGTTAAGTGTTGAACACTGGACAACATACAAAGTACCAGAGACTTAGAGCATCAGTGCACATGTGTAAGGATGAATTATGGTATGCACCTTGGAAGTTAAGGTTTTTAGACTATACTTATGCTTAGTCTAAGAGCACGTAAGTAGATATGCAAAGATGTGAAAGTTACAGTCAGTTGAAGTTGCACAGCCAGTGTGTGCCAGCAAAGAACAAAGCACAGAGCCAACAGTGACTATTTTAGTTTGCGATTGTAAATTAATGTTGTAGAGGCCATGAGCCCATTATATTTAGGTTGCTAACATATGTACATGTATAACTATAGGCACTCTTAAGTCAATTCATTTGGAAGCATTATTTGTAATTAGTTCTAGGACCGACCTAATTGTATAATTGGTATGAGCACATAAATATAAGGTGTGCCCATTGTATTCAGTATGGAAGTTGAAAGAGAGTTGTATTAAGAAGAGTAGAACTATGTGAAGTGAGCATAAGATGTATTAGAGCTTTGCTAGAGGTCAAAGCATCAGTGCATCAAAGGAACTGATTTGACAAGCAGTGTCACAGTGAATAGTTCACCTATAGATATAGTGTGTATCTTATTCAGAAGGTTGTAGCCTTCATCATTTGAGTAGTGAGCTCTAGGACAGTGAGTCCACTCCCCTAACCAGGATCATTCTAAAATACTCCTAATAGGGTTTGACCCTTAATAAGGTCTACTATACTAAAAGCATTGTAAAGCTACTCCTAACAGGGTAAAAGATCTTCTAACAAGGATCACAAAACACTAGTGCAGATTATTAGTGGGTATCAAGTCCCACTAGGGTTTTTACCTATTTGGGTTTCCCCATAACCATATTGGTGTCATGTGTTGATTTCATGTTTCATGTTTATGTGAATGTTTAATTCAGTACTTAAGCATTTATATTTCAGTATTTAGATTAAAGTGAAAAGTTAAAATACAGTGAACACTGATTCACCCCCCCCGCCCTCTCAGTGTTCCCATTCCTAACAATTGGTATCAAAGCTCTGGTCCTCAGCACAAAATTTTAACCACTTGAGGAGATCATGGACAAAGAAGATATGAAACATTTGAAGAAGAATCTTGGAGCAGCTCTTGAAGACCTGGACAATTCAGAAAGAGAAATTGAAGAGCTAAAAAAAAAAGTCAGTGATGGTCAATTAGTTATCAAAAGACTAAGAAAAGATTTGAAAGGATGCTCTAATATTGAATTTGAAGAAAAAGTCAAGAAGTTGAGTGAAGAAAATGCATCCTTGTTAAGTCATCTTGAAGAATTAGATGACAAACTGATGAATAATCAAGATGTCTATAATGAATAAGTCAAGGAGAACCTTCAATTGAATTAAGAACTAAGGGAAGCTAACTTAGAAATATTGGAGCTAAAGAATGTCAAAGAGATCTTGGAATTTGAATTAAAGAAGTCAAAGGATCATATTGACAAATTACACACCAGTGCTAAATTGGTAGAATCACAGTTGTATGCAAGAAGAATCAAAGGAGACACTAGTTGTATTGGATACAATGAAGCACATAATCAGATTGACAGTATGTGAGCAAGAAAGGATTCAAAAAAGGACTCTACTGATATTGAGAAGATTGAAGATCAAACCAAAGACAATGGTGGTCCTCCTATGAATGAGCGCAAGCCTGTAGAATGCACCTGTTTTGCATGTAACAAGCATGGACACATTGCAAGAAATTGTATAGAGGTAAAACCTTTCAATGGTTACTATTATACATGTAATAGATTTGGTCATAGAGAAATAAATTACAAGACTAGTAAGAAGAACATGATTCAGCATGATCAAAGAAATTAGAATCAGACCAATGCAAGAAGTTCTCAGAATGTTACATGTCAGATATGTAACAATAATGGTCACTCAGCTAGAACATGCAAAATGGTGACTCATGTCAATGCACCGAGGAATAATAGACCTCCAGTGATTTTTCACACCTGTAACAAGGCTAGACATATCTCAAGGTTAGGAAAGTCCTAAAAAGGCTGAAGAACCAGTTTTGGATCCTAAAGCAGAAGTCAAGTTTGTGAAGGCCTCAGATGATGTGAGCATGATTTGGTCAGAAGGAAAGAAGGATAATGCTATTGAGAATGTATTGGATGCACCCTCTACATCTACATGAATGGCCCTCAAGGTCATAGGGGGAGCTAATTTAGCTCTAGACCCTTGCGTGGCTGGTATACTCATCCTCAGAGTATGTGCCTTTGAACTTAAGCTATGGGAGTGTATAGGAACCTTTATGCAAGAGCACACATGCTGATTGTTAGCAGAACTCAAGTTTGAAAATTTGAAGTGACCGCCTAGTTTACGCAAGTTGCATTAATGGAAATTTTCTTACTTTAAGTACACAAAAATTTGTTTGTTCACTCATTACATTCATATTCAGAGTGATTGAAGAGTAGATTGAGCCTTGGAAGTTGTTGTGAAGATTTGGAGATTGAGCTATCAGTAATTGTAGTGCATTTGATTGGTTGAAAGAAACCCTAGCTCGCTGCACTGATTCAGAAGCTGTTAGAAATCTCAAAGATCATTTGGAAAGCAAATATCAAGTAAGTCATGGCCACTCCTATTGTTTTTGATATTTCTACGAAGAAGAGGTATGTTTTCAAGAGGCACCCATTTAAATCAACCCTAGATGATTTAGAGGGAGCATTTTCTCACACATCGATGGGCGTCATGCATGTAGAAGACATAAGGGCTTACATCTATTGTAAGAAGGAACTTGTTGGACTGGATAGGTTAAGGGTGCACATGGACACATTGTTGAAACTTGACAAAACATTCATGAATGAATACACAAAATGGAATGATCACCCCATTATTGAATATGCCACGACATATGAATTCTATGAAACTGAATGGATTAAGATATTGTTGAGCAGAATCCATGCTGACTTGTTTTGGATTGGAGATGTACTAGTAAGAATTATAGGAGACCTAATTTATGAGATGATAGGCCTTTCTAAGATAGGTGTCATCCTTCCTGTGGGTAAGGATGTCAGGAAAATGGTGGAGCAAGTGTGTAAATACAAAAGTGATAAGTGCGGCATGGCCATTGAGCCTATAGAGCAACCAGACATCAAGTTGATATCAATGATATTGGGTTACATATTTCATCATACCAGTAGGGTGAATAGTGTGTTTGTGGGCACTATTCTAGCAACCATCCGTCTTGTGCAAGAAGATGGAGAGTTCAACTTGTGTGAGCAAGTGCGCATAGTTGATAGACAATATCAAAGCTATAAAACATGATAAGACTAAGGTATTCAGGTTTGGGTCCCTAATCATCTATATGTACCTTCATATAGTTGGTAAAAGTGTCAGACTTGTATCTAGAAAAGTCCATTCCTACCATGCCACGGATATCAAACAAGGCATCCATAGAAAGCACACTAAGAGATTACATCACTTTGGAATTGAAGACTTTTAAAGAAAGAATGCAGATGAGGTATAGGATTCCTGAGAGTATTGTAGAGAAATATAAGGATACAATATGCTTCATGGTGGAGATTGATACTACATGTATGGAAGCTATGGAACCTAGAACTAAGTGGATTCATCCACTTGGGTATGAGGTTGAAAAACAAGTTCTTGAAGCTTATGCACAAGTACTGCTATCAGCCCCTAAGGTTGACAATGAACCTAGATGGGGAACCTATGAAGAGAATACTAGAGAAGTTGATGCTAAGTTGAACAGTGCTGCAACAAAAAAAAAGGTTGCAAAGGTCACATCAGAGATCCTAAGAATTCATGGTGTATCACAAGCAGACCTTGATAAAGTAAGGGATGAGAAGATTTCCCTAGAATTGAAGAGCGCAGTAGAAGAACAAGAAGATCCCAAGGTGAAAAAGATAAAAATAGAAAAAGATGACAGTCAGAAGGATAAAGAAGATAGTACTCCTTATGTGCCTAAAGATACTCCTCCGGAGTATAAGCCTTTATTCAAAAGGAAGAAAGAAGCTAGCACTAGTCATCCATCCTCGCAAGCATTAAGGAGAAAGAAAAACACTCAAGCACCTCCTCAGGCAGGATTTAGACCTAGCCTCAAAGTTCTAAATGCAAGAATTGTTGATAAGGGAAGAATTGATCAAGTAGGAAAGTTCTATGAATCTTATAGTGAGATTGACAAATTAGAAATTCATAGTATGATTGTCAAACATATGGTCAAGTTCAAGAAAATAGTCCTTGAATTGAAGACAAAAATTCCAGATAAAGTATGGGATATTTTGGAAATCTGAAGAGACAAGAAAATGAAGAAGATCTAAGAATAAGAGAAAAAGTATTAGAAGATACTCTACTAGTATGTTCTAAAGAAGAAGTGGAACTAATATTGACTTTGGTGAAGCCACACCTTAGAACAAAAATGAGAATTCTTCATATTATGAACAAAGATTATGAGTTGATAATGAAGGAAATAGAGAAGGCCTTTGAAAAGGTGTTATTGAAGCAACAGATCAAACCACCTACTATGCCCATCACTCATGCACCCATCAAGGAAGATAAAGTGGCAGATCCCACTAATGTACCAATGACAGGTCCTCAGGACTCAGCGCCCATAGCAGAAACTCAAACAGAAGTAGATTAGTCTGTGCCCATGACAAAATCACCCAAAGATAACACAATTATCATAGATAATGTGGAAATAGCCATGGAGGCTACTGATAAGGACTTGGACAAGTTTGAGGAAGCATTTGTTAGCACTGAGGAAGCAAAAATCTTATGTAGCGATATCCCTTCCACTCAACAAGAAGAAGTAATCATAGAAGATATATCTGATGAAGAAAAGGAAGAAGGAGTAGAGGTAGAAAATGAAGATGAATCTTCTATTGATTTTGTCAAGGTGAAGCAAGAGGTGATGGATAGCACTCCCATCACTCCCTCCTTATCATTATTGTCAAGTTTCACACTTGACACTAGCAGTTTGGACTCCTAGAAGGAAGAAGACCTGATGAAGTTCAGCATCCTACCTATGGAGAAGGCCAAGGAGAAGCAAGTAATGAGGAATCCTCTCCCAATAGAATCAGTAAATATTTTGAATAGTTTTCTACCAGAGGATAAGAAAATGGTAAAAGTACATTTAGTTGATGATGTGAGCACATGCATCTCACAGTTCAAAGTAAATTTTTCAAGCCTAGAAGAATCTGCATCCACAGTGGCAGAGGAGAAATATTTAAAGAAGAGACTCAATGAACTAATGAGTAATTTTGCACTAGACTTGACCTCTCTTAAGTCTGGTCAGGCATCATTGAAGGAATTTGCAGATAAAGGAAGAAAAGTCATTGCAGAATCCATAGATCAGGATAAGTTCACTGATGCCCATCTTAAGAAGATCAAAGATGTAGAGGAAATGATTGAGAAGGTGAAGATTTTAGTGCTAGACACATCCACTGATGTAAACATGTGTAACAATGTCTATCAAGGATAGTTGAATATAATTGAGAAGGCAGAGAAAGAAATGGAGAAGGTAAGGTCTAGACAGACACAATTGAGGAACGCTCTTGCACCCTCACTAGACATTCTCAAACATAAAGGAGATTGATGTGACCATGATAACCTATGATCAAGGTCTAAGTATAGAATTGGAGAATATGGAGAATCTTCTATATGCATTATGCACCCATCTACAGATCATCAATTCTCTGATAACCTTTTGGAAGAAGGAGATCCAGAAACTCAAGATTGCATATCCAGATGTTTTCCCTAAGTAAGTGTATGTAGATAAAGTTTTTGATGCACCTTTGTCATTAATGTCAAAGGGGGAGTTTTATAGAATATGGAGTACATATATGTATAGGGAGATATAAGAGTTTGTATAAAATGTATAGAAGACAAAGTTTTGTGTAAAGGGACAGTTAGAGACTTAGCCATATTCCTTTGTTGCCATCAATTACAAAGTGGGAGATTGTGGAAAAGTTTTCTATACTGAAGTATATGACTAGATATAGTGTTTTCATTATGGAAATAAAGTCATATAGTAGTTTAGAGTCAGCACACTAAGTATAAAGATCAAAAATCAGTTAAGTGTTGAACACTGGACAACATACAAAGCACCAGAGACTTAGAGAATCAACGCACGTGTGTACGGATGAATTATGGTATACACCCTTGAAGTTAAGGTTGTTAGACTATACTTATGCTTAGTCTAAGAGTGCATAAGTAGATATGCAAAGATGTGAAAGTTACAGTCAGTTGAAGTTGCACAGCCAGTGTGTGCCAACAGAGAACAAAGCATAGAGCCGATAGTGACTATTTTAGTTTGTGATTGTAAATTAATGTTGTAGAGGCCATGTGCCCATCATATTTAGGTTTCCAACATATGTACATGTATAATTGTAAGCATGCTTAAGCCAATTCATTTGGAAGCGTTATTTGTAATTAGTTATAGGGCCGACCTAATTGTATAATTGGTATGAGCACATAAATATAAGGTGCACCCATTGTATTCGGTATGGAAGTTGAAAGAGAGTTGTGTTAAGCAGAGTAGAGGTATGAAAAGTGAGCATAAGATGTATTAGAGCTTTGCTAGAGGTCAAAGCATCAATGCATCAAAGGAACTGATCTGACAAGCAGTGTCACAGTGGACAGTTCACCTGTAGATATAGTGTGTATCTGATTCAGAAGGTTGTAGCCTTCATCATTTGAGTAGTGAGCTCTAGGACAGTGAGTCCAATCCCCTAACAAGGAACATTTTAAAAGACTCCTAATAGGGTCTGACCCTTAACAAGGTCTACTATACTAAAAGCATTGTAAAGCTACTCCTAACAGGGTAAAGGATCTTCTAACAAGGATCACAAAACACTAGTGCAGATTATTAGTGGGTATCAAGTCCCACTAGGGTTTTTACCTATTTGGGTTTCCCCATAACCATATTGGTGTCATGTGTTGATTTCATGTTTCATGTTTATGTGAATGTTTAATTCAGTACTTAAGCATTTATATTTCAGTATTCAGATTAAAGTGAAAAGTTAAAATACAGTGAACACTGATTCACCTCCCCTGTCCCCCTCTCAGTGTTCCCATTCCTAACAAGGGTGATTTCATAATCACTCATTTGAGTGAGCTTCATTTATTGTCTTATTTGTATAATGAAAGATCCTTGCACACTTTGGGAGATTAGTATTTGGATAGGTTATAGGTCTAAGGTCTTTAGAGTCATTTTTTAGAATGTTAATTATGACATCTTCGAGTCACATATTAATTTTGAGTTTCCATATTCTCTTTGGACTCACATTTTAGACTTATATGGAGATCATGATATTTGTCATCTCTCAATGCTCCTCTTTCTGATTCCAATGTGTCCACTCATTCTTCACAGAAAATCATCCATGTTTTTAATCCTTTGGAGATTACAATTTTTTTGAGGTTCTTGATCCTTTGTCAGAGGTAGTTGATCCACCTTCACTAGAGATTTACATCATTCCTAATCAATGGATTTTTCATTGTCTTCCTAATTGGAATTCCTATTTTCTAGACATTGTTTCAATATTTGGGGAGTCTCACATTTTAGATTTGGAGGATACATTTGAGGGTCTATCTCTATCATTTGATGATGGTTATGATATGATTGTTATCACTTTATCTTTGTCTTTGGAACTTGTTCAAGATCCATTTTTGGTGGTTCCTTTCTTGTCACCTTCTCTTATGATTGGGTATGTGATTAATTAGTTCATGACATCATCTTCCAAGGAATTGGTGACACATGAGCATATCTTAGAGAAAAATCATCCTACATTTGGAGTAATATTCCTACTACTTCCTATTCAGAATGGGAATCATTCTTTCATTTGTATTTAGTTCATCTTCTTTCCAAGGGGATAAACATTTTTTGTAGATGTTGGACTATTTTTTCTTCAAGCAGTCACCATTTTCATAGGACATTATTCATTATGGAGGTTTATGTTGTTTGATTTCTTCCTTCCTATGGGGGAATATTTTATTGTATATACCTAATGTATGTAGGCCATGGGGGTGTGATTGAGTCATGCATCCATGCATATTATTTTTTATTTCTTTTGGAGAGGATTTTTCTCCCATGTGGTTTTCTCATTTTCTCTACTTGGTGAGAGACTTCTATTTGCATTGCATTTTCTTTGTGCATGGAACCTAATATGGCCTAGTTGTTGGGACCCAACTAACATCTTTCTCATTTTGCATAATAATCTTCTCTTGGAGTTGCAGTTAAGGGGGGGTGTAGGAGTAAATTAATATTTACTCTTGTGCTTAAGTTTGTTTATGCATAATTTTAGGTGCATATTTTTAGTTACTAGTAGTTGTAGGATTACTCTCATCTACCATATTATTCCTTGTCTTTATAAGAAATGTCATGTATATTGTTTTGTATCTTAATAAATTTTTTTATCTCAATACATTTTTTCATCTTATGATGTAATATATATCTTCTCTCTATGAAGGTTTATAGGTCTGTGTGCTTCTTGGAGGTTGATCACTCCTATAAGAACAATAATAAATATTTTATTTCAAATTTGGACAAGTAGCTCAAAAGTTATTAAAAAATGGCAAACATGTCTTTGAGAACCATGGAAATGTTAGTTAAATAAATTAAAAATTAATACATTAATGTGTTTCAAATCTACAAAAAAAAATTTATATGGTTAGAAATCTCAAAAAGACGTTTAAAATTATGGTGATAATTTTATAAATACCTAGTTGATAAAGTGTAAACCTAATGATGAGGAAGTTGAGAAGCTAGATTGGGAGAATAAAATGTGTGAAATGAAGGGAAATCAAGCTCCCAAGCCTCAACCCTATTATTCAAGCCTAATTACAAGCCTTAGTGCACACACACAAAAAATCATACATATTTTTAATTCAAAAAACCTAATTAGGTTTTTATATGTAAAGAAATTGATTGGTTTTTTATGTGTAAAAAAATTACATGCATTTGTTTGACATTAAGTCATGCATGCATTCCCTCTTTCCCCTCTATCTCCCCTCTTCCCCTTACTTTCCTCCCCTCTCCCACCCTCTTCCCCTCCCTCCCCATTCTCCCCTCTTCCCCTCCCTTTTCTCCCCTCTCTCCAAATCCTCCCCTCCCTCCCCCCTCTCCCCTCTTCTTTTCCCTTCTCTCCCCTCTACCCCCCTCTTCCCCAACCTCTTCCTCTTCTCTCTCCCCTCTTCTTGTCCCTTTCCTCCCCTCTCCTACACTCTTCCCCTCCCTTTCCCCCCTCTCTACCCCCTCTTATCATCCCTTCCCCCACCTCTACCCCACTCTTCCCATCTCTCTACCCTCCTCTCTCCCCATCCTCTCTCCTCCCAACCTCTCCCCACCAACTCACTTCCCTGAAAGTTCTGACACTAAATTTTGGGTACCAAAACTAAAATTGGATAAGTTTCCCTAACTCTTTCATGTTTTTGGTCCCTAAGATGTGTCTACACATTCACTTCTATAAATCAAAGACTCTAACACTAAAAATGAGTATGCAATTTTTAATACAAGAATCTTGTATGATTTGTTTACATTATAGGTGTTGTAAATTTATCTAGACACAACCATTTTAGTGGCCAAAAATATGAATGGGTTATGGGAGAGTAACTTGTATGAATTATCTTGAGTTAAATTAACTAAGAAAATAAATTCTATTGCATTTAACTTTAGTATCAACTTATGCAATCACATTGATTGATATTATATAATTTAATTCATTGATATTGTATGCTCTCTAATAAATATTCTCAAATTTTTATATTCACACCAAATAAATACAAGGTCTTTAAATGGTATGTGTTGAGAAATTCATGTATCATGTTAATGTTGAATTAAAGAGTTCTAAATATATATGATCTTTGATTCAGTGTATGAATGTACAAAATTAAATGTAGCTTGTAGAAGGAGAGTTAATGTTTGCATGAATAAAAGATGAATAAAAGGTTATTTTCTACTTCACATGTCATCATCGTAGAGAATTTGGACAAAGAAGAAAACCCATCAAGTGTACTAAGTATCATTCATCAAGTAGGTGTAAAGCTAGTCTATGGCCCAAAGAAATGTAGTGAGATGGTGAGAAAAACATGAGCATCCCAACTATAATCTATTAGGATTAGCAAATAGAAATTTAACAGTTACATGAAAATATAATCAATAATACAAAGGAATAAAGCACACATAAGTGAAACAAGAAGACACAAATATTTGATGTGGTTCACCCAATTTTGGGCTACATCTACCAAACAGAGAGTCTAATCTTATTATCCAGTAATTTCAGTCTATTACAATCTGCAATCCCTTGAAACTCAATACTATTTCAAGAGGATATAAAATTATCATATGTTGAGAAAACCCTAAGCCATAATAACAAGACTTATTTTAGTTAACAAGTTAACCCTAAAAGTATTTGACGTAGAGTCAACCTAGGGAAAATCTTGAGGAATCAACTTAGGGAAATGCTTGACGTGTCAACTCAAAAATGCTCGACGAGTTAACCCCCCCCCAAAAAAAATAAAATAAAATTATGAACCTCGTGATAAATGAAAAGTGTACAGTACTTTCCTGATCAGTCACCACAAACCAACATAATCTACCTACTGGGATATGTTGGTACTGATGATTTAGCCCCATGATGAAAAGAACAAAAATTAGACAACATTGCAACTATTCATTGCATGCTTTTGACATTTTTTTACATCAATGGAGAAATTATTGTCCAAAGAAAATGGGTTTAATTATTCTAGAAGGGCCTCATGTGATATTGCTGGTTCATACTATACATTTGTAAGTGCCACAAATTAAAAGAAACAACCCATCAAAGTTGGTCATTTTTTTTTACTCTGGGCACTTAGGAAAAAACATTAGTAGGTTATGGCCTAGAACATTTTTAAATGATATGCATTGAAATAGGAACATAACTACCATTAACCTTCCTTCCTAGATGTATTGGCAATAATGGTTTCTACCCATGACAAACAAAACAAAAATTAGGCTACCTTGCAACTTTTCATTGCATGCATCTGATAATTTTTGTATCAACAAAAAATTTGATGCCTTAAGAATTTGGTTTTGATTCTTGAAATTGGAGACATGATATTGTACATTGGCCTCATGTGACCTTGTAAGTTCAAATAGTTTGTTTGTAAGTGCCACAGATTCTGCCAAATAGCTTGTCAAAGTTTGATATTTTTTTACACTTAAGGGAAAGTGACAGTAGTGTAGCCTAGAACATTATGACAAGTTGGGGAGAAAAATAGGAGAACAACCAACATGAACCCACCCACTTGGATGTGTTTGTACTAATGGTTCATTCCCATGACAGAAATAATGAAATATTTTCTATATTGCAACTTTCTACTAAATAAAATTGATACTTTTTGCAACATTTGAAAACTTGTCATCACAATCAACTAGATTGGATTCTTCCAAAACTAAGATAGGTTATTGCATGGGAACTCACATGACCCTGTAGGTTCAAATTAAATGTTTTTAACTGCCATAGACCTCATGAAATATCTCATGAAAGTTCAATATTGTTTTGCACTTGGGGCACTTAGGAGCAATAGTTGGTAGGGTATGGCTTGGAGAATTTTGATGGGTTGGCGAAACAAATTAGGAGAATGCCTAATGTAAACCTACCCATATGAATGTTTTGGCACTATTATTTTTTTCCCACAATGAAAATACTGAAATCTTTGCAATACTGTAACTTTCTACTGAATAAAATTGACACTTTTTATAACATTTGTAAACTTGTTGCAATCAATTGGATTAGATTCTTCCAAAATTGAGATAATTTCTTTTAGGGGGACCTCACATGAACCTTTTAGGTTTAGATGAAATGTTTTTAAGTGCTATAGATTTTGAGAAACAACTCGTCAAAATTTGACAATTTTTTGCACTTTGGGCACTTAGGGGGAAGTGCTCGTAGGGTACAAATTGGAATGTTCTGGAAATATGGGGAAAAAAACAAGAGCATGCCTAGCATAAAACTGCCCACCTCAAATTTTTGACACTAATGGTTTGTATGCACAATGGTTTTTGCAACTTTTTGGCTGCAACTTTTATAATTTTTTGTAATTTTTGCAACTTTTTTTGGCTTTTAAAAATTTTTGCAACTTTTGCAAGATGGAAATTTTATTGGACCTCCCTACCAAACATTAAATTTTCATCATGTGATTTATAATCTTCCTTTACGTTTATTCACATTGTTGATGGTAATTTTGGACATCATTCTGGTGTCCTTGAACTAAATTATAGTTTAGCAAATTCTCCTCCTTTTATATGATTAGTGATGAGATTTGTGAGTTGAATCACTACGAAACTCTAAAAGATGTGAAATATATTAGTATTGAAGAGATATGACATATGTATGAAGTTTCTACATCCATTTCTTTATGCTACAACCTCAGGTTCCTACCAATGAAAAATGTAATTGATGTGAGATGAATGTTATTAACTTGGATAAAACAAACTAAACATGTATATATTATGTGTAATGTAATTAAATAATAATGAAAGTATCAATGAACATAATTAAATTTATACTAAAATGAACCTTAAGGAATAAATGAGATGAATGTTATTAATTTGGTCAACACAGACTAACAAGTCTATACTACATGTAATGTAATTAATTGATAGTGAAACAATAAATAAAGCTAATGAAAGTGATAATGCAATGAACATAACTAATGCAACCAATGGATGAGACCAAATAAATGTAACATGGAGATGCATCTAATAGTCAATGAAATGAGAGGTAATGACCAATGTGAAATTTTATAGATGTGACTCCAAACAAAAAATAAATTCAAATGAAAATGACGATGAAAGGAAAGACAAAAACTAACAAAACTATATTAAGCCTTGATGTAATCATAGTTGTGCTCCATCTCTCTTAGGTGTCCTATTGCTTCTAAAAGCTTGAGGGTGATCATAGACTTTGTAATTAATTTGTTTAGTCATAGCCTTAGTAAGTAATATATTTGATTATGTAATGAAAGTTTACAAAGAGAAAAGGAGTTCGAAGATGAAATTGAATCTAATTTCTATTACTTTTCATCCATCATTACTAAGCATCCATGTTATTATTAATAACATTGTGCCAATGGTCATAAAAATTGGTGAAGTTTCCCAAGACAACCAAATTCAACACTTACAATTTAGATGAAATAATAAATTTGCAATTCCTAAAATTTCTATTGAAGTGCAATATCATTAATCTAAAACATGTTATTGTTCATAAATTTTGACCATTCTAAATTGAATATAAATTCAAATTTTAATTTTGAAAGTAGGAAGACACCCACACAATGAACAAAGTAGATCAGATCTTAGTTTTTGTATATAGAACTATAGAATAATCAAGTGTACATGTACATATATAAAATTGGCATATATGTCAACTCAATAAAATTTCCACAAAAATGTGCCATGCGCCATCTTAAGATCTATATACAATAAAAATATTGAATGGCTACATGTATCAATCGTTACATGACTAAAAATGACATTATGTGTCTCTACAAAATCCTATACTTGTAGTGGATCAGAAAAATAGAGCCTCTTCAAAGTACAACTTGGCTTAGAAGATGGTTGCATAAAAATAATTTAAACAAAAAATTAGATTACTTATCTCAATAATAGTTTACAGTTATCAAATTAACATCAAAATAACTCCATCAAACTATAATTTCTCTCAAACTAATTTTTCGATTACCTCATGTCTTTTCTTTTTAGTTGAAAGGCATTCTACAAATGATAGTCCCTTTTGACTATCAAAATTCCTACCCTATCGATGAGGTGGAGGATCTGTTTCATGGCCAATCATGAATAATGATAAGTCAAGTAAAATAAAATTGATAGAAATTAATATATATTTTTGAAAAAGAAACATAAACTAAACATATATTTACTTCTATCTAAATTCATATCTATAATATAAAATAAATGTATACCTAATCCTCTAATAGTTTACCTATTGTTGTAGGAGGGGTCTTTGTTAATGAAATAAACATGGAAATTTCTTGTATAACAATGATAATAATTTAATACAATGAGTGTACATGTGCATATAATCATTATATCAAGAAAATAAAAAAAAATATACATATTACCTCGCTTCTTCCAATGTACTAGGTGCAATCATCAATTTTGTGAACCCCCTTGGTTGTTGTATATATAGAAGACAAAAAATCAAAGACTATCAATCTAGATGTACATGTATTATAATCATAATACATTTGAAAAATCAGCATCTAAATGGTGCTCCAATAACTCATATGAGTTCTTTAAAGTATTATTTCAATTAAAATGGTATTCAATAGCCTTTCATCAATCAACTAATCTCAAGGAATAAATTGAAATAAGCTCCATTTTAGTCACACTTGTCATACCATACAAGAGTAAGATGTGATCAACATATAATATTAAACATAATTTAAATAATCACAATTTAAATGATACGTATGTTCAATAAAAATTGTATGTTTGAATGTATGTGCAATAAATAATATCATATAGCTTTCTAGGCCAAATGAAATGGCCATAATGGTAGCATCATGAACCTATAATATTTGGTCTACTTTTATCACCTATTAAACCCCTCACAAATATACATTAGTAAAATTTAATATATCTTATAAAACATGTTATTTTCAATACAAGGTCTTATTCTATTTGACATGTTATACACTTTTTACCTCTAATGAAAATGCAAGTGTACAAGTTGTGGCAGAGATGGTTGATGATGTAACACCCTCTATCACTACATCCTAGAATTCACAATGTTTGCATCATTTAAATTTGATCTATAATTAAAAATATATTTTCATTTGTGAATTAAGTTTAGAATGTTATTGTCTTACAAATTCCAATATGTCTAGATAAACCTCCACTATGTTTCTCCTTAATCAAATTATCTCTCATGGAACTTCTAGGTATACATAACTGATTACCTTTGAATAAAATTCCATCCTAAATGAAATAATCCAACCACTTACTTTTGTCAGCAACAATAGTTTCTTTACAAGATTTCCAAGGATCACTAAAGTCTAGATCTTCCTCATAAAATACCTTCAATTCATCAAACCCCAATACTAAAATCTTCACTTCAGACAAAAAGGTTCTTCTCCTACTAAAAGAATAAACAAATTTATTTGACATGCAACTCTTATGTTTCTACACAAATGTATAACTCTCTGCATAAACTCAACACATCTCTGATTCAACTTACCTTGGCTTCTCAAATACTTCAATGCTTGATGATCAAAGTTATACAGTACAAACTCCTTAGGTAACAAATAATGTATACATTTCTTCAAGATCTAATTTATAGAATAAAATTCATGATCATACAATGAATACCTTCTCTTAGAATCATTCAAATTCTCACTGAAATAAGAAACATGTCTTCCTTCTTGACTTAAGATAGCTCCAATTGCATCACAGTCTACTTGAAATACCTAATTTAAATTAGGTAAAGCTAATACCAGTTGTTCTATCACCTTTTGCTTCAACAATTCAAAGCTCCTTTATGTTTCATGTGTCCATTTTAAATCATTCCTATCTATTCTCATAGTTAAAGTCATCGATCCATAGATTGAACTAAATTTTCTAATGAACTTGCAGTAGAAACTAGCTAACCCATTAAATGATCTTACCTCTCCAACTATTCTCTGTATAGGCCACTCAACAATGGATTTCACTTCCTTAGGATCCATCTTCAATCCTTCAATAGATATTACAAATCCCAAGTATATTAACTCCTCTTTCATAAATGTCCACTTCTTGATGTTTATCAACAACTTCTCTTCTCTCAACATCTGGAATACTTGGTTAACATGCATCAAATGCTCCTCTTTTCTCTTACTAAAAATCAATCTATCATCCAAATATACAAAGACATACTTACCCAGTGATTCCTTCAAGACTTCATTCATTGATGCGGGAGCATCCTAGGATTCTTGGCAATCCTATATCAACCAAAAATATGTTTGTCTTTGAAGGTAGATTGATATTTTTGATCTTGGTTTGGTGGAGTACTTGCTCAGTTTGGGAGATTGGTTGCTTGATTTCTGTGTTTACCAGGGTGATCGGTCTCTGAAGAACACTCGGTAACTGAAGGTGTCAATTTCTTCTAGCGCTCGGTGATAACTGCGTTCCTCGATCATGCTTGGCATGGTCTGTGTCTGGCGCTCGGTTATTTCTCTGTTGCTCGGTATTCTTCCTTGCCGACTTGGTTTGTTTGGATGGATCGGCTTGGCCGACTAGTTTTTTTAATTTGGGTTGTGCTCCTTGAGTTATGGATTAACTATTGGATGTGTAGGGACCTAGATCTAGAGTGTTGCATTCTTCTATGCGGATCTGATGACCGTTTGGGCCATCTTTGAGAGTTTATGTATTTTCTAAGGCTATGTGAGAGCCAACTGATGTTTTAGCATTTAATATTTATTTGTAAGGGTTAATTGTTTCATCAGCCGACTTGTGGCTAGGAATCAATATTTATAGGATGTCTGGGTAGTTTTTTAGAGAGGAGGATCAGATAGTTGGAAGGAAAGTTAGTAGCTTATGAGCTTAGGAATAGGAAGATTGCTTGGAAGTTTGAGTACAAGTTTAGATCTTTCCCAGGTGCCTACTAGTGTGCTATGTGTTGTAGACCTAGGCTAGATGAGTACTGATGTTGTGGAAAATATTTGGATCCTACGAGATCTTGTAGACTGTTACTTGCTTTGTATTTGGCCATAATTGGGAAGACCTTACAGCCCAGCACATTGCATGTAATCGGTGATTTGATGAATAGAGATGTCTATTTTATTTTAGATATGTTGTTGTTGTTGTATATTTTTTCTGCATATTGGTTTGGCTATAAGGTCAGTCAGTCCTTAATTGGATTCACTAGCCTTGACTGCATCAGGTGATATCAGAGCAAAGTTTGTTCCTATTTGAGCAAATTCTGTTCATGTTGGAGCTGAGTGGATCTTGTGTGTTTGCACCTAGATCTTGATTTGAAGATGCCTCTGAGGAGAAATCATGAGATCTCTGAAGAAGAGGAAGCTACTGGAGAATTTAGTCTTGATGATTTACAGGGCTTTGTAGAAGCAAGTGCAAGACCTACAAGAGGAATTGAGAAAGAAGAAGCCTACCTTGAAAGAGGATAGTGATTATGAATCCGAGGAAGATCATTTTGAAGAAGCTATAGAAGAAGCTATAGATCCTGAGGAGAATCAAATTCTGAAAGCAATGTCTAAGATTGGGAAAAGACCTAAGATTAAAGTTTCTGCATTTGCTGGAAGCCTTATGCTAGAAGAATTGATTGATTAGATCAATGAGATTGATGAGTACTTTGAGTATGAAGAAATAGAAGATCCTAATAGGGTTAGATTTGCAAAGAATAAGTTGAAAGGTCATGCAAATATCTGGTGGAGAGAAGTTCAGATGGAAAGAGGTAGAAGAGGAAAAGAAAAGATTAGTAAGTGGAACTGAATGGTTGATAAGTTGAAGAAGCAATTCATTCTGGTGGATTATGAATGTTTAAGAAGATGCAAGCTTTGAAGTAGACTAACAAATTAGTACAGGAGTATACCAAGGAATTTTATAGAATCCTGATTAGGACTGGTCATTCTGAAGCTGATAAAGAGAAGGTTGCTATGTATGTCTATGGTTTGAGACCTAGTATTCAGGAAGAGTTACTTACTATGTGGATGACAACAATCAGTGATGCTTATCAGATGACATTAAAGATTGAAGAGAAGCTAAATAAGTATGAAGGAAAACTGAACAATAGGAACTAAAGTGGTAAGACTGGTGAGTTAGTTGCTGAGAGTAATGTGATGGAGAGTCTTAAGTCTGATGTGGGATCTAACAGTGGTCAAGTTACTAAGAATGTTGGACAGAGAGGAAGGTGGAAGAATGAGTTCACTAGTACTTGTTATAACTGTGGTGAAGCTGGTCACAAATTTTTTTATTGTCCTAAGAAAAGAGTTGCACTGACTATTGAAGAAGATATTGTGAATGTTGTAGAAAAAGGTGAGACACTTATCACTAGGAGATTAGCTATATGTGTCCATGAACTAGTGCAAAGAAGGTATTTGTTCAGAACTAGATGTAAGTGCAAGAATAAGGTATGTAATGTCATAGTTGATGGTGGCAGTTCTGAGAACTTTGTTTCAAATGAAATGGTTAGTAAGTTGAATTTGGAAAGAAGGAAACATCCTAATCCTTATCAGATTAGTTAGATATCAGATATTTCTAAGGAAACATCCTAATCCTTATCATAATGAGATATTGTGTGATATATTGCTTATGGATGCTTGTCATCTATTTCTCGATAGACCTTGGAAATTTGACAAAAAATGTTTTGTTTGATGCTCATGATAATACCTATGTGGTTAGGCATGAAGGAGCTCCACATAAGCTAATACCTTTACAAGAAATAGGGGTTAAGGGATGTGGAGTTATCAGGTGTTGTCCTTGTGAAAAACCTCAGGAGCAGAGGGTTGATGAAGCTATTCTTGTGAAGTCTAGTTTGAAGGAGGAGAGTGATGTATCTGAATATTTTGTTGAGATTAAGAGGAAGATGATCTTTTTGGTAGAGATGGTATAGTAGGTGGAGAAATTTGTGACACAAAGAGATACAAATGATATTGAGTTGATTGAGGAGTTCGGAGAGGATGAACCTTACCAAGGCACTGAGGTGGTTTGAAGTGGGGGAAGTGGTCAGAGTCGGTTGTTATCAGTTGTTGACCGGAAGGATAAGAAAAGTGGAAAGTAGAAGAACTTGCTTCAGGAAGAGGTGAATGGAGTGAAGACTACTTGGGATGAAGGATAAGAGGAGATATGGGTTAAGAAAAGATTTGGAATACCTATTCTGATTCCTTCAAGACGTTCCTAATTTCCTTATGAGAAAATATTTCTTACCTGGGGTGTCTGATGTAGGAGCATCCTACGATTTCTGGCAATCCCGTATCAACCAAAAATATGTTTGTCTTTGAAGGTAGATTGATAGTTTTGATCTTGGTTTGGTGGAGTACTTTCTCAGTTTGGGAGATTGGTTGCTCGATTTCTGTGTTTACCGAGGTTCTCAATCCCTTAAGAATGCTCAGTAAATGAAGGCTTTAGTTGGTTCTGGTGCTCAGCGATAACTATGTTCCTTGGTCATGCTTAGCATGGTCAGTGTCTGGTGCTTGGTTATTTCTTTGTTGCTCGGTATTCTTGCTTTCTAACTTGGTTTGCTTGGATGGATTAGCTTGGCCGAATGGTTTCATTGATTTGTGTCATGCTCCTCAAGTTATGGATTGACTCTTGGACATTTGGGGACCTAGATCTGGCATGTTGCATTCTTCTCTATGGATCTAATGACCATTTGGGCCATCTTTGAGAGTTTATGTATTTTTTAAGGCTATGTGAGAGCTGAATTATGTTTTAGCATTTAATATTTGTTTGTAAGGGTTAATTGTTTCATCAGCTGACTTATGGCTGGGAATCAATATTTATAGGATGCCTGGGTAGCTATTTAGAGAGGAGGATCAGATAGTTGGAAGGAAAGTTAGTAGCTTGTGAGCTTAGGAACATGAAGATTTCTTGGAAGTTTGAGTACAAGTTTAGATCTTTCCTAGGTGCCTACCAGTGTGTTGTGTGTTGCAAACCTAGGCTAGCTAAGTACTGATGTTGCGGAAAAGATTTGGATCCTACAAGATCTTGTACACTATTACTTGCTTTGTATTTGGTCATAACTGGGAAGGCCTTACAGCCTGACACATTGCATGTAATTATTGATTTGATGAATAAAGACTTCTATTTTATTTTAGATCTATTATTGTTGTTGTATATTTCTATTGCATATTGGTTTGGCTACAAGGTTGGTTAGTCCTTAATTGGATCCACTAGCCTTGACTATATCATTCATTAACTCATACAATTGGTATTAGAGAAAAGGTACTCTAAAGGGATAAGTTTAAAAGAATTCAATAAAAGATGTATAAGAGGGAGGCACCAAAGTTAAATAGGGACAAATTCTCTACATTGAAAAGAGGTATGAGGCTACACATATCTAGAATTGGAGAGCATGCAATATACTATCTTGACAATGAGTATTCACCATCACCATTTGGGCCTATGATAGTTGAACAAGTAAGAGAAAGACAAGATCACACACAAGTTATGATTGAGATATCTTATGCTCTCACCAACCTAGAGTTCAATGATCTTAAAGGATGTGATACCAAAAAATAGATGTGGGAAAATATCACATTAGTATATGGTGGAGATCAGCATGTTCAGAAGGAAAAAGTGACACAGTTCAAGGATGGTGGATCCAATTAAGGACAGTCCAACCTTGTAGCTTCAGAACAACATAGCAGAATAACACAACAAAGATATGTTTGAAAATATATTTTCCATTAACATGCCCGACTATAAGGCCTTCCTGGTTAGGGCCAATTATAATTATAAACAAATCTACAAGATCAACAAGATCCAATACAACTCTAGCTAGTTCAATTCTAAAACAAATCAGCAACTGATGGAAACCCTAAGGTAGATCTAAACTTGATCTTGCAAGCCTCCAAGCAATCTCCTTATCTCAAAGTATGAAAACCACTAGCTCTGCTATTACAAACTATCATATACTAATCTAATCTACAAGACCTCACATGATCTTTTCCACAACTTCACTTATTTTCCACCCCCAGATCTACTCTTAGAACTTCCAATCTCATGTCCTAAACAACTACCCAAACATCCTATAAATACTAATCATCAGCTACAAGTCGGCTGGATGAAACAATTAACTCCTACAAACAAATATTAAATGCAATACAATTCAGCTCTCTAATAGCCTTACAATTATTTAATTCAACATGTTGGCCTCTAGATCCATATAGGAGAATCCAACAAATGATACCAACATTAACTACACCAAGTCGGCCAAGAAAATCTTCAAGAACTCCAGTCGGTAAACTAGAACTATTGAGTGCCAGAGAAATAACTAAGCACTAGTGAAACAACTAACTAGGCCAAGCAACACCAAGCAACATAGGTATTACTGAGCACCAAAAGTCTCACTGAGTTCCTTTAGTGACTGAGCTTCCTTCAATAATTGAGACCCAATTAAGGCTGCAATTGAGTAACACTGGCCAAGTAACACACCACCATGCAGATTCATTGAGGACCAAAGAATGCCCCTACATCAGACACCCAAGGTTTGAAAAGATGTTTATATGTGAGAAGAACATCTTTTGAGATTCAACACATAAACCCTAAACTGGTTCTTCACATACATGTCCTCCACCTTTTCACTTTGCATATTCTTCCACTTTAGTTTCCTCTATCTCTTCAAATATTTCCTTGATAACACACATGTATGTTCTTTACATTGATCATCCATACCTTTAGGATCTACCAACTCAACTTGACTACCAATACTCAGACTTCTTGTACTGAGTGTTGTATCCAACAAAGGCATCAGGGAAAACTTCATGTCATCCTTCTCAATATTAAACACATTCTTCACATAGTCATACATAGCTCTACAATCATATTGCCAAGGTCTATTGAGCAATATATGACAACTATTCATCTCCACAATATCACATAACACAAGATCCTTATACTGGACAATATGAACATCAACAAAGCATTGTTCTCTTACTTCTAGAGCATGATCATCTTGCAACTAGCCAATCCTATAAGGATGTGGATGTCTCATTCTACTCAAACCAAGTTTTTGAACCATGTCCTCAGCAACAAGGTTATCAATACTACCACTATCAACAATAACATCACAAAGTTTACCTCTAGACTTGCGCCGAGTCCTGAACAAGTTACTCCTTTGACAAGGTTCCTCCTTTGTATTGAGAAATGTTTTCCAAATCAGCAAGTTCTTAGATTCAGGTTCATTCTCAACATTTTCATTCACCACAGCAATTCATCGGTCACCAAGCTTCTTTTATGTACACTCAAATGAATGGTGTCCTTCACCATAGTTATAGAAATTATACTTAAAGATAACTCTACCTATCTTCTTCTTCGGTTCTATAGGTTTATGTTCATCTTCTGCAATTGGTTTATCCTTCACTGAGTGATCAATCTTTTCCTTCCCTCGAGAATTACTATGTTGTTTCCTCTTCAACTTATCTTCTACCTTTAGAGAATACTAATAAGAATCTTCAACAAAATCAATCTTCAGCATATCAAGCTCATCCTGAATATTGAATCTCAAACCATTCACATACCGAGCTACCTTTTCCTTACCAATTTCTTTGTGTCTAGACTAAATAGTAAGTTTGTAGAACTCCTCGATATAATCTTCAATAGTCAAATCCTTCTATTTCAAATTCTACAACTTCTTAAACAATTCAAGCTCATAGTCAGTAGGTATGAACTTAGCTTTCAACTTAGTCACCATCAGCCTCCACCGATTGATCTTCATTTCACCTTCATCTTCTCTATCTCTACGTAATTATTTCCACCAAAGAGAAGCATGTCCTTTCAATTTTGTCTTTACCAATCTCACTTGAAGAGGATCTTCAATTTCTTCTAGCTCAAATAAATCTTCAAGTTCACCAATCCAGTTAATCAAGTTCTTGGGCTTCAAAGTACCGGAGAAAATAGAAACTTCCATTCGGTAACTATTACTTAACCGAGCTCCAAATCTATGCAACTGAGTAGTTCTATCTTCACCAGATCTATCCCTCTGGTCATCACCACTAGATCCAACAGCTTCAAAGTCTTTAGCAACTTCCTCATAACCATCTTCAGTACCAAAATTTTGAGGTACACTAGTCAGAGCTCTCATGATCTTAACGACCATGTCATTCTTCATCAACTCCATCTCTGATTTGAAATTAGATTTCACCTTCTTTGTAATCCTAGATTCCACAATGTCACAAAGATCTACAATCACTCTAGGGTCCAATCTTCCCAGAGGCATCCTTAAAGATAAGAAAACCCTCTCCAACAAAACCCTACACCGACCACCTTGTGACAATACCCAAGTTTCATGCAAGTTAGATCATAACTTGCCACGTCACACAAACAACTAGGCTAAGATTCCACAATTTCAATGCCATGGATTCACAACTCAGATCATACGATCTCTTCACCAACAAGATCAACTTTTCAAGATCATCCTTGCTAGGTCAACCTTCTCTCCACAAGATCAACTCATCTTTGATACCACCTGACATAGTTCAAGGATGGTGGATCCAATTAAGGACAGTCCAACTTTGCAGCTTTAGAACAACATAGCAGAATAAAACAACAATGATATGTTTCAAAACATATTTTCCATTAACATGCCTGACTGTAAGGCCTTTTGAGTTAGGGCCAATTACAATCAGAAACAATTCTGCAAGATCAACAAGATTCAATACAACTCTAGCTAGTTTAGTTCTAAAACAAATCAACAACTAATGGAAACCCTAAGGCAGATCTAAACTTGAGCTCGCAAGCCTCCAAGGAATCTCCTTGTCTCCAAGTATGCAAACCACTAGCTCTACTATTATAAACTATCAGATACTAATCTGATCTGCAAGACCTCGTAGGATCTTTTCCACAACTTCACTTATCTACTACCTCCAGATCTTCTCTTAGAACTTCTAATCTCCTATCCTAAAAAACTACCCTAACATCCTATAAATACTAATCATCAGCCACAAGTCGGCAGGATGAAACAATTAACTCCTACAAACAAATATTAAATGCAATACAAGTCAGCTGTCCAACAGCCTTACAATTATTTAATTCAACATGCCAGCCTCTAGATCCACATAGGAGAATCCAACAAATGATACCAACATTAAATGCACCAAGTCAGCCAAGAAAATCTTTAAGAGCTCCAGTTGGTAAACCAGAACTACCGAGTGCTAGAGAAACAACTAAGCACCAGTGAAACAACTGACCAGGCCAAGCAACACCAAGCAACACAGGTATTACAGAGCACTAGTTCCACTGAGCACTAGAAGTCTCACTGAGTTCCTTCGGCGACTGAGATTCCTTTAATAACCAAGACCACTGGTTAAGGCTGCAACTAAGTAACACTGGCCAAGTAACATACCACCATGTAGAATCAATGAGGACCCAAGAATGCCCTTGCATCAAAAAGATGAAATTTTGAAAGGTAAATTTGATTCCATGAGAATGAAAGAAGGTGAAGATGTTACACAATATAATACATGATTGAAGGAATTTGTGAGTTCTATCAGAGGTGTTGGAGGACATATTGAAGAAGAAGATGTAACAAGTAAATTGTAGAGGACATTGTTTCCTATATATTTCATCTACGTGTCTCCAGTATAAGAACTGAAATCCATTCCTCAGATGCCTATTTCATTGGATGCTACAATTGTTAAGTTGATTTATTTTGAGCTAAATTATTTTTCCAGTAGTTTACTGGCCACTTATAAGATTGAGTTTGCATTCAATTCATCATTGAATAGTGGAAATTATAGAGATTCTAGATCTAGTGATGGTTATGTAAGCAGTGCAAATGAAAGGTTTCAAAGTTTCAAGAGTGGTCTAGAAAGTCTATTTGAAGAGGAAAGACAACAAGAAGAGTTTGAAGTTTTTCTAGCTAGGAGAACTACCGAGAGGGAAAGGAAAATACTTAGGTAAATTACCTTTGAAATGTTTTAATTACAATAAGATTGGTCATATTGCATCTAGATGTCCTAACAAAAATAGTAATGAGAAGAAAGACAACCGAGATAATAACAAAAGAGAAAATAGATTCAGGAGATACCGAGATTTCAAGAACAAAGGTAAGAAGTCATGATACATTATTGAATAATGCCTAACCAATGATGATTTAGATAATGATGAAGGTAAAGAGGTTGTCTATGTTTCTATCAAGGATAATTCTGATGAAGAAAGGTGTGAAGATGAAAAATATCTAATCTCTCATGTTAGTAAGAATGATACATGGATAATAGATAGTGGATGTTCACATCATATGATTGGTGACACACATAAGTTCATTACTATGGAAGATCATGATGTAGGTTATGTTAGATTTGTAAATTATGCTCCATATCCTGTGAAAGGTAAAGGTTTTATAGTTCTACTAGATAATACACAATGTGATGATGTCTATTGGGTTGAAGAACAAAAGTATAATCTGTTGAGTGTGGCATAGTTGAACAACATAGGTCACCAACTAGAATTTTAGAATGGAAAGGTAAAAGTATTTGATCAAAATGGAGGTATGATTGCCACTAGTGAATAGTCAAAAGGTAACTTATTCTACCTTGATACTACTACAAATAGTTACTTATTTTCTAAAGTTGAGGATGTATGCTTATGGCATAAGATATTTTGTCATGTGAATTTTGACAACTTAATTAAGGTGAGAAAAAATAATAGAGTAAGAGGTCTACCAAGATGGGATAAACCTAAAAAATATCATGTGCAAAGGATGTCAAGTTAGTAAGATGAAAAAGTCAAGTTTTACAAGAAAATCTTACACTACACAAGGAATTTTGGAGTTGGTGCACACTAACCTATGCAGACCTATGAGAACACAAAGTTATTATGGTGATAGATATTTCATTTTATTTGTTGATGATTATTCAACAATTATGTCTCTCGTGTTTTTGAAGGATAAATCAGATGCTTTTCAAATGTTTAAGCGGTATAAGGAAATAGTTGAAAAGGAGACTGGAAGATCATTAAAGTGTCTGAGATCTAGTAGAGGAGGGGAGTTTACATATGATGAGTTTACACTTTTCTACAATGAACACCAAAATTAAAAGACAAATGTCTACACCAAGGAAACCACAAAAAAATGGTATAAAAGAGAGAGAAGAAACAAATCCATTATTGATTGTGCAAGGACATTGATGATTGAGAAGGGTGTGTCTCAAATATTTTGGAGAAAAGCATTCAATACTAAAACTTATACATTAAATTGAGTACAACTAAAGAAAGGTACAAACAAGACTACATATGAAATCTTGTATGATCACAAATCGAACATAAGTTATTTCAAAGTATTTTAAAGTAGATGCTACATTCTAAAGGATGCTATAAATGAAAATTTTGATCATAAAGGTGATGAAGGAATATTCTTAAGATATTCTACAAAGAGAAATGCTTACAAGTGCTTAAAAAGGTCTACTAACAAAATTGTAGAAAGTGCAAATGTAAGGATTGATGAATTTGCAAAGAAAATGATGAAGATAGAAAAAAGGAACCTGAGGAATATCAAAGATTTGTATATATTCAACCTAAATTTCTTGACACCTTACTTGTAGTACAAATTGAGGAGGAATTTGAACAGAGAGAGCCACCACCAAATGTTGAAAATGAATAACTTCCACAGCCTATCAAACTTGTTCTAGAAAAGTATGTGAGGATACACCATTCACCGAGCAAGATTATTGGAGACAAGAATGTTGGAGTTATGAAAAGAAGTAAGTTAAGAGATAATATATTTTTAATCTCTAAATTTGAGCCAAGAATAGTAAATGATGCATTGGAAAATAAAGATTGGGTTAAAGCTGTGAAAGAAGAGATAGATCAAATTGAAAAGAACAACAACAGGAAATTGGTACTGAAACCTAAAGATAAAAATGTTATTGGTACTAAGTGTATTTTTAGAAACAAACTAAATGAACATGGAGATGTGATAAAAAATAAAGCAAGACTAGTTTTCAAAGGGTATGCACAAGAAGAAGGTATTGATTATGGTGAGAATTTTGCACCTATTGCTAGATTAGGAGTTAGAATTCTACTAGAATATACAACTTATAAAGGATTTAAATTTAATAAAATGTATGTTAAGTTTTCATTTCTTAATGGTATTCTTGAAGAAGAATCCTATGTTGAACAACCTGAAGGATTTGTTGAGAATACTAAAAAGAACATGGTATGTAAACTGCACAAGGTAGTATATGGTTTGAAACAAGCACCTCGAGCATGGTATGAAAGGTTGCATTCATATTTAATCAAGATTTGATTTCAAAGAACAAGTGACAACAACAATGTGTATCTTAAATGTGATAGTAATGCTAGGATTTTGATTTCTAAAATATTTGTTGATGACATTATTTTTGGAAGAAATAACATATTATGCAGATCTTTTTTTGAGGAGATGAGAAAGGAATTCAAGATGTCCATTATAGGAGAGATAAAATTCTTTATTGGACTATAGATTCAACAAGTTAGAGATGGGATCTACATCACACAGACAAAGTACATCAAGGAGATCCTAAAGACATTTGGTATGGAAGAATCAAGACCAATTGGAACACTGATGGCTATTGGTTGCAAATTATCAAAAGAAGATGAGTTAAAGAAAGTGAATGAGACACTCTAGAAATCAATGATTGGTAAGATACAATATGTTTTACATATAAGACTTGATATTTCTCATGTAGTAGGTATTGTAGTTAGATTTTCTGCCAATCCAAAGGAATCACACATGTATGCAGTCAAAAGAATATTGAGATATCTGAAAGGTACTGAAGACTTTGGTTTACTATACAAGAAAGGAGGAGATTTTTATCTGAAGGTTTACATTGATGTTGATTAGGTTAGAAACATTGATGATAGGAAAAGTACAAGTGGAGGATCTTACTTATTAGGAGAAAGATTAGTGACATGGATGAGTAAAAAACAAAGTTGTATATCACAATCTACAGCCGAGGAAAAGTATGTAGTAACAACTATGAATTGTGCATATATTGTATGGATAAAATAGGTACTTAAAAATATGTAAGAGGAGATTACCAATCCAGTTACTATTTACTATGATAATACAAGTGTTATCAACATATCAAAGAATCTAGTGATGCATTCCAATACCAAGCACATTTCTATCAAGTATCAGTATTTGAGAGAATAAGTTCAAGACAAGCATGTGATATATTGGAGTATGTGAATTCAAAGGAACAGATAGAAGATATATTCACTAAGACACTACTGAAGGATTCTTTTGATTATCTCAAAGGTAAATTAGGGGTTCTTCCCCTATCCAATATTCACCAAAGCAAGATGCATGCTACATCAATTCAAGGATTCATTAGAATATCTATTTTGTGAGTTGATGCCAGTGTCCACTCTTTAGGTGATGCCTAAAATTGTGAAAAATGATTATGTATGCAATGATATATCATTACATGCTATGCATGATCCACTTCCTGAACAAAATTTTCAGGAGTATGTATCTTTGGCATTGTTTTCAAAGAGGGAGAATAAACTATTGATGATTAAAGAGAAAGAGGGAGAATGAGCTATTTCTAATGAACATAAAGAAGGAGAAGATGATAAAGTTTAGAGGGAGTAAAGAACATAACATAGATATTAGAGTATTGCCATCATCAATTTATAGTGTTTCCATCAATTCCAAAGAGGGAGATTGTTAACTACAACTGATGGTGATGATGATTTACACTGAGATCAGAGGTATAAAAGATTATAGAAGGATTAGATCAATTTTTATTTTTTCATTGATGTCAAGCACTTAATTTATGGTTTATATTGAGTTTCCATATCATTTGGAGTATGATATAAGTTGAGTGATTTAAGGAAAAAGAGGAAGTGAAGAGTTGTGAAGTTGAAGAACTTAATTGGGAAGATAATATAGATCAAACAATGATAAGGTAATAATTATTTAGTTGTGTTCTACTTTACATTTGATGATATCAAGTCGGTAAATGAGATTGGACAAGTGAGCAAGGTTAGAAAGTTGAAGATAAACAAAATTGTTTGGTTACTGAGAAGGAAGAATTTATTTGGTAAAAGGAAATTAATTGTTGGTAAAGTGAAAGGAATCCAAGACATCGATTATAAGGAGTTAGTTACTGAGTGAAGCAAATGTAATTTCGATATATAATACACGGAGAAAGGAATAAAAATTAAATACAAGGATTAGAATGGTATTTAATGAAGATCCACAGTGATCTGGAAGATTCCAAGGATGAATAAGAGTTATTTAAAGAGATCTACGATCAATAAAATTCAAGGTGATGTTCTATGGTTAAGATTTAAGTAGAAAAATGTGAAGGTACAAGTTCCAAGAAAATTTCAACTTCCGAGGTGATGATAAAAGATCTTATCAAGTGCCAAATTCATTGAATCAGTTCAAGAGGATGATCTGACGGTTGAGAATAAATAGAGGAAAACATAATAAAGGAGATTAAGAGGAAAAATAGAGTCTATATAAAGGATGAAATTATATGTAAAAGAAGTTGGAAAGTTGAAGTGTGGATGTGTAACTGATTGATGCAGTGAAGAAGAAAAAGGTTTAAATCTGAGTCTACAAGTAGAGATTGATGAAGTGTTGAGGCCAATGAGTAGTGAAGGAAATAAGTGAAGACAAAGAGTGCATAAGGGATCTGACTAAGAAAGAGGTAGTTGCAGATATATAGATCAAGTTTTCTATTGTTTCTTATTAACATTTCTAGCAGGAAAATCTCTTAATTGAGTGGACTTAATAGTATTATTGTAAATCCTTGAGAGAGGTGACATTATAGAAGATTCTTCAAAGTACTTTAACTAAGCCACTCCTAATAGGGTGAAGATCCTAATAGATCTGAGACAAATCCCCTAATAGGGTGACATTTAACAATGTGCATTGTAATCTTTAATAGGATTGGTTCTTAACCGAGTATACTTCAGAAGGGTATTTTTTATTAGTGGGGAAAATTCCCACAATGGTTTTTCCTAAATTGGGTCTCCACATTAAATACTAGTTTCAGATGTGTTGAATGTTTACTGTGCATATTATTTGTTGATTACTTAAAGTTACTACTATTATCAGTTACTATTGAAGTTTGTCTTACCGAGTTGAATCATAGTTAAATTTTTAAGGTTTAAAGAATCATTGATTACTAATTCACCCCCCTCTAAGTAATTGAACAAGTACTAGGTACATTAGACAATCCAAAAGGCATTACCAACCACTCAAAATATTTCATTTGTCTCAAATGTAATTTTCCACTCATCACCTTATCTGATTCTAATCTAATGATATCCACTCTCCAAGTCTGTCTTGGTGAAATACATTGTTACTATAACTGATAGAAATGTTGAAGATTGATTATTTGATGGTGATGATGAAGAAGACTGACCAAGATCAGAGGAATACATGATAGTAGAAAGGTTAGATCAGTTATTATTTTATAATTGATGTCAGACAATTGATTTCTAGTTTATATTATGTTTCCATATCATTCGGTATATGATATAAGTTGAATGAGTTAAGAATATGAAGAAATGAAATGTTGTGAAGTTGAAGAACTTAATTGGGCAATTGATACTGATGCTTGAGGTAGGGGAAGGGTAGAATCAAGAAGATTTGACTCAACTTGAACCAACAAACAAGCCTTGCTTAGAGTTACACATGAAAGAAATATATAATTCACATGAACAATGAAAACACAATTTATATGAGGCAATGCAATAGGAAACCAAACTGGTTTGATTAAAATAAATCAGTCAACATGCCCGACTGTGAATCCTTCCGGGTTGCGACCATATACAAAGAAATTATGAAACTAGAATCTTAACTTGTATCCTGTCTTTGTCTCCAATGATATATCTTGATAATGATGTCTCTGGATACTCTTATACATCAACCTAAGCTCCTTATATAGCTAGCTAAGCTACAAGTCAACTAGTCAGGCATTTAATTACATTATAGGTCCAACCTAGAACAGTAAACCAAAACTAAAGAAAGAATGAAACAAAATCGATGCTAAGTTACATTTAGGTCCACACATGACCAAAGAACATAATTCTAACTTATAAAGATCCCATTTCATCATATGGAACTGCGCAAGATGAAAAAATCCACATTTCATGTGAAATTGGCTAAAAATCAATACCCGAGGAAAACAGTGATAACTCCCAAAACCTAATGAATTAGGATTTGCAGTCTTAGGTGAAGATAGTATTTTAGGTCCTCTTTAAGAACCTAAGATTTAAAAGGTTGGTTCATTAAGGATCAATGACTACATGACACACAATCAGAACATGAAAAGAAAGAAAATACGACTCCAGCAACAAGGTAAAACAATTCTAACTTTGACATGATCCATCCAATCCTTAAGTGCTCATAGGAGAAGGTTATAGAATAGGTCCTCAACATTGTGTTAAATTAGCATAACATGAAACCAACAACCACAATGAATATAATGCAAACATCATACAGGTACAAAAAATAGGAAATGTTTTTGGTTGATGCAAGATTTCTCAAAGACCCAAGATGCTCCTGCATCAGATACAGATCGAACAATGATTAGATTATGTTGATATAATTGTTTTCTACCTAACATATGATTATGTTAAGTCATTAAATCATGGTGATGAATATATGTCAAGTCGGTAAGAAAAAATAATTTTGGCTACCAAACAAGAAATTAGCTCTGAAAGTACGAATGAAAATTACCTAGATGAGGAAGGTGTAATTGATGATGAATTTTTCTATGTTGTTGTAAAGGAAGACTCAAATGAAGAAACACATGAAGATCAAAAAGCACTTATTTCTCATGTAAGTAAAGCTGACCCCTAGATAATTGATAGTGGATGTTCACATCATATGATTGGTGATATTGACAAGTTTGAGAACCTAGAAGAGTATGATGGAGGATTTTTCAAATTTAGAAATAATGCTCCATGCCCTATGAAGGGTAAATAATCAATTATATTGAATGAGAAGATGAAATGTGATGATGCATATTGGGTTAAATTAATGAACTATAATTTGTTGAGTGTTTCACAACTGAACAATATTCGCCACCAAACAAGAACTTCATAATAGAAAGGTGAAGATTCATGGTATTGATAGAGATCTGATTGGAAATAGTGAAAAATCAAAAGGTAATTTATTTTATCTTGATACTAATGCAAAGAGATACTTATTTGTTAAAATTTAAGATGTGTGGCTATGGTATAAAAGACTCTGTCATGTAAATTTGGATAACATGATTAAAGTGAGAAAAAAGAATAGAGTCAGAGGTCTATCGAAATTATGCAAACCTGATAAAGTAATGTGTAAAGAATACGAGATTGGTAAGATGACTAAGTCAAGATTTTCAAGTAAATCTTACTCTACCAATGGTGTTTTGGAATTAGTACACACTGACCTTTGTGGTCCTATGAGAATTGAAATATATTATGGAGATTGGTATTTCATTTTGTTTGTTGATGATTATTAAACAATAATATCTATTATATTTCTAAAAGAGAAGTCTAATGCATTCCAAATGTTCAGGTTGTATAAAGCTAGAGTTGAAAAGGAAATATGAAAATAACTTAAATGTTTAAGATCACATAGAGGAGGTGAATTTATCTTTGATGAATTTTCTATCTTCTACGATGAAAATGGAATCAAAATATAAGTATCTTCACCGAGGAGTCCACAAAAAGTTGGAATAGCTAAGAGAAGGAATAGATCTATAGTTGATTGTGCTATAACATTGTTGATTGATAAAGAAGTTGCACAAATATTATGGAGAGAATCCATAAGTATTGTTGTCTACACACTCAACTGAGTACACTTGAAGAAAGGAACAAACAAGACACCCTACGAACTCTGGTTTGGCCACACACAGAATGTAAGTTACTTTAAAATCTTTGGAAGTAGGTGTTATATACTTAAATATGCTAGAAATGGAAATTTTGACTCAAAAGGAGATGAAGGTATATTCCTTGGTTGTTCATCAAAGAGAAAATCATATAAATGTTTGATCAAGGTTACTAAAAAAATTATTGAAAGTGTGAATTTGAGGATTGATGAATTTGCAGAAAGGAATGAAGAGGATATCAAAAGGAAACTTGAGGATTACAAAAGATTTGTATATGTATAGGAAGGTAATTTAGTTGAAGCAACTGAGCTGCAACAAGAAGGAATCGATGAGCAAGATGAACCTCCACCAAGAGATGAAAACATTGATGAACAATCTATTGAGCCTGTATTAGAAAAATATGTGAGAAAACACCACTCACCAAGTAGAATTATTGGAGATAAGAATGCAGGAGTCATGACAAGAAGTAAGTTGAAAGATAACACATGTTTGATTTCTAAATTTGAGCCAAGATTAGTGAAGGATGCACTAGGAAATGAAGACTGGATTAATTTTATGAAAGAGGAAATTAATCAGATTGAAAAGAGCAACACATGGTCACTAGTACCAAGACCAAAGGATAAGAATGTGATTGGAACAAAGTGGATTTTTAGAAATAAACTCAGTGAGAAAGGAGATGCGATAAAAAATAAAGAAAGATTAATTTGCAAAGGGTATGCACAAGAAGAAGGTATTGGCTATGGTGAAACCTTTTCCCCTATTGCTAGATTAGAAGGTGTAAGGATATTACTTGCTTATGCTTCTTATAAAGGATTTGAAGTTTAGCAGATGGATGTTAAGTCTTCATTTTTGAATGAAATTATTAAAGAAGAGGTCTACATTGAACAACTTGAAGGATTTGTTCAAATTTATGATAAGGATATGGTCAGCAAGCTATGCAAAGCACTCTATGGATTGAAGCAAGAACCCTAAGCATGGTATGAAATATTACACTCTTATTTAATCAAGATTGGGTTTAAAAGGACTAGTGATAATAGAAATTTATACTTGAAATGTGATAGTACTAATAAGATTCTGATTGTTGAGATATTTTTTGATGACATTATATTTGGAGGAAATGAGATAATGTCTAAATCATTTGCTGAGGAAATGAGAAAGGAGTTTGAGATCTCTATGATTGGAGAGATAAAATTATTTATCAAACTTAAAATTCAACAAGTAAAGGATGGGATCTACATAACTCAATCAAAGCATATCAAGGAGATCTTAAAGACATTCAATATGTATGAATCAAAATTGATTGGAACATCATTGGCTACTGGTTATAAATTGTCAAAGAAGATGACACAAAGGAAGTAAATGAGACACTTTACTAATCCATGATTTGTAAACTACAGTATGTTTTCCACATCCAACTAGATATTGCACATTCAGTAGGTATTGTTGAAAGGTTTTCTACAAACCCAAAGGAGACACACATGTCTATAGTAAAAGGATATTTAGATATTTTAAATGGACTGAATAGTTTGGTCTATTATATACAAAAGAAGGAGATTTTGATCTCAAGGTGTATATTGATATTGACTGGGCTAGAAATATTGATGATAGAAAAAGAATTAGTGGCAGAACTTTCTTTTTACGAGAAAGACTAGTGACATGATTAACCAAGAAACAAAGCTATATTTTACATTCTACTATCAAAGATGAGTATGTTGATGCAACTATGAATTATTCTAACATTGTATGGATCGAATAGTTACTTTAAGGTATACATGAAGATATTACTGATCCAGATACAATTTATAGTTTAATACAAGTACTACTAACATATCAAAGAATCTGGTGATGCACTCAAAGAAAAAGCATATATCTATCGAGTATCACTACTTAAGAGAGAAAGTACTAAGGCATGATGCATACTACATCAATTCAAGTATTCAATAGAATATCTATTTTATGAGTTGATGTTAGTGTTCACTCTTTAGGTGAAGCTTGAAGTTGTGAAAAAGAAGTTTATGATTGCAATGAGAGATGTATACATTTGAGGTATGATTTGAGTTTTTATGTCTTTGGCATTATTGTCAAAGATGGAGAATATGAAGAATGAGCCAATTGATTAGTAAAGGAGGATATTGTAGAGGAAGATGAACAATGAAGATCAGAAAAAGAAGTTGTCAAAGAGAGATAGTAAATAAGACTACTATTGATAGAGGGAGAAAGACTACAAAAGAAGATCAAGAACAAAAAAGGAAAAGACAAAGCTCAGAGGGAGAATATAAATGACAGTAAAGTGTTACCATTATCAATTGAACATTGAAGATTGTTAATGTTGCCATCAATGCCAAAGAAGGAGATTGTTACTATAACTAATAGTACTATTGAAGATTGATTATTTGATGGTGATGATGATGATGATGAAGAACAAACAAGATCAGAGGAATACATGATAGTAGAAAGGGTAGATCAGTTATTGTCTTGTCATTGATTTCAAGAAATTGATTTCTGGTTGATATTATGTTGTCATAGCATTCAATATATGATATAAGTTGAATGAGTTAAGAACATGAAGAAATGAGATGTTGTGAAGTTGAAGAACTTAATTAGGCAGCTGATACAGATCAGAAAATGATTAGCTTATGTTGATATAATTTTTTTCTTCCTAACATATGATTATGTCAATTCAGTAAAGTATGGTGACGAAGATATGTCAAGTTGGTAAGCAAAAGAGTTTTAGATATTGAATAGGAAATATCACTTGGTAAAGGCAAAGGAACCAAAGGCACTATATAGAAACAAAAGGTTTAGGCACCGAGTGAAGTTAACCAAAATATAGATGGAGGACATCGAGCAAGGAACATATATTAAATAAGGATTAGTATGACATTTAATGACTGGCTATGACGAGTTGGATGATCATGATGACAAGGAAAGTTAGTTATAGAGATCTACGAATAGGAAAATTCAAGGTGAAGATCTATGGCTTAGATCTAAATGATTAAAGTAGAAGGAACAAGTTTCAAGAAAGTTCAAGTTCCTAGATGAAAAGAAAATGTGTTACTGAGATCTAGATTCAAGGTATAATGAATTGGGTGGTTAAGATTGATCAAAGAAAAATGTAAGTGAGGAGATTAAGAAGCAAAAATTGTCTATATAAAGGATGGCTTTGTATGAACAAATGGTTGGAAAATTGAATAGTTGAAGAGTCACCAAGTGATACAATGAAGAAGGGACACAAAAATTTTGAGTGGGAAAGAAGGATATGATGAAGGGTTGAAGCTAGTGGAAAGTGAAGAATTGAAGTGAAAATAGAATAGCACACAAAGGATCTGATTAAGAAAAGATAGTTGTGAATCTACATGTTAATTTATTTACTATTTCTTACTAGCATTTGTAATAGAGAAATATCTTAACATAAAGGACTTAATAGTCTTATTGTAAAATCCTTGAAAAAGGTAACATTCTAGAGAGTGTTTGAAGCCCTCTAACTAGGACACTCTTAATAGGGTGAAGATCCTAATATATTTGAGGTACATCCCTTGACTAGGTTACACTTAATAGTGTGCATTGTAATCTTTAATAGGATTGGCTCTTAACTGAGCATACTTCAGAAGAGTATTTTATTAGTGGGTGATAATTTCCACAATGGTTTTTCCCAAAGCTAGGTTTTGACATTAAATACTGGTGTTACATGTGATGCATGATTTGTATGAATGATTTATTGATTGCTAAAGTTTAGTTACTATTATCAGTAAATATTGAAGTGTTTTTACCAAGCTATTATTGAGTTAATAAAAGAAAACTTTTTAAGGTTTTTGGAATTAGGGATTAATTATTCACCCCCTTTTTTGTAATCCAACATACTTAGCTCCACTCAAAAAATTCATCAAATCATCCATCTTTTATAAAATAAATTGATACTTAATAGTAATCTAGTTGATAGCTCTATAATTAGTACACATCTTCCATTGTCCATCCTTCTTAGGTGCTAACACTACAGGCACTACCCACGGACTCATACTTTCTTGAATCAACCCTCTCTACAATAAACCTTCCACTTTCGTATTGAGTTCTTTATTGTCTGTCGGTGTCATCCTATAATATTCTTTATTATGAATACTATCCCCTAGTATCAAATCCATACAATAAATAATACTTCTCACTGTTGGTAATCCATCATGCACATTATCTGATATGATGTCAGCATGTTCATTCAAAAATCTAGTGATTTCTTTATGATTTTATTCTACCAAGACTTTCTCATTAGACTCCTTAGGTACTAAATAAAAACACACATTACACACATTATTATGCTTCATTCCATCCAAAAACTTCCTTCCATCCACTAGAAAAATTCTTTCATATGTACATACTTCACCCTTAAGAGGTTCCTCTAAAGGTAACAACTTTTGTTTCATCCAATTAGAAACAATAGTGTAAACATTCCTTCTACCATCATGCATAGATTTCCTATCATACTGCCATGGCCTAGCCAACAAGATATGACACACATCCATAGGCATAATATGACATAAATCCTCATAACAATACTTCCCAATCTTGAATTTAACTAGGAATTTTTCACTTACCAATACCTTATGTTCATCTTCTATCCATGCAATCTAATCGGGTTTAGGATGCTTCAACCTCTAAAACTTGAATTTTTCAACCAACTCCTCATAAGCATGATTATCAAAACTACCACTATCTATGACAACATTACACACCTTGTCTTGTACCTTACATATGATTCTAAATAAATTCTTCCTCTGTATTGATTCCTTCACTTTTTCTCCATTACATAGGACTCTCCTAGTCATCAAGGTTGCACCTTCCTCTTCTTGATTTATTTTCACTAAAATAGTGGATTCTTCATTAGAAAATGTTGTCCTCCTACTAATTTTTGCCTTCTTATTAGAGTTACCTTTCTTTCATTCAAAGGCTCTATGTCCTACTAATTCACCACATTTTAAATAAGTGCCACTAAACTTCCTCCTTTCACCACTACCATATCCTTCATTTTGGCAGGAAATCATGTCATTCCTCTCATATCAATCATTTTCCTTAACTTCTGACTCACTTTTTCCCTGTTCAATAAAATAACTACCTATACCTATTTTAAATCTTCCTCCTCTACCTCTTTGTCTCTTCTCATGCCTTTTGTTCAGCTTTTCTTCAAATTTCTGAGCCCACTTTTAAGACTCTTCCACACTCTTGATCTATAAAAAATAATTTTATCTTGTATGGACATCTTCAAATCATTAAAGTAGAAAGAAACTTGTTCATCCTCATCATCTATTTGACCAAATATGATGTCCAACTTGTATAAATCCTCAGTATAACTCTTAACACTTAGGTCTCTTTGCTTCAAGTTCTACAACTTTATAAATAGACTTGGTAGTCCTCACTATAAAACTTAGCCATCAACTTATTTACCATCCTTTCCCAATATTTGATCTTGTCTTAACCCCTTCTCTTTTGATCTATCTATAGAAGTTCCCACCATAAGGATGCATATCCTTTTAGCTTAGTGCATGCATACTTTACTTTCTTCTCTTCACTAGTTCCTTCAAGCTTGAAATATTTGTCCATCTCTGTGATCCAATTTATCAATTCATCAACATCTAGGTTTCCATGATTATCAGGTGGACTCAAATGAGGTCTCCTATTAACATTATTCAAGGCTCAGATGAAACTCTCATCTTCATGATTCAACTCTAGTTGTTCCTCATTGTTCTCTCCTTCCACTGATGGATTATTATTTTGTACATATCCCCCTTCATCACTTGCATCCTCTATTTGCTTCCCTCTCCTATGAGAAGTCTCTACTACCTCCAATCTAGCATAAATTTGTCTCAACAAATCTAAGATCACTAGATCTACATTCCTTGCTCCACCTCTATCATTTCTGCTTTCTATTTTCACAAACCCTAGAAGCTGTAGGTCAGATCCTTTCAACTGCCACCCCACAAAAAATCCCTAGGTTAAAAGACCTTTCTCTGATACCACTTGATGAATTCAAGGATGGAGAAACCTTTAAAAGATCAGTCTAATCCTTGCAGTCAACACAACACAATAGAAACAACAAGCCAAGATGGAAAGAAATGATAGATCAACCTTCTATGATTATTAGAAAATTAGTTACAACTGATCTAAAACATGTAGTCTCACATGCCAAGAATACATGCCATATTATGATCATAAATCCCTTAAAAACCCTAGCCAATATATGGCCAAATAATCTTATGAGAATCATCTCTCCCTTAGGAATAAGTCCATAAGCTTATATAGTGATTACAATCATCGGTCGGCCCAGAAAAGATCACATTTTCCAATAATAAAAAAAATGTGTTACAAAAAATGAGTCTTAATCCAAATCATATGTAACAACCTATAATGAATAAAATAAGAGATGTGATCATACAAAAATGTTGGCCTCAAATGTAACAATGATCTGGCATGATCACAACCAGAGATTCCAATCGGTAGATTAGAAAATCGATTAGAAAATAGAAAGATTGATTGGAAAATGAAGAACATGATAGTATTGTAGAGAATCTACAAAATCTCAAGTGTGATGAAACCAAATGAGGTGTGATCATAGGATAAGGTCCAACACAAATATACAAACACACTATAGAGAACACAACCCAAAATAAAAAGAATAGATCGATCAAAATAAAAAAAACACTAGACTAATCAAATAGGAAAAAAAAATTTTGTTTGATGCAAGATTTATCAGATCCCAAGATGCTCTTGCATCATTTGATGACAATAAAGATGAAGAGATATTTTTTTTGCAGTGAAAGAAGATACCTCAAAAGGTGAAAGGCCTTAGTCTCTCTCATGGATCAAGCTAATCAATGGGTTATTGGAAATGGTTTTTCTCATCACATGAACGGTGACCAAAGTAAGTTCATCAAGATTGAATAATTTCATGGAGGTGTGGTAAGATTTGGTAACAACACACCCTTCTTGGCAAAAGGAAAAGGTACAATTTCTTTGTATGGTAAGAGTAATGGTGGTGACATTTACTTTGTAGAAGGTCTAACACATAAATTGTTGAATGTGGGTTAGTTGAATGATAAAGGTTATAGAATTGAGTTCAAAGGAGGTGTATGTAGGGTACTTGGAAGATCACATGATCTAATTGCAACTGGTAGGAAAACTAGAGGTAATTTATTCCATTTGAATACTACTATAAATAGTTGTTTAGTGGCTAGAGTTGAGGATAGTTGGTTGTGGCATATAAGGTTCTATCATATGAACTTTGATAGTTTGGTCAAAGTTAGAAAGATGAATTTATAGATAAATATGATGTAACAAGAATGCAAGAATCAATAAATGACCAAGAATTTATGTATGTGCTACTGCAAGTGCAAGAATCTACTGAACAAGACAATGAGGAAGAAGTTATTCAACTGGTGGAATAAGAAGAAGTACCTAGACCTGAAGATCAATTATTTCAAGGTATGTGAAGTGGAATCACTCAGCTAATTAGATTATAGGAGATAAAGATGTTGGAATACAATCAAGAAGGAAGATCAGAGAAATTACATGTATGGTTTCCAATTTTGAGCCTAAAACAGTGAAGGAAGCCTTGAAGAATGATGATTGGATGAAAAGGAACTTGATCAGATTAACAAAAATGATACATGAAAACTTGTTCCTAGACAAAAGGACAAAAATTTGATTGGTACAAAGTATTTTTTAAGGAAAAAACTGAATGAATATGGAGAAGTGGTTCATAATAAGGAAAGAATTGTATTTAAGGGCCATGCACAAGAAGAATGATTAGACTATGGAGAAACATTTTCTCTTGTGGAAATACTTGAAGGGGTAAGAATTTTTCTTGCTTATGCAACCTATAAGAAGCTTAAATTTTTCAAATGGATTTCAAATCTTCTTTTCTTAATGGGATTCTTGAAGAAGAGGTTTACATAGAGCAACCAGATGGTTTTGAATTGACAAAAGATAAGGATAGGGTATGCAAGCTACAAAATGAATTATATGGACTAAAAAAAGAACTTAGAGCATGGTATGAAGGGATACACTCTTATCTTGTTAAGATTATTTTCATAAGAATGAGTGAGGATACCAATGTATACTTGAAGGTTGAAGGTGATAAGATACTATTAGCTGAAGTGTTTGTGGATGACATAATGTTTGGAGGAAATGATGAAATAATTTTGGAATTTACTGAGGAGATGAATAAGAAGTTTGAGATGTCAATGATAGGAGAAATTAATTTCTTTTATTGGATTACAAATTTCACAACTCAAGGATGGTATCTATATCATTTAGTCCAAGTACATAAAGGAACTATTGAAGACTTTTGGAATGGAAGACTCCAAACTAGTGGAACACCCATGGTGACTAGATGCAAATTGTCTAAGGATGATGAGTTAGGTGTAGTGGATGCAACCCTTGTAGACACCTAAAATTATCCCTCATATTCTAATATTAATTTTTATTACTATTTTCCCTTAACATTATGGTTAATTTTATTAATTATATTATTCTATTTATTTAATTAAATTTACTTTAATTAAATAAATTTATTTTCCCTTTGTATTTAAATTCTATTTAAATACTATAATATATTAAATTTAATTTAATATATTATCCCTCCATTTCCCTTTATAAAATAAATTGTATTTATTTTATTCCCCACTAGCCTAAAATTATTCTAAACCTTGATTAAATTAAGTTTATTTTAATTTAAACCCTTTTCCCTTTTTCCTAATCTTGTCTCTTTTCTAATATTCCTTTAATTGTGATTAAAAGGTAGATTACCTCTAATCATGTGCACAATCACCTTTTCCAAGGTAGCCACCTCTCCATCTCTTTTCTCCACCAATCATTTTTAAATTTTTCTTTCCGTCTAAAAGTGAAGTTTGACTTTTGCATCTTTTTCTACTTCACCTTTTTCAAACCCTACCTAACATCCTTTTGCCTCTTAATCCTATCCACTCATTTCATTTTGCCTCTTCATCTTCTCCAAACCCTACCTAACCTTTAATCTTAGTCATCCATTCTTTTGCCTCTTAATCTCCACCATCCAATTCTTTTTATTTTTTATAAAAGGAGGCCTCACTCCTCATTTAAAAAAATAATTCTTCTAATCTTCTTCAATGCTAATTTCTTCTAATCTTCTTCACAGATGAATTCTTCTCAATGCTTCTCAATTATTATGCATCTTCTAGCATTCTTAATCATTCTAGTTATAGTTCTTTCTTTGCATTCTAATCTTTTTTCTAATCTAAATCTTGTTGCATCTTTAGCATAGTTTCTTAATCTTGTTGCATACATCTTAGATCTTAATCTTTTTTGCATTATCATAGTCTTGAATCAATTTTGCATCAATCTTAATCTTTATCATTTATGAAGCTTGGGGAAAGTTCCTCATATTTGTTGTCAACTCCTTCACCATCATCTAGCTTGCATCCCATAGTTTTGCATTAGTTTTTTGTTTTACTTATGTTGGGAGAGCACACCCATAATAATCTCAAAGAGAAAATTAAACAAGGTTTTGGGTGCCCTTCTTTTAGCTCATCGGAGGTTGTAATTAAAGTTACTTATTTTTTTGCATTTTAAATGGATAATATCTAATGTGATTTTGTTTGGTGTTTTGGTGTTTTTTATTTGCAGCAAATAGGTCCATATTTTCATTGCATACAACTCTATACAAATCTATGATTGGTAAGTTGCATTATGTTGTTCATAGAAGACCAAAAATTGTACAAGAAGCTGGTATAGTAGCCATATTTTAAGCTAATCCTAAGGAATCTCACATGGTAGATGTGAAGAGGATATTCAAATACTTGAAAGGAAAAAAAGACTATGGTCTTTGGTATGCTCACAAAGGTGATTTCTCTTTGAGTGTTTTTTAATGATGTAAATTGGGCAGGAAATGTTGATGTTAGAAAGAGAAAAAGTGGAGGAGAATTATTTATAGGAGGAAGACTTGTGTCATGAAAAATTAAGAAGCAAAATTGTATCTCCCAATCAACTACAAAAGCTAAGTATGTAGCAGCAACTATCAATTGTACTCAGATTGCATGGATGAAGTAGATCTTGGAAGGTATCAAAGAGGAGGTAATTGAACCAATGACTATATACTATGATAGTACTAGTTAAATCAACATTTCTAAGAACTTGGTGATGCATTATAAGACTAAGAAAATTGCGATAAAGTGTCATTTCTTAAGAGAGCAAGTGCAGGAAAAGATAGTCAAGTTAGAGTATGTGCCAACCAAGGAGAAGCTAGTAGATATATTCACTAAGCCACTACCTAAGGACACTTTTGAGTATCTGAGAGGTAATTTAGGGGTTATTCCCCCACCTAAAAAAAACTAATACGTTGTTATAAGCATCAATCCATTGGATTTATTGAATATATTTCACTATTGGGTTGATGTTAAGGGGACTACTTCTTAGGAGGAGTGGTCAGAGGCAAATGATGATGTTGTAGCAGTAGGTGAACTATGTGGCACCTTTGCAATTGTTATCAAAGTGGGAGAAGAGAAAAGAAGATTAGGAGAAGACTAGTAGAAGAATGAGTTGAAGGCATAAGGGGAGAAGAGTGAAGAAGACTTTGAAGGAGCTACCATTATCAGATCAATGTGGTGTTTCCATCAATGCAAAAGAGGTATATTTTTGGTACAACTAATGCAAAGATGTTTCAAATATTGTTGAGAGTGTTTTGGTACATTTTTTATGATAGAGAGATCAGTTATTGATGTTTTCATTGATGTCAACTAAGTGTTGTGTTGGCTGACAATGAGCTGATAAGTGTTTGAGCTGGTGAATCTATTGTATAGTGACTTTGTGATGGAATTGGAGTGTGTGGTTCTTATGGGAGACTTAGAGATGTCTCTAGATGTTGTATGTATGATGCCACTAGTTGGAAATGAGTATGGAAAGATTTATGATCAATTGAATGGTGACAAAGGAATAGGAAGAACAAATAATGATAGAGGATGAATGATTTGATTGTTCCATCAAATTGGTGTGGATCCAAGTGTTGTGCTCATGATATGTTTATCTTGACTAGGATATTTTGTTGATGTTATGATTGCAATTTGTTTGGAGTACCACCAGGCATAGTTTTAAGGGATAGAAGTTCATTATGTGGAAATGAGAAAAAATTCTTGAACAAGTTTGATCAGTTGATGTTAGATCTATGAGTGGTGATGATTCAGTCAGTTGTGGTGGATCTAGTTGTGATCCAAGTGTCAAGGTGATGTGGCATAATAGATTTGTAATTTTAATTTGGTGTTACATTATTTGAGGTGATCAAATTTAATCAAGTGTTGGAAGCATGTAGGAGTGAAAAGGTTTGATTGTTCTTCATTTAATTTGGATGTGCAATGGATCTGAAGGCCGACATGGACTTGAAATTGTAATCAATTATTGGTAACATGTATTAGGGTTCAAGGATCAAGTGGGAATCAATTGTAATGATGAAATTAAAATGTATTAAAGGTCATGATTAAAGTGGTGGCCGATGTAGTGCCTCTCCAACTTTGACTTGTTGAAGAATGACATTGGTAAGTAACACGATGGGAGCCATGTGGGTAAGCCAATACTCCATATTTTCTAATAGTTGTGATGCACATCTATGTAGAATATATTGTTTAATTTTGTATGTGTCATTCCTATTTTGAAGGTTGATAAATAAATGTATTATTTTGGAAACCATAATGATAAGATAAATATCTATTGTGAATTATTTATTTGACAAAATTAGTAATTCATCAATAATATTAAATAAATAAGTAAATAAATATCAAGATATCTCATGATATTTATATTCATTAAATTATTATTTTATTCTTTATTAAAATTACATATTGTAATTAGAAAATTATAAAATATTATAAATATTTAAAGTATAAAGTAAATGTTTTTAAATATTTTAATTATATTAAAAAGGTATTCTTTTAAATGAATTAAACAAAGGGGATAATATTTCCACTTTAGAAAAGTAGTTAGAAAGATAAAAATTACCATTTTGTTGAATTTAGTAAGTAATAAAGGGGAGGTATGTGGAAGTTTAAGGGACATCATTTCCATGACTTTAGCAACTAAAAAACATGCCCTCCTAAAATTTAGTACGAAGAAAGCTTTATTAAAAATTTCAACTTAATGGGATTTAAAATAATGCAATGTGGATCAATGAATCATTTATTTTATATTTTATATTTTATATTTTATTCATATTTTATTTTTTTATTTCTTTTAAGAAGGAAGTAGTTTTTATTTAAATGCTATATAAGAACCATGATTAGCGTTAATGAAAAATATGAATTGATTCAGTTGAGGAAGGGGAATGTTGTCATTTTCCAATAAATTAGAGAACGGTTAGGGGTTATGGAGGGGGAGGTTGGAGTGTAAATTTTTATTTTGAGGCAAAGTGAAAAATACATTGGGATTTGCCGCATCACAAGATGACTCTAGAATCCTTGACAGGTCTGGAAACACTTAATTTATACTCTTCTTCTTTAATGTGTTTCTTTATAATCAAATACGCTACAGTAAACTTATGTCATAGAAATATTTTATCATTTATGTTTTTTTTTTTGAATGGTTCAAATTACTTAACCCATCAAATCGTGATTTGGTATCTATTGTACACCTCAAATAGTGCACTTCTCTAAGTCATTATATCCAAGGGAATCCATGAATAGGAAATCTTAGAAAGCGACCTAGAGCTTTCTATGTATGGAGTTGCAAGATTATTTTAAGTTTTCTCTTAGCTAGAGCTATTGAGCTTATGACCTTGCTAGTCAACCACACAATGAGAGATTCAAATGAAGACAAGGGAAAGAATGCCAATATCCCCAAGAATCACTATGAAATGCAAATGTAAACTAGATTAAGATAAATATGCAAGCTAGAAATGAGAGGTGCAAGCTAAGCTATGGAAATGAAAGTACAAACTAAACTATGAAAGGAAAGATGCAAGGATTACAAACCCTTCCTAATTAGACTAGATGAAGTAATCTAAAGCATAAAAGAAATTTATACTATGAATGCCATGATAAATGAAACTAGAATAGCATGTAGATGCAAAAGCCAAGAATGCTCCAAATCTTTAAAAGCTCCAAAGTGACCTAGAAAACCTATAGCATAACATTAGCATAAAAGATTAATATGCAAATGAGGAAGAGAGCTCTTCTTTTATAGGAAATGAGAATCAACGAATGATGGAGATTAAGAGGCAAAAGATTTAATCAAGGGAGGAGCATAAAAGAGGAGAAATCCATGTGCACAAGAATCTTCCAATGAGAAAATAAGAGTTGACTTTTGTGTCCATATGAGACAAAAAGTACTTTTCTTCTTTTTATAAAATAAGAATAATGCTTTATTTGTGCAACTTAGGATAAGAGGAAAAGGTGAGGGCTTTTTATTTAATAAAAGGGGAGGAAATATTCCTTTTAATAAATAAAGACTTTAGGATAAAATGATTAGCCCAAGGAATAATTGAATAAATGAAAAATATAAGATTTCATCAAGGAAATTGATATTGAGCTGAAAATGTTGATTTTTGAAAATATTGATTCAAGGATCTGATAAATTGTTGAATGGGGGCCCAAAGTCTAGGCAACCATTTTAGGGTGCATACATTTGCCCCTCTTTGACTAATGTGTGATCATTCTAGGAACACATGTGGTCAAAGAAGAATTGAAATGTAAGATCGATTTGGGATCACAAAACAATCTAGACGTGTGATCACTTTGGGAACACGCTAGGACAAAAATAAACTGGCTAAAAGACAAGACCAACACCATTGCTGTTAAGTGATAGTCAAGTCTAAAACTAAAAATCTCAAGCCGAGCTGAATGATAAAACTGAATCAAAGATTGAAGTTGATAGGTATTGCCCCCTCAGAATCAAAATTGAAATTAGGTAGAGGAGAACAAAAAACTGATACACTTGATCAAAGCACTAGAAATCATGATCGAAGATGAAGCATAATAAGATAACCATTAAGTAGTGAAGACATGCCCCAATTTGAGTGAAAAGATGAAGTCAAACCTCAGAAAAATGAAGCAAGTGAAATGGAATGAAAGACTAGGAGGTTGAAAGAGATGGGGGTGAAGAAATGAAGATGCCCCAACAAAGATCAAAGGATCAAGCCTCAAATGGTCAGCCAACTATGCAGAAGAAGGGGAAAAATTTGAAATGTGATTTTGACTATCAAGATGATCTCAGATTTTGATTTCGAGTCTGAAAATGGATCTAGGACGTCGAAATTAGGTAGGGGTGCAATTTTTGTGCAATTTTGAGGTGTTTTGAAAATTAGGTCAAAAAGTCAAAATGCTATATAAGGGGTGAAAAGGTCATTTTCAAAATCATTTGACTTTTATCAATTTGAGAATTTGAAGAGATTAGAGAGAAAATGGCCCAGCAAGCAACAGTTCTAGTTCACAAGCATCGATTCGAGTGCTCCCCGTTGCACAATCAGCCTCCACAGTATGGTGCCTCGGTATGTTTTCAGAAAAACTTGCCCCTAGTTGAGTCATTATGAGCATTTAATGCATTTAAAACATGTTTTAAGAATTTTTAAATTTTCAAATTTTAAACTTGGGTGAAAAGTCATGCGATACTTTACAAGTATCACACCCTTTGGGAGTATCCATCGTGCAATACTTTGTAGGTCCATATAGTATCACACGGGTATGTAAGCCAGTATCACATGATAACTAGAGAACTATCGTGTGATCCTATGCGAAGTATCACCTAAGCAGATATTATTGCACTATTATTAAAGAAAGTATCACGTGATACTTTAGCAAAAAATAGTATCGGCTAGTGTAAAATTTTGACATGTTTTATAAAAATGTACACCTCAAATAGTGCACTTCTCTAAGTCATTATATCCAAGGGAATCCATGAATAAGAAACCTTAGAAAGAAACTTAGAGCTCTCTATGTATGGAGTTGCAAGATTATTTTAAGTTTTCTCTCAGCTAGAGCTATTGAGCTTATGACCTTGCTAGTCAACCACACAATGAGAGATTCAAATGAAGAGAAGGGCAAGAATGCCAATATCCCCAAGAATCACCATGAAATGCAAATGCAAACTAGATTAAGATAAATATGCAAGCTAGAAATGAGAGGTGCAAGCTAAGCTATGGAAATGAAAGTACAAACTAAACTATGAAAGGAAAGATGCAAGGATTACAAACCCTTCCTAATTAGACTAGATGAAGTAATCTAAAGCATAAAGGAAATCTATACTATGAATGCCATGATAAATGAAACTAGAATGAAAGAAATAAAACTAGAATAGCATGTAGATGCAAAAGCCAAGAATGCTCCAAATCTTCAAAAGCTCCAAAGTGACCTAGAAAACCTGCAGCATAACATTAGCATAAAAGATTGATATGCAAATGAGGAAGAAAGCTCTTCTTTTATAGGAAATGAGAATCAACGGACGATGGAGATTAAGAGGAAAAAGATTTAATCAAGGGTGGAGTATAAAAGAGGAGCAATCCATGTGCACAAGCATCCTCCAATGAGAAAATAAGAGTTGACTTTTGTGTCCATATGAGACAAAAAGTACTTTTCTTCTTTTTATAAAATAAGAATAATGCTTTATTTGTGCAACTTAGGATAAGAGGAAAAGGTGAGGGTTTTTTATTTAATAAAAGGGGAGGAAATATTCTTTTTAATAAATAAAGACTTTAGGATAAAATGATTAGCCCAAGGAATAATCAAATAAATGATAATATAGGATTTGATCAAGGAAATTGATATTGAGCTGAAAATGTTGATTTTTGGAAATATTGATTCAAGGATTTGATAACTTGCTGAATGGGGGCCCAAAGTCTAGGTGACCATTTTAGGGTGCATACATTTGCCCCTCTTTGACTAATGTGTGATCATTCTAGGAACACATGTGGTCAAAGAAGAATTGAAATGTGAGATCGATTTGGGATCACAAAACAATCCAAACATGTGATCATTCTGGGAACACGCTAGGAAAAAAATAAACTGGCTGAAAGACAAGACCAACACCATTGCTGTTAAGTGATAGTCAAGTTTGAAATCAAAAGACAAGATCAACACCATTGCTGCTAAGTGATAATCAAGTTTGAAATCAAAAGACAAGATCAACACCATTGTTGTTAAGTGATAATCAAGTCTTAAAATAAGAGATAAGAATCAAAAGACAAGACCAACACCATTGGTGTTAAGTGATAGTCAAGTCTAAAACTAAAAATCTCAAGCTGAGCTAAATGATAAAACTAAATCAAAGATTGAAGCTAATAGGTACTGCCCCCTCAGAATCAAAATTGAAATCAGGTAGATGAGAACAACAAACTGATAAACTTGATCAAAGTACTAGAAATCATGATCGAAGATGAAGCATAATAGGATAACCATTAAGTAGTGAAGACATGCCCTAGTTTGACTGAAAAGATGAAGTCAAACCTCAGAAAAATGAAGTGAGTGAAATGGAATGAAAGACTAGGAGGTTGAAAGAGATGGGGGTGAAGAAATGAAGATGCCCCAACAAAGATCAAAGGATTAGGCCTCAAATGGTCAGCCAACTATGCAGAAGAAGGGGAAAAATTTGAAATGCAATTTTGACTATCAAGATGATCTCAGATTTTGATTTCAAGTCTGAAAATGGATCCAGGATGTCAAAATTAGGTAGGGGTGCAATTTTTGCCCAATTCTGAGGTGTTTTGAAAATTAGGTCAAAAAGTCAAAATGCTATATAAGGGGTGAAAAGGTCATTTTCAAAATCATTTGACTTTTATCAATTTGAGAATTTGAAGAGCTTAGAGAGAGAAAATGGCCAAGCAAGCAGCAGTTCCAGTTCACAAGCATCGACTTGAGCGCTCCTAGTTGCACAACTGGCATCCACAGTATGGTGCCTTGGTATGTTTTCAAAAAAACTTGCCCCTAGTTGAGTCATTATGAGCATTTAATGCATTTAAAACACATTTTAAGAATTTTTAAATTTTTAAATTTTAAAATTGGGCAAAAATTCATGCGATACTTTACAAGTATCGCACCCTTTGGGAGTATGTATTGTTCGATACTTCGTAGGTCCATATAGTATCGCACGGGTATGTAAGCCAGTATCACATGATAACTGGTGAACTATCACGCAATCCTATGCAAAGTATCACCTGAGAAGATATTATCACACTGTTATTAAAGAAAGCATCACGCGATACTTTAGCAAGAAACAGTATCACCTAGTGTAAAATTTTGAGATGTTTTAGTGTTTTTGAGCAAAATGACATGGGTTTAGACAATGTTTTCTTTTTAATATGTTTTGTACTATTTTTTAGACATCGATCATGATATGTGCTGACATCTGTCTTGGGTTAATGGTTTGTAAGAGATCTTTCCAGTGTTACACATTAGAGCGCTAAAGGTGATGGGGTTACATTTTGTCTGAGATCTTGATGATTCAAGCAAGGCAGATCTGAGGGCTATGAGGTTTGGGTACTTGCTATAGTTACCCTACATTTGAGCTAATCATGGGTTGTTGACTGTGCTAGCTGAGAGATGGCATAGTGACCACAACACCTTCCACCTACCTACTGGAGAGGCATCGATCACACTAGAGGACGTCTATCGGATTCTTCAAGTGCCTAGCCATGGTGATCCTATAAGTATAATCATGTTTATAGATAGTCATAGATGTAACATTTCCAAATAATAAAAACTAGCATGATTATTTGATGACATAGGTATACTATGATTAGGATGCTACCGAGGGACAGTGGGCCATCCAGGCCATGTTAAAGGATGTCACCATTATAGATAGACACATCAGCTGGGATCGATTGATGGATGATTTTGGCAGGGACTTCCTAGTACCGTGCATTGTTGCATCCATTATAGCATAGGCCCTTATTACTGATAGGAGTTAGAAGGGTTTTCCATTAGGATGGGGCAGGTTGTTGGTGGATCTAGTAGCACACCCATGTCGAATGGCATGGGGCCTGATGATACTAGCAAACATGTATCATGAGCTACATGAGATCGTCTATCGTGACAGCAGGACATGGGCATGCAGTGCTATTCTAGTAAATGTGTGGGCATGGGAGCACATCGCTATGGTGCACCCCCGAGTATAGCCGCGGGAGAGGAGACATCCCTTTATCTATTGATATGCAGGATTCTTGTCATAGCCTCATAGTAAGGATGTGACATACTATAGGAGGATACTAGATGAGCTAACTTCATTCCAGTGGAGGCCATATAGGGCTATTGAGGTATGGCGAGATGCAAAGGATGAGCTTAGTTATATGCTATGCAGCCGGCCACTGGTAGGTTGGCATATAGAGATCATGGAGAGATTTATTATCACTAGGGTATGGCGGCAGTTTGGGTGCTAGCAGCAAGTATCTACTGAGACCACAACTTATGCATGGGCCAAAGATGAGGAGGGTTAGGGTTGGCTGCCAATGCTGGATTACCAGTAGGTAGTATAAGATATAGTTGCAATCTAGAGAGAGCCCTAGGACTATCTCCTGAACATGGAGGATGTAGGGGCTGATGCAGCCTATAGAGAAGAGTGGCAGAGGGTTCCATTCCCTTGATTCACAGTTCTAGATACACATCCAACAGCTCAGGGGGATGATGATGATGATGACAGGGATGGAGGAGATGGTGGAGGGAGAGGGAGAGGGAGAGTGAGGGAGATAGGGGAGGGCTCTCAATCAGGTGGCTAGAAATGGTCATGTGGATGGAGCTCTACTAATGAGAGTGATGATGTGGTGAGGCCAGCTCGCCGAGAGGTAGAGGCTAGGCAGGATCAGCCTGTAGGAGGAGAGGACCTGAGAGCCAAGATATAGGCTCTAGAGATAGAGATTTAGTAGCTTAGGATCACTATAGCTATTAGAGAGTAGCAGCTAATAGATTTGAGGGCAGAGAGGGATCAGCAACTGGCAGATCTCAGGGCATAGATAGCATGTCGGGAGAGGGCGGCATAGGTGGATGCACTAGAGATCTGACGGGAGGTAGCGAGAGCTGCATCCTATTATGGACTCTATCTTCAAGATGTCTGATATGGTACCAGATAGGACATCGGCACCACCTCCTCCTCCACCAGCTCCACATGATGGTGCTAGTGAGTCCTAGGTCTAGGGCTTAGGTTTTAGATGTTTTGGACATATCTTGAGACTTTGATCCAAATTTTAGGATCTCATTTTGTAAATTGTACTATGACATTTATATATGAGATTACTAGATTTGCGATTGATCTTGTTTGTTTGTCTCACTTGTGATGGATGTTTTAGTTTTGATAGTGTCTTGTCATATTGCTCAAAATGTATGTTTATATGCTCATGTATACTCTCTCTCATAGATGTATGTTTAATTTTCATGTGTATGATATAGACTCATGTATCTGAAAATGATATTTTTAGGATATAGATATGATGATAAGATTAACCCCTTGTGATGATAGGAATAGGACGTGATGTGAAAGACAAGGAGCGAAAGACATGATCGAGAAAAGAAAAGGTAAGCGCAGTTGACCGACTAGTCCGTGAAAGATAAAAGGAGAGCTCTTCTCCATATGCAAGATGAAAAACTAATCTAACATGAACCTAGAAATGCAAGCTACTATGAAAGTGGTTGACTTGCAAGGTCACAACACCAATAGACATCTAATAACCATCATCAAGCTTTATTGGTAGCGTCGCAAGATCATATAATACACACTAGTATGACTATGGGTATATGAATATGATCTATATCAGATAGAATGTGGGAATCCCACCTAGGCACCAAAGACATGTAGGTCAAGATGACTAGTGCAGTGAGATTACGTAAGTTTTCTATAGTGAGATTATGCTAGCATCAAGACACAAGAAGGTCAAGATGGCTATAAGCATGCACTTGCGTAAATAGTCAAGGATAATACTTTATAGATCCCATTGTCAAGTGGATCAAACATAAATGCTAATGACAATTAGGACCAACAAAATATACCCAAAAGTAGAAAAAGCAATAAAACATGTCCTCATACCCTCATTCTTCTAGCTATGCATCATCAAAAACTTCTTAGGGAAAAGAACACTCATTAAGGAAATCATCATAGATAGCACACAAAGAAATAAAGTCAAACAAGTCTCAGCGAGTCAAGTGTTTAAGTGTGTGTGTGTAGGTCATAGAATCAAACTTTTAGTATCACATCTGTGAGTGAGAAATACCATATCATGCTGGAGTGTGGGTAAGACATCTGATAAGTGTTGAGAAACACTTGACACTAGGGTAGTGTTGAAAAACATTATTTGGGGCGGTGTTGAAAAACACCATTTGCAAGATTTCCTAAAGACTAATGCATCCTAAAGGACCACAGTTAACATAGTTATGCCCCCTAGACAAAGACAAAGACCAATTCCAAACCAAGGCAACAAGGTCAAGGCATGATGGAGAAAGGCTAAGTGTCAAGGATGCATGCTAAGAAACAAGGGTGCAAATGCCTCAAGTAGTGCCTGTTTCTAGGTTTTCACCACTTGGAGATTTTTTGATTTTTTAATTTTTTCAATTTTTTTGTATTTTTGCTACCAAGGTGCCTGTTTCCAGGTTTTCACCAAGGCTCTTTTTCTATTTTTTTCTATTTTTTTGCATTTTTTGATTTTTTTGTATTTTTTAGGACTTTATATGCTTTTTAGGATTTTTTCAGCATCATATGTGAATTTTTTTGGAATTTTTTCAGGATCAATAAAATATATACAAAGGATGCCCCCAGACAAAATAGGCATCATGGATAGAACTTCTTTAGGTGCAAGAGATTGATAGGATCAGGGAGTTGTTCTCCCTTTTCATCAGATAGTAAGTAAGCACCTATACCAAAAGTAGCAGTAATAATGTATGGTCCAAGACAATTAGGTTCAAACTTCCTTTTTTGTTCTCTATTTTGTTGGTTCTTAGGATTTTCTCACAAAACAAGATCCCCCACTTGAAATTCTCTAGGGAAAACCTTCTTGTTGAATGCTTTGGACATACACTTTTGGTAAACTCTAATGTGATCAAAAGATGCTTTTTGCTTTTCATCTAGAAGTTCTAGTTCTTGTAACCTCATGGCACGGTAGTCTTCATCTGTCACTAAACCTTTGAGAGAGACTCTACGTGAAGGGATCTCTACCTCTAAAGGTAACATTGCTTCAACACCATAAGTGGGGGAAAAAGGTGTAGCCCCTGCTGGAGTACGAATACTTGTTCTGGAGGCCCACAAAGCTAGATTTATCTGTAGGTGCCAGCCTCTACCATTCTTGTGTACTGTTCTATGGAGGATTTTGAGAATGGTTTTATTTGAAGCCTTTGCTTGTCCATTTCCTTGTGGGAAGTAAATGGAGGACCAATGCTATTTTATCTTGAATTTATTGTAGAGATGTTTAAGGTCCTTGCTTTTAAATTGACCTCCATTGTCAGTGATTATCTCTGAAGGCACACCAAACTGACAAATGATATGGTTCAAAATAAACAAAGAAACTATCTTGCCTGAGGCAATAGAAAGTGGGACAGCTGCTACCCATTTGGTAAAGTAATCAGTAGTAGTAATAATTAATTTATGTCTACCTGAGGAGTTGGGATGAATCTTCCCAACAAGGTCAAAGGCCCAGTGCTGAAATGGCCAATGAGAAATAGAAGGAATAAGCTTCCTGCCTGGAGCATGAATCAGGTTTCCATGTTTCTGACACTTTTCACAAGATTTAGCAAAAGCTACTGCATCTATCTGCATGGTAGGCCAATAATACCTTGCCCTAAGCAACCTTCGAGCCATGGCAAGACCATTAGAATGTCCTCCATAAATGCCCTCATGAATGTCAACTAACGCTTGGTTGGACTCATCCTTTTCTAAACACCTAAGAAGTGTCCCATCTAAACCCCTCCTATACAGATCACCAGAGATAAGGGTATGGTGAGAGGCATTATGAACAAGGTTTCTTCTTTCAGAATGATTGAAGGTTTCGGGAATAATGTCATCATGGAGATATGAGTAAATGGAACCATAGTAGGATGACTCATGGCTAACCAAGGTACAAATGACATGGCTTTCTAAGGATTCAAAAATAGGGTAATGTAGCTCTTCCACCAGGAATTCATATCTGGACTCATGTTGTTTTAGTTAAAGAACTGAAGCCAATGTAGCCATAGCATTAGCTACTTTGTTCTCTGCTCTAGGGATTTTTTGAAATGTAACAAAGGTGAAGTATTGGCACAATGAATCAACCATCTTCTTATAGGGTATCAATTTGTCATCCTTTGTTTTATATTCTTCATTAACTTGGTCGATAATCAATTGCAAATCCCCATAAATGTGTAGCTTTTTAATTCCCCATTCTATGGCCATTTTCAATCCATTTGTCAAGGCCTCATATTTAGCAATGTTGTTTGTACATGGGAACAACAACTTATAGGACTTAGGAATAGTATACCCATGAGGAGAGACAAACAACACTAGCTCTTGAACCATTGTGCATGAAAGAGCCATCAAAGAACATCTTCCATGTTCTTGTAGTCATATACATGATGTGCTCATCTGGAAATTCAACTTGAATGGGCATACTGTCTTGAATGGGAAAATCAACTACTTGATCAATGATAGCTTGTCCTTTTATGGTTTTATGCTCAACATACTCTATGTCAAATTCTGAAAGAATCATCATCCATTTAGCAAGTCTTCCCATGAGAGTAGCCTTGCTGAGAAAATACTTAAGAGGATCAACTTTGGCTATGAGGTGTATTGTATGTGCAAGCATGTAATGTCGCAACTTTTGTGAAGCAAACACCATTGCAAGGCAAGATTTTTCAATGCTAGTGTAGTTGACCTCATAGGAAACAATTGTTTGGTTGATGTAATAGATAGCTCTTTCTTTTCCAATGTCATCAAGTTGAGCCAATAATGCCCCCAAGGAAGATTTTGTTGCTAAAACATACAATATGAGTGGTTTTCCCAAGTTACGAGGCATTAGAATTGGAGGATTGGCCAAGTATTGTTTAATTTGATCCATGCTTTTCTGACAATCCTTGTTCCAGACACATTTAACCCCTTTATGAAAAGTCTTATTAAAGGGTTGAGCTCAATCTGCTAGTTGTGAAATAAACCTTATGATAGACTGAAGGTTTCACTGAAGACTCCTCATTTGACTGATGTTTGTGGGAGGTGGCATATCCATTATTGCTTGAACCTTTTCTAGGTCTACCTCTATTCCTTTAACTGAAATGATAAATCCTAAGAGTTTTCTAGAGGTAACTCCAAATGCACACTTTTTTGGATTTAACCTAAGTTGAAACTATTCCATATGATCTAGAATTAGTTCCAAATTGGCAAGGTGTGTATCCCTTTTCTTGGATTTTTCCAAGGTGTCATCTACATAGTCTTCCATATTCTTATGCATCATGTCATGGAAGATAGCAGTCATAGCTCTTTGATATGTAGCTCCAACATTTTTTGATCCAAATGGCATGATGTTCTAGCAATAGGTTCCCAATGCACAAGTGAATGCAGTTTTCTCTTGGTCTTTAGAAGCTATTTTGATTTGATTATACCCAGAAAAGTCATCCATCAAAGAGTAGATCTCATAGCCCATGGTCATGTCCACTATCATGTCTATTTTTGGAAGTGGAAAATCATTTGGGCATGTTTTATTAAGATCTCTAAAGTCTGTGCAAACATGAATGGACTTTCCATGTTTTGAAATTGGTACAATATTGGATATCCATTTGGCATAATCAATGGCTCTTATAAATCTTGCACTAAGGAGCTTCTCTGATTCAGCTTTGATAAGGAGAGCTATGTGAGGATGCATTTTCCTCAATTTCCATTTTACTGGTTTGATTCCTAGAGTTATGGACAAATTATGCATAATGAGACTAGTGTCCAATCCTGGCATGTCTGAGTAAGTCCAAGAAAAATTAATTTTCTTTCTTTGTAGGAACCTAGTATATGCCTCTTTTTCTTGTGTTAACAATGATTGAGCCAAGTGAGCTATTTGTGGAGCCTCTTCTGTATTCAGATTAACTGGTTGTGTGGGCTCAATAAGCACTGATGACCTGTCTTGAAAATAACTAGGAAGATGATCAAGTACCCCATCCTTAGGCACCTTAGGGAGGTTTTCACCTTCAAATACATCTTTTATTTTTACTTTTTTTTGGTTCTGACACCACCACATAGTGGTTTTCACCATTAGAACTGCTATTTTTTGTTTCTTTTCTTTTTATTTTTTGACTGAGGTACTTGATATCCAGCTTTGTCATACTTGTAGTTGGTTCACTAGTGGAAGAGACTATGGGTTCAAGGGCATGTAGGTAGCACACTATTTCATAATCATTTTGAAAGGTTAAGAGCTGAGGCTCTTGATAGCACTGAGACCAATCAATTAGGTGAGGATTGGCAAGGGGTAGGTCAATGATTGGTTCAATATTGTGTATGCGAATGGTATCATCTTTGGTGATTGCAGAGTTGGGATCCCTCAAGTATCCCTCTAAGGTATCCAAATTAGGACTTATCCTACTAAGAAAAGCATTGTCCACTAAAGAAACTTGTGGATTCTAATCCTCTAGTCCTACACTAGACTCGTTAGCTACCTCAGATTGGTAACTATATGTATGGATGACAACAATGTCCATTTCAACTGTAGAACAATCAAAAAGAGTCTCCCACTCATACTCATGTGAGTTCGTATCTGAATGCCAGCTAGGATGCTTACACCGGCCATATTTTTTAGGCCTTGAGGTAGAAGCTTTGATGTCACCAAGGGTAACACCCACTTGAATGCCATTTTAGTATTGAATAGGATCCTCAACATGATCTTCAATAGTGGATTGTTCTTGTCCTGGGTCTAAAATTGTTGGATTGTCAACTGTAGTATCTAAATCTCCCCAAAGGAGATTGGTGGAAGGGACCAATCTTCACACCTATCTTGTTGGTTTTGAAAATTGGGTGTGTATTCATCATCACTATCTTTCATAGCTAGGATAGGAGTAACTTTCTTGTTCTGAATTTCAAAACCTAGGCCAACTGCTATCTTAGATCTACGGCCAAAGAGAGCATGATTGAGTGGTTCAGCCTTAGCATCCAATCTATGACTGAGAGGACCATGGCCAAGGTAACCCATATTTTTGACCAAAGTATATCCTCTCCCATAAGCCTTAGGAGATGGGGAGAAATTTACATTGTGCTTGTATTTTTCCTCTTTGTAAATCCAATCTCTAACAACTACCTCCTCTTTCTCATCCTGTATGGGCACTGAGGACTCTAAAAATGTATCAAATAGAGTCATTGCTAAAGATGAGGGATGCATCTCTTGTGAAGGCTTACCATAGGACCTAGGTGAGACTGGTAGCTTTGTGAAGGAGTCAATATGATAACCCCCCATACCAAGGTCTATAGTTTTGAACTTATTCTGGCATTGTGCCAAAGTTGCATCAAAATGTTCTGCTTCCTAATTAAGAGGAACATGGGTCCCTACTGAAATTACATTAACAGATAATGTGCTATCCCTGAGTATACAAACTTCTACTCCATTATAGGGGAACTTGACACATTACTGGTAGGTGGATGACGCTTCTTGCATGTCATGGATCCACAGTCTACCAAGTAGATATTATAGGCTAAAGGACCAGCATCAACAATTTGGAACAAAATGTCCTTTTCAATGGGGCCAATCCTAATAAGGACGGCCAAGCCTTTGGAACTTCTCTTTGCCTCATCATAGGCTTTGATGGTTATTTTCTTGTGAGTATCAATAACTTGTTCTGAGTAACCCAGTATTTTCAACAAACTCAAGGAACAAATATTGAGCCTAGCACCCCCATCAATCAACACACGCCTAACACAGGTCTTGTGAATCATGAGTTCAATGTGTAGGGAGAGATTATGTGGATGGATCAAGGATTTGTCATCTTCTTCTGAGAATGTGAGGTAATGTGAGCTGGCAAGGTGATTTACCATGTTTTTAAATTGATCAATATCTATGTTGTTAGGGACATTGGCTGTATGAAAAGCATCTTCAAGGACATGCTTATGTCTTGGAGACAACTCTAGGAGGTCAAAAATTGAGATTTGAGTTGGTGTTCTTTGTATCTGATCAACAAGATTGTAGCTCATTTTTGGATTGACGGCTGACTTGGTGGTGACATTCTTGGATGTCACTTGCTTTGGTTTGCCAGACTGGTTAGAATTAGGACCTCTAATGACCACAAGACCTTGACCTTGGCTTCTAGTGACAACATTAATAGCTTGGGATGACCTTTGAGAGTGAGGACCTCTAAGAACCACCACGGGTTCTTTATCAAATATAGGAGAGTCCACATCATGACTATAAGAATCTTTGGTTTGCATCATGTTGACATTTTCATCCACAGCTTCAAGCATATTAATAACATTCTCTGCAGATGTATAGGTGTAGTTGATTGCAGCTTTGCCATCTTTGGGTTTAGAGGTTTCCCCCTTATCATATTTAGGCAAAGGTTCTTTAAACACTTTGTGATCTACATTGATTTTCAACCCAGCAACCTCAAGTTTTCCATTTTCAATAAGATCTTGAATGAGATGTTTAAGTTTCCAGCAGTTTTCTATGTCATGTCCAATGCCATTATGAAATATGTAGTAAGCTTTTTCATTCCACCAATATGGCTTGATGTCAAGTATGTGAAATTTTGTTGGATCTTGTGGTTGTCCAAGATTGTTATCAATAAGCATTTTGAAAACATCCTCATAAGAGTCCCCAAGCTTAGAGAACTGTCGCTTCTCCTTTTTAAGTCTTTCTTGATATCTTTGTTTATTCTCTTTTTGGTTAGAGGATGTATTAAGCTTCATAGCTTGAACTGCACTAGATAAATGAAGAACACCTTGATCCTTTGGTTGGTTAGAGTCAACAACTCTGTCATTGACTACTTGATTATTCTTGTTCTAGTGCAAGTTCTTTCCTTTGTCCTTATGATTGTTGTTATTATTTTGTTTAGTCAAAATACATTGCTCTTTTAAGACATCCTCTATTCTACATGCGGTTTCAACCATGGTGTCGAATGAATCAAAGACCATCTTTCGAACCTCATACCGCATCTCAGGTACTAAATTGCTCTCAATGATATCAATTCTCTCAAGTTCAGGAATTGTCCTAGAATATCAGGAGCACAATCGTCTCCACCTTTGTAAAAATGTAACAAAGGATTCCCCTTGATTTTGTTTCAAATTACACAAATCGAGCATGGTGACCGATCTTGATAAATTGTAGGCAAAATGTTGCACAAATATGTGGACCAATTCTTTAAAAGTTTTGACGAGAGGGGTTATGTTGGTAAACCACTCCATAGCTTGACCTTTTAGACTCCTTGGGAATAATCTCATTAGATAGGAATCTTCATGGTGAAATTCAAAACTCATGGTATAAAATTGACGCACATGATCATGTGGGTCACCATTACCATCATATTTTTCATATTAGGGAAATTCAATTTTCCTAGGAAAATCCTTCATGCTCACACTCTTATCAAAAGGATTAGGACAAATAGAGTCAAGGTTGAAGGAACTTTTAGGAGCCATCATTTTCTCCATCATCTTCTTGATTTTCTTAATCTCCTCTTCTTCTGAGGGACTCTGTTTCTTTATTTTCCTATCCACATCAAAGTTATAAGGGACCCTTGCACCCTTGTTGATTAATCTCTCTAGGAACTTATCTTTATTTTGCTCAACATATTTCTCCACATATTCTTGGAAAAGTGTTTCTTGTTGTATTCTCATAAGGTCTTGAGCTTCATAATTTGCACTACTTCCTCCATGTTGAGAGCAATGATGAGATCATTGGGAGGGTTTTCTTGATTTCTTAGGAGGCGTCTGTCTCCTATAGTGAGCATGTTGTAAAGTTCTTCCTCTAGGACTAGGAGATCTTGATGGTGACCTTGAATATTTTCTACCTCGTGGGGTGCCCAAGGGAGTAGATGGTGGGGAGTTGGTCCCACTATTGGTACCCTTATTGTTGAATTGTGCATTAAGTTGTTGGGGAAGGATCCTATCTTCTTCTTCTTGTGTGGCTCTTCTCTCTATGTCCAACAAGGCTCGTTGTTCCTCCTCTAGGAGCCTAAATTTTTCTTCTTTTGTAGCTTGTTCATTTTAGAACGATTGTTTTTCTTGCTCAATTCTTTTTAGCCTCTCACTTGTATATCTTGAGGTTGTTTTTAGTGGAGAGCTTGGCCTTGAATGATTGAACAAGTTAGTTGCATTCACATGCGCATCATAAGATTGGTTGTTTTGGTCTTCATGTTGTGACCGTGCATCTTGATGAGCTTTTGCATAGTGTCTTTCAGCTCGTTGATGAGCATCTAGATATCTTGAGTTAATAGGAGGTGATTCAGGTTGATTGTCATCATTAAACGCCATGTTACCCCTATGTCTTTGGAAAATGGCATCAAGAGTTTAATCCACTGCTTCTCTTTGTCTCCTAGTCAAAGTGTAGCTCATGTCCATATTTGATTGAGAGGATGGTAAAGAAGTACTCAACTGACTAAGGCTACTCTTAGGCTCACATGAAACTTCTGAAGCAATCCTAGGAGATTGATCAAAGATGGGTTCCTTCCCCTTTTTCTTTTGACAAGTTTGGACTAAAGGTAATTGTTCAAAAACAACTTGAGGTTGTTTTCCTTGACCCACTTGGTATCTTGTTGTAACTGACATGAAAGAAAGGACCCGTAGTGAGAAGATAACCTTATGAATCACTAATTGTCAAACTAGGATAGTGAAAATATTCAATTGTCCAAATGAGAAATTATGAAATAGAAAGCTAACAAAAGGTATAAATCAACATTTCCATAGTGGTGCATAATAAAAGGATTTTAGTATCCTAGCACATATGGATCAGGAGGATGATTTAACCAAAATATATTGAAATTGAATTTATATAAAAATGGATTTGGACAAAAGAGTACTCAAATCCAAGTGTACAATCAAAGAATCTGTAAGTGAATCTTGCTAACAAGGATGATTCCTAACTTACTAATGACAAGAAAAATCTTTGGTGAAGTCAAAGGTCACTAACTCAAGATGTCTAGAGCCAAAAACCTAAGGTACAAACAAGCTTTTAGTTGCAGGGTATGAAACTTACTAAAATTTGGTCAACTAAGAGAGGGTTGAAAATTGCATAAATTAGGTAGACAGTAAAAAGATTATGGGCGATAGTTTCCAGGCTAACAGGGTGACAGTTTCAGACCAGGTGATACTTCGCATTAAGCAAGGCAATAATTTCTAGGCAAGCAGGGTGATAGTCTTCCAGTGGTGAACTATCACATGATATTTTCTAGGACAGGGAGTGATACTGTTCCAATGTTGTATGATTCTTGAACAGTGAGTGCTAAAAATCTCAGTTTTAAGGGAAATTTGATCCAAATTTTAGTTTGACGGTTGGTTTTTTCGATCTCAATCACAGTGATAGTAGTAAATTGATAGGTTTGCAAATAGTAGGTGATCAAACATGTCTTCAAACACTTGAAACAAGGGAAAAAACAACCTTGCCAAGACAAGCAATTGTGATATCAAAATTGAAAAATCCTATGAACACTACCGAGATATTGAATATGCAAGAACGTTTACACGAGTATATCACAATGAGAACACTTCAAGTACTTTTTAGCCTAAAAAGACAATGGCTCAATACTTAACAAGTTGGCCCACACTTGATGCTCCATTGCCTCACACAAAGTGGTTGCCCACAATAGATATTGGCTTTTTCGTGGAGGTGCCAATGACACAACCAAAGGAGCACAGATGGTGAGTAATCTTGGAGTGATCCAGGTTATTCCACTTGGATCAATCCTTGCACCAAGAAGCTAAGCAGAAAAATAGGGTGGCCTCTATCTATGGTTCTTAGTAAGGGCTTCCATTCATAGTACTCCTCTTGCTCCCCAAAGGGACTCCTTACCTTGCAGCAAGTAACGGACCTCACGGCCACAGGAGTACCTTAAGCATTCTTGCTCAACATTTTCCTTAGGGTCACAATCCCACAAGTACTCACATTAAGTGAAGACAAGTACTACATCTACCAAGGTTTTGTGTCCTAGATAGCCTTGGGTTTATAGTGGGTTGGAATAGCCGGCAAAAGGCTTGTCCCCACTTGGGTCATTCCTCTTGATTGCTCAAGAGTAGGCCCGCTAAAGGATCCTAAAGATCTAAACAAAGAGTGGATCAACTCATGAGGTTCAAGGTTTTTGTTTCACCACAAGGGTGAAGAGCATACTCGCCTATCTCAAAGTTTTCTCCCAAACACACCAAGCAAATGTTCAATTACCCTCTTGCTTTCAAAATCCAAAGATGGGTCAAGATTTTCTGGTTCACCACAAGGGTGAAGAGCATACTTCTCCTACCACCCAAGAATTCCTACAACAAGATATTATGTTCCTATGAAATGAAACAACTAGTAATTGTCACACTTGAAATGAAATAAACAACAAGCACTTGATTGAGATTTTATGCTTTGGGCAGCCCTACAAAAACTGTTAGTAGCCCTTGTGCATTTGAAGCTTTGACATGCGTTCTTTTAAGCAAATGATCAAGCAATGAGAGCACCTACAAGTACAACTTGTTAGCCCCACAAGGTTAGCAACATCAAAATCCAAATAAAATCTACAAATTAAATCTATCCAACTATAGCAAAATAAACTAACAAGTAGGCTAAATCCAAATTCAGCAAGAAAGAAACAAGAGACAACTCACTGCTAGGTATAGGTGATAGTAAAGTCACCAAAAATATCATGCGATAATTTATAGTATATTGGGGTGATAATATATTTTTGGGTGATACTTTATTGTACCTACAGGTGATAGTATGTCTCAAACAACATGATAGAATGTCTCAAATAGAATGATACTTTAACTAGTAAAGTATCGTGCCACCATACGTGAACTATCACACGATACTGGAAAACTATCACACGATAATCTAAGATTAAAAAACCTGAGAGCTGAAAAATGAAGCTAAAATTTGATGAAAATTTGATGAAAATGTAGCAAATTAAGAACAAAACAATAATGTTCTGCCCCATGGTGGGCACCAAAAATGTACACCTCAAATAGTGCACTTCTATAAGTCATTATATCCAAGGGAATCCATGAATAGGAAACCTTAGAAACCGACCTAGAGCTCTCTATGTATGGAGTTGCAACATTATTTTAAGTTTGCTCTCAGCTAGAGCTATTGAGCTTATGACCTTGCTAGTCGACCACACAATTAGAGATTCAAATGAAGACAAGGGCAAGAATGCCAATATCCCCAAGAATCACTATGAAATGAAAATGCAAACTAGATTAAGATGAATATGCAAGCTAGAAATGAGAGGTGCAAGCTAAGCTATGGAAATGAAAGTACAAACTAAACTATGAAAGGAAAGATGCAAGGATTACAAACCCTTCCTAATTAGATTAGATGAAGTAATCTAAAGCATAAAGGAAATCTATACTATGAATATCATGATAAATGAAACTAGAATGCAAGAAATGAAACTAGAATAGCATGTAGATGTAAAAGCCAAGAATGCTCCAAATCTTCAAAAGCTCCAAAGTGACCTAGAAAACCTGCAGCATAACATTAGCATAAAAGATTGATATGCAAATGAGGAAGAGAGCTCTTCTTTTATAGGAAATGAGAATTAACAGACAATGGAGATTAAGAGGCAAAAGATTTAATCAAGGGTGGAGCATAAAACAGGGGCAATCCATGAGCACAAGCATCCTCCAATGAGAAAATAAGAGTTGACTTTTGTGTCCATATGAGACAAAAAGTACTTTTCTTCTTTTTATAAATAAGAATAATGCTTTATTTGTGCAACTTAGGATAAGAGGAAAAGGTGAGGGCTTTTTATTTAATAAAAGGGGAGGAAATATTCCTTTTAATAAATAAAGACTTTAGGATAAAATGATTAGCCCAAGGAATAATCAAAAAATTGATAATATAAGATTTGATCAAGGAAATTGATATTGAGCTGAAAATGTTGATTTTTCAAAATATTGATTTAGGGATTTGATAAATTGTTGAATGGGGGACCAAAGTCTAGGCGACCATTTTAGGGTGCATATATCTACTTCCTAACCTTTGATTTTCTTTTCTATGGAGGTGTATTTGCAACTGGGAGGTATGAATTTAACTTTATTCCATGTTCTTATCTCTATTTTATTTCATGAATGCATCCATAGTAGCATAAATTTAATTTCTTATTGGATGTTTGATACAAATAAATCATTGCTAGATTTTGAGAAATGAAATTGACTTTGTGAGAGTTATGGAGAATCTTTCAAATTGATCTTTTGAACTTATGTACAATATTTCTAAGACACATTCCATGAGTGATCACAACTTTAAATTTTGAATTCTTATAGTCATCTGATTTCTTTTTTTTTTTATAGGATCCTCCATGAAAATATAATAAAATCCTAAAATACCAAAATCATGAAAGATAGGGCTAAGTATTTGTGTTGATAGAGTTGATGTTTATCTAAAACCATATAAATCGCAGATTTCTATTTCTTAATTCGGTAAAAGAAAATATTATATTAGACATTATTCTCAACATGCTTCTTACAAGCATGTAGCATATATAATTAATAATATTTAAATTAGATTGAATCTTTCTATCCTATATTCATACCTATGTCAAATCAATGACATATTTCAGATTAAGGAGGTATATTTTAGATCAAGGATATATATATTCACATAGTTAATAGTTATACAATTAGTAGGTTGGCTTGGACTACTTGGAAATTTATAGCAAGATTATTGATTCTTAGCTAATAATTAGTCTTAGTAAACTATTACAACTAGTGGCTGTTTATATTTTCAAATATAGATATATCAAATCTTATTTATTTATTTTAATATTAGTTCTCATCAATTCTTGAGACCAAGTGGTTTATCTATAACTCTAATGAATGAATGATGCTAAGATAGAAAGGTAATTTTTATATTTGAAATTATTTTAATGGAACAATAATGTCACATTTTATTCTCAAATAATTAATAATTTAGTTCGAATGTTGGCATTTTGGATAGTTTGTATTATACTATGGGGTCTATTATTGTTACGTTTTGTTTTCAATTAATTGGGTTTGAGGTACTTCAGACTTCCAATAGTTGTAGTACTTTAGATTATAATTGATTAACTTTAGAGAGAGAAAAAAATGAATTATTTTGGTATTTCTAGTAATTAAGCATTAAATTTGACATGAACCATTAGAAATTCAATTAAAAATTATCCAAAGGTAATATTATGTTTTAATTTTTTTTGTGAGGTTAAGAGTCTTTTTATATATGTATATATATATATATTAGTAGTTATGAATTTGAATGGACAATTATATGTGTGTTATTCCTTCTTGAAGATGCTTATTGTAGTGGATGTGAAATTGATGATATGTCCTTTGTTCCCTTAATCATTTAAGTGTAAGCTTGGATAACCTACTATTCATTTGGTTGCATTAGGTATAATTAAGTTGATCACTAGGAATAGAGGAGGGATTGAGCCTATGTTATGTTTTCATGGGATTGTACAAGTCCTTAGGGATTGAGATGATCATAATTAACTTAATGATGCTATTCACGGTGATTTTTATTAATGTTCTCAAATTTTTTATTATATTAGGAGTCGATTATGTATCATTCCTATGTTTTGGGTGGGAAATATTTTAGTAAGCACTTCGATTGATGAGGTTTCTAAGACGCTATATTGGCATGGGTTAAACTATTTCATGAGCTATGGAATTGGTGTCAATTTATCAATTAATTATAGGAATTCATCTCTATCTCACCTAAGTGGGTGGCAGCCAATGAAAAATTTATCTAGGGAATAGGACCCTAGAAAGGGTTGCGTACCCGCTTTCTTGATTTTAATTAATAGATAGTTTGGGATGAGAAAAGTTGAACTACAAAGCCTCTGAGCGTGAACGTAGGCAAGGCCATCAATGATGATCCCCCGAGGCTTAAGTCTAGTCCTATAGGGTCTATCTTAAAGTTTTAAATGAAATTATTTTACATCTTCTCAATAATGATTCACATTGGTAAGATATCAATAAAGTGTTTGTTTATGATCATGAATATAATTTTTGCACCTAGTTGTTTAGACATGTGTGTAGATACAGGTGTTGGACATGGTGGTTATAATAAAAAAGCAAGGTAGCGATATTCAGGTATGTAGTGATAATCATTGTTAATTGTGTATGACAATTATTATGATTTATTGGTTGACTTTACTTCTATTTACATGATATTAATGAGATTTTGTTAAGCTACTTTATTGACCAAAAAAAAGAAATTATGCATGTTTTGTTGTGTAATTTATGTCCTTGTGATGAGGGAACCTCAGTGGGGCATTACATTTGGTATCAAAGCACTAGATTTCCACACTGGGAACTCTGGGATTCCTAGCTCACTTATTGCTCAGTATTTTGCATAAGTTCTATTTTGGTTTATCATTATAAGATAGGATCCTAGATACAGGAACTATGTTCTTGATATTCATGCTATAGTAGTTTATAAAAGTGTACCCATTCTTCTATGTTTAGGTTGTCTCACATAAATTACTTCTATTTTTCATTCTAGAAATAATGAATGAGCCTCCTAAGTACTTTCATAGAGAGTGGATATCTTTCTAATAAATAAATGTTAATGAATTCCTCATATTTTTATGTCACCTTCTTGTTGTACTCTTGGAAAGATTCAAATTAGTATTACAAGTTATTATGTACCTTAAGTGTTGATAGTAGCTAACCTTATCTCCTCTAAAACTTGTCATCACGAGTGCTTGTTATAGTGATTTTTAGGTTACTTGATTGATTTGAAAGGCCTAACACCTTATTTTATTTTAAATACTAAATTTACATCATAATAGCTAGGTCTGATCAATGATTCTAGTTAATGATGCTTTTATAAGTTGGAATTGAATTACTTGCATTTATAGCAAGGAGTAAGATATTACCATGGTAGTTCTCCTTCTTATAGAGATGAAATGATGAAGTTACTGCATATGTATTGTAGGCTATTGTAAGGACTAAAATATTGCATCTCTCTCCTTCCTTTTCCCTATTCTAGAATAGAATTGAAAAAAAAATCTTTGGTCTTGAAAATGTCTATATAGTTAGATGTATCTTTCTTGGAAGGATTTCTCAGGTGTAATGGAAATACCTAGCTAAATAATTTGATTGAAAAGATAATAATAATAAGTTGTATGTGACCAATAAATGTGCGTAGTAAACTTTTATTGTTTCCTTTCCTTAATTAGAACAAATGTGTGTTGATTTAATGACTCTCAAAGGAATCAAAAGGGTGACATAATGTATAATTATTCCTTGTGCTTTACTTTATATAAGTTTAAGTCCTCTTATAGATATATGTTATGTTATGAGAAAGGTAGATACTGATATGTGTACATTGGATATCAACCTATGCCAGTGAGGAGGTAGAATGTAATCAAGTATGTTATTGGCATTTTGTACCATGGAGGAAACAATATGTATTGTGAAAATGGAAAAATTGGAATAAATGGATAATATATGATGTTATTGTGTACTCCCTTGTAAATGTGATAAAACCATTGTCAGTGCTTATGTTGGGTGCTGTGTATAACCAGTAATTATTTGAGTGTCATGGAGTGGTGCAATACAAGTACCATCCACAAAAGTTATGTTTTAGATAAGGGTATGGGATAACCATACCACTCATGTGTTGCTTTCTTGTTTTCCACCCTACTAAGTGCCAACCCATGAGAGTTGGTAAGATTAGTATGTGGAGGGGTAGTAGTGTCACCATTTCCTCAAGTAGTATGTGGCATACGTATAATGGCGGCGTGAAGTGACCTTAGCTTCCACTACTCGAGGGAAAAGAGTAATAAATGCTTCCCCTTATGATGAACCTATACATTTGGTTCATAAGTGTATATCCTAATTTCCAAAGTTCTTGAACACAATACTAGTACTTGATATGAGCCTCTATGAGGAGATATATGATTTATGGATATGTACATTTCTATGTGGTCCAACAAGTGGAGGGAAATTCTATTAGCCCATACTGTGATGGATACTGTATTCACACGTGTTTCGACATGATGCAATGAATATGATGCCACGCCCCACTAATGTTCTGACATAGTGTGAGGTGATGATGTCATGTTGTTGATGGTAGCAAGTTGAGCTTGAGAACATGATGCCACATCCATAATTACATGAAGGCATAGTATATGTATGTATTTTTCTCCTACTTGATGTAGAGTATATTGGTGATGCTTGCATGCTTTTAGAGGGGCACCCATGGATGCTCGGTTTATAGATGTGGTAGGCATATGGGTGGGCCCTAGCCATGTATACCTTTGTCTATGACGATGATCTATGAGAGACATCATTATGTGGGGTGTGTCATGTGTGTGCCTACTCCACAAGGAACACTGCCATGTGACATACGACTAGAGTGTGCTTACTCCACTTGGTGTATGGTCATGTCATGTGGGTTGGCATGCTTATTCTGCACCATCTGATGCAGGGGTGTTGTCGAGGTGAACCCCCTATTTCATGTGGGTCGTGTTTCCCAGGCCCAATTACATGAAGGGCTATTGCGATAGCTGGATATTATTCCCTCCTTCCTTGTGAGGTGACTAGATATAGTCACATAGTGATGTGATGTGCAATTTATGGTGAATTGTTTTTTAACCTTTGGTTATGTAGACCAACAATTTTTTTCATCTTTTTCTACAATAGTTTAGCCAAGACTTATGAAATTTATCTTAGGTGTGATTTATTGTTTTAATATCTTGGATTCTTCTTATCCTATTATTGAGATTGATAATTCTATTTTTATTATTATTGAACTTTGATAGCTAAACTATCCCCTTTCAAAATTTTCTAATGTTGGTCTTATGTTGTGTTGTGATTCCTCACTAAAGATGCATGAGGTAGACTTGGTGAGTGTATACCAGGAAGTAGACATAGGGAACCCTTGAGGATGGGGGTATGTGGGGCTGTTATGCAGCTAGTATCCACTACCTTCTTATGTGTGGTGTCTGTTTCTTGGAGGCTAACCACCTTACACAAACAAGGGATATGATGCATGGACTTGTATGGAGGGCCTTCGTAACAGTGGCCCAAGACACCATCAAGCCACTATGTGAGGTATTGATTATGGATTTTGGATATAGATGAGACTGGTATTGTACCCTGGAGTGAGAGCTTGTCCAGAGAGACAACCACTCCCGAGCCTTGTGATGTGTATTCTCAGTGATGTGGACTAGGATGTTTGTGTAGAGTATGGTTATTGTTTCAATTTTGAAATGAGAATGTATCACTATTTTCTTAAATATTGATATCATTATGATTTATGAAATTTTATTGATAATTGTGTCATGGAATTTTGAAAAAAAATATGGAAATTATAGTATGAATGAATGCTTCTAGATATTGATGAAAAAATTAGAAAATTTTGATGCATTTCTAAGGAAATTAAGAAATCCAATGTAATTATATTTTTTGAAATTGATGACATACTTGTATGGTTGCTTTACAAATTATAGGAGGTTAATGATATGTTGTTGATGATAACTTACCAGAAGAAATTTTAATTTTAATTTGTGCATTAATCCATTACTATAGTTTTCATGTTTGTTTATTTTTTGAATGAATATAGCATGAAATTAGTTGTAAGAATATGAATTGCCTTGGATGTGTATGTATTGTGTCTTACCATTATCATGACAATTGTTCTATCTTGTACTTGGATCCTAGGAATAGGTATACCTTTGATGTTGATTTAAGGATGCTACTCCACTAATGTATGATTTGTTTCAATTTTAGTCTATGTGACTTCAAGGAGTAAGTCTAATCTTACGGGGTGAGGATGTAGTGCCTCTCCAGCTTTAACTTGTTGAAGAATGACATTGGTAAGTAACACGATAGGAGCCATGTGGGTAAGCCAATCCTCCATATTTTCTAATAGTTTTGATGCACATCTATGTAGAATATATTGTTTAATTTTGTATGTGTCATTCCTATTTTGAAGGTTGATAAATAAATGTATTATTTCAGAAACCATAATGGTAAGATAAATATCTATTGTAATTTATTTATTTGACAAAATTAGTAATTCATCAATAATATTAAATAAATAAATATTAAGATATCTCATGATATTAATATTCAATAAATTATTATTTTATTCTTTATTAAAATTACATATTGTAATTAGAAAATTAGAAAATATTATAAAAATTTAAATTATAAAGTAAATATTTTTAAATATTTTAATTATATTAAAAAGGTATTCTTTTAATTTAAAAAAAAGAAAGAGAATCTATAAATAAAATTACCATTTTGTTGAATTTAGTAAGTAATAAAGGGGAGGTACGTGGAATTTTAAGGGAAATCATTTCCACGATTTTAGCAACTAAAAAACATGCCCTCCTAAAATTTAGTAAGAAGAAATATTTTTTTAAAATTTCAACTTAATGAGATTTAAAATAATGCAACGTGGATCAAAGAATCATTTATTTTTTATTTTATTTTATTTTTAAAAAAAAAAATTAAAGAAGGAAGTAGTTTTTATTTAAATGCTATATAAGAACCATGATTAGCGTTAATGAAAAATATGAACCGATTCAGTTGAGGAAGGGGAATGTTGTCATTTTCCAATAAATTAGAGGACGGTTAGGGGTTATGGAGGGGGAGGTTGGAGTGTAAACTTTTTTTGAAGCAAAGGGAAAAATACATTGGGATTTCCTGCCACATCACGAGATGACTCTGGTATCATTGACAAGTCTGGACACACTTAATTTATACTCTTCTTCTTTAATGTGTTTCTTTATAATCAAATACGCTACAATAAACTTATGGCATAGAAATATTTTATCATTTATGTTTTTTTTTTCAAATGGTTCAAATTACTTAACCCATCAGATGGTGATTTGGTGTATTTACAACTGGGAGGTATGAATTTAACTTTATTCCATGTTCTTAACTCTTTTTTATTTCATGAATACATCCATAGTAGCATAAATTTAATTTCTTATTGGATGTTTGATACAAATAAATCATTACTAGATTTTGAGAAATGAAATTGACTTTGTGAGAGTTATGGAGAATCTTTCAAATTATCTTTTGAACTTATGTACAATATTTCTAAGACACCTTCCATGAGTGATCACAACTTTAAATTCTGAATTCTTATAGTCATCTAATTTTATTTTTTATAGGATCCTCCATGAAAATAAAATAAAATCCTAAAATACCAAAATCATGAGAGATAGGGCTAAGTATTTGTGTTGATAGAGTTGATGTTTATCTAAAACCATATAAATTGCAGATTTTTATTTCTTAATTCGGTAAAAGAAAATATTATATTAGATATTATTCTTAACATGTTCCTTACAAGCATGTAGCATATATCATTAATAATATTTAAATTAGATTGAATCTTTCTATCCTATATTCATACCTATGTCAAATCAATGACACATTTCAGATTAAGGAGGTATATTTCAAATCAAGGATATATATTCACATAGTTAATGGTTATAAAATTAGTGGGTTGGCTTGGACTACTTGGAAATTTATGGCAAGATTATTGATTGTTAGTTAATAATTAGTCTTAGTAAACTATTACAACTAGTGGCTGTTTATATTTTCAAATATAGATATAACAAATCTTATTTATTTATTTTAATATTAGTTCCCATCAATTATTGAGACCAAGTGGTTTATCTATAACTCTAATGAATGAATGATGCTAAGATAGAAAGGTAATTTTTATATTTGAAATTATTTTAATGGAACAATAACGTCACGTTTTATTCTCTCAAATAATTAATAATTTAGTTCGAATGTTGGTATTTTGGATAGTTTGTATTATACTATGGGGTCTATTATTGTTACGTTTTGTTTTCAATTAATTGGGTTTGAGTTACTTCAAACTTCTAATAGTTGTAGTACTTTAAATTATAATTGATTAACTTTAGAGAGAAAAAAAAATGAATTATTTTGGCATTTCTAGTAATTAAGCATTAAATTTGACATGAACCATTGGAAAATCAATTAAAAATTATCCAAAGGTAATATTATGTTTTAATTTTTTTTGTGAGGTTAAGAGTCTTTTTATATATGTATATTAGTAGTTATGAACTTGAATGGACAATTATATGTGTGTTATTCCTTCTTGAAGATGCTTATTGTAGTGGATGTGCAATTGATGATATGTCCTTTATTCCCTTAATCATTTAAGTGTAAGATCGGGTAACCTACTATTCATTTGGTTGCATTAAGCATAATTAAGTTGATCATTAGGAATAGAGGAGGGATTGAGCCCATGTTATGTTTTCATGGGATTGTACATATCCTTAGGGATTGAGATGATCATAATTGACTTATTGATGCTATTCATGATGATTTTTATTAATGTTCTAAATTTTTTTATTATATTAGGAGTCGATTATGTATCATTCCTATGTTTTGGGTGGGAGATATTTTAGTGAGCACTTTGATTGAGGAGGTTTCTAGGACGCTATATTGGAATGGGTTAAACTATTTCATGAGCTATGGAATTGGCGTTAATTTATCAATTAATTATAGCAATTCATCTCTGTCTCACCTAAGTGGGTGGCAGCCGATGAAAAATTTGTCTAGGGAATAGGACCCTAGAAAGGATTGCATACCCGCTTTCTTGATTTTAATTAATAGATAGTTTGGGATGGGAAGAATCAAACTATGAAGTCTTTGAGCGTGAACATAGGCAAGGCCATCAATGATGAGCCCCCGAGGCTTAAGTCCAATCCTATAGGGTCTTTCTTAAAGTTTTAAATGAAATTATTTTACATCTTCTTAATAATGATTCACATTGGTAAGATATCAATAAAGTGTTTGTTTATGATCATGTATCTAATTTTTGCACCTAGTTGTTTAGACATGTGTGTAGCTATAGGTGTTGGGCATGGTGGTTATAATAAAAAAGCAAGGTGGTGATATTCAGGTATGTAGTGATAATCATTGTTAATTATGTATGACAATTATTATGATTTATTGGTTGACTTTACTTCTATTTACATAATATCAATGAGATTTTGTTATGCTCCTTTATTGACCAAAAAAAGGAAATTATGCATGTTTTGTTGTGTAATTTATGTCCTTGTGCTGAGGGAACCTCAGTGGGGCATTACAATCGACCTAATTAGTAAAGATGTATTTATATATCAAGTGATGAATTATGAAGAAGTAGATCATGGATGTAAAGGTGTGGTCGAGTAAAGAGAGAAGATCATCTATAGAAGGAATATTTTTTGAGCTTAATTGGATATAAAAAAAGAAAAGGAGAAGTGTTATACCTAGATCATTGTACTTGTTGATTCCTAATGGTTTGTGCAAGAAAATCCCTTAACTGAGTAGGCTTTAATAGGTCTGATTTGTAAATCCTCTAATAGGGTTACTCTTTAATTATGGTTTTAAATCCTTTAACAAGGTTACTCCTAAAAAGGTAAAGCTCCTAAGAGGGCTAGAGATAAATCCCTTAATTGGGTAACTCCTAACAGGGTCCTCTCTTAATCAAGCATCATTGTAAGCTCCTAAGAGGGCTAGGCCTTTAACATGGTACATTTCAAAAGAGTGAAAATTATTAGTGGGTGCTAATTGCCATCATGTTTTTTTCCCTAAGCTAGGGTTTCCACGATAAAATATTGGTCTCACTTTGTTTCATGTTTGAATGGTTGTATGGTTATTTTTTTTATCGCAAGCATAAAGTTTAAAGTTAATTAATGTGATTAATGTTGTTGAAAAAATTGTTAAAAGTTTCTAATTGGTAGATTATTGATTCAACTCCCCCCCCCCCCTTCTCAGTAATCTTGGACCTTATAGTACTAATAGGGAAAGACTCCACCTCTATCCTAGAACTCCCCTATATCATAATAATTGAGAATTTGATTAAGAATGAACTTGAAAAATAGTTTTCTCAAAAACTGTAGAGGTGCCTCATAACTATTACAAGGAGGTTGGTCAAAGACTATCCACCACCTATCCCAAAAATTAGATTTGATGCCCTCATGATAACACCAGTGTATTGGAAGCCTCTTTGAATCAAGAGAAAGATGTTGATTAATCTTAGGATTAGTAAAAAGAGCACATATTTGTGTTTTTCTTATATTTTTATCCTTCATTACATCATATGATAATTCATTTGCATAATACTCACAATAAAAATTCATAGAAGTTTTCCAATTAGTTATTTGATTCATAACCACATAAAAACCTATGACCATAGTTTCTAAGGTTGTGGCAAGAAATGCATGATGCTCATGTTGTGAAGTCTTTAGTCTAGAATCTATTTCAAAAATAGCGACTTTTTTTTTCTAGTTAGATTAATAAATCATCTTGTGTATGTTGTGGGATGTTTCTAGGAGTTAGAGAGTTGGTCATCCTAGGGTTTTTCTAATGGTTTTCATCAAGTTCATGCATGACATATTGAGAATTTGATATAATTTTTCAAAAAATAATAATAAAAAATAATTAAATTTTAACTAAAAATAATTAAAATGCAAAAAACCCAATATCTACCTCTACATTGGCATGGCATTGTGATTTTTATTAAAAATTCTTGAAACCCAATTGATATTTTTCTCCTATTCATGGGGGTTTTTGGTCACTATTAGAAGAGTCATGAGTCAAAATGACCCAGTCGACCCTTTAAAAAATTATAACTTGAAAATTGTGATTAAAACCTCAAATGTAGTTTTATATGAATTTAATTCTATTGAGGTTTTAATTCAAAAACCTCATGCATGTTAAGGCTAAGATTTTTTGAGCTATAATGTTTTTGGATTATTTTTATTTTTGAATAACTTGAACACATTACCTACATTTTTGGGTTTTTTAGGTAAGCGAACACTTTTTAGTTCACCATCTTGGGAACTTTTACACTAGGACATTACTAGTCAAAACATATCTATGAACAATATTTTTAATAATACAATAGTGGTAATACATAATTACACAACAAGCCAGCATGCATAAGGTAACACATACAACCTATGATGGAACACTTTTCATGCACACCAAGATAATAATAAGAGAACACAAAAAAACTATCTAACTCTACCTTGGATCATACACTGAGGTTGGCATAAAAAATAAGACATGGGAGAAAGATTTGGGTGGCTGCAAGAAGTTGAGTTCCACTTTTGGGCAAAAAGTGGAAGTGATTTCTCAATTTTTTAAATTTTATCTCAATTTGTGTCAAAATTTGAGGAATTTAAAGAATGAATCCCAAAAAACTTTAGTGATAGGAAATGTAGTGCTTAGAGTTTACTTTTCAAACATGTAATTTATTTCAATACCCAGAAGCTAGAAATTGCTTTTTAGTAGGCATGTGTAAAAACCACTTTTTCAAAATGTCTATTTTAAGACCATACCACACATGTGTATGACCACCATATTTTGACCTAAATAAAGTAGGTTTTTAAAATCCTTTTGGGGAAAGATACCTAAGACACAAAAGATTGATGAGCATATGCTTTTTTTTATTGAATATTTTATTTTTATTAATTTATTATTGACCATAAAGTCTATTTTGGAAACCTCTAGTTTGCAACCACCATAAATTGATGTAAGATTATTATTATCTTTTTAAAAATCTCTTCAAGAGAATTGTGTGTAGATTGATGTCATATAATTATTTTTGTAAAAAGAGTAAAAAAAAAAGTTATTAAAATTTTGGATAAGCTCACTATTTGAAGTTAATGTACTAGTTTGATTAATACATAATTAAAAAAAAAGTAAAATCAACCAAATCACCTAAAAATTTATATTTTTGAATTCTAAATAGTAAGAAGTCCAATGGGTTTTCATTTTTATTCAAAAAATTCAATCAAGAAGGCCTTCAAAAAAATTATGGCAAGGCATAATTTATGGATTGCAATGCCTTAGCCATTAACTTGTGAATCCAAGGAATAGGCTTGGTCCCACCAAACCTATCCTAACCCAAAACCCAATGCAAAGGGTGGGTTATGAGTTCATCTTTTCAATAATGTGTACTTCTTACATAAATATAACAAGTTTGTATGTAAGAATGAGTTTGTATGCATAATTTTAAAATATTAATACTTTTACTTGGTAAAATGTGTACACATTTTGGAAAAAAATGTGTACTTGTTTTAAAACATGTACGCATTTTGTAAAAAATGTGTACACATTTTTAAAATTTTTGGATCAAGTGCCTAAGCCTAAAACATGTACCCATTTTCCCAAAATGGGTAGGCATTTCTACCAAGATTCCCAAGGTCAAGAAAACTTCCCTCAAATTATGACCTAACTTATTGCACGTACCCTAATATTTTTCATATAATATTTTCATAATCATTGGTATATCCTCTAAAACTCTCTATTAACCCACCCCTCTCCAAAATCTAAGTTGGTTTATGAAAATCAAAAGGGTTAAAACTACCAATATTGGATGTAGGAAGAAATTAGTCATAGATAAAACTTTAGGTTTTTATATGGACTTAAAACATCTTCTAAGTTCCAATTCCTCTCTAATATCTACCCCTACCATTTCACATCGAAAAATAGAAATACCTAAAGGCTTGCAAAACTTGGGCCCTTACTCAAAATTAGAACTATTTTTGAGTTTGAAATTTTTCCTAATATCTAGGCCCACAAAATAGTAAATCAACCCCTCATGGATGTTACATTTTTGCAAACACGTGGAGTTTATTTTTATACATAAAGAAAAGGGAAGTAATGTATAGAAGGGATAAATCACTTCCCATTTTCATGTACTACACTTTTTAGAAGGAAGACGCCCCACTATATTCAAGAGGAAACTCAAACGCTAAGATAGAAAATGATCTTTTGCTAAAATATGTAATGATAAAAATGGAAATGCTAAAATGAAGTTATGTAAATCATTAATTAGACAAGTTATGAAAAATTGGAAATAACATGCTAATATAGAGTGACAGTGAGCATAAAAGTACAAAACCAAAAACTAGAACATAGATCTAACATGTGGGTGAGATCTGAGCTAAAAATGTTAGGTACAGAGCAGGAACTTGATTTGTACTTGGGGACAAAACACCAATGGCATTCTATACCAGGCAATTTTGACTAAAACTTTTTGGGTTCTTCTGACTGTGTCTAATCTTTTTAGATTTCAGCTGGTGGCTCCATAACTTATTCCTAGTGATAGAAAAATGGTAAAAATGTTGTCTAAAGGAGTTTTCATTGTTCAAACCCATGTTTAGGAATCAACCTTGAAAATGGAAAGAAATTGCATAAACTAAATTATGTAAAAAGGAAAATGTTAGATTTACCTTGCATAAACCCTCATGGACGGATGTAGGAATCACTCATACCCATGAAGATTCTTGAATGTGCTTGAAATCCAAAGTGTTGACCTTGGAATATGATGTAGAATCAAATATTCCCTTAAAAATGCATAGATATATGAATTCCAATCCTAGATCCTGAATGTAGATATGCTTGAAAATCACTTGTAATAAAGGAGAGAGAATGTCAATGAAGGAAGGATCTTCTTGCTTGATTGAGAATTATTCTACTTGGCCATCATGGGGGACAAAATTGCTTCAATGTGATAATATTTCCTTTGAATTGAATGATCTTTAAGAATTGGAGATTTGGAGATCTTGATCTTGGATGCTTTCTTTCAAATCTTGAATACAATTGCCCTTGATTTCTCAAAAATATTGATAGCTTGATTGAAAAATGCTTGATTATGGTTATGATATACAAAATTAGGAGAGGTAAAGTTTTTTCATACTTAATCCATCATTTTGGGATTAAAAAATGATCAAGGTTGACCACAAAACCAAATCTCTTGCTAATACCCTAACATCAGGCCCCAGGCAAAATATGGGCCTTGAGCCTTAGGGACAGGATGTCATTAGAATTTTGTACCTTAGAGAATGAGCCATAATTTAGAGGGGATGTCGATATAGGTGAAAAGAAGGAGGGGAAAAGGATAGGTTTCTAGGATCAAGAATAATGAGAATCCAAGCCTTGAAATCACCAAAACAGGGTCTAATGGGTCCTAATAAAGCATCCAATCATGGGTGCTAAATTTTTAGGATCACAAATCTAGCCCCCACTTTAGAGAGAGTGTGAGAAAATATCACGATCATGGTAAAGTAGATCAATGCATAATAATAATACTATCAAGGTCAAGGAGATGAAGAAACATCAAACCCCAAGTGACTTAAGTCCTTATCAAATCCAAAACCAAGATAAAAGAGGCATCACACAAAGAGAAAGAAGAAAGAGAAAGAAAGAAGAGAGGCATGACCAATAGCCTAGTAAGGTATTTTCTTACTATGGATCACACAAAGAGAAAGTGTTACAAAATATTTCATTGATGGTCTAGCAAGCTATGTTATGCTAATTGACTAATCAAAGACGATCAATCCTTAAGGAAATCATTGTCTCCGTTAATGGATCTAAAAAGGGTGATAAGGACAAAGGAAAGAATTTTCTCCAAAGAGATAAAAGAGAGGAAGAACAAATTAAGGAAATAATTGTCTCAATTAAGGGATCTACTAAAAGGATGAATACAATAAAAGCATTGTCTCCTTAGCTGTTTTCAAGAGATATTTCATTGAATCATCATGTATGTGTGTGCAAAATATGAAACAAGTAATAGAGTGAATAGCCTCATGTTAAAGTGATTGTAAACATTGTAATGGGAGAAATGGATTTAATGAAGCATACATCCACCCACAAGAAATGTTTCCACTATGAGATGCACCCAAGAAAGGACAAACCAAGGGACACAAAGAGATCTACTATTTGAGGCATATGAATGATCACCAAGATGATTAATATTATCATCTACTAGAGATAGAATAACTATAAGAAGAGCACACAAGAGTCAAAAAGAAGACTCTTTTTGGGTTTTCATCATGAAGGCCAAAAAGAATAGGTATATATCATTTTGAATCATACCTAAGTTGACAACACAAAGGCACATTTATGAATAGTGGCACATGCATGACATAACATGTAATAACATATAGAACAAATGAGATACAAATATAGGAATGTCATGACATGTCAATTCCTTTATCACCTATGCCAATAGAGAAATAAGGTCCATCTTAAGAAATCTAAATAAACCATATATCAAGAAATACATCATGTGGGAAGAACATTACAACAAGAAAACACAAAGAATCCACCACACAAGAGGATCTAGTATAGCATATCACTTGGACCCCATCTCATTTTTTTTTTTAGGGAAGGTGTTCAAGATACAAGAGAAGCCACATCAAGATAGATCAATAGCCAGTTCAAAAAAAGGACTATGTTGTAAAGATGGGTCACTTTATTTGTCACTAGGACTAAGAGATCATTGTGGTGAAAACATAGTTGATAAATCATGATGTCCATCAATAATATCATACATATCATCAGAATAACTAGCATGAATATTATCATTTGTTGCATTAGGAATATCACAAACATCATCATCAAGAGTATCTTCTTCATCCAAATTATTTGTAATAGAATCAAATATATGAATAGAATTATCATGTTTGTTCAATTTCATCTTTTTCAAATTAACTCCCTTCTTTGGTTCAAGCATAGGCTGGTGAAAGGGAATCAAAGCATCAGTAGGTGAATTTTTTTGGGAATCACATTTATAGACTCTAACATAATGTTTACAATGGCGATCACGAGCACAATGGTTACACTTATATTTTCTAGAAATTTGGTTTGGTTCAGGATCAATTAACATTTGGCCCTTTTATTCTTTAGGAGGAAGAATGGAAGGAACCTAACTAGGTTGAGAGATACTATTGACTGAATGTTTATAATATATAGGAGATATTATAAAATCATATATGTGGTGTAGAGAGAAATAGGTCCAGAACAAGGAGAAATAACATCCTTAGAATTGCTAAGCTCACAAATCTTTTGGATTTTGTATTTTTGATATGATTGAAAGAGATATTCTTTATGGATTGAGTGGGTTGAGGCATAAAAGGCCAAAATAAATCAAGGTCAATAGACTTTTGAGGTACTAAAGGATAATAAAGGTTATGATTAACATTGCTGATTTCTCCAATGTGGGAAAATTTAAAAAAATATAGATAGGAGAGACTATAACCTTCATAGAAGTAAGCTATAAAAGACCAAGTTTGGCTTGAAAATTATTAGAAGTCAAGATGAAAACAAAGGTGGTATCTAAATTTTTACCACCAACTTCTATGAGTCTTGAATGAAATAGAAGCATGGGTAGGAAAAATGAGACCATTGCAAGTTTGGATCATAAATCATATTTTTTATAGAAATCATGTTACAATTGTCTATTGTAAAGATGTTATTTAGTTATCACATTCACCATGAAAGTAGGGTCAATAAGAGCACCATGAGAATAGAGATCGTTAACCTTTGCAATAATGTAAAGAGGAGCATCTAGTGCTTTAATTCTCTTACTAGGGTCAAAGGTAATACAAATATCATGTTTGAGTTTTTCTTTAGGTTCAATTTTAGATTGATCAATGAGGTTGATAACATTATTGACTTCAATACACTTATCGGCATAGTCAAAAACATGGGTGGAAGAAGAAGGAAAAGAATGGGTAGTCCCAACAACATTGGTTGAATGAGATAGAAAATGATTGGTATAGATTTTCAAGTTTTGGCTTGGATGTGTTATAGATTTTTTTTCTTTGATCATTAACACCCTCAATAGATGTAGTATTAGAACCAACTAGGTTTTGAACAATATATTTCAAACAGAAACACTTTTCAGTATCATGGTCAAGTTTACGATGGTATTGAAAAAAAAATTGTGATCAAAGGATTTGGGAAAGGGTTTAGATGTGTCATTTGGTTTAATAGGAAGAAGAGTTAACACTTTATAGTTAACCAAATTCAACATCACATCATGCAAAGATTCAGAAAGATGAGCAAATTTATGAGAAGGTATAAAAATAGATGACAAAGGAGCCACACGTGATGTTGTTGCCACTTGCTCATCAATATTGTTGGATTAATTATTGATTTTGATGAAGCTCTTCAATTTTTGAAACTTGTTATCAGATGTGGCATCACTCTTATCAACTGGAGCCATTGGAGTGGTACCCTCAAACTAACTCACTTGAAGTTGATAATTATGAAGCACTACACATAATTGTGTAAAAGAAGAAAATTTATAAAGTAAAATCTTCTCTAATGTATTTTTATTAGTTATAAGTGAAAATACAATGCACATCAACATGAAGCACAATATAAGAAATATGAGCATGCAAATTCTTAAATCTACCAATGAAATCAATCACTTTTTCTTTATCACCTTTTTTACAATACATTAAAGTAGTTAAAGAAATCTTTGGACCAATATAAGTTTAAAATTTTGGATGAAAGAATTAGAAATATTTTGAAAGGAATCAATAGAATAAGGAGGTAGAGAACAATACCATTGCAAGGCTTTATCTCAAGAGATTATAGTAAAAAATTTATCCATGAACCTACGATCATGGGAGAAATCGCTACACAATTTTTGAAAGGTTTTGACATGGTTCAAAGGATCGCCTTTACCATTATAAGTCTCTAGGTGAGGAATTTCCATGTATTGAGGAATAATAGCATGAATTATATCCAAGGACAAAGGAATAGAAATGTCATAAGTAGAGATGTTGGACATGGATTGGATGTTGAACTTGGAAATAATTATTTGTTGCAAGGAAGCCATAGTTTGAGCCAAGCTACTAATAATAGAATCAGTAGAAAGAGTGGTTGGAGTTATGTGTGAAATGTTTGGACCATTGTGAGAAATGGAAGGAATGGTGGAGTATTGATCCAGGAGCATCCTGGGTGTAAGAGCAAGCTTGCATCACCCAAAAATATTTTTGGTTTCTTTTCAATAAGGGCTATCTTACGCAGAGCTCCTATTTTTTGAAAGTTACTATTTTCAGTAAGTTTTCCATTTGAGCTCAGAATGGTCTATTTTCTTTCTTGGTGGTTCATTTTGGTCATATTATCCTATCTATAAAGTTTCATTTCTAGATCAAGTCTAGTTTTGAAGATATTGAAAATTTTCGGTATTGGTAGTAGGGTATAGAAAATTTGAACTCATTTTTGAAGGCTTTAGAGGCCACAAATGAGGTCAAAACTTCAGCTGAATGAAGCTTCCTAAATTTAAGTGTTGTAGAGAACTTCGTGCCCTTTTTGAAATGGGGTCATAATAGTCAGTCGGGTTAACGGGTGTGACTTATGGTCTCTGGAAGTTGGGCCACTTGAAATGGCGGAAAATAAATTTCCTTCAAAATTTTTGTTTAGGTTTCAAAAGATGTTTGAGCCAACTCTGATGTAGTAAATTGAAAAATAAAATAATTCTAAGTTTGGTCAGCCTTAATGGCTAAATTTCTAGAACCTTCCTAGGCGGTGGAAAATTGCCTATATTAGGAAGGCCCATAGTGTTGTCTAGGGCAATATGGAACAGTTATGGGTAGATCTAGGTAATGATTCAAGGCTTTGTCCTACAAAATATTGTAAAGGAAAATGCCCATGTGGCTTTGCATATTGTAATTCTACAATTTGTAATTCCACATTTGTGGAGATAATAAGAAGCTCACTTTCTGTTCTTGTAAATTGTTCTTGTTTCTCTATTTTGTTATGTTTTTGTGGTATTAAGGGGAGCGCCCTTCATCAAGTATGAAAAGGGAACACTATTATAAATGGGCATTGATGAAGGTAAGGAAAAATATGGAACGCTTGAAGGAATGGTGGGAACAATAGGATTAGGAATGCTAATATGTGTAGGATTCAGATTTTGAATGTGTAATACCCCTCCCATAGGTTTCCTTTCAATTTAATTGGCCAAACTCTTTTAGGTCACTTTTCATGTGTGTGTTAAATAATTAGATAGATTTGATGTTATGTGTATTTATGTTTATGGTTTTACTAACCCCATACTTGAATGTGTATGGTTGGTGTTGTCAGGAATGGGAACACTGAGAGGGGGGGTGAATCAGTGTTCATTGTATTTTATCTTTTAGCTTTAATATTTAAATTGAACTTAAAAGCTTAAGTACTGAAATAAACATCCACATAAACATGAAACATGAAATCAACACATGACACAAATATGGTTATGAGGAAACCCAAATAGGTAAAAACCCCGGTGGGAATTAACACCCACTAATATTCTGTACTAGTGTTTTGTGATCCTTGTTAGAAGATCCTTAACCCTATTAGGAGTTTCTTTGCAATGCATTAAGTATAGTAGACCTTGTTAAGGGTCAAACCCTATTAGGATTATTTTACAATAGTCCCAATTAGGGGAGTGGACCACTATCCTAGAGCTCATTTCTCAAGTGGTTAAGGCTACAACCTTTTGATCTTAGATACACACTATATCTGCTGGATGAACTATCACTGTGACACTGCTTGTCAGATCAGTTCCTTTGATGTGCTGATGCTTTTACGTATTGCAAAGCTCTAATACATCTTATAGTGTCTTCGCACACTTCTCTTCTTCTTATCACAACTCTCTATCAACTTCCATACTAATTACAATGGGCACATCTTATATTTATATGTGCATACAAAATAAACAACTAGGTCGGCCCTTAAACCTATTACATACAATGCTTCCAAGTGAATTGGCTTAAGTGTGTTTACAATTAAACATATATACATATCAGTAACCTCATTACAATAGGTGCATAGCCTTTACATCATTAGAATATAGCCGCAACTCAAAATGATAGCAGTCGGCTTCTTACTCTATTCTTCACTGGCACACACTGGCTATGCAACTTCAACTGCTTGTATCTTTCTCATACTTGCATATCTGATCATGCGCTCATAGTATAAGCATGAATATAGTCCAACTAACTTAAATTCTAGGGAACACATCATAACTTGATTGTACACATGTGCACTGATGCTCTGAGCTACAGGAACACTGTACACTGTCCAGTCTTCAACACTTAACCAATTTCTGATCTTCTCATCAAGTGCCTTGACTCCAAACTACTATATGACTTTGTTGCCATAATGAAAACACTATATTAAGTCATATACATCAGTATAGCCAACTTTTCAATAATCTCCCCCTTTTTCATTGATGGCAACAAAGGAATATGGCCAAGTTGCTAACTGTCCTTAATACAAAAAAATTTGTCTTCTATACATACACTTATATCTCCCTATACATATTATGATCCATATTCTATAAACAACTCTCCCTTTGACATTAATCACAAAGGTGTTTCAAAAACTATATCTACATATACTCACTAAGGGAAAACATCCAGATATGCTATCTTTAGGTTTGGGATCTCCTTCTTCCAAAATGTGATCAAAGAGTTTACTATCTGTAGATGGGCGTAGAGTGCATACTGTAGCTTCTCCATCTTCTTCAAGTTAGTGCTAGGACCATGATCATATGTTACCATTGTGGCATCTATGTCCTTGATGTTTTGATTGAGTATAGCTAATGAGGGTGCAAGAGCATTCCTAAGTTGTGTTTGTCTTTCCCTGATCTTTGTCATTTACTTTTCTGCCTTCTCAATCTTATCTATTTTCCCTTGGTATACATTATTAAACTTGTTTACATCTATGGATGTTTCTTTCACTGAACTCTTGACTTGCTCAATCATAGCTTCTACCTCTTTTATTTTCTTGAAATGGGCATGAGTAAGCTTATCTTGATCCATGCATTTTGCAATGACTCTTCTTCCTTGATCTTCAAACTCTTTTAAGGATGCTTGACTAGTCTTGAGTGAGCTTAGGTCAAGTGCAAAGTTTCTCTTTAATTCACTCAACCTCTTCTTCAGGTACTTTTCTTCTGTAATTAGGGATGAAAATTCTTCAAGGCTTGAGAAATTACTTTTGAAATGTGAGATGATTTTACTCACATCATCAACAGAGTGTATCTTTGACACTTTCTTGTCCTCTAGCAACAAATTGTTCAGAATGTTTACTGATTCTACTAGGAGGGGATTCCTCATCACTTGTTTTTCTTTGGCCTTTTCCATGGCTAGGACGCTGAATTTTATCAAATCTTCTTCTCCCCAAGAGTCCAAACTAGTTGTGTCAGGTGTCAAACTTGACAAAAATGAAAAGGGTGATGGATTGATGGGAGTGTTTTCCATTATTTCTTGCTTAACTCTTACTTCATTTTCTTTCTTTTCCATTTCTTTTTCTATCTTTTCTCCTTTTCTGTGATGTCCTCAATCAAAATTTCTTGTGGATTTGGAGAATTTCTACCACAAAGAATTCTAGCTTCTTGGGTGCTGACAAAAGCTTCCTCAAACTTGTCCAGATCCTTATCCATGGCTGCCATGGCTATCTCCACATTATCAATGATAATTGTGTTGTATTTTTGTGACTTTGTACTGGGCACAGACTTATTTGCCTCTAATTGTGCTTTTACTACAGGCATTGAATCCTGAGGACCTATTACTGATGCATTAGTCGGCTCTGCCACCTTGACTTCCTTTATGGATACTTGTGCTTTGGGCACAGTAGGTGGATACATGTGCACGTTCATAAAGACCTTTTCAAAGGATTTCTCTATTTCTTTGGCAACTAACTCATAGTTTTTATCCATTATATTCAATGTTCTTATCTTGGTCCTGGGGTGAGGCTTCACCAGATCTAACAGCAACTTCTTCTCTTCTAGCTTGCATAAAAGAAGGGTTTCATCTAAGATCTTCTCCCTTATCTGTAGATCTTTTTCAATAGCATGTCTATTTTGGAATTCTAGGATGTTCCACACATTGTCAAGGATCATAGTCTTAAGTTCCAAGACTATCTTCTTGAACTTCAGCATGTGTTTGACTATCATACCATGTATCTCAAATTTTTCTATTTCACTATATTTTTCATAAAACTTCCCTACTTGATCAATTATTCTCTCATCAATTATTCTTGCACTTAGCACTTTTAAACTAGGTCTGAAATCTTGAGTGTTCTTTCTACTTCTTGTTGCTCGCGAGGATGGATGACTGGTGCCAACCTCTTTCTTCCTCTTTTCTATTGTCTTATACTTTAGAGGAGTAGTAGGGTCAATGGTTTCCTTGGGTGCAGAAGGAGTATCATCAATTTTATCCTTTTGTTCATCAAATTTCTCTATCTTTACCTTCTTCAATTTGGGATCATTTGATTCTGCCTTTGCTACATCTGCTCTCTCTAATTCCAAAGCAATATTTTTTTTTCTTTTGCTTTTTCTAGATCTTCTTGAGACACTCCATGTATTCTTAAGATCTTTGAGGTGACTTTAGCAACCTTTCTTTTTGTTGCAACACTGTTAAGTTTAGTATCTATCTCTCTTGTCTTTCCCTCATAAGTTCCCCACCTTAGCTCATAAGGGTCAGTAGGAGCTGAAAGAAATACTTGAGCATATGCTTCTAAAACATGTTCATCTACTTCATATCCAATTAGATGAATCCACTTTGTTCTAGGTACAACTGCCTCCATGCATGTTGTATCTGTTTCAACCATAAAACAAATAGTATCCTTGTATTTCTCAACAATGTTTTCTGGAATTTTGTACCTCATTTGCACCTTGGCCCTGAAGGTCTTCAAATCCAATGTTATGTAATATCTCAATGTAATCTTAGTGGATGCCTTGTAAGATATCTGTGGCATGGTTGGAATGGACCTGTCCAAATACAAATCTGATACTTTCCCAACTATATGAAGGTACATGTAAATGATCAAAGACCCAAACCTAAATATCTTGGTCTTATCATGCTTGATTGCCTTGATGTTATCAATCAACTATGCGTGCAAGATCTCACACAGATTGAAATCTCCATCTTCATTCACAAGTCTAATGGCTACTAGAATTATGGCCATAGACACACTATTCATCCTGCTGGTGTGTTGAAACATGTATCCAAGTATCATGGACATCAATTTGATGTCATCTTTCTCAATAGGCTCAATTGTCATCCCGTCCCTATTACTCCTTGAATTACATGTTTTCTCAACAATTTTTTTGACATCCTTGCCCATAAGAAGGATAGCACCAATCTTAGATAGGCCTGTCATCTCATACATTAGGTCACTAGTGATTCTTAATGGCACATCACCTAGCCAAAATAGGTCATCATGAATTCTTCTCAGAAGTATTTTAATCCATTATGTCTCATAGAATTCATATGCCATAGCATACTCCACTATAGGGTGATCATTCCACTTCGCATATTCATCCAAGAAGGTTTTGTCTAGTTTTAGCATGGTTTCCATGTGCACCCTTAATCTATCCAATCCTACTGGCTCCTTCTTATAGTAAATGTATGCCCTAATGTCTTCAACATGCATAACACCCATAGGCATGTGGGAGAATGCTCCCTCTAAGTCATCTAGGGTAGACTTAAATGGATGCTTCTTAAACACATATCTTTTCTTTTCTAAAACATCAAATACTATGGGAGTGGCCATCACTTACTTGTTTTATCACTTTCCAAATGTTCTCTAAGATAATCTGAAGACTTCTGAATCGGCACAACAAACTAGGATTTCTGCAACTGATCAAATGTACTACTAATCACTGATAGATCAATCTGCAAGTCTTCACAATAACTTCTAAAGCTCTTTCTACTCTCCAATCACTTTGAATTCGAATGCAATGAGTAATCAAAAAGCGTTCTATGTACTTAAAGTGAAAATTCTACCATTAATGCTTGCTGTGTAAACTAGGCTGTCACTTAAAAATTTCCAACTTTTTTTCTGCAAACAATCAGTATGTGCACTCTTGCCCGAAGGTTCCTTTATTCTCCAAAAGCTTAAGTTCAAAGGCACATACTCAGAGAGTGAGTATACCAGCCACACAGGGGTCTAGAGCTAAATTAGCTCCCCCTATGACCCTGAGGGCCATTCATCCAGATGTAGAGGGTGCGTCCACTGTGGATGCATCCAATACATACTCATCAAATTTTTCCTTCTTTCATTTTGACCAAATCAAGCTCACATCATCTGAGGCTTTTAAAAAATTGACTTCTCCTTTGGGATCCAATACTGGTTCTTTGGTTTTTTTAGGGCTTTCTTGACCTTGCGTCCTTGATCTATAGAACTTTAAGATATGTCCAGCCTTGTTACAAGAGTGACAAATAACTGGAGGCCTTATATTCCTCGGTGCATTGACATGAGTCACCATTTTACATTGTCTAGCTGAGTGACCATTATAGTTACATATCTAACATGTAACATTCTAAGAACTTCTTATATTTGTCTGATTCTGATTTCTCTGATCATGTTGAATCCTGTTCTTTTTACTAGTCTTGCAATTCATAGCTCTATGACCAAATTTATTGCATGAATAATAGTAACCATTAAAAGGTAATACCTTTGTACATTTCCTTGCTATGTGTCCATGCTTGTTACATGCAAAAACAAGTGCGGTATACTGGCTTGCACTCATTCTTAGGTGGTTCACTATTATCTTTGGTTTGATCTTTAGTCTTCTTAGTATCAATAGAGTCTTCTAGTGCATTCATTCTTGCTCACATGTTGTCAATCTGATTTTGTGCTTCATTGTATCCGATGTAGCTAGTATCTCCTTTAGCTCTTCTTGCATATAACTGAGATTCAATCAGACCATAACTTGTGTGTAATTGGTCAATGTGATTCTTTTCTTCTTTTAATTCAAACTCCAAGCTTTCTTTGTTGTTCCTTAGCTCCAAGATTTCTATGTTTACTTGCCTTAATTCCTCATTTAGTTGAAGGTTATCTTTGACTTGTTCATTATAAACTTCCTTATTGTTGATCAATTTATCATCAAATTCTTCAAGTTGATCTTTTAAGGATGCATTTTCTTCATTCATCTTCTTGACCATTATCCCCAATTTAATGGTGGAACATTCTTTCAGATCCCTTCTTAGCTTTTTGATAACTAATTGAGCATCACTGACTTTTTCTTTTAGTTCTTCAATTTCTCTTTTAGATTTGTCCAGGTCTTCAAGAATAGCTTCTAGATTTCTTTTCAGATGTTTCATTTCTTCTTTGTCCATGATCTCTTCAAGTGGTTAAACTTCTTTACTGAGGACCAAAGCTCTAATACCAATTGTTAGGAATGGGAAAATTGAGAGGGGGGGGGGCTGAATTAGTGTTCACTATATTTTATCTTTTAGTTTTAATCTTTAAACTGAACTTAAAAGCTTAAGTACTGAAATAAACATCCACATAAACATGAAACATGAAATCAACACATGACACCAATATGGTTATAAGGAAACCCAAATAGGTAAAAACCCTAGTGGGAATTGAAATCCACTAATATTTCATACTAGTGTTTTGTGATCCTTGTTAGAAGATCCCTAACCCTGTTAGGAGTTTCTTTACAATGTATTAAGTACAGTAGACCTTGTTAAGGTTGGGGCCCTTTTAGGAGTCTTTTACAATAGTCCCTATTAGGGGAGTGGATGCACTATCCTAGAGCTCAGTACTCAAGTGGTGAAGGCTACAACCTTCTGATCTTAGATACACACTATATCTGCTGGATGAACTGTCACTATGACACTGCTTGTCAGATCAATTCCTTTGATGTAATGATGCTTTAAACTCTTGCAAAGCTCTAATAAATCTTATAGTGTGTTCACACACTTCTCTTCTGCTTATCAAAACTCTCTATCAACTTCCATACTAATTACAATGGGCACATCTTATATTTATATGCGCATACAAAATAAACAACTAGGTCGGCCCTTAAACCTATTACATACAACGCTTCCAAATGAATTGGCTTAAGCATATTTACAATAAAACATATATACATGTCAGAAACCTAATTACAATAGGTGCATAGCCTTTACATCATTAGAATATAGCTGCAACTCAAAATGATAACAGTCGGCTGCTTACTCTGTTCTTCACTGGTACACATTGGATGTGCAACTTCAACTACCTGTATCTTTCTCATACTTGCATATTTGATCATGAGCTCATAGACTAAGCATGAATATAGTCCAATGAACTTAACTTCCAATGCATACATCATAACTCAATTTTACACATGTGCGCTAATGCTCTGAGTTGCAGGACCTAATATATGACTTTGTTGCCATAATGACAACACTATATTAAGTCATATAAATCAGTATAGCCAACTTGCCAACATGTGTGTATGTTTTATATTTCTTTTTTATTATTCCTGATATGGTTGAGGGACAAAGCCATAGTTACTTTCTTGCAATATCCACATGATCAATCGATCCTTTCCATTGTCTCTTATATATTTATATATGTATGTACATGCTCATCTTTTATGCAGGATTTCAGGTACTAGGCATTGACTTCCCTGAATTTCCAAGAGGAGCATGTGCTATCACAATATCTCAATCGTAAGAGGGGAGATTATAAACAGGTTCAAGTCCCAACCTAAGCCATTTATTGTCCTGAAATAGTGGACAAGTATCTTATTTACTACCCTCTAAATTTATGGAGGTGAAGTCATTCATGAACCCTTCCTTTGAGTTTGATTTTGTACTTTGATTTAGTCAATTTTTGTCTAGTTGCATGTCTGGCGGTTTGATGTGGTTTTGGTGTTAAAATGGTTTGAAGAGTTTATTAAGATTAATTAAATGAGATTAAATAATTATACCTTATGATACTTTAAAATATTAAATATAAGGTTAATTAATTAATGATAATTAATTAATTACCTATATTTAATAAATAATTTAATTATAAATTCAAAATGATAATTGAAGAATTTAATTATTATTAAATAAAAATCAATATTTAAATGCATAAAAGAAATTAAGTAATATTAAATTGGAGTTGCATATCATTATAAATTAAAATTAATCATGCAATTTTGAATGCATAAAGTTTGATGAAAACAATGTTGAACTTAGATTAGAAGTTCAGTTGTGCAACTTACTATATTTGAGCTAAGTGATACTTAATTTGAGTTGCATATTTTATTAATTAAAATAATAATAATTATAAATCATGAAACTTGTTGGTTAACAGTTTGTCCTCCTGTTAGATTTGTAATCTCTGACTCTTCAAAAACCCAAGGTGAGAGAACAAAAGGATGTCACCAACAAATGGGTCAGTGTAAGTCATCTATCACTACCCTCTGAATTAATAGGTACAACTCCCTGATTGTGTTTAATCTTCAATGAATTTGTTTTTTTTTTAATGATCATTAGATTATTCCTTATGAGTTTTAACCAAATTGTTTGTAGGCACAAACAATTCAGGCAAGGATAAAGTGGATAACCTATAATCCCAATGGAATGTTGATCATAGATTATCATGAAGTCTATCTTCTAACTTAAACCTACCTACTCTAAGAATGCATATCCTACTAATGAGAATAGAAACAGAATCATACATAGACAACAAATAGAATTGCTTATGCTGCAACTATTAACATGAAATGGAATTCAAGTAAGAATTACAGTTCTATATATAATTGTACTTTCTATTCGGATGCATCTAAATAACAAGATGAATAGGAGAAGAATCATACATGAGAGGTAAATGAAATTACTTTCACTGCAATTACAAACATGAAATGGAATCCAGCAAGCAATTACAGCTTCATAGATAATTGTTTTGTCTATTCACATGCAAATGTAAACTACTGGTACAACAAACATGAAAATAGCTAAGTAACTCCAATCACTCTTGCTACAATTGCAAGTTTGCCGACCCCTTCACTGAGTTGTTTGACAATATTTATAGAATTTAAAAGCTCACAACCCTTGGAATGTTTTAACTTCCAAAATACAAAAAGACAAAATACAAAGAAATAATATCTTCGATGACAGAATTTGAAAAGCCAATCGCCAATGTAAAAATAAGAAAAGATATCAGAACTGTTGACACTTCATTTCAAAACTTTCATCTTCTCCATGATCAACATCTGTCAGGCTAAGTCCATTTGGCTTTCGGAGTCACATAATTATCTCTGTTCATAACTTTAGATTCAAACTAGAACATAAAATTAAAGGCCGCAAATAATCACCCTTCGAACAACATTGTCTTCATCCTCGAATGCCAAGTTTACTGGACCACTGAAACAAGACTCTGTCTGATATTAAGATGTACTGAAACTCTTATACCACTTTACGATAATAGCTTACTGCGACAATTGAAATTCCTATCTCTGATCATCTTCTCGTGCGAGAATACAAAATCTATTGGATTACGTCATCTTTTAATCCCTTTATTTTCCTTAAATCTCAGGTTCCACCTGACAAGTTTCTCATCGGACAGTGATTCTCAACCAATCAAAATGCCTCCAATTGTGCACCCCTATTAGTGGACTCATGTTGTTGCATGATCGCATGGCTCTTTTTTACTTTATGCGATCATGCGACCTATCTTTCCACATGGCAGTGTCTCACCATACCACACCATATATATGTTTTTTATGCAATGGAGAAGTTGTCCCACCGTATTTCCACCTGTCATTTTATGTGCGTGGGTTCCTTTTCTACTTAAGGCACATGTTAATTTGGTCACTTAAATAATAATCGGCTTTTCTTTTATCACAAAACTTCAAGTTTGGACTTATAACTTTTCATTGTCGCATGATTGCATCGTATTTGTTTAATTCTTGCAATCATGCGACTGCTTCATCATTGGTACACATGGACTCCACTATTGGCGTACGTGGGTTGCACTGTTGGTGTATGTGAGTCCCAGCAGACTTCATTGTTGCATGATCGCATGGTATTATTTTAATTCTTGCGATCATGTGACCGCTTTATCATTGGCGCAATATTTAATAACTATGCTATCTCATCATCGCACTTGCGCTATTGGCATATGTGGGTCCCAACAAAACACACTTTCACTTGCCCGAGCTTCCATTGTCGCATGATCGCAAAGAAATATTTTAATCCATGTGATCATGCGACCGCTCTATGATTGGTGCACGCTATAATATTTATTTTTAATAAAATGGGCCCACATGAACACATGGTGTAATCCTACATTGCCTGTAGGAATCTTCAACAGCACCAAGGAAAAATAGTGATCGTAGATCAAGAATCTACCAATACGATTGCAAACATACAAGAACATGCGGCCCCAGTTGGACACGTGGAAGGATCTTGCAAGTTCACAAAAACATTTGACAGGGATCATGATTATGCGAGGGCTATTGGATCCTTTTCTTTGTTCCACCATAGGTAAGTCTGTGACTTGGGTCCCACCTCCACGCGTACGCATCTCACAAATTCGCAAAAGCATTTGGTAGAGGTCGCGATTTTGCGAGGACCATCGGATGCGCTTTGATGAAGTGTGGCCTCTGCCTTGGAGTAGCCAGAACTCGAAAACCTGCCATCCTATATCTTGTCGATTTCAAAGCTAAATCACTTGTCATTTTCACTAGTGAGTTCGTGAGGACTCAAAGAAGTGACCTATGCTTTTATATCATAAAAACACCACACTTTACCACTGATTGGATCATGTATTACAATGTGTGTATTCAGCTCTGCTAAGCTAGGAAAAGAGGGACCCGAGTTCAAAAGAACCATTTTAGTTGCATGTCTCTGGCTTTTTAATTGCTCCTTAATCATCTTGCATCAGGAAGTTCTCAAAAAATTGAATCTAAATTCATGTCTATCCAAACTTTACTTCTAAAAATTGAATCAACCTTCTTCTGATTCCTTGCAAGTGCCTGAAGATCATGACTTGGAATCATGATTTCACCTGAGAAAAATTACCAATCAAATCATGTTATTCTTGCTAGGTAGGTATCTATCACTTACCCATGATGACAAGGTTTTCAAGGCAACCCACCCAGCTTGAAGCAAGAAGGCAAGGAACCCTGGCAAGAATAGCCTATCTTAGAAAAGCTAGACCTAGACACTAGACTTGACAAGACCACATGACTCCAACATTGCCAACAAAATGGGTGACTGAAAGTCAGGCAACAAAACTTAAAAAGTACTTTATTCGAGCTAAGTGATACTTAATTTGAGTTGCATATTTTATTAATTAAAATAATAATTATTATAAATCATGAAACTTAAAAAGCACTTTATTATGAAAATTATAACTTAACCTTTTAAAATCAGGTTGAGTTAAAGTGACTTAAGGTGAAGGGAAATTAAAGAAATAATTCTTTTAATTAATTAAAGTTGATAAAAATAATGTTGGAGTTGAGTTCTTATTTTTGGGATTTAGAGTAAACTATCATATTAATTTTAATAGTTGATTTTTGTTTCTAATTAGGAATTACATGTTTTAGTTCTGATTGTTGGGTTTTCTATATTAGAATTTCTTTTGGTCATTATTCACACATGGGTTTTAGGAATTACAGGTTTTGGTTCTAGATTTGAAATTGAAGAAATTTTTGAAAGCTTGGATTTTTGGGTTGAGATTGGTCTTCGTTGTTTCTTAATAACAATGGATTAAGGTAGGTTTTTGAAATCCCTTTGCATTTTTCTTTTGAATAGATTATTTACATCATGTTTGCCAGATTATTGAAGGTTTCTGGATTGATTGTTTCATGGTTTCCATTGTTTGAGGTTTAGGATTTGAAAGACTTTTTAGATTTTGTTGTATGAGGAGAAATTCTTATTTATGTTAATAGTTGTTAAACCCTAGATTTTTAGTTGGAAATATATCCCTTTGGAGAAGATTAAATGAATTTAAATATATATATTATTATGCATATGAGCATACATATATTGTTATGCATATTCAAGCATAATATTTGTATAGAATTAAAAGAAAATAGGAAAGATATATTCACTTGCATGTTATTTAAGGAAGATATATTCAATTGCATGTTATTTAGGAAAGATATATTTAGTTTCATGTTATTTAAGGAAGATATACTCAGTTGCATGTTATTTGGAAAAGATATATTTAGTTGCATGTTATTTAGGAAAGATATATTCAGTTGCATGTTATTTAGGAAATATATATTCAATCGCATGTTATTTAAGATATATATATATATATATATATATATATATATATATATATATATATATATATATATATATATATATATATATATATATATATATATATATATATTATATTTGCATGCAGTGGTATTCTTTTTTTAGAAATTCTATTTTTATAAATAAAAATTTAATTAAAATAGATCCTCAAAGGTATTCTATTTTTAAGACATTTTAATTTTAGAATTTTTTTAATGAAATAATAATAATAATTTTATTTGACTGGAGTTTAAATGTTGATGTGTTTAATATTGGAGTTTTTGGTTGTTTTGTTTTATTGTTGGTATGGGTAGCATTAAGTCGACTAATAGGAATTGTTACTAGAGCCTTGGGGTTATTTTTTTCTATTGATGTCTATGTGCTTATTTGTCTTGCATTGAGATGTGTATCATTTCAATCTTTTATAACCAACCTTGTTTTATTGAAGCTTATGATTATGAAAGAACTTTGAGGGTGTATTTGTGATATTATGGTTGTCATGAGAACTATTGTGTTCATGTTATGGTAAAGAATTGATTTGAGGATCATTATTATCATTTTGATATTATTTGTGACTTATGAGCCTAAGGGAGGTTAAATAGGTGCATCTTAGGGGAGTGGCTTACAATAGGGTTTTTGGACCCAAAGTGATTAGCACTAGGATAACCTATCGTAAGTTTGTTAATAAGTGATAATTTAGTAATAAAATTTGGAGAGAATATTAAAAACATAATTAGTGATAATGCCTCATCCATCCCTTGAGAACTTTTATAGGCTCATGATGGGAATGGGATGATACCTAGGGAATAGGTATGATTAGAATTCCTTATCTTCATGAGAGGGTATTCTAGTTCTGCATGGAACTCCAGTTGAGGGTCTAGGGTATTGAGAAACCAGTCCAAGGTAAATCAACTAGGTGATGCTTGAGCATCCAAGGTCCAGAGAAGCCATTCTAGGGTAACTCAAGGTGACCATGTGATGAAAATTTCATAGAATGTAATCTAAATCTCCTCCATAGTTTTTTCATTTTCCTTTGGTGATTGGTATTTATCTGGTGGTTAGTGTTTGGGTATTTGGTATCTATTCTTAGTTCTCTGATATTTTGGTTGGTATTTGTTATGTGTTTGGTGGTTGGTATTGTGAAGGTTGGTATTTGATATTTTGGTATATTAGATATTTTTTCTTTATCTTTTATTTGTATACCCTTGTTTTAACCTATGACCTATACTGTGTCTCAATCATACTTATTTATCAACTTTGAACCTTTCATCCTTGTACCTTGTTTTTAGTTTTTCTTGTATTTTGTGTGGGCCTGATGTTATCTCCTCAGCATGGTAGGAGTCAAATTTTTGGTTCCACGAGGTTAGGTGGTAGTAATTATTTTACCATTTGACATTTTGGCATTCCTATACCAATGCTAGATGATCCTTGTACAAAAATGGTTCCTTCTTGTTCATCATTCTTCAAGGCTTGTTCATATATATCTTATGATGTTTTTATTTCTATCATGTATCACCTGTGGGATATTTTAGGATATTGTATATGTACTTTGTATATGTGTTTTTATTGCATACCATGTGACTTGTGCAATGGATGATGGTTCATTATGTACCCTATGGTGTATCAGTTGTATCTATGTTGCATTTACATGATGACATACTTGCTATTCTTTGGCATATGTGAGATTGTATACTTATGGTTACTCTTAGTATACTAGTTAATTTAAAAGTAATTATACATTATGGAACCCTTGAGAGTTGTTAACTATAATTGAGTTTTACTCATGTGCATGTTTATATCTTATATTGTATTGCTTCCACACTATTATCATTATTGTTGTGTAAACTCTTAAGAAAAAAATTATTTGGTAAATTTAGTATCATGTTTACATTAATTTCTCCTGGGTTCCCTGGTGGGGCTTTACAAAATGGAAGTAGTGATAATGGGTGGAACATAAGTGGACACACTAGGAATTGAGGTAGAAATAGGCATGAAGGTCTCAACACTTGTAGTAGGTGGAATGAAACCTAGCTCTTGGGCATAATCTATAATAGGTTTGACATTGATATCAATGAGATGAGAGTTAGTATGAAACATGTTAACATTGATTTCATCATTGTGAATTATCTTCCTCAAACCTTATACAACAGATATCACTTCAGTATTATATTTTTCTTGTTCTAACCATTGCTCAAATTTTTTGAAGTCATGGAAAAGTTTTTGAACTTGTATAGGAGGGAATCTTAAGACCTCATCTTTGTCACAAGAATCTAGTGGGAAGAGTTTTTATCAATTATAGGATTACTATCATTGGTAGGTACGTTCGTCTCATCAAGATTCCTAGGAAAAATATAGGGTTCAATACCAAAGGAACCTGCAAGTCTACAACTTCTCCTAATTGGAATAATATAAGTAGGACTCAAGATAATAACACTCATGTACAAGAGAATGAAAGAAGGATAGATCTAATGAAATATAGATTTTGAAAGAGATATAAAACTCAAATAAGAAAAACAACAAATTTAATGAAAAGAAAATCTAACTATCAAGTATAGAAAGACATAATGTAAAGCATGTGATGTATCTATCTAACTATGCAAAGAGGATCTAACTACCAAAATTAGAAGTACGTAATGCATAAAAAGTAGATCTAAAAACCAAATTAGAATTGGAAATTTTATGAGTTGAGTTCACCAAAAACTTACACAAAGAAAAGGGAAACAATGTATAGAAGGGCTAAATCACTTGTCATTTTTATACATATTTAACATTTACGAAGAAAGATGCCCAACTAGGTTCAAGAGGAAAATCATGTTGGAAATCTAATATGGGAAAGTGAGATACTGAGAGGGGAGTGAATTAGATATCTCCTATTAATTCCACTTTGACATAAATTCAACTTAATTATCATAAACATCAAATTCAATATTGAAATAGATCTAACAATCTAATCTTGATCCATGAAATTGAAACATAATACAAATATTTTGGTTACCTAGAAACCCTTGAAAGGTAAAACTATGGTGGGGATGACACCCACAAATCTTCACTACTATTGTATTAAATTTTGTATGTTAGGGATACAAAATTTGATCATAAAATGATGATATACCCTATGAGGGGTCTTCCCTATTAAGATCTTATAGACTTATACAATCTACCTTGGTTAAAGGATTTAAAACTTACAACAAAGTAAGTACTCGATTAAGAGATTTACATAGGCATGTTAGGACCACTCTCTTAAGAGATTTACCATAATTCGCCTCCTAAAATGTCTCATTACCTAATCCTTTGGCTTTTAATGTGATGCTGATAAAAAATATTCTTCTTCCAATACTTGTTTCATCTTCTGAATCAAATATATCTTTGTTCTACCCTTCACTATTGTGCTTGGTCACTCTGACTGATCTCTACCTATATCAAAATACTTCTCTATTCTATAAATGAGATCTCCTTCATTCTATTCATACACACACATACTACATTTTAGGGTTTAAGATCTCATCTTATATAGACAACAAATCAATCTCCTAGATCAAGATCAATGATCTAGATTTTCTACTTATGTCCCTTAAGAATTCCCTAATTTGATAGGCTACATAGATTACATAGGGATTAATGATTATAATTATAAGGCATAATCACCTTCGTGAATCCCTCAAAAAATATTAAATATGTTGGAAACTGCAATTGAAGCAATTGTTGCATTGTCATTGATGTCAAACCTTAATTGGTAAGACTATTGCTATTTAAGAAAGTACTATATCTATTTGAGAGTTGCTAAGGGGGTAGGCAAGGTTGGTAACAAAAACACCTAAGGAAAGGTTGAGTTATCTTGATACTTCAATGAGTACTTGATTATGTGGCACAATGATAAGACAATGTATTGTTTATCTTAGTAAGAATGAAGACTAAACTAGTAGGCTTAATTGAGCATAAGTGAAAAAATCTAGTTTAAGGTGAGTGTTGTTTGTGTTAACTGAGCTAGTGAATGCCGAGTAAAAATAGTGTTGACTGAACACTAGTTAATTGCTGAGGAAGATAGTGTTAGCTGAGGAAATAGTTTATGTGGTGACCAAGATTTCCAGAAAAGATCGAGAAGTTGGACATAGTATTGACCGAGCATCAGTATTTTGCATTTGTTGAAGAATTCAGATTTCCAGCCGACATCATTGAATTCTTGAATTATGTAAAACATGTTAAATTTATTTATTAATTGTATGAAAGCATTTCATGCACTGTAAAATGTTTTATTGTAAATCTTTAAGAGATTCAAGATATTTCTTTAAAAGATAAGCCGAAGAACATAATGTAGGACAGATTCAATAATCTGACCTAACCCTAAGATCTACAAAGGAGATTAAGTAGCAAAAGATGTATTGACCTAATAGAGGTAGTATTAAGGAAACCTAAGAGAGAGGTTGAATGTAGAGAAAGAAGTGAATGCTGGAAGTGTTATTGACTGTCTAAGCAGAAAAGGCTGAAGGAGAAGTGTTGTGATCTCTTGAAGGGTTACGAGTAGATCAGTGATGGAGATGGAAAAGGTTCACAGTTAGTAAACCAACATATGTGCATGGAATTGGATCTGATATTTGCAAATTGAGTTTTATGTTTCTCAAATCAGTATTACTACTACTTTCTAACCATTGTAATAGTCAAAATCCTTTTAACAAAGGTTGACCTAACAGTCATAGGTATAAATCATTTGAACAAGGTTGCATTCTAATGGAGTGTATGTAAGTCCTATAACAAGGTGCACTTTTAACAGAGTGGTTGAAATTCTTTAACCGGGTCACACCTGACAGTGTGTTTGTAACCTTTGATAGGGTTGGTTTTTCACTGAGCTCAATTCAGAAGATTGAACATAATAGTAACATGTTACAAAGTGGTTTTTCCCAAATTGGGTTTCCACTATAAATCCCGGTGTTGATACTTGTGTGAATATTTTGGTTTGAACATTTATGTGTTTTACAAGTTAGATGCTATTGGATAAGTGGACTGCACTATTATATGTTTCTGTTATGCAATCAGTAATGACCGAGTAGGTGTTGATTATTAGATCTGATTTGTTGAAGAGTTTAAAAGTTTGTTTTATACATCTGGACCTAAGAAAAACTGATTCACCCCCCCCTCTCTATTATTCTAAATCATATTAACAATTGGTATAAGAGCTTTTGGTGCTTACAGAGAACAAGTTTAAAAGTACTTGAAGCAAATGATCAAGATGTATAAGAAGGAGGTACCTAGGCTAAATAAGGAAAACTTTCTTGCATGACAAAGTTTGATGAAGTTGCATCTAGCTGGTATTGGTGATTCTGCTAAGTATTAAATTGAACATGACTATGTCACACCTGATGCACCTCTGACTGCCGAGGAAATGAAAGCTAAACAAGAGCACAACCAAGAAATGTTGGAGATTGCATCTGCCCTAAGTTATCCAAAATTTGAAGACATTAAAGATTGCAGTACTACAAAGAAAATGTGGGACACCCTTGCAAGCATTTATGGCAGTGATGTGAATGTGTTGAGAGCAAAAGTTGAGAGCTTAAGAGCTAAATTTGATGAAATGAGAATGCAAGAAGGTGAGAATATTGCACAATATTGTGGTAGAATAAAAGAAGTTGTAAATGCTATTAGAGGAGCAAATGGAACTATTGAGGATGAAACTGTAATAGGAAAAGTATTGAGAACTCTACGTCCTATCTATGCAATCAAAATTTTTGCAATCCAGGAATCTAGATGTAACTCTCCTAATGCCCTTACTTTAGAAAGTTTGGTCAGCAAGCTTACTACTTTTGAGCTTTCTAACTATGATAACTTCACTGTTGGTAGTATTGAATATGCTTGTAAGTCATAGATGGTTTTGAATAAGTCAAAGAAGGAAAAAGAAAGATGCATCAGTGAAAGTGAAAGTGAAAATGATAGTGACAGTGGCACATCTAATGAAGAACTTGAGGATCTAGAAGCTCTTATGGCTAGAAGACTAAAAAGGTTAAAAGGAAGGTACAAAGGTGAACTCCCTATTATATGGTTTTCATGTAATAAAGTTGGTCATATAGCTACTAGATGTCCTGACAAGGATAATAAGGATGAAGAAAGAGACATCAAGCACAAAGACAAAAGAGAAGATAGAGGTTACCAAAGATACAAAGAGTACAAAGGGAAAGGTAAGAAATCCTGCTACATTGCTGAAGAAGAGACTGAGACTTATAGTGATAATTTTGAAATTGAAGTCATCTATGTTGCAATGAAAGATGAATCTGATGAGGATGAGAAAACTGCATTAATATCTTATGTGAACAAAAATGATAAATGGATTATTGACAGTGGTTGTTCACATCATATGACTGGAGATAAGACTAAGTTTGATACCTTAAACCATTATAAATGTAGGAGTGTAAAGTTTGGAAATGATGCACCATGTCCTGTTATAGGAATAGGATTAATTAAGCTGACTGATAAGATCTCTTGTGAAAATGCTTATTGGGTTGAGGGTCTTAATTATAATCTGCTAAGTGTTGCACAGCTTAATAGAATTGGCTAATGAGTGGAATTTCATCATAGGAAGGCCAAAATATTTGATGCCACAAGTGAACTGATTGGAAGTGGAGAACAGACAAGAGGTAATTTGTTCTATCTAGACCTATTCGAAGAAACATGTATGATTGCATAACTTGATGATATTTGGTTATGGCATAAGCGGCTATGTCATGTTAACTTTGATAATCTGGTAGAAATTAGCAAGAAAAAGAAAGTGAGAAGTCTACCTAGATTTAAGAAACCTAAGAATGTAATGTGCAAAGGATGTTAGTTGGGTAAGATGACTAATTCTAGTTTCAAGAGAAAAACCTTTACTTCTGAGAATATCTTAGATTTGGTTCATACTGATCTTTGTGGACCGATGGGTGTACAAAGCTATTGTGGTGCTAGATATTTTATCTTGTTTGTTGATGATTATACCAAAATGATGCATGTAATGTTCTTAAAGGAAAAATCTGATGCTTTTCAATCTTTTAAGTGGTATGTGGCTAAGGTTGAAAAATAGACAAGTAAAAAACTTAAGTGTCTGAGACCTGACCAAGGTGGAGAATTCACATCAAATGAGTTCAATCTATTTTGCAATGTGTTGGCACCTGTAAAATTTTTCATGGTTGCATCAATTTTTCTCTAGCCTCTGAATTGTTTTCCTTGTCCCTGGCTTGAAACCCTAGATCTAATTTCATATTTATAGTCATTGGAGGGAAAAAAACCCTAGTTTTTCCAGGCCCTGTTCTAATTCTTCGTTACTTTATCAAGTCACTTAAGCTTCTAAATAAGCATGTGCACTTTATTTCTCTCTTTAGTCACTTAGTCTCTCAAAGAAAAAAGAATATTCCTTTATATTTAGCGGTTGCCCGAAAGCCTTTATCGCCCAATCTCACAAGCACTTTGGAATATTCTTTACTATCAAATGACTTAGTGATTACCCCTTTAGTCTCCAAGTCTCCAGGTCTTCATGCGGTTAGTCATTTCATTCAGCAATTTGGATTTCCTTTGGTCACGTTATCTCCCAAAGATGGCAGTTATCTCTTACACGATTAGTCACTCAGTGATTGGCTCTTTGTCGCTAGGTCTCGAGATTTTATTCTGAGATTTGGTGACCACTATATCAATATTTTCAAGATGGCCTCAGTCACCAGATGTCCTGAGAAAAGTCAAAGTTGGCATAAGGTTCAGAGATCCAGTGACTACCGTCAGATCAGGATTGTGTGGTGGAGATTTAGTCACTGAATCGGGAGATGGTAGGCCCACATCATAAGAGATGATCCAGGAGGATCTGATGTCAAAATATGTTGAGTTGTCTGATGGTTATTGATTGTAGAATAGTGAGTTGGACATGTTGTTAGTGGTGCTTAGCATTCATCTTAGTTCCCTTTTAGATCCTACGATGCGTGCATGAGCGCATAGAATCTTTTGAGCTTTTGAGATCATGCGCCAGCCATCCGATCTTCCAGGTGTTTAGATAGACCATAAGTGGGCCTGAGGTCTTTAGTTTATGGAGTAAACTAAAGTTTAGTTAGGATCTACGATTGTTGTATATTCTCAAGAAGAAGATGCATGATGTTTATCCTACGTGGTCTTGCGACAACCGTTGATCTCAGTAGGTTCAGAGGTTATAAGGTATTCAACAATCTAGTGACATAGGGTTGTCTTGCAGTCTCTTGAATCTAGTGGTAAAGTGCAAAGCATTCAGCGACCTAGTAGATGGTTATGAATCTCTTCAGTCACTCAATCTCCAAATCAAATAGTTAATTTATCTAACATTCTGAGATTGAGCGAGAACCGTCGATGGCCACAAGATAGAATTGAAAATCAACGGTCAATATCTCTAAGTCTCTGATTTTGACCTAAGGTTAAGAAATCTTTCCACAACTTGGAGATTTTTCTCAGTCACATGTTCTCAAGACTTAACCCTAGTTAATGAAAAGGTTATCAGATTCAGTGAAACTCTTTATCGCCAAGTCTCCAGATAGTACTGGGTTAAGAAGGGTTAACATTATGTTTGCTCCGATGGTTAAGTTTTTGATTCAGTGATCGAGTAACTATATTGTCTTAGAGTCTCAGGTTCCTAACGGTTAAGTAGAAAACCTCTGGTGATTCAGTGACACGGTTAGTCTCATGGTCACTGAATCAAATGGTTAAGTCAGAAAATCTCTCATGACTTAATGTAAACCGTAGGATGAAGTGAGTAAGGAGATCAATGATGGTCGCAAGATCTCAGAAAGAAAGATAAACAGTCAAGAAGTTTCAGCAATTGAGAGACTCTTTGTTAGTCACTAGATCTCTAGGTCGGGTCATCGCTGAATATCTTTAAAGAATTAATAAAGTTCATGAGACTCAGAGACTGTAGTTGCCAGATTAGAGGATGAAGAAAGTCTATTCAGTGAGGGCCTCAGTTGCATAATCTCTAGATTGAAGTGGAGGGTTTGATGGTGGTTAGTGTCCCTATGGTTGGGTAATCTCATGATGATGATGCAGTTAATGATTTTATCTCACAACTAAGAATTTCTTCAGTCGTGTAATCTCAGAAAATGTAGTGGTTAAGGAGATAATTGCATGATCATGAGACTACAGTCACCTAATCGCTAAGTATAACTAAGGTTAAATGAGATGTCTGGCGATCTTGCGACTAAAAGACAAAATGGAACCCGAGAAAAGTGAGATGATTTGACGGTCACGATATAAAGTTGATCTGGATTTGAATGCTGACCGTCGATATGCTATCTAGCGCCATGAATGTAGCCATTATTTTTCAAATTCAAATCTTTTCAGGGTTTGTAACAATAGGCCGTATGAGACAAAGAGTTGTTCAAAATTGATTTCTTCGGGTTAGTTGTAGTTAGAAATTGATGAGGAAGGCATGGGTTGTCGTGCAAATCTGATCTTTCTTTCCTGGGGTGCCATGTTGTTTTAAATACAAAGGACTACTTTTTTAACACAAGTGGCTAGGGTTTTGATTGATGTCAGAGGTCTCCATGTTATGTACATGCAAGATCTGTAGGCTGGCTCTGGCATTAAATTTTTTTTTTCTTGTAACAAGAAATTGGTAGAATTTGTAAATGTAGTAAGCTTAGAATATGAAACAAAATATATGTAGATCAAATCTGATCTGATTCTTCTAGATTTCTAGGCTTTTCCTGCATTCCTTATTTCTTGTTCAGGATGGTTGTTGTAGAGATATTTTTGCACTAAATGATCCATAGCTTGTTGCAATCTTTGTTCCTATAAAAGGATTTTCATGATCATTTAGAAGGGCTCCATCATTCTGGCTCCAATTTTGGAGTTCCAGATCTTGGTTCCATGAAGGGTACTTTTTCTGTAGAAATTTTCCTTCTTCTCTGTATATAGGGTGTTCCCTCTTTCCTTTCTAGTTTAGAGAAGATAATATATTTTGTAATAGTTTGTTTTATATATAAGGTTTCAATATATTTGTATTGTTATCATATTATCTCCATTTGAATCCTGAACTTGTTGATTATATCATCAAGGATGTTTGATCTTTCTATTTGATGTAGGAGCATCTTGGGTTCTTGGCAATCCTATGTCACCAAAAACATGTTTGCTATTTTCTGTGTTGTTTGGTTTCCTTTGATTACTGAGTTCGGTCGGTAGTCTCTACGTTGGTCAATTTCCTTTGATTACCAAGTTCGTTCAGTAGTCTCTGTGTTGGTCAGTTTGCTCTTATCCCGAGTTGGTTGGTTGCTTCAGTTGCCGAGTTCGGTTGGTAATTTCCTGGTGCTCGATTTTGCTTTACTGCTGGTTAGTTATCTCTTCTTATCGACAGGTTTTATTTTCATCCCTATTGGGCTGATGCATGCATTTATCAAGGGTCACAAAATTAATGCTGGTATCTGTTATTAGGAAGCAGGTGGTCCTTAATCTGACCGTTACTTCCGTTGTTTGCTGATCTAAAGGTGACTTAGTTTGGTAGACTCTTGTATAAATTTAGTGTCTATGTTTAGAGTTAGGAAGGATTCAGAGATCAAGAAGTTATAAGTTAGAATTTGACGGATCCTCACATGTTTGGGGACTTCTGAATTTATTGTAATATCTAGCCTAAATCGGGAAGGCCTTACAGCCTGGCATGTATACTGTTTGTTGATGAAATTTAATGAAGATCTTGCTTTCTCCCTCTCACTTTCTGGTGTTTTGCTTCTGCATTGTGTGTTGAAGGCTTGGAAAATTAGGGTGAGCCATAGCTTTGGCCCCTCATGATCCTTTCCCTTCGTCAGGTGGTATCAGAGCAAGGTTAGATTCTTGATCTAGGTCTGTGGATCTAGGTTTGCAAGAACTTCTTGAAACCTTAGTTGATTTTTTGTGGGGCAGTAGATTGTGGTCTAACCTGTAATTGTAGAAGCTTGTCAAGATGGTTCATGGGAGGTGAGATGCAGATCTAGGCTTGGCAGAGCTGCTAAGGCAAATTTCTGCTAGATTAGATGCAATAGAGACAGCCCAAAGAAGAGGCAGCCATCTTGAAGATGTTAGTGATGATGAGGTTGAAGAAGAACAAGCTAATGTAGAACCTGCACCTATTATGGATCATGGTGATGAGAGATTCCTGAAAGCTTTGACAAGTTTGAAATTGAAACCACACTTTAATCCTCCTAATTATAGTGGCAAATTAGACTCTGATGAATTGATGGACTGGATCACTGAGATGGAAAAATATTTTGAATATGAAAGTATCCCTAAAGACAAAATGGTGAAGATTGCAAGAAATAAGTTGAAAGGACATGCATCCCTGTGGTGGGAACATCTACAATTGGATAGGAAAAGGAAAGGCAAAGATAAGATCACAGTATGGAGTAAGATGGTCAATAAGTTGAAAAGAAAATTCTTACCCCATGACTGTCAGATTAACCTAATTTGGCAAATGCAAAGTCTGAGACAGAAGGATATCTTGATAAAGGATTATACTAAGGAATTTTACAAATTGGATATCAGATCTGGTCATGATGAAGATGATATTGAAAGGATTGGCAAATACCTGAATGGTTTGAGAAACTCTATCCAAGAAGAAATCAGCATGGTTAAGCTGGAAAGTATTGAAGAGGCTTATCAATTTGCTTTGAAAGCTTAGGAGAAACTAAACAAAAGACATGAACAAAGGCAAAGAGGTCGAGGTGGTAGATTCCATAGAGGAAGAGGCAGATCCAATGGTGAAAATAGTAGATCTGAACCTGATAAAACAAACCTGGACAAAGGTAAGACCAAGTGGAAAGGTGAAAGTTCATCTAGAGGTAGAGGTAGTAGCTACCGAGGTGGTTATAGTAGAGGAAATTTCCAAGGAACTTGTTACAATTGTGGAGAAGAAGGGCATAGATCCTTTGAATGTACACATGCAAGCAAGAAGGCTAGTAGCAGTAGAAATGTTGTAGTGCAAGAAGAATCATCGGATGAACTTGAAAAGGAAAGTAACCTAACGGTAAGGAGAGCACTGTGGAATGAAAGAAAGAAGGAAGATCCGGTAAGGAAAAGTTTTTTTCAAGACAAGATGTAGATTTTTTGACAAAGTGTGGAAAGTAATCATTGACAGTGGTAGCTTAGAGAACTTGGCATCTGAAGAGATATTCAATAAATTGCAGTTGGAAAGACTGAAGCATCTGAAACCCTATCAGATTTCATGGATCAAAGATGAGCATACTCTCCTAGTAAGTGAATAATGTTATGTGAATTTGAAAATAGGGGAATACTACGATAAGGTGTTGTGTGATGTAATGTCGATGGATTGTTGTCATATTTTGTTGGGTGGACCTTGGCAATATGATAGACATGCTATATATGATGGAAGATTGCATAAGTATTCTATTATGGATAATGGAAAGAAACAAGTCTTGTTGCCATTGATGGAAGAATCTGTTAGTAATATTTGTACATCTATGAAAGTTTGTTTGATGGAAGGATGATGTATGTTTTGCTATAATCCCTAACAAACTAAGTAAGAAAATGGAAGATAATATTCCTGAGGAGATTGATAAGTTACCCACCAAGTATGGAGAAATCATTTTTGATAATGTACCTGATGGTTTTCCACCAAAGAGAAGTATAGATCATTGTATGGATTTAATCCCTAGAGCTAGTTTACCGAATAAGGCACCTCATCGGTTAACACCTACTGAGAAATAGGAATTGAACCAACAGATTCAAGAATTATTGGATAAAGGTTTGATCAGAGAAAGTTTAAGTCCTTGTGCAGTACCTATTGTATTAGCACCTAAGAAGGATGGAGAATGGAGAATGTGCACTGATTCCAGAGCAATCAATAAGATAACAATGAAGTATAGGTTTCCTATACCGAGGATGGATGACATAATGGATAGTTTGACTGGAGCAAAGTATTTCATAAAGATTGATTTGAAAAGTGCATATCATTAGATCAAAATCAGGGAAGGTGATGAGTGGAAGATTGCTTTCAAGTTGAAAGAAGGTTTGTATGAGTGGTTGGTTATGCCTTTTGGTTTAACTAATGCACCAAGTACTTTTATGAGGTTGATGAATAAAGTTTTGAAGAAATTCTTGGGTAAGTTTGTAAATTGTATATCTTGATGATATTATGATATTTAGTAAGACCAGAGAAGAACATTTGTTGCATGTTAGACAAGTTTTGCAGAGGTTGAAATAGGAAAAGTTGTTGATAAATCTAAAAAGTGTTCATTCATGAAAGAAGAAATTGTGTATTTGGGATTTGTTATTTCAGCTGATGGATTGAAGATGGATCCTAAAAAGGTTGAAGCTATTTTGAATTGGCCTACACCTGTGAATGTTAGTGAGGTAAGATCATTTCATGGATTGGCAAGTTTTTACCGAAAGTTCATAAGGAATTTCAGTTCAATTTGTAATGTTATGATTGAGACTATGAGAGGAGACAAGGGAGAATTCAAGTGGACACATGGAGCTAATAAGAGTTTCTAAGCATTGAAGTAGAAGGTTGCCGAATTACCTATTTTGGCATTACCTAATTTCAGTAAAGTATTTCAAGTGGAATGTGATGCAAGTGGAAGTGCAATTGGAGCTGTGTTAAGTCAAGGTAAATCTGTGGCTTTCTTTAGTGAAAAGTTGAATGATGCTAGAAGGAAATATTTTTTGTATGATCAAGAATTCTATGCTATTGTTCAAGCACTGAAGAAATGGAGACATTATTTGATACCAAGTGAATTTGTGTTGTATACTGATCATAAGGCTTTACAGTATTTGGGTAGTCAGAATAAGTTGAATCAGAGAAATATGAAATGGGTTGAGAATTTGCAAAGTTGCACATTTGTGATAAAACATAAGAGTGGAGTCACTAATCGAGTTGCTGATGCATTGAGTAGGAGAAGATCTTTGATGACCGAGATGAAAATTCAAGTTCTTGGTTTTGATGAGATGAAAGATTTGTATGAAAATGACCCTGATTTTTCTGAGCCATGGAGAAAGTGCAGAGCACCTTTACAAGATCAACATGATACCAAATGGGATGAATATTTTATTCAGGAAGATATGTTTTTTAAAGGTATTCAGCTGTGTATACCAAGAGGAGTAATGAAAACTAATCTGATAAAAGAGAAACATAGTAGTGGTTTGGCTGGACATTTTGGCATTGATAAAACTTGAAATTTGCTAAAGGAAAAGTACTTTTGGCCGTAGTTGTATAAGGATGTTCAAAAATTTGTGAGAAGTTGTGGAATTTGTCAAGTTGCAAAAGGAGTAAGTCAGAATACTAGTTTATATACACTGATTGATGTACTTGAGAAACCTTGGATTAATATCAGTATGGATTTTGTTCTTGGCTTACCAAAGACAGTAAGATGTAATGATTCTATATTTGTGGTTGTGGACAGATTTTCTAAAATGGCACATTTCATACCTTGTAGAAAAACATTAGATGCAGTGAATATAGAAGACCTTTTCTTTAAGGAAATTGTGAGATTACATGGGTTACCGAGGAGTATTATCTCTGACTGAGATAGCAAGTTTGTTGGATATTTTTGGAAAACACTTTGGAAGAAATTTGGTACCGAGTTGAAATATAGTTCTACATTTCATCGACAAACCAATGGATAGACTGAAGTTGTAAACAAAAGTTTGGGTAATCTTTTGAGATGTTTAGTAGGAGACACACCAGGCAATTGGGATTTTGTGTTGGCACAAGCTGAGTTTGCGTACAATAATTCAATGAATAGGAGTACAGGAAGAACACCATTTGAGATTGTGAGTGGCATACAACTGAGATGAATATCTAACTTGAGAGACATTGAGGATGAAAACAAGAAAAGTGCTGAAGGAGAAATTTTCTGAGTACATGAAGACATTGCATGAAGATGTGAAGCTGAAGTTGGAAAATAGTAATCAGAAATATAAAGATAGAGCTGATAGATCAAGAAGACATAAGATTTTTGATGTTGGTGATGAAGTGATGGTTCATTTGAAGAAAGGTTAGTTTCTTGTTGGAACTTATGGGAAGATGAAGATGAAGACATTTGGACCTTGCAAAATATTGAGGAAATTTGACAGTGGAAATGCATATGAGATTGAGTTACCTGATGACATGGACATATCACCAATTTTTAACATTGTTGATTTGTATGAATATTATGAATCTGATGAAGAAATGATAGTATTGACAGAATATCCTAAGAAATAGAAAGAGGAAGTTGAACAGATTTTGTAAGAAAGAGTTGGCAAAAGCACAAGAGGAAAACAATACATGGAATATCTAGTAAAATGGAAGAATAGACCGATGGAAGACAGTTCATGGATTTCTTAGTCTAAGTTGGATGCAACTCGGATCACATCTGCTAGATGATTCTATGAATCATTCAAAACAACCACAGGTGTCTGATGCAGGAGCATCTTGGGTTCTTGGCACTCCTGTGTCACCAAAAAGATGTTTGTTGTTTTTTGTGTTGTTCAGTTTCCTTTGATTACCGAGTTCAGTCGGTAGTCTCTACATTAGTTGGTTTCCTTTGATTACCAAGTTCGGTCGGTAGTCTTTGCATTGGTCGGTTTGCTCTTATCCTGAGTTGGTTGGTTGCTTCGGTTGCCGAGTTCGGTCGGTAATTTCCTGGCACTCAATTTTGCTTTGTTGTTGGTCAGTTATCTCTGCTTACTGACAAGTCTTATTTTGTTCCCTATTGGGCCGATGCGTGCATTTATCAAGGGTCACAGAATTAATGCTGGTATTAGTTATTAGGAAGTAGGTGGTCCTTAATCTAACCGTTAGTTCCATTGTTTGTGGATCTGAAGGCCGACCCAATTCAGTAGACTCTTGTATAAATTTAGTTTCTATGTTTGGAGTTAGGAAGGAGTCAGAATTCAAGAAGTTAGAAGTTAAAATTTGATGGATCCTCACATGTTTGGGGACTTCTGAATTTATTGTAATATCTAGCCTAAACTGGGAAGGCCTTACAACCCAGCATGTATACTGTTTGTTGATGAAATTTAATGAAGATCTTGCTTTCTCCCTCTCACTTTCTGGTGTTTTGCTTCCACATTATGTGTTGAAAACTTGGAAAATTAGGGTGAGCCATAGCTTTGGCCCCTCATGATTCTTGCCCTTTGTCACTATTTGTATTTCCTATGTGTTTGCAATAGAGTTGTCTTTGCAAAGATAACTAAGTTCAAGATTAGTTTTCAGATGTGTGTGAGCTGGGGTATCAAGGGTATTTCATGCTTGTCTTTCAGTGGATGTTGATTAATGTATTACATGTTTATAGGTCTCTTCTAAGGGGAGGGTTAAAATCCTTTGAATAGGTGATAGCACATCTGGATACATAGGTGGATTGTTGAAGTGAGGTCTGATTAGTGGTGTATGATTGATGTAAGGCATCAACATATCAGGATGTATTGTCTTCTTGTTTCATAGCTCTACTGCAATGATGTATTTGACTTTGTTGGCCATTGGATAAGGCACTGGTCTATGAGAGACTTAGGGTATCTCAAGGGTCCTTTCAACCCAACATTAAAATCATTCAAATGAAGTATTTATCCTTTCATATTGGTAGTAGTAGTAGGAGGTCCATTCTAGTTTTCAGACTCATTCCATGCAAGCAGGTTGTTGCATAAGGCTTGATTTCATTGGGGTACAGGATACCTAAAGGAGTTTGAAAACTATTCCACAATAATATATCTACAGGCCTTTTGTTTATCAAGAAGATTCATGAGTGTCCAAATAAGGCAATACCCGCCTAAGTGATGTGGAGCTCAAAGAAGAAGGAGGATACTCTTTGTCCTCATCAATTGGCCCTTTTTCCTTGTCAGACTTTGGAGTGGAGACTAACCATTTTGTCAATCATAGTGTAAACCTAACACTATGTGGGAACAAGTTTTTCGACCCAAAAAAATGGTGACTCTACTGGGGAGGCCATAATAAAGAGTCAAAAATAAAAACAAAGCATTTGCTAAATCTTCTCACTACATATTGAGTGGTGACTCTGAATTTTCTGTTTGATTAGTGTAGTCCCTGACAAATAGAGTATAAATCCTGGTGAATTTTTTGTTGATTGGAAGAAGACATAAGAAAAGTGCAATATTTTCCTCTTCAAAGAGGTGGCGACTCTACAATGCAAAGAACCTGATGGAGTTGCATGGTGAGCTCTAGATCTGCCCTGCCTTCCAGTTAACAAGTTAAGTTCCTGTTGAAGAACTTCCAGGTATTTTGGTTTTCATATGTCTTTTTTTTATGAAAATCAGTTGTAAGAGAATGTGTCCCTATCGAGTGTTTAGCACTACTATATAGAGGGATGGTTGTTAGTGGGAAATTCCTCATGGAGGAATATAGGCCCTTTTTGTTTTGATGGTATTGAAGGTGCCCCTAATGAGTTCTCTACTGAGGATGGGAAGTGCTTGCCTAGATTTATGGCTGATGGATCTATTTCAGCAAGCCAGCATATATATGATGTCATGGGTTTTTTTGGTCAAATGGATATTGAACATGAAGATGTTGCTATGAGACTGCTTGTGTAGACATTTAATGATGATGCAAGGAATTAGTTCCTATCCTTGCCCTCATGTTCAATCCCTTCTTGGGATGTATTGAGAGAAAAATTTGTAGAACATTTTCATGAAGTTGCTGCTCTCAAGAAGGAAATAGCAAAGAGAAAGATTGAGAACTGGTAGTTAGAGGAGGACAAGAGAGTGTGAAGACTGGTGGTCCCTTATGTTGATCATGAAGAGGCCAGTGTTTCTTATGTTGATTCTCATTATGTAGAAAGTGTTGATTATGAAGCTAATATTGAGGTCAGTGCATATGAGAGTGCTGAAGATGGATCTGAGATTGATAATATTTCCAATTTATCTGCAAATTTTTCCTCTTTTCAATATCAGGATTCTTTCTTGGTGTGATGATGTTTTGTGTGAAGGATAGAGTATTGGATATGATGTACATGATGATTCCTACAGTGATTGTTTCACACAAGATGATCTAAGGCTAGAGATGTCCGTTCTTGTCCTGGATAGGGATGATGTTTGCAACAATAGGGGTGAAGCTGATGAAGATGAACACAAGGCCCAAAGTCCATTGAGCAGTGAAAAAATTTCAGCACTCTTGGCTGAAGAATTCCAAAGGTATGCACCTGTTATGGAATTTGATTTGTAGCTCCCCTTTGACATAGTCTTTGGCATTGATAATGAGGCTAGTGTTCAAAGTGATCAATGTGACCCATGTACCAGAAGTCCCCTCATGTAGTGACTCTACAAAAGAAGAGGTTGAAGGTCATGACAATGTGTTTTCCTGTCATAAAGATAATATTGATGAACAAGTTTCTTGTTCACATCCTTTTCCTTCTTTTGCTAGATATGATTAGTGATGGTGACAGTATTGAGGACTTTGTCTCTAATGATTGGGATAAGAACTCTTTTGATAAAAATAATGATGCTGATCAGTTGTCCCACTGTCACAATATTTGTGAAAGAGACCTTCACTTGGTTCATGATCTAGTCAGTGATAATATCATGGAGGAACCAAGTTTCTCAGTGGCTGAGGAAATGCATGAAGGTAAATCAGAGGATCTACATCCTTTTCAGTCAGGTATTTTCATGGTAATGCATGATGATCAGTATGTTTTATTTTCTGATGCATTACTAGATAAGTTTTTTATTTTTTCCAATCGTCAAGAAAAAGTAAATGATGTTCCTTACTTCTTGGAATATGAGTATGAATATGGTGGTTATGACTAGAAGGAAATGGGTAGTGATCAATATAATTTCATTTTTTAGCCCATGAGTATTCACATATACTGGCAGCAAGATGATCATGATTACTTCAGGTGCTTGGTCACATATGTGGATGAAAATCAGATTTTTGACTCTGGAGCGTCATTGATTTCCTTTTGGTGGCTTGGGGCCACCAAGTAAAGATTCATTATTGTAAATATTTGTCAATATTCTCCCTTTCTATTATGTATTTCCCTTCCTATTTTCCTGGCTCGGTTGCTAGTTTTTGAGGTCCCAATTTTTGTCCTGTGGGTGGTTTGCTTCACCCAAAGAATTTGATTTCTTGCATGGGAACAAGTTACCCATCATCCCTAGACAGAGCCACTATTGGAACTTGTAAAATTTTTCATGGTTGCATCAATTTTTCTCTGGCCTCTGAATTGTTTTCCTTGTCTCTAGCTTGAAACCCTAGATCTTATTTCATATTTATAGCCGTTGGAGGGAAAAAACCCTAGTTTTTGCAGGCCCTGTTCTAATTATTTGTTACTTTATCTGGTCACTTAAGCTTTGAAATAAGCATGTGCACTTTATTTCTCTCTTTAGTCACTTAGGCTCTCAAAGAAAAAAGAACATTCCTTTATATTTAGCGATTGCCCGAAAGCCTTTGTCACCCGATTTCACAAGCACTTTGGAATATTCTTTACCATCAAATGACTTAGCGATTACCCCTTTAGTCTCCAAGTCTCCAGGTCTTCATGTGGTTAGTCATTTCATTTAGCAATTTAGATTTCCTTTGGTCACGTTATCTCCCAAAGATGGCAGTTATCTCTTACGCAGTTAGCGACTCAGTGATTGGCTCTTTGTCGTCAGGTCTCTAGATTTTATTCTAAGATTTGTTGACCACTATATCATTATTTTCAAGATGGCCTCAGTCACTAGATCTCCTGAGAAAATTCAAAGTCAGCATAAGGTTTAGAGATCCAGTGACTATCATCAGATCGGGATCGTGTGGTGGAGATTTAATCGCTAAATCGGGAGATGGTAGGCCCACATCATAAGAGATGATCTAGGTGGATCTAATGTCAGAAGATGTTGAGGTGTCTGATGGTTATTGGTTGCAGAAGAGTGAGTTGGACATGTTGTTAGTAGTGCTCTACATTCATCTTAGCTCCCTTTTAGATCCTACAATGGGTGCATGAGAGCATAGAATCTTTTGAGCTTTTGAGATCATGCACCAGCCGTCCAATCTTCCAAGTGTTTAGATAGACCATAAGTGGGCCCGAGGTCTTCAGTTTATGGAGTAAATTAAAGTTCAGTTAGGATCTATGGTTGTCATATATTCTCAAGAAGAAGATGCATGATGTTTATCCTACATGGTCTTACAACAACTGTTGATCTCAGCAGGTTCAAAGGTTATAAGGTATTCAGTAATCTAGTGACTTAGGGTTTTCTCGCAGTCTCTTGAATCTAGTGGTTATGTGCCAAGCATTCAATGACCTAGCGAATGGTTATGAATCTTTTTAGTCACTCAATCTCGAGATCAAATAGTTAAGTTATCTAACATTTTGAGATTGAGTGAGAACCGTCGATGGCCATAAGACAGAATTGAAGATCAACGGTCAATATCTAGTCTTTGATTCTAACCCAAGGTTAAGAAATCTTTCTGCAACTTGGAGATTTGTCTCAGTCACATGTTCTCAGAACTTAACCCTAGTTAATGAAAAGGTTATGAGATTCAACAAAACTCTTTGATGCCAAGTCTCTAGATAGTGTTGGGTTAAGAAGGGTTAACATCATGTTTGCTCCAGCAGTTAAGTTTTTGATTCAGTGATCCAGTGACTATATTGTCTCGGAGTCTTAGGTTCCTGATAGTTAAGTAGAAAACCTCCAGCAATTTAGTGACATGGTTAGTCTCATGGTCATTGAATCAAATGGTTAAGTCAAAAAATCTCTCATGACTTAATGTGAACTGTAGGATGAAGTGAGGAAGGAGATCAACGGTGGTCGTGAGATCTCAAAAAGAAAGATAAATAGTCAAGAAGTTTCAGTGATTGAGAGACTCTTTGTTAGTCGTTAGATCTCCAAGTTGGGTCATCGCTGAATATCTTTAAAGAATTAATAAACTTCATGAGACTTAGAGACTGTAGTCACCAGATCGGAGAATGAAAAAATTCTATTCAGCGAGGGCCTTAGTCACATAATCTCTAGATTGAAGTGGAGGGTTTGATGGCGGTTAGTATCCCTGCAATCGGGTAATCTCATGATGATGATGTAGTTAGTGATTTTATCTCATGATTGAGAATTTCTTCAGTCATGTGATCTTAGAAAATGTAGTGGTTAAGGAGATAACTCTGCAATCATGAGACTACAATCACTTAATTGCTAAGAATAACTAAGGTTAAATGAGATATCTAGCGATCTTGTGACTAAAAGACAAAATGGAACCTAGGAAAAGTGAGATGATCTAATGGTCATGATATAAAGTTGATCTAGATTTTAATGCTGACCATCGATATGCTATCTGGCACCATGAATGTAGCCATTATTTTTCAAATTCAAATATTTTCAAGGTTTTCTCTATAGGGTTTGTAACAGTAGGCCGTATTAGACAAAGAGTTGTTCATAATTGATTTCTTTGGGATAGTTGTAGTTAGAAATTGATGAGGAAGGCATGGGTTACCACATAGATCTGATCTTTCTTTCCTGGGGTGCCATGCTATTTTAAATACAAAGGACTAATTTTTTGACACAGGTGGCTAGGGTTTTGATTGATGTCAGAGGTCTCCATGTTATGTACACACAAGATCTATAGGCTGGCTCTGGCATTAAATTTTGTTTTTCTTGTAACATGAAATTGGTTGAATTTGTAAATTTAGTAAGCTTAGAATATGAAAAAAAATATTTGTACATCAGATCTAATCTAATTCTTTCAGATTTGTAGGCTTTTCCTACATTCCTTATTTCTTGTTCAGGATGGTTGTTGTAGAGATATTTTTTCCCTAAATGATCCATAGCTTGTTGCAATCTTTATTCCTATAAAAGGATTTTCATGATCATTTAGAAGGGTTCCAGCATTTTGGTTCCAATTTTGGAGTTTCAGATCTTGGTTCCATAAAGGGTCCTTTTCCTATAGATATTTTCCTTCTTCTCTGTATATAGGGTGTTCCCTCTTTCCTTTCTAGTTTGGAGAAGATAATATATGTTGTAATAGTTTGTTTTATGTATAAGGTTTCAATATATTTGTACTATTATCAGATTATCTCCATTTGAATCCTGAACTTGTTGATTATATCATCAAGGATGTTTGATCTTTCTATTTGTATTTCCTATGTGTTTGCAATAGAGTTGCCTTCACAAAGATAACTGAGTTCAAGATTAGTTTTCAGATGTGTATGAGCTAGGGTATCAAGGGTATTTCATGCTTGTCTTTAAGTGGATGTTGATTAATGTATTACCTATTTATAGTTCTCTTCTAAGAGGAGGGTTAAAATCTTTTGAATAGGTGATAGCACATCTGGATACACAGGTGGATTGTTGAAGTGAGGTCTGATTAATGGTGTATGATTGATGTAAGGCATCAACATATTAGGATGTATTGTCTTCTTGTTTCATAGCTCTACTATAATGATGTATTTGACTCTATTTCCCATTGGATAAGGCACTGGTCTATGAGAGACTTAGGGTATCTCAAGGGTCCTTTCAACCCAACATTAAAATCATTCAAATGAAGTATTTATGCTTTCATGTTGGTAGTAGTAGTAGGAGGTCCATTCTAGTTTTTAGACTCATTCCATGCAAGTAGGTTGTTTCATAAGGCTTGATTTCATTGGGGTACAAGATACCTAAAGGAGTTTGGAATCTATTCCATAATAATATATCTACAGGCCTTTTGTTTATCAAGAAGATTCATGAGTGTGCAGATAAGGCAATACCCACTTGAGTGATGTGGAGCTCAAAGAAGAAGGAGGATGCTCTTTGTCCTCATCAATTGGCCCCTTTTCCTTATCAGACTTTGGAGTGGAGACTAATCAGTTTGTCAACCATAATGTAAACCTGACATTGTGTGGAAACAAGTTTTTCAAGCCAACACAATGATAGATGGATCAAAAGATAGATGTCTACACCTAGAACTCCTCCATAGAATAGTATAGTAGAGAGAAGGAACAGATCTATCTTGGATTGTGCATGGACATTAATTATTGAAAACAATGTTGCACAGAAGTATTGGAAAAAAGTTGTAAGTATAGTTGTTTATACTCTTAACTAAGTATAGATCAAAAAAGGTACAAATCTGACACCTTATGAATTATGGCATGGGTATGCACCAAATGTAAAGTACTTTAGAATCTTTGGAAGTAAGTGCTACATATTGAAGGATAGTAGGAATGTAAAATTTGATGCTAAAAGAGATGAGGGTATATTCCTAGGATATTCCACAAAAAGTAAAGCTTATAAGTGGTTGAATTCTAATACTAATAAAATTGTGGAAAGTGTAAATGTCAAAGTTGATGAGTATGTAGAGAAAAATGAAGTTGACAGTAATAGAGTACCTGAAGATTATAGATCTTTTGTGTATATAGAGGAAGAAGAGGCAAGTGATAGACCTACACCTGATGTTGAGTCTCAGGTAAGCAATGTTGAGCATTAGGATAACAATGCCGAGAGAGTAGAAGAACATGTCAAGCGACAAGAAGAAGCTGTTGAGTATCAAGAAGAGGTTGTCAAGCATTCAAAAGTTGAATCTGACAATCTTTTTGGAGAACCTGATGAACCAAATGAAAGAAGAGCAGAACCTATTCTAGCACAATATGTAAGGAGACATCACAAGCTTGAACAAATTATTAGAGATAAAGATACTAGAATTCAGACAAGAAGCAAGGTAAGAGATCCAACATATTTACAATGTGAATATGAGCCTACAACAATAAAGGAAGCATTAGAAAATGAAGACTGGATAGAAGCAATGAATGAAGAGATTGACTAGATAGAGAAGAATGATACCTGGACTCTGGTGCTGAGACCAAAAGATAAGAATGTCATTGGGACAAAGTGGGTATTTCATAATAAGCTGAATGAACATGGTCAAATCACAAGAAACAAGGCTAGGCTAGTATGCAAAGGCTATGCACAAGAAGAATGAATAGATTATGGGGAAACATTTGCCCCTGTAGCAAGATTGGAAGGAGTCAGAACTCTGCTTGTATATGCTACCTATAAAAGTTTCAAGGTATACCAAATGGATGTCAAGTCTACATTTTTAAATGGTATATTGGAAGAAGAAGTATATATTGAACATCCAAAAGGATTTGTTCATCCAAACAAAAGACACATGGTTTGCAAACTGAATAAAGCACTATATGGATTAAAGCAAGCTCCCAGAGCATGGTATGAAGGATTGCACAACTACCTAATAGAGATTGAATTCTCAAGGACAAATGACACAAGCAATCTGTACATGAAAGATGAAGAAGGTAAAGAAATCCTATTAGCCAAAATATTTGTAGATGATATTATATTTGGTGGAAAAGATGCCTTGTGTAAGAAACTCTCAAATGAAATGCAAACTAAATTTGAAATGATTATGTTTGGGGAGATCAAATTTTTTGTTGGTTTGCAAGTATATTAGATGGAGAAAGGAATTTTCATCACCTAGTCTAAATATGTTCATGAGATACTGAAAACCTTTGGTATGGAAGACTCAAGGCTAGTAAGTACTCCCATGGCTATTGGACAGAAGTTGTTTAAGAATGATGATATTGTAGAAGTTAACCAAACTTTGTATAGATCTATGATTGGAAAGCTACAATATGCTATACATAGTAGACTAGATATTGGATTAGTTGTTGGGATTGTGGCAAGATTTTCTGCCAATCCTAAGGAAACTCACATGATGGCAGTTAAAAGAATCATGAGATACTTGAAGGGAACTGTTGACTATGGATTGTACTACAAGAAGCATGGAAATTTTGAGCTGAGAATGTATACAAATGCTGATTGGGTAGGAAATGTAGATGACAGAAAGAGTACTAGTCGTGGAGCTTTCTTTCTTGGATAGAGATTAGTTTCCTGGACAAGCAAGAAACAAAATTGCATTTCCCAGTCTACTATTGAAGCTGAGTATGTGGCTACAGCTGTCAATTGTTCAAATTTGATATGGATTAAGCAATTGTTGGTAGGCATGAAAGAAGAAATCACTGAACCAATTGAAATCTTTTGTGACAACACAAGTGCTATCAACATCTCTAAAAACCCAGTGATGCACACAAAAACCAAACACATTTCCATCAGGTATCACTACTTGAGATAATTGGTACAAGATAAAGAGATCCACATGGAATATGTAAATACCAAGGAACAAATAGCAGATATATTCACTAAAGCTTTACCTAAAAAAGCTCATGAATACCTAAGAATTCAATTAGGGGTCCTTCCCCTAACTGAGGCTACCTAGTTGAGCTAGGAGCACTGCATCAAGTGTGTTGTAAAGAGAATCTACCATATTGATGCAGAGAAAGGTCACACTTTAGGAGCAGCCTAGAGTTGTGAAGAGCACAACAAAGTCAGAATAAGTCATAAGCAAGATGACAGAGGGAGAAATATTCTACTGAACTGAAAGGATGATATCTACATCTACAGGATGTATGTTTTTGTTGCTGCTTTGGCATTTTTGTCAAAGAGGGAGATAATGACAGATAAATACATAGAATGAGAAGATCAAGACAATGAGAGAAATTTAGTGGATGGTCAAGCATGGCTAATTGATTCTGCATCATAATGACGCTAAGGATATTATACATTTCTCTGATAGACAGATAAGTTTTGGATTGGTTGGTAATTCATGTGATATTCATATGGTGTTGCCATCAATGCCAAAGAGGGAGATTGTTGGAAACTGCAATTGAAGAAATTATTGTACTTTCATTGATGTCAAACCTTAATTGGTAAGACTATTGCTATTTAATAAAGTACTATATCTATTTGAGTGTTGCTAAGCGGATAGGCAAGGTTGGTAACAACAACACCTAAGGAAAGGTTGAGATATCTTGATACCTCAATGAGTACTTGATTATGTGGAAAAATGATCAGACAATGTATTGTTTATCTCAGTAACAATGAGGACTAAACTAGTAGGCTTAACTGAGCATAAGTGAAGAAATCTAGTTTAAGCTAAGTGTTGTTTGTGTCGACCGAGCTAGTGAATGCTGAGTAAAAATAGTGTTGACCGAACACTAGTTAATTGTCGAGGAAGACAGTGTTAGCTGAGGAAAAAGTTTATGTGGTGACTGAACTTTCCAGAAAAGACCGAGAAGTTAGAGATAGTATTGACCAAGCGTCAGTATTTTGCATTTGTTGAAAAATTCATATTTCCAGCTGACATCATTGAATTCTTGAATTAAGTAAAATGTGTTGACTTTATTTATTGATTGTATGAAAGTATTTAATACACGGTAAAACATTTTATTGTAAATCTTTAAGAGATTCATGATATTTCTTTAAAAGATAAGCCGAAGAACATAATGTAGGATGGATTCAATGAATCTGATCTAACCCTAAGATCTACGAAGGAGATTAAGTGGAAAAAGATGTATTGACCTAATAGAGGTAGTATTAAGGAAACCTAAGAGAGAGGTTGAATGTAGAGAAAGAAGTGAATGCTATAAGTGTTATTGACTATCTAAGTAGAAAAGGTTGAAGGAGAAGTGTTGTGATCACTTGAAGGGTTCCAAGTAGATCAATGATGCAGATGGAAAAGGTTCACAGTTAGTAAGCTAGCATATGTGCAAAGAATTGGATTTGATATTTTCAAAGTGAGTTGTATGTTTCTTAGATCAATATTACTACTACTTTCTAACCATTGTAACAGTCAAAATCCTTTTAACAGAGGTTGACCTGGTAGTCATAGGTATAAATCCTTTGAAAAAGGTTGCATTCTAATGGAGTGTATGTAAGTCCTATAACAAGGTGCACTTTTAATAGAGTGGTTAAAATTCTTTAACCGGGTCACACCTGATAGTGTGTTTGTAATCTTTGACAGGGTTGGATTTTCACCGAGCTCACTTCAAAAGAGTGAACATAATAGTAACATGTTACAAAGTGGTTTTTCCCAAATTGGGTTTCCACTATAAATCCTGGTGTTGATACTTGTGTGAATGTTTTGGTTTGAACATTTCTATGTTTTACAAGTTAGATGCTATTGGATAAGTGGACTGCACTGTTATATGTTTCTGTTATGAAATCAGTAATGACCGAGTAGGCATTGGTTATTAGATCTGATTTGTTGAAGAGTTTAAAAATTTGTTTTATACATCTAGACCTAAGAACAGTTGATTCACCCCCCCTCTCTTTTTCTCTAAATCATATTAAAAAAATATTACACAGATGTCGACCAAAATGGTTTACCTAAGTGCTTGTGTCATTAAAAATACATATGTCAAATCTAGCTTGCTCGGCATGTGTAGTCTGTGACACTCGGCATTAACTATTCTTCATATACTAGTGCTTGACACTGACACTTTCATACAACTCAACATAAACTCCTTGACTATTATTGAAGTACTCAGTGACCTCTAACTTTCTTGGCAGCAACTACTTCTCAATAAATGTACAAGTTTATCCATGACTCGGCCTTTACAAGATGGCTCGGTCGAAGTGATGACCAACCAATATTGCCTAGAAAATGACTAAGTGCTAGACACTAATGGATAAAAAAACTTAGGGATCAACAATCTCTCCCTTTGACATTAGTGGAAAAAACACTTTGTCATGACATTTACATTACAAAAAGAGTACTTAGTAATATGATTACTCCCCCTAAGACTTTGACTCAGTTTTCAAAAGATTGTACATATATATACATAAGATTCTTTGACATACAACTAAATATATACATTACAAAATAGTATGCCATACCTAATTCATACCTTGATATACATTCCTCACTATATTTTCTCTATAAGTGTCATTCCATTTCATTCCCCCTTATTCATGTCATGTCATTTCCTGTTATTCCTATCATTTTCATGGCATATCATTTCCCCCTTGTTTTTGTCACTTGAAGCTCTTGGGGTGTAGGGGTGAGAAAATACTTATCCAAAAATGGTTTATGAAGTTTATGATCATATCTAATGGATTTTCCCATCCTATCCTGACAGACTCCAAAACTTGTATATTTATTTCTATCTGGGCAGCTGGATCAAATAAGCTCTCAGCAATAGAGAGATGAGGATCTATCTATATTAACTCCTTTTTCATTGCTAATTCCCTCTGTATAACCTCCATATGACATGTTAAGAATGTCTGTATAAAAATTAACTTATCTTTTATTCGCCCATCATTAGCCATCAACTCGGCTAATCTCCCTTGTGCATAAAGTAACCTAGTGAAGTGAATGGAGCTATAGATTATTGTTAGGATAACTAAGAGGGGGGTGAATCAGTTATCTAGTGTCCCAATTCAAAATGTATAATCCAAAACAATTCTTTTACTTCTACTACTCGGTAAACATAAAATACTTTCACTGTCTATATCTTTATGATTGCCAGTCAAGACTTTATAACAGTTACTGATCAAATATAACATGTAATATGCAAAGTATGATAATAAACAAATATCACAATCAACACATAACAAAAGAGATTTAACATGGAAACCCTGTGAAGGGAAAAACCACCTAGGACCAGCAACCCAAAATTGTTCACTCTTCTGAAGTGAGGTCGGTGAAGACCCAACCCTGTTAAAGGTTACACACACACTGTTAGGTGTGACCTTGTTAGAGGATTTTAGACCAAAAGTTATTGTCTAACCAATAGTCACTCTAGGGTTGACATGATAACAATGTTCACTATATGAATGAAACATCAAAAGACTTTCATAGTCCACTCGGTTAAGAGATTTGACTATGTACAATGGTTAAATATGTAATAGTACATGATCTACCTTGAAACAACTTCAATTGCAGTTTACAGATCAATGTTCAGCTCATTCACATCTTTCTGATCAATATACCACTTCAGATTCAATACTATATCAACTTACTATCCGTCGGTAATTACTCTTTATAGCTCGATAATTATTCTGCAGCTTGGTTCTTATTAACCAGTATGATCAAAATGCATGAAAAATTGTTCACACAATAATTCTGTAGTGTCTTCTTCTTCCGGTGATGTTTCAACAATGAAACCAATGTCTCTTATATAGATGAGTAAATCATTTTCTTCTCCTCCATCATATTTTGCCGCTTAATCATTTTCATAGATTTTTCTGCTTTAAGCTTCTTCAGTTGATGTGTCAGTAACATGTTTCAATCTACTCCATTAGATCCTTTTGATTTATGTTAGCCATCGATCGTTATAACAAACCTTATCTGTTACCTTGATTTCATACACTTTACAGCTCATCACTTTATCGGCTAAACTGATCATTTAATTCCTTTCTATTTTTCTTGGTTAATAAAGAAATGTGTCGGTGAACACAAGCTCAGTTAACACAAGCTCGGTATACACTACATTCCATTGGTGTATACTAGAATGCTTTATTTATCAACAACACTGCTTTGTGTCTTTCAGCTCTATCCTTCATTATAGATGAATGCAACATAAAAAAGTCAATTTCATCAAGTCATAGACTCATCAACAAGTTACTTAGTGTATTCCTTATCCTCATCTGACATATACATCTTCATCTCTTTCACCTTTCTTCAGATGTGTCAGTATAGTAACTTACAAGATAAGTATTGTCAAGCTAGTTGACATCAATGACAACATAATACTGATTTAATCATCTTTCATATATAATCAACAACTCCTTAGTAATCTTGAATTACAGATTCTCCATTCAGGTTCTAAATCAGTTGTAGTTCATCAATCTCTCCCTTTGGCATTGATGGCAACTCAAGTAATATGAAATGTACCATACACATACCAAACATGTATTCTACAACTCTATAATCAAATGTTGTGTAATCTCTCCCTAGCTTAATATGTTTAATCACTACGTTACTAAACAACATTATAAAATACAGCTTTGTCATTTTGTAGATATAATATTTTCAGCTCTTAGGTTCCTGTTTCTATTTCTTTCAAATTATCTCTCCCTTAGATAGTTCTCATCGGTGCATATCTCTCCTTTTCCTTTTCATATAATTTATCTCTCCCTTTGACAACAATGCTAAAGAAACAAATAAACAATCAACTCTTGTAGTAGCTAAGTAACTCTCTATTATCCATTACAATCTCTATAACTTTGTATACTGATATCCCAATCGATTTCAGTTCTTTAAACTTAATCACAACCTTGAATAATGTCCAAAGTGTGAACTATGTTGCATCAACATATGTGATCATCTGATAAGATTAGGCTGATGCAACATCTAGATCACATTAGTGACTGATAGACAGGGGATGGACCCCAAGTCTAGTCCTCAAAAATTCAAATGTGTCCTTCGGTAGAGGCTTTGTAAAAATATCTACAAGTTGTTCTTTGGATGTAACAAATTCTAACTTCATTTTCTTCTCTTGCACTTGTTCTCTTAAGTAGTTATACTTAATTGATATGTGCTTTGTCTTAGAGTGCATCATTGGATTCTTTGAAATATTAATAGCACTTGTGTTGTCACAGTATATAATCATTGGGTCAATGATTACCTCATTCATTCCTTCCAACACTTTCCTAATATATGCAATGTTTGAGCAATTAGTAGTAGCAACAACATACTCTACTTCAGTTGTAGACTGAGAAATACAAGCTTGCTTTTTACTTTTCTAGGTTACAAGTCTTTCACCAAAGAAAAATGCTCCTCCGATGGTACTTTTTTTGTCATCCACATTTCCAGCCCATTCAACATCGATATAAACCTTCAACTCAAACTTACCTTCCTTAGGATACCATAATCCATAATCCTCTATCTTTTTCAGATATCTTAAGATTATTTTGGTAGCAATCATGTGTGATTCTCTAGGATTATTAGAATATCTAGCAACAATTCCCACAGCATGTGCTATATCTGGTCTACTGTGAACTACATACATTAATTAGCCAATCATGGATTGGTAAAGTGTTTTCTTTACCTTTGTAGTTTCATCTTCCTTTGTTAGTTTACTTCTAGTAGCCATCAGCGTTCTTATAGGTTTAGCATCTTCCATACCAAATGTCTTCAAGACTTCCTTTATGTACTTGGACTGTGTGATGAATATCCCATCACTCTGCTGAATCACTTGTAATCTGAGAAAGAATTTAATCTCTCTGAACATAGACATTTCAAACTCATTCCTCATGTCATAAAAAAAATATTTACATACATGATCTTGACCTCCAAAAATAATATCATCAACAAAAATTTTAGCAATAAGAATAGTGTCATCAGTATCACTTTTCATGTACAAATTGTTGTTTTCACTAATTCTTACAAATCCAATACTTAACAAGTAAGTATGTAGCCTTTCATACCATGATCTTGGTGCTTGCTTCAAACCATATAAAGCTTTTTGTAATCTACATACCATGTTTCTATTTTCTAGATCAATGAATCCTTCAGGTTGTTCTATGTAGACCTCTTCTTCAAGTATATCATTAAGAAATGTTAACTTCACATCCATTTGATAAACCTTAAATTTCTTGTGTGCATCATATGCAAGTAGTATTCTAACTCCTTCCAATTTAGCAATAGGTGCAAATGTCTCACCATAGTCAATGCCTTTTTCCTGTGCATATCCCTTGCATACCAATCTCTCTTTATTTCTTGTCACTTCACCATTTTCATTCAGCTTGTTTCTGAATATCCATTTAGTATCGATAACATTTTTATCTTTTAGGTCAGGGTACTAAGGACCAAGTTTTGTTTTTCTCTATTTGTTCTATTTCCTCCTTCATTTCATTAACCCATTCTTCATTCTCTAATGCAACTTTCGCATTCTTTGGTTCAAATTCACAGACTAGACATGTACCTTGTCTTGTTTTGCTTCTGGTCTACATTCTAGCTTGTCTATTTCAAATAATTTGTGTCTCAAGATGATGTCTTCTAAAAAAACTAGCCAGTACTTAGTTTCTTCTTTCTTGTTCATCATGTTCAGGTTCATATGCTTGCTTGGTAGCACCATCTTGTTCATCAATTTCCCTTTCCTGTTCCTCGGGGTTATTTTCCTGTTGACCAATTATTACAAGTTGTGACTTCAGTAAATAATCAGGAAGTTAAATGTAAGTGAATCTACCATAGTCTTCTAGTTCCTTTCTTTCTTTTGTGTTCATGTCATCAAATTCATCAATATGGACATTAGTACTTTCAATCATCTTATTTGTAACCTTATTCAGACATTTGTATGCTTTACTCTTAGTAGAATATCCTAAGAATATTCCTTCATCACCTCTAGAATAAAATTTCCCATTTCTCTCCTCTTTCAAAATAAAATATTTGCTTCCAAGAATCTTGAAATAACTTACAGTAAGTTTGTGTCCAAACCATAGCTCATAAGGTGTCTGGTTGGTGTCCTTCTTTAGTTGTACTTGGTTAAGCACATATACAACTGTATTGATAGCTTCCCTCCAATATTTCTAAGCAACATTCTTTTGTATCATCAGTGTCATAGCACAATAAATGATTGACCTGTTCCTTCTTTCAGCAGTCCCATTCTACTAAGGTGACCTTGGTGCAGAGACCTGTCTCTTAATGCCATGCTCATTACAGAAATTAGTAAATTCATCAGAGATAAATTCACCTCCTCTATCAGATCTTAAGCATTTTAATTCTTTTCTAGTTTTTTTTCTACTTTTTCCTTATACCACTTAAACATCTTAAATGCCTCATATTTCTCTTTTAAGAACATAACAATCATTAATCTAGTATACTCATCAACAAAAAGAATAAAGTATCTATCACCATAATAGCTTGGATTTCTCATAGGACCACATAGGTCGGTATGAACCAACTCAAGTATCTTCTTTGTTGAGTAGTCTTTTCTCTTAAAACTAGACTTAGTCATCTTACCTTTTTGACATTCATGGCACATAGCATGATCCAGTTTTGACAAGTTAGGAAACCCTCTAACTCTTTTGTTCTTACTAATCTTGATCATGTTATCAAAATTCACATGACATAACCTCTTATGCAACAACCTGTTAGAATAACTGAGAGGGGGGTGAATTAGTTATCCAGTGTCCCAAAACAAAATGTATAAATCAAAACAAATTCTCTTATTTCTACTTATCGGTAAACAATAGTAATTCTTGCTATCTGTGCTTTTACCGATTACCAATCTAATACTATAACAGTTACCGATCAAATCTAACATGTAACATGTAAAGAATAATAACAAACAGATATATCACAATCAACACATAACATAAGAGATTTAACGTGGAACCCTATAAAGGGAAAAACCACTTGGGACTGACAACCCAAAATTGTTCACTCTTCTGAAGTGAGGTTGGTTAAGACCCAACCCTATTAAAGGTTTACAAACACACTGTCAGGTGTGACCTTGTTAGAGGATTTTAGACTAGAAGTTATCATCCAACCAGCATTCACTATGGGGTTGACAGAATAACAATGTTCATTCTATGAATGATACAACATAAGACATTTAGAGTCCACATGGTTAAGAGATTTTGACTGTATACAATGGTTAAATATGTAATAGTAAATGACCTACCTTAATACAACTTCAATTGTAGATTACAAATCAATATTTAGTCCATACAAATCCTTCTTATCAATATTTCACTTCAGATTCAATACTATATCAATTTACTATCTGTCGTTAATTGCTCTTTGTAGCTCAATAATCATTTTACAGCTTGGTTCTTACTCAACTAGTATGATCAGAATGCATGAAAACCTTGTTCATGCAATATTCCTGTAGTTTCTACTTCTTTCGGCATCCATTCATAAAGAAATTATGTTCTCTTATATAGACGAGTAAATCATTTTCTTCTCCACCATCAGATTTTTCTTCTTAACCACATTCATAGATTTTTCTACTTCAAACTTTCTCAGTACTTGTGTCAATAACATGTTTCAATTTTCTCTGTTAGATCTTCCCTAAATTTTGTCAGCCATCGATCTGTGTTACAAACATTATCTGTTACCTTGATGTTATACTCTTGCCAGCTCATCAATCTTATTGGCTAAACTAATCATTTAATTCATTCTATTCCTCTTGATTAACAAATAAATGCATCAGTGAACACTGCTCGATTAATATTGTGATCGGTATACACTACACTCCGTCGGTGTATACTAGAAATGCTTCATTTACCAGCAACACTGCTTTGTGTCTTTTAGCGCTATACTTCATCATAGATAAAAGCAACATAATAAATTCAATATCATCAAGTCATAGAATCATCAACAAGTTACTCATTGTGTTCGTTATCCTCATTTGTCATGTACATCTTTCCTCATGTAGATTTCTTTGTTCTTCATCTTTTTCACCTTTCTTCAGATGTCTCGGTATAGTAACTTAATACTGATTTAATACTATTACATATCTAATCATATAATACAACATAATACTGATTTAATCATATTACATATCTAATCAGCAACTCCTTAGTGATCTTTTATCACAGATTCTTCAATCAGATTCCAAATCAGTTGTAGTTCAACAATCTCTCCGTTTGGCATTGATGGCAACTCAAGTAATATGAAATGTACCATACACATACCAAATATATATTCTACAACTTGTGAGAAAAATGTTGTAAGTTGAATATACTTAATATGTTTAATCACTACGTTACTAAACTAGCATTAAATAATAAAAATTTACCATTCTGTAGTTGTGATCTTTTCAGTTCTCCTGTTCCTACTTCTATTCTCTACAACTGATCTTCAATACTTTGTCTCATTCAGATTGACTCTCCCTTAGATAATTCTTGTTGGTGTTTGTTCTTTTTCCATAGTTTTTCCTATTCATATTATTTATCTCTCCCTTTGACATCAATGCCAAAGAAACAAATAAACAAACAATTATGTCTTCCTCTATATCTCTGTATATTGATATTCCAATCGGTTCAAGTTCTCAAACTTAATCACAACCTTGAACATGATTCAAAGTGTGAACTACGCTACATCAACATGAATGATCTTCTAGTATAAGTAGGTTGATGCAACAACTAGATCATATTAGTGACTGATAGACAGAGGATGGACCCCAAGTCTAGCCCTTAAGTATTCAAATGTGTCCTTCGGTAGGGGTTTTGTAAAAATATCTGCAAGTTGTTCTTTAGATGTAACAAATTCTAACTTTACTTGCTTCTCTTTCACTTGTTCTCTTAAGTAATGATACTTAATAGATATATGCTTTGTCTTAGTGTGCATCACAGGATTCTTTGAAATATTAATAGCACTAGTGTTGTCACAATATATAATCATCGGGTCAGTGATTACCTCATTCATTCCTTCCAACACTTGTTTGATATATGCAATGTTTGAATAGTTGGTAGTAGTAGCAACATACTATGCTTCAGCTATAGACTGAGAAATACAAGCCTTCTTTTTACTTGTCCATGTTACAAGTCTTTCACCAAAGAAAAATGCTCCTCCGATGGTGCTTTTTCTATCATCCACATTTCCAGCCCAATCAGCATCGGTGTAAACTTTCAGTTCCCTTCCTTAGGATACCATAATCCATAATTCTATGTTTTCTTCAAGTATCTTAAGATCCTTTTTGTAGCTATCATGTGTGATTCTCTAGGATTAGCAGAAAATCTTGCAACAATTCCCATAGCATGTGCTATATCTGGTCTATTGTGAACTACGTACATTAATTTACCAATCATGGATCAGTAAAGTGTCTAATTTACCTCTGTAGTTTCATCCTCCTTTGTCAATTTGCATCTAGTAGCCATCGATGTTCCCACAGATTTAGCATCTTCCATGCCAAATGTTTTCCATACTTCCTTTATGTATTTAGATTGTGTAATGAATATTCCATCACTTTGCTGAATCACTTGTAGTCCAAGAAAGAACTTAATCTCTCTGAACATAGACATTTCAAATTCCTTTTGCATTTCATCAGCAAATGCCTTGCAGACAAGATTTGAACCTCCAAAGATAATGTCATCAACAAATATTTCAGCTATGATAATAGTATCATCAGTATCACCTTTCACATATAGGTTGTTGTTTTCACTTATTCTAACAAATCCAATTCTTAACAAGTAAGTATGCAATCTTTCATACCATGCTCTCTGTGCTTGCTTCAAACCATATAAAGCTTTTTATAATTTACATACCATGTCTCTGTTGTCTAGATCAACAAATCCTTTAGGTTGTTCAATGTAGACCTCTTCTTCAAGTATACCATTCAAAAATGCTGACTTCACATCCATTTGATAGACTTTGAATTTCTTATGTGCAGCATATGCAAGTAGCATTCTAACTCCTAATCTAGCAATAGGTGCAAATGTTTCACCATATTCAATGCCTTCTTCCTATGCATATCCCTTGCATACCAATCTAGCTTTATTTCTTGTGACTTCACCATTTTCATTCAATTTATTCCTGTATATCCACTTAGTACCGATAACATTCTTATCTTTTGGTCAGGGTACTAAGGACCAAGTTTTGTTCTTCTCTATTTGCTCTATTTCCTCCTTCATTACATTAACCCATTCTTCATTCTCTAATGCAACTTTCACAATTTTAGGTTCAAATTCACAAATTAAACATGTACCTTGTCTTGTTTTGCTTGTATTTTGCATTCCAGCATGTCTGTCTCCAATTATTTGTGTTTCAGGATGATGTCTTCTGACAAAACTAGACAAAACTTGATTTCTTCTTTCTTGCTCATCCTACTCAGGGTCATTTCCTTGCTTGGTAGCTCCATCTTGTTCCTCGATTTGTGTTGCCCATTGTCTTGCATTGTTTCCTTGCTGACCAGTTGTCACAGTTTGCGGTGTTGGTAGGTACTCTGGATGTTCAATGTAAGTGAATCTACTGTAGTCTTCTGGTTCCTTTGTACTTTCCTCTATGTACTTATCATCAAACTCATCAACATGAACAGTAGAACTTTCAACTATCTTATTTGTAACCTTATTCAAACATTTATATGCTTTACTTGTAGTGGAATATCCTAGAAATATCCCTTCATCTCCTTTAGAATCAAATTTCCCATTTCTCTCATCTTTCAAAATAAAGCATTTACTTCCAAAAATTATGAAATAACTTACAGTAGGTTTGTGTCCAAACCATAGTTCATAAGGTGTTCGGTTGGAGTCCTTCAATTGTACTCAGTTAAGAACATACACAGTTGTACTGGCAGCTTCCCTCCAATATGTCTGAGAAACATTCTTTTGTATCATCAATGTTTTAGCACAGTCAATTATAGACCTATTCCTTCTTTTAGCAAAGCCAATTTGCTGAGGTGTCCTCAGTGTAGATACCTGTATTTTGATTCCATGCTCATTACAAAAATTAGTAAATTCATCAGAGATAAATTCACCTCCTCGATCAGATCTTAAACATTTTATTTCCTTTCTGATTTCTTTCTCTACCTCAACTTTATACCATTTAAACATTTTGAAAGCTTCAAAATTCTCTTTCAAGAACATAACAGTCATCAGTCTAGTATAGTCATCAACAAAAAGAATAAAATATCTATCACCATAATAGCTTAGAGTTCTCATAGGACCACATAGATCGGTATGAACCAACTCAAGTATCTTCTTTATTGAATAGTCTTTGCTTTTAAAACTAGACTTAGTCATCTTACCTTTTTGACATTCATGGCACATGGCATGATCAAGTTTTGTCAAGTTAGGCAATCCTCTAACTCTTTTCTTTCTACTAATCTTGATCATGTTGTCAAAGTTCACATGGCATAACCTTATGTGCCACAACCAAGCATCTTCATCCTTTATTGACAAACAAGAAGACTGATCCATATCAAGATAGAATAGATTACCTCTGGATTGTGTACCAGTTCTGACAAGTCTTCCTCCATCATCATAGATCTTCACCTTTTTTCTCTCAAAAGCCAGTCGGTGGCCTGAATTGTTCAGCTGAGCCACACTTAACAAATTATAGTTCAATCCATCTACCCAGTATGCATTTTCACATTGTAGTCTATCATTGATCATCAGTGAGCCTTTACCTCTTACCATACAAGGTGCATCATTTCCCATTCTCACAGATCCTCCATTATATTCAACAAGATGATCAAACTTCTCTACATCACTGGTCATATGATGTGTACAGCCACTGTCTATGATCCATGTATCATTTCTACTTACTTTAGATATCAGTGTTGTCTCTTCATGTTTCTCTTCCTCTTCTGAGTCATCTTTCATAGCAACAAATACAAATTCTATGTCATCTTCAAAATTAGATTTCATTTCAATATCTTCCACTATGTAACATACCTTTTTTCCTTTTTCATCTTGGTTGTCTCTGTTGTAGTGTCAGTAGCCTCTGTTAACTCTTCTCCCATAGCTTCCTTCAAATCAGTCTTTAGATCTATCATCATCTTTCTTCTAAGGACATCTAGCAGCGATGTGACTGAATTCTTTATAATTAAGCATGCCAAAGGTAGCTTACCTCTATACCTTCCTTTTCCTTTGGGCAATCTTCTAGCCATAAGTGCTTCAAGCTCATCAAGTTCATCATCGGTATTGTCATCACTATCACAATTCTTATTATTCCTGCTAGACTTTCCAATCTTCAAAGAAGACATGAAAGCAGATTCAACAAAAGGAACAACACTATTATCAAAATTGTTTAATTCAAAGGTTGTAAGTTTACCAATTAGAGTGTCAAGAGTAAGGTTGGATTGCATAAATTGGTAGCAAAGTTTTAAGAATCTTATTTATCACTATTTCATCATCAATTACTCCATCAGATGCTCTAATAACATGTACTACCTCTTTGAGTTTATTTGAATATTGGACAATGTTCTCACCTTCTTTCATTCTCATATCATCAAATTTGCCTCTCAGACTTTCAGCTCGGGCTCTTTTGACATTTAGATCTCCACTGTATATTTGTGTTAGTTTATCCCACATTCCTTTGGTAGTCGTACATGTCTTGATATCTTCAAATTTAGTGCTGGTACAGGTAGTAGCAAGTTCCATCATAATAACATTGTGTTCATGCTTGTCCTTCAGTTGATCAAGAGTTAAGGGACCAGTGGGCAGTTGTATGTAGCCATTCTCCATCAAATCTAGTGCAAAGTTCCCAATTCCAGATATGTGTAGCTTCATTCTTCTTTGCCATACTGCAAAGTTTTCTTTGTCCAGTTTTGGTATTTCCCTCTTATACATCTTGAGACCTTTATGCTTAAGTCCTTAAAACTCTATTTCAAGCAACCAATGCTCTGATACCAATTGTTAGAATAACTAAGAGGGGGGTGAATCAGTTATCTAGTGTCCCAAAACAAAATGTATAAATAAAAACAACTTCTCTTATTTCTACTTGTCAGTAAACAATAGTAATTCTCACTATCTGTGCTTTTATCGATTACTAGTCTAATACTATAATAGCTACTGATCAAATCTAACATGTAACATGTAAAGAATAATAACAAACAGATATCACAATCAATAGATACCACAAGAGATTTAACATGGAAACCCTGTAAGGAAAAAACCACCTAGGATCGGCAACCCAAAATTGTTCACTCTTCTAAAGTGAGGTCAGTTAAGACCCAACCCTGTTAAAGGTTTACAAACATACTTTTAGGTGTGACCTTGTTAGAGGATTTTAGACTAGAAGTTATCGTCCAACTAGCATTCACTATGGGGTTGATAGGATAACAATGTTCATTCTATGAATGATACATCATAAGACTTTCAAAGTCCACTCGGTTAAGAGATTTTGACTATATACAATGGTTAAATATGTAACAATAAATGACCTACCTTAATACAACTTCAATTGCAGATTACAGATCATTATTTAGTCCATACAAATCCTTCTGATCAATATTTCACTTCAAATTCAATACTGTATAAACTTACTGTCCATCGATAATTGATCTCTGTAGCTCGGTAATCATCCTATAGCTTGGTTCTTACTCAACCAGTATGATCAGAATGCATGAAAACCTTGTTCACACAATATTCCTGCAGTTTCTACTTCTTCCGACATCCATTCATAAACAAATTTTGTTCTCTTATATAAACGAGTAAACCATTTTCTTCTCCACCATCAGATTTTGTTTCTTAACCACATTTATAGATTTTTCCACTTCAAAATTTCTTGGTACTTGTGTCAATAACATGTTTCAATCTACTCCGTTAGATCTTCCTTGAATTTTGTCAGCCGTCGATTTGTGTAACAAACATTATCTGTTACCTTGATGTTATACTCTTGCCAGCTCATCAATCTTATCAGCTAAACTAATCATTTAATTCATTATGTTCCACTCAAATAACAAAGAAATGCATCAGTGAACACTACTCGGTTAACACTATGATCGGTATAAACTACACTCCGTCAGTGTATACTAGAAATGCTTCATTTATTGACAACACTGCTTTGTGTCTTTCAGCTCTATACTTCATCATAGATGAATGCAACATAATAAAGTCAATATCATCAAGTCATAGACTCATCAACAAGTTACTCAATGTGTTTGTTATCCTCATCTATCGTGTACATCTTTCCTCATGTATATTTCTCTGTTCTTCATCTTTTTCACCTTTCTTCAGATGTCCTGGTATAGTAACTTACAAGATAAGTACTTTCAAACTAGTTGACATCAATGACAATATAATACTGATTTTATCACATTACATATCCAATCAACAACTCCTTAATGATCTTTAATCACAGATTCTTCAATCAGATTCCAAATCAGTTGTAGTTCAACACAACCATGCATCTTCATCCTTCATTAATAAACAAGAGGACTGATCAATATCAAGATAAAATAGATTACCTCTAGATTGTGTACCAGTTCCAACAAATCTTCCTCCATTATCATAGATTCTTACCTTTCTACTCTCAAAAGAAATTTGGTGGCCTGAGTTATTCAGTTGTGCCACACTTAACAAATTATAGTTCAGTCCATCTACCCAATATGCATTTTCACATTTTATTCTATCATTAATCATCAATGAACCTTTACCTCTCACAATACAAGGTGCATCATTTCCCATTCTAACAAATCCTCCATCATATTCATCAAGTAGATCAAATTTCTCTATTTCACTAGTCATATGATATGTATAGCCATTGTCTATGATTCATGTATCATTTCTACTTACTTTAGAGATTAGTGTTGTTTCTTCATGTTTCTCTTCTTCATCTAAATCATCTTTCATAACAACAAATACTACTTCTACATCATCATCATTAGTGTCAGATTCAAATTCAAATTATTTAGCTATGTAACATACCTTTTTCCCCTTGTCATAGCTATCTCGATTATCTCTTTTGTTGTGTCAGTAGCCTCTATTGACTCTTCTCCCATAGCTTCCTTCGGATCAGTCTTTGGATCTATCATCATCTTTCTTATTCATACATCTAGCAGTGGTGTGGTCAACTTCTTTACAATTAAAACATGCTAAGGATAACTTGCCTCTATACCTTACCTTACCTTTGGGAAATCTTCTGGCCATAAGAGCTTCAAGCTCATCAAGTTCATCATTGGTATTACTATCACTATCATTATTCTTATCATTCCTGCTACTAGACTTACCAATCTTCAAAGAATACATGAAAGTGGATTCAACAGAAGGTACAACACTATTGTCAAAATTATTCAATTCAAAGGTTGTAAGCTTACCGATCATAGTGTCAAGAGTGAGGTTGGATGTAGCCCTTGTTTCATGAATTACAGAGATCCTGATCACATAAACTGGCAGCAAAGTTTTGAGAATCTTTCTTACCACTGCTTCATCATCAATAACTCCATTGGATGCTCTAATAGCATGTGCTACCTCTTTTAGTCTATTTGTTTATTGCACAATGTTCTCATCTTCTTTCATCTTCATATCATCAAATCAACCTCTTAGGCTTTCTGCTCTGGCTCTCTTAACATTCACATCTCCACTATATATTAGAGTCATCTTGTCCCACATCTTCTTAGTTGTATCACAATCCTTGATGTCTTCAAATTCAGCATCGATACAGGCAACAACAAGTTCCATCATAGTAATATTGTGTTCATGCATATCCTTCATTTGATCAAGTGTTAAGGGACTTGGTTTTAGTTCAATGTAGCCACTCTCCATCAGTTCTAGTGCAGAATTCCCAATTCCAGATATGTGCAACTTCATCCAACTTTTCCATACTGTAAAGCTATCTTTGTTCAGCTTTGGCACTTCCCTCTTATATATCTTGAGACATTTTTGCTGGAGTCCTTAAAACTCTATTCTAAGCAACCATAGCTTTGATACCAATTTTTATAATAATGGAGAGGGGGGTGAATCAATTATCCAGTGTCCCAATTCAAAATGTATAATCCAAAACAATTCTTCTACTTGTGCTACTCAGTAAACATAAAATACTTTCAGTGTATGTGTCTTTACCGATTGTCAGTCAAAAATTTATAATAGTTACCGATCAAATCTAACATGTAATATGCAAAGTATGATAACAAAAAAATATCACAATCAACACATAACACAAGAGATTTAACATGGAAACCTTGTGAAGGGAAAAACCACCTGAGACTGGCAACCCAAAATAGTTCACTCTTCTAAAGTGAGGTCGGTGAAAACCCAACCCTATTAAAGGTTACAAACACACTATTAGGTGTGACCTTGTTAGAGGATTTTAGACCAGAAGTTATTGTCCAACCAGTAGTCACTCTAGGGTTGACATGATAACAATGTTCACTCTATGAATGAAACATCAAAAGAATTTCATAGTCCACTCGATTAAGAGATTTGACTATTTACAATGGTTAAATATGTAACATTAGATGATTTGCCTTGGAACAAATTCAATTGTAGTTTACAGATCAATGTTCAAATCATTCACATCTTTCTGATCAATATACCACTTTAGATTCAATACTATATCAACTTACTGTCCATCGGTAATTACTCTTTGTAGCTTGGTAATTGTTCTGCAGCTTGGTTCTTATTAACCAGTATGATCAGAATGCATGAAAACTTGTTCATGCGATAATTTTTTAGTATCTTCTTCTTCTGACGATTTTTCAACAATGAAACTATTGTCTCTTATATAGATGAGTAAATCATTTTCTTCTCCTCCATCATATTTTGTCGCTTAATCATATTCAAAGATTTTGTCACTTTAAGCTTCTTTGGCTGATGTGTCAGTAACTCATTTTAATCTACTCAATTAGATCCTTTTGATTTATGTTAGCCATCGATCTTTATAACAAACCTTATCTATTACCTTGATTTCATACACTTTACAACTCATCACTTTATCGGCTAAACTGATCATTTAATTCCTTTTTGTTTTTCTCGGTTAACAAAGAAATGCATCGGTGAACACAAGCTTAGTTAACACTACGCTCGGTATACACTACATTCTGTCAATGTATACTAGAATGCTTTATTTACCGACAACACTGCTTTGTGTCTTTCAGCTCTATCCTTTATTATAGATGAATGCAACATAATAAAGTCAATTTCATCAAGTCATAGACTCATCAACAAGTTACTCAGTGTATTCATTATCCTCATCTGACATGTACATCTTCATCTCGTTCACCTTTCTTCAGATGTGCGATATAGTAACTTACAAGATAAGTACTGTCAAGCTAGTTGACATCAATGACAACATAATATTGATTTAATCATCTTGCATATCTAATCAGCAACTCCTTAGTAATCTTGAATTACGGATTCTCCATTCAAGTTCTAAATCAATTGTAGTTCATCAATTGCATTCATGTTCAGTGAATGACCAATAGACTTCAAGTCTAGTTGCAGTTTTTTAATCAACTCTTGATTGTCCTTAGTGAAGTCTTCCACATTACATAATTTATTATATAGAGAATGAACATTCTACACAACTTCTTCAAAATTAGTCACTAAGGCAAAAATTTCTACCTTTTTTACTGCTATTTTGGTGGAGAACTTTTCAAGTACCCTGGTCTCAAAATTTCTCTCAGACCACTGCATGAGTTTTTCATTTACTTCATTGTCATCACTATTCACCTTCTTAATAATTTGAATGAGTTTCTCCAAGATAGGTGTAGTGTCATTCACATCATCCATTTCAAAAGCTTCAATAAATATACCTTAAATTTCATGCAAAACTTGTTTATGTTAATGCTCTCTTCTCAACTATTCTTTCCTACTTTTCTTCTTCAAAAGATCTTGCAAGATTTTTATTTTCTCATAAGTTAAGTTATCAATGTCCCACTTAGGAATCACTATAACTTCATCGAGTGTAGCCTGTGTTCCTAGAGATTTCTCCTTTTTCTTCTATGATTTGTTCTTAGGTGTATTCCCACACGGCATTTGTATAAGAGCTTTAATAGCGTCCTGTTCCTTAGGCTCTATCTTTTTCTCAATTGCCTCCTCCTCTATTTTATTCTTTTCCTCCACATAAGGACTTTTTATTACTAATGCATATTTTTCTACCTCATCTTTGAGGCTTTCCTCTACTTTTTCTTTCTTAGCTTCATCGATAGATACACTATCTATTGTTATTGTTGGCTTGTCCTATTTCTCAACACTGGTACTCCGTGAGGCTTGTGGTTCAACTATGACCATATGAGAGCTTATAGATGTAGTTTCCATAATTGATGTACTCTCAATCCTTGGATAGTCATGTACTTGAATTAAAACAAAATTGGTTCTCGGTAGAAACTAATATGAGGCTACCTCAACAAGTATTTGAATCTTAATTTCTTCCTCAGTTAATATGTTAGCTTTGATTGGGGTATCCGTAGTGATATACATAATTTTGATCACATCCTTTGATCCACTCAATTCTACCTTATGTCCTTCTTCCTCTAAATTATGAGCTTCATTAATGTCTTCCTTATTCTCTAGCTTCAATTTAGTGGATGTACCTTCACCCAGTTGTGAACTCTTCTCAATTATCAGTCCAAAAATAATCTTCCACAGCCTAGTACTTTGTTGAAAAATTGATTCAACCTTATGATTTAAAATAGAATAGGCTCAAATCTTGGGGACAAACCTATTCTTGTATTGCTCCATATATTTCTTTATGTACTCTGGGGATAGATCTGGCATGACTTGAGCTAGTGTACTCTCCCTTATCTTTTTCTCTATCATCATGGCATACTGCCATTTCTAATCAATTCTTTTGTATAGCTCTTTAGGGATGAGATTCCCCATCTGTAAAGGTGTCATCTTGAATGTGCATATCATCTATAGCATTGCCTCTTCCACTTTCTCTTTATCATCATTATTTAACTTTTCAAATTTGATTCTCTTAAAGCCTACTAATCTAGTAGTGCTTTTGATATTGTGGAATATTTCATCCATAGTCAATTGATGTCTTTTTTATGATACTTTTAACTTTGTATTCTCATTAGTATCTATCTCTTCATCATCATCATCTTTCTCCAAGACTAACTTCCTTCTTGGTTTCTTCTAGAGATTACTCAGCACAGCTTTAGTTTGAACTAGTTTCCTTTTTCCTAATGTGGGTATCTTTTTATGTGGCTCAGCAGCTGTGACAGTGGAAGCTTCCTTGGTTCTCAGTCTAAGTACTGTAGGAGGAGTGGGCTTTTTTTTCTGCAGTTGTTTCTTACTAGGCTTGGCAACTGATGCCTTCTTTCCCTTCTTTGGAATTTTAGTATCCTCCTCATCACTTCCTTCAGACTCACTAGTCTGATCTTCTCCTAGCCCTTGTGTTAGTTCAAGAGGTGCATTTTCCTCTTCTCCTTCTCCTAGCATCTTTTCTAGGTTCTTAATTAGTTTCTTTCTCTTTCTCAACATGGTTGCCGACTTTAATCCCATTGTTATCTTAGACTTAGGTTCCTCATAAGTCCCAAAAGGTTTATCTTTCCTATCAATTTCCTTAGCTAATAAAGTGGTTATGGTTGTTGTTGTCTCATCTACATTAACCTCATAAGGTAATGTCCTCAGCCATGATAATCTCAGCATAGGAGCCTAAGCATATGTATAGTCGGTATCCACTAGGAAGCATATGTCATTGTAGTGCTTCTCTACTAGTGATATAGGGATCCTACTCCTCTTTCTCATTTTATTTTTGAATTCTACAAAGTAACTATCCATAACACTCTCAAAATGTTCTCCTAACTGATTAACAAACTCATTTATCTAATGGGTGACTGGTCATTCCTTATTCCATACAAGATCTCCAATTGTAGGGAAACTATTCTAAACGTAGAAGAATAAAAAAGTGAGAAGAGAAATGAACTTACACATTGAATTCTTGGCTTTTCCAATTGAAGTAAGGTTCTTGGCAAGCTAGGTCAACTGCAGCTCAGCAAGATCATAAGTGTGATCTTTATTCACCATCTTCCATGCTTGATCAATCACAATACAGGGAACACTATCTAATCTACTAGATTGGTAGAATTTGTGAGAAATCACTCTCACTAAAAAATCCACTACTAGATCTATGACAGTGGATATAGTCATCCCTCTCTTATTCCACACTACCTGGGTGTTTGTTTGTATAATTTCTTTACTCTGGCATCTCATTGTTTTCCTCCCTGTTAGACTAGGGTAACTGGTGACTTGGTGTATCATTTCCTTAGTAATCTTGACTGGTCCATCCTCCAACCATATCTTCATGTCATGAAATCTTCTTAACACAATCTTGATACATTCAACCTTAAAGTTTCATGGGAAATTGAGGGTACACACTAACCCATTCTCGATAATTAGATGATGTTCAACCTTCAACACTCCATTGTTACATAACTTTTTATAAGCCTCCCTTAGCTCATAATCTCCCATTTCTCTAATTTTACACATGTAGCATGAGCATACATCATTTATCATTAATACCTTCAGTGAAATCAATGACAGGGCACCCGTGAGATCTCCCTTCATCGCACTTTCCAGAATTTCTTGAAATTTCTATGGTTTGCATGCATCATTCCTCACAAGTTGAAAATTCAAAACTTCATTTCCTTGCTTCTTAACTATAGCAGATGAAGTAGATGCCATATCTTTGAAATCTAAGGTTCAAATTACAAATTCAAGCTACTCGGTAATATCTTGTTCCAATAGTTCTTTTGATGTTTTCCAATGACACACTATAAAGATCTTCACAAATTTCACTTACCACAAATAGCTCTTTGTTAATTGCCTTGAAATCGCTCTATAATTTCTCAGATCACTGGGTGAAATGAGAATAAATAGTAACATTTGGCTTTGTAGACACCAAATGGTCAGATTAGGGCTTCATTAAATGATCTGTATATTGGGTAGGTGACTACAGTTATCTCAGCCTTCTCATGTCGACTCGGTTAATACTACCATTAAGTTTCTTCTCGATAGATATCACATCTCAACTATCATAGGAGCTCAACATACACTTAGTAACTCAGTCACTATGTACTTAAATACTGATGCACAACATCAAATGTTCAATATGATTTCTTTCTCAGATCTATCCTAATGCATCTTAATTTATGCAAATATGAACTTTAATTTATCAAATGTCAGGAAATGATGTAAAATAAATCATTATAAAATTTCATCTCCTCACATACCTTATTTTATTAGTTTGATGTAGTGTGATCACCTGATCCATGGGATTGGGTGACCTCAGGTTCACTAGCTCCACTACTGCTTGCTTCTTCTTTCTTTTTCCATGTCTTATTCATCCGGTTCCTTATTTGTTCAACAATTTCTTCATTTCTAAATTGTTCATTGCTTGGTGCATGTACTCCGTAATCTCTTTTTATGTGACCAATCTTGTGGCATTTTTAACAGACCATACTTCTACTCATAGAACTCTTAGATTTACCTCTAAAATGTATCTTCAAATAGTTTACTCCAATATGACCATATTCTCCACAATAATGACAACTATACCATGTGTTGTAGTTCCAATTGAATGTGTTACCTTTCCTAGGTACTTTATTCTACTTATTGGATGTCCACTTAGTTTTAGATCTACATTCTTGTGCTCTATGACCATATTTCTGATAGTTAAAACAATGTCCTTTAAATCTAGGTGTAGTAGGTGGATTACTGACCTTTGACCTGCATTCATTTACCTAATGTCCATGTTTCTTACGATTAAAACAATTTCCATCAAACTTTTGTTTAGGATTGGGCTTAGCATTCTTTCCTCTACAGATGTTCATTGTGTATCTTAGCTTTTCACAATGATGGCATGTGGGTTTCTTATTCTTTGACTTTACATTCCTTTATTTTCTACTTTTTGATGATTCTCCTTCTTCAATGGATGTCAATTGCTCATCATGTCCAAATCCATAAGTGTCACTGGATCCTCTAGGTGACCTTAATAGTTCTTCAAAGTACTTCACAACTTCATTTGGCTTATTCATCATTTCATTGAGTTCTTTTTTAGATCTCAATTCATTCTTCATTTGGCTATTCTCTGATCTCAGATTTGTAATTTCCATATCTTTCCTACTCAACTCTTTATTAGCAAGTAACAGTTGATTTACCATGTCCAATTGATTGTTTTTCAGCCTTTGTATGTCTTGTGTCCTTTCATCAAGTCTTATAGACATTTTTCTTTTGTATTCTTCAGCCATTGTCTTCTCTTCTTCAGCTTTCTTTTTCTGTTCAATTACTTCACATAATCTTACTAATTGACTTTCTTGTTCTCTCTTCAGATTTATGATATCTTCATTCAATATATTCTTTTCTCTAACAAATATGTTATAGTTGCATCAATTTCAGTTGGATTTCCATTGTCAAATAGACCTTTAGTATCCTCTTCTTGATATAGTGTATCATTCTGTTGAAATGCCAATTCTTTCCTTCTATTTAAGGATTTCTTCAATTCACCTCTGGCTGCTTCAAGCTAGTAAAGTGAAAGATGAATGTTAATCTTTTGATTCTCTATGATCTTTCCCAACTTATAAACCTCCATCTCCAAGATCTTAACTTGCAAGTGATTATACTTCTTTAAGAGACTTATCTTTGATACCAATTCTTGTAAATCTAATATGGGAAAGTGAGATACTGAGAGGGGGGTGAATCATATATCTCCTATTAATTCCACTTTGACATAAATTCAACTTACTTATCATAAACATCAAATTCAATATTGAAATAGATATAACAATCTAATCTTCATCCATGAAATTGAAACATAAGACAAATATTTTGGTTACCCATAAACCCTTGAAATGTAAAACTGGGGTGGGGATGACACCCACAAATCTTCACTGCTGGAGTATTAATTTTTTCCTATTAGGGCTAAAAAATTTGATCATAAACTAATGATCTAACCTATTAGGGGTCTTCCCTATTAAGAGCTTACATATTTATACAATCTACCTTGGTTAAAGGATTTAAAACTTACAACAAAGTAAGCACTTAGTTAAGAGATTTACATAGGCTTGTTAGGACCATTCTGTTAAGAGATTTACCCTAATTCACCTGCTAAAATATCTCAGTACTTGATCCTCTGATTTGCACTATGATGTTAATAACATATCTTCTCCTTCCAATACTTGTTTGATTTTCTCAATCAAATATATCTATCTTCTACCATTCACTACTTTGCTCGGTCACTCTAACTAATCTCTGCCTATATATCAAAATACTTCTATATTTTGTATATTTGATCCCCTTCATTCCATTCATACACACACATACTATGTTTTAGGGTTTAAGATCTCATCTTATATAGACAACAAATCAACCTCCTAGATCAAGATCAATGATCTAGATTTTCTACTTATGATGCTTAAGCATTACCTAAATCTGATAGTCTACATAGCTTACATAGAGATTAATGATTACAAATATAAGGCATAATCACCTCCATGATTCCCTCAATAAATATTAAACATTGCATAGATGTCAGCCAAAATGGTTTACCTAAGTGTTTGTGCCATTACAAACACATATGTCAAATCTAGCTTGCTCATCATATGATGGCTCTGACACTCAGTATTAACTGGTCTTCATATATTGGTACTCAAAATTGACACTTCCATAAAACTTGAAATAAACTCCTTGTCTATTATTGAAGTACTCAATGACCTCTAACTTTCTTGGTAGTAACTACTGATCGGTAAATGTACAAGTTTATCCATGACTCGACCTTTACAAGATGGCTCGGTCACAGTGATGACCGACCAATATTGCCTAGAAAATGAGTAAGTGCTAGAGACTAATGGACAAAAAAACTTAGGGATCAACAAATCAAACACTAAGTGGGATATAGTGATCCTTTTCTAAAATATGTAATGATGAAAACAAAAATAATAAAATGAAGTAATGTAAATGATTAATTAGATAAGTTACTAAAATATAAAAAACAATAGTCTGACAATGAGTAGAAAAGTACAAAAATAGAAACTAGAGCATGTATTCAACTTGTGGGTAAAGTCTAAGTTAAAAATGTAGGGTATAGAGTGGGAATTCACTATGTACTTGGGGATAAATGCTAATGGTTTTTTGTACTAGGCAATTTTGACTGAAATTTTCTAGGTTCTTCTGACTGTGTCTAATCTTTATGAATTTTGTTTGATGGTTCTGTAACCTATTCTTGCACACAAAAAATGGGGAAAACTTTGTCTACAAGGTTTTTCCTTGGTCAAACCCATTTTTAGGAATCAAACTTGAAATGAAAGAAATTTCATAAAAGAAAGTATGTAAAAAGACAAATGTTAGATTCACCTTACATAAACCCTCATGGATGGATGTAGAAATCATTCATACCCTTGAAGATGATTGGATGTGCTTGAAATACAAAGATTTTACCTTGGAATGTGATGTATAATCAAGTATTCCATCAAATGAAAATATCTTTGAATGCCACTCATAGATCTTGAATGTAGATATGCTTGAAAATTACTTGTGATGAAGGAGAGAGAATGTGAAACAAGGAATGATCTTCTTTCTTTATTGATAATTACCCTACTTTTCCATCATGGGAGAGAAAATTTCTTCCATTGGATAATATTTCCTTTGAATTAAATGATCTTGATGAATTTGAGACATGGATATCTTGATCTTGGATGCTTTCCTTCACATATTTAATCCAATTACTTAATTGCTCGTGATTGTTTAAAAATCTTGATAGCTTGATTGAAAAATGCTTGAGTATGCTTATGATATATAAAATAAAAAGAGGTAAAGCTTTTTTATACTTAATCCATCATTCAAGGATTCAAAAATGATCTAGGCTGACCACAAAATCAAATCTCTTTCAAATACCTTGACATTGAGCCCTGGGAAAAATTCAGGCCCTGATCCTCAAGGAAAAAATGTCATTGGTGTTCTATACCATAGATAATGGGCTATAATTTGGAGGATATTTTGGGATAGGTAAAAATAAGAAGGGGGGAAAAAGGACAGGTTTCTAGGATTAATCATAAAGGGCATTTAGACCTCAAAATACCATAATGAGGTCTAATAGGTCCCAATAAAGCATTGAATAATGGGTGCTAACTTTTTAGGATGATACAGTTTTCAATTCCTAAGTCCCCTTCACAACCTATGACCATTTCTATGACATGAAGCTTTGGCTAACTTTCTTATAGGTTTCATAATTACATGAGGACTTGACACCTGGCATATAAGTTCCAAATCTAGCCTAGTCTTGATGACGTACTATGTAAACCACCTAACCCACCTTTCACTATTTGGAATTTGGTACCTAATTCAAACTTGGAACTTTATTTCAAGACCCAATTCCATCTCAACTTCTACATCCTTTTAGTTGTCCATAGTGTGGAACTCAAACTTGAGCTTGAGCTTGGACATAGTCAAAATTCTAAAGTTTTCTCTACTACCCATGACCTAGAATAGCATAAAATTATCTAACAAGGGGACTCTAAAATTCCTTATGAATCTGGAATAAACCTACAACCTTTTGAGATCCAAGTCTTGGTTTTGACCTGATACTCAATCCCTCCCTAGCATAAATAGAGAATAAACTCTAAGGTAGGTAAACTAGCCATGGATAATTATTTCACTCAATAAGGCACACTTTCCTTGATTTATAATATATTTAGAAATGGTCCAAATTGAATTCTCAATGGATTATATGAATCATCCTATCCATATGAGATCTTCTTGATGGGAATAGATCTTAATTAACAATGAGATAAGTAACACTTTATCCTTAACACCAAGGAAAACATTTTTTTAATATGATGCAAGGAAGAGGGGAAGAGGGGCCAAAGGCACACCCTAATCCAAATCTACATTTCAAAGATCATACACATAAGAAATTACACAACAAATGAGAGAGAGAGAGAGAATGTAGAACTGATCATTTTATTCATCAAATTGATTCATACATGTCAGGTTGTAAGGCCTTCTTGGTTAGGGCCAGATATAACAATTTAATTACAATAGTCCTCCAACATGTGAAGATTCAAAAACTATCTTCAAACTTCTAATCTGATACCACTAATCTTCTAGCTCTGAATTGATGTCCTAAAACTACAACCAATGACTACATTATATACAAGAGGTTATTGAACCAAGTTGGCCTTCAAATCCACCATTAATGGAAGGAATGACCAGATCTAGGTTATACGCTTCCCAATAATCAATACCAACATTAAATTTGTGACCACAATTAAATGCAAAAGTCAGCCTCAACAGAATAACTAAAACAAACAACTTGGTAAGTAAGGATAAACAAGTGCTAGGAAAGGATAACCAAGCGCTAGGGAATTAAACGACCAACTTGATTAAAGAAGGAACCGAGCAACTACCGAGCCAACTTGGTCAAAGAAGGAACTGAGAAACACAGAAAACTCAAACTTGTTTTTGGTGATACAGGATTGCCAAGGACCTGAGATGCTCCTACATTAGACACCTGGGGTTGTTTGAAATGATTCTTGCAACCATGTAGTAGGTACAACCCAAGCTGAATCCAACTCAAATTGTGAAATCTATGAACTCTCTTCAATTGGTCTATTCTTCCACTTTACCAGATATTCCATATACTATTTTCTGCATGTGCTTCTACCAACTCTATGTTCAAAATCTACTCAACTTCTTATGTTCATCTCTTATGATAATCATTCGATACTATCAATTCTTTATCCGATTCATGGTACTCATACAAATCAGCAATGTTGAATATAGGTGATATGTCCATATCATCAGGTAACTCAATCTCGTAAGCACTTCCACTATCAAATCTCCTCAATATCCTACAAGGACCAAACTTCTTCATTTTTTAGCTTCCTATATGTTCCAACAGGAATTATGCCTTTCTTCAAGTGTACCATTACTTCATCCCCAATTGTGAAAGTCTTATGTCTTCTTGATCTATCAGCTTTGTCTTTGTATTTCTGATTACTTTTCTCCAACTTATGTTTCACTTCTTCATGAAATGTCTTCATGAACTCACCAAACTTTACTCCTTCAAAAATTCTATTTTTCTTCACCAGCAATATCCTTCAAATATGATATACCTCTCGATTGTATTCCATTTACAATCTCACAAGGTGTTTTTCAAGTACTCATATTCACTAAGTTATTGTATGCAAACTCTGCATGTGCCAACATAGAATCCAATTACTCAGTGTATCTCCAACTAAATATCTCAAAAGATTACCCAAACTTCTATTCACAACCTCTATTTGTCCATCAGTCAGTGGGTGAAATGTAGAACTATACCTCAACTCAGTGTCCAACTTTCTCCAAAGAGTATTCCAAAAATATCCAACAAATTTATTATCTCGGTCAGAGATGATACTTCTCAGTAATCCATGCAATATGAAAATTTCCTTAAAGAAAGGATTTTCTATATGCACTACATCTGATGTCTTTCTATAGGGTATAAAATGTGCCATATTAGAAAATCTGTCCACAACAAAAATATAGAATCATTACCTCTCACTGTCTTCAGTAAGCTAAGAACAAAATCCTTACTGATATCAATCCAAGGTTTCTCAGGAATAGAAATTGGTGTATACAATCCAATATTCTGACTTACTCCCTTTGCAACTTGACAAATTCCACAACTTTTCACAAATTTTTGAACATCCTTATACAACTACAGCCAAAAGTATTTCTCCTTAAGAAAATGTAATGTTTTGTCAATGCCAAAATATCTAGCCAAACCACTACTATGTTTCTCCTTTATCAAATTAGTTCTCATTGATCCTCTTGATATACACCACTGAATATCTTTAAACAGCATACCTTCTTGAATGAAATAGCATTCCCATTTAGTACTCACTTGATCTTGAATAGGTTCTATGCACTTTCTCCATGACTTAGAAAAATCAGGATCAGTTTCATACAAATATTTCATATCATCAAAACCAAGAACTTCAATTCTCATCTCAGTCATCAAAGATCTTCTACTCAATTCATCAGCAACTCAGTTAGTGACTCCACTCTTATGTTTTATCACAAATGTATAACTCTAAAAATATTCAACCCATTTCATATGTCTTTGATTCAACTTATTCTGCTACCTGAATACTGTAAAGCCTTATGATCAATATACAACACAAATTCACTCGATATCTAATAATGTCTCCATTTCTTTAGGGATTGAACAATAGCATAGAATTCTTGATCATACATAGAATATTTCCTTTTTGCATCATTCAACTTCTCACTAAAGAAAGCAACAGGTTTACCTTCTTGACTCAACACATCTCCTATTGCACTACCACTTGCACCACATTCAACTTGAAATACCTTATTCAAATTAGGCAATGCTAACACAGGTAATTCAACAACCTTTTTCTTCAAAGTCTCAAAACTTTTATCATCTCCATGTGTCCACTTGAATTCTCTTGTATCTCCTCTCATAGTCTCATTCATAGCATTACAAAATAAACAGAAATTCCTAATGAACTTTTGGTAAAAAATTGCTAAACCATGAAATGATCTTACCTCACTAGCATTCTCAGGTGTAGGCCAATTCAAAATAGCTTCAACCTTTTCAGGATCTATTTTCAAATCATCAACTGAAATCACAAATCCCAAATACATAATCTCCACTTTCATGAAAGAACACTTTTTCAGATTTATCAAAAACTTTTCTTCTTTCAATCTCCATAATACTTGTTTAAAATGCAACAAATTCTCTTCTTTGGTCTTACTAAATATTAGAATATCATCTAGGTATACAATCACAATTTTACCCAAGAATCTCTTTAAAACATCATTCATCAATCCCATAAAAGTACTCAATGCATTAGTTAAACCAAAAGCCATAACCAACCACTCATACAAACCTTCTCTTGTCTTAAAAGAAATCTTCCACTTATCACCTTCTCTAATTCATCTAGGTATACAATCACAAATTTACCCAAGAATCTCTTTAAAACGTCATTCATCAATCTCATAAAAGTACTCAGTGCATTAGTTAAACCAAAAGGCATAACCAACCAATCATACAAACCTTCTCTTGTCTTAAAAGTAGTCTTCCACTCATCACCTTCTCTAATTCTGATCTAGTGATATCCACTTTTCAAATCAATTTTGGTAAAATACTTTTCTCCAGTCAAACTATCCATTCTGTCATCCATTCTCGATATAGGAAACCTATATTTCACTATTATCTTGTTGATTTCTCTATAATTAGTACACATTCTCCATTATCCATTCTTCTTAGGTGCCAATATAGTTGGTACTACACAAGGACTCAAACTTTCTTGGATCAAACCTTTCTACAATAATTCTTGAATCTGTCAGTTCAATTCTTGATTCTCACGATGTGGTGCCTTATTCGATAAACTAGCTCCAAGGATAAGATCCATGCAATGATCAATGCTTCTCTTTGGTGGAAAACCATCAAGTACATTGTCAAATATGATCTCCTTATACTCGGTGAGTATCTTATCAATCTCCTTAGGGATTCTATCTTATGTTTTCTTACTCAGATTGTTAGGAATCATAGCAAAATATACATCATTCTTCTTCAAATCCTTAAAAAACTTTCTTCCTTCCATCAAGAAAACTTTCACATATGTAAAAACACTACTAACAGGTTCTTCAATTAAATGTAATAAGATTTTTCTTCTCCCATCAGCCCAAATAGTATATTTATGCAATCTTTCATCATATATGGAATGTCTATCATATTTCCAAGGTCTACCAAACAAAATATGACAACAATCCATAGGAATGATATCACATAACACCTTATCATAGTAATTTCCAATTTTCAAATTAACATAGCATTCTTCACTTACCAAGAGTGTATGCTTATCCTTGATCCATGAAATTTGATAGGGCTTTGGGTGTTCCAACCTTTCCAACTGCAAATTTTTAACCATTCCCTCAGATGCCAAGTTCTCCGAGCTTCCACTATCAATTATTACCTTCCACACTTCATCAGAAACTCTACATCTAGTCTTGAACAAACTTTCCCTTATCAGATCTTCTTTATTACTTTTACTCCAAAGTGCTCTCCTTACCATCAAGTTCTTTTCCTTCTCAGGTTCATTTGGTGAATCTTCTTGCACCAAATCATTTCTACTTCTACCGACCTTCTTACTTGCATGAATACACTCAAATGATCTATGTCCTTCTTCTCCAAAATTGTAACAAGTTCCTTGAAATCCACCTCTTCTATAACCACCTGGGTAGTTATTGCCTCTTCCTCTAGATGAACTTTCACCTTTCCACTTGGTCTTTCCTTTTTCTAGATTTGGCTTTTCCTGATCAAATCTATTGTTTTCACCATAAGATCTACCTCTTCCTCTAGTGAATCTACCACCTCTACCTCTTTTTATTTTCTCATGTCTTTTATTCAAGTTCTCCTTAGCTTTCAAGGCAAACTAATAAGCTTCCTCAATGTTTTTTCAATTTTACCAAACTGATTTCTTCTTGGATGGAAACTCTCAATCCATTCAGGTACCTAGCAATTCTTTCCACTTCATCTTCATCATGTCTAGATCTGATATCTAACCTATAGAATTCTATAGTATAATCTTTTACCTATGTGCTAAAATGTTGTCACACTTCTATGAGTCATTATATCCAAGATTTCTTAAGAATGAGGTCTCAAATGGTGACTCGTAGCTCTCTATTCTGATGAAGGGTGCTCCCCTTAATACCACAAACACATAATAGAAATAGAGAAACAACAACAATAATATGCAAGAATAGAAAATTGGCTTCTTATTATCTCCACAAATGTGGAATTACAAACTTTCAGAATTACAATATGCAAAGCCACATAGGCATTCCCTTACAATATTCTGTAGGACAAAGCCTCAAATCAATACCCAGATCTACTACCCAGAACTGCCCTAGACAACACTACGGGCCTTCTTTATATAGGCAATTTCCACTGCCCGAGAAGGTTCCAGAAATTTAGCCCTAAGGGCCGACCAAACTTAGAATTATTTTATTTTTCAATTTATTACATCAAAGTCAGCTCAAAATAACTTTTGAAACCCGAACAAAAATTTTGAAAGAAAATTATTTTTCGCCATTTCAGGTGGCCCGAATTCTGGAGACCATAAGTCATCACTAGTTGACCCGATTGACTATTATAACCCCATTTCAAAAATGCCACAAAGCACTCTACAAGCTTTTTCAGCAATAGCGCCCATCACCCAAATTTTAGACCTCATCCGGGGACTCTAAAGCCTTCAAAACTGAGTTCAAAGTTTTTGTACCCTGCTGCCAATACCGAAAATCTTTAATATCTTCAAAACTAGACCTGATCTAGCCATGAAACTTTGCTGGCAGGCTGATATGACTAAGATGAACCTCCACATGTAAAATCAGAATATTCTAAGATCGTAAGACCAACTTACTAAAAATAGCAAGTTTCCATAAATAGCATCTTTACATAAGATAGCCCTTATTGAATACAAAAAGAGAAATATTTTTGGGTGATGCAAGATTACTCTTACACCTAGGATGCTCCTGCATCAGACACCCATGGTAATTTGAAAAGTGACCCTATCACGACTCAGGTGTGTAGAGGAAAATCAAGACGGTTAACCTCCTCCTTTGTTAGCCATGATGAATCTTCAATAGCTCGTCCTTTTCACTTGACTAGATATTCTTCATATGTCTTGTTCCTTATGCTTTTGCCAACATGACTGTCCAGTATGTCTTCAATCTCCTTGGTATCTGAACTGGTTGCTGGAATACTCCACTGTGCTGCTGCAACCTCATCTTCAACACCTCCTTCATGATACTCTATCAAATCTAAAATGTTAAACACTAGTGAAATATTCAGCTCAGTAGGCAATTCTACCTCATATGCATTTCTTGAATCATGCTTCTTCAGTATCTTACATGGTCCAAACTTCTTCATTTTCAACTTGTTATATGTACCAACCGAAAATCGCTCCTTTCGCAAATGAACCATGACTTCATCTCCAACCTGAAATTCCTTATGCCTCTTTTTCTCATCTAACTTAGTCTTATACTGCGCATTCATCTTGGTAATATGCTTCTTCACCTCCTCGTGGATGTTCTTCAAGTGTTCTACAAAATCCTCACCTTTAGCACTACTTATTTCTCTTTTATCTATCTTTCTCAATTCAAATGCATTTCTTGGACTACTTTCATATACAATTTGGAATGGTGATTTACCAGTGCTCCTATTGACAAAATTATTGTATGCAAATTCTACCTGTGGTAAAATCAAATCTCATCATGTTGGCTTATCTCCAACCAAACATCTCAGTAGATTTCCCAAACTTCTATTCACCACCTCTGTCTGTCCATCAGTTTGTGGATGATGTGATGAACTGAACTTCAAATCTATCTTCAACTTCTTCCATAATGTATGCCAGAAATATCCAAAAAACTTAGTGTCTCTATCTGAAACTATGGTCTTTGGAAAACCATGTAGTCTCACCACTTCTCTGAAAAATAATTCTACTACATGAATAGCATCATTAGTCTTCTTGCAGGGAATGAAATGTGTCATCTTCAAAAATCTATCAACCACCACAAAAATTGAATCATGTCCCTGCTATGTCCTTGGTAAACCAAGAACAAATTCCATACTAATATCCTCCCAAGGCTTTTCTGGTATAGGTAATGGCTGATATAACCCTATATTCTGCTTCACTCCTTTCACCATCTGACACACTCTACAACTCTGTACAAACTTTTTCACATCTTGCTGCAATTGTGGCCAATAATAATTCTCACCAACCAAAGCAAGGGTTTTATCATGACCAAAATATCCAGCCAATCCTCCACTATGCTTCTCTTTCATGAGATTCTCCCTCATACAACTTCGTGAAATGCACAACTGACTCCCTCTGAATAGCATATCATCCTAGATGATAAAATCCAACCACTTCATCCTATCTAGAGTAACAGGCTCTTTACAAGCTTTTTAAGCTCCACCAAAATCAAGATCCTCTAGATACAAATTTTTGAGTTCCTTGAACCCAACCACCTCAATCTGCATCTCTGTCAGCAATAGTTGCCTTCTGCTAAGAGCATCCGCAACCCTACTAGACTTTCCACTCTTGTGTTTCAAAATAAATGTATAACTCTGCAAAAACTCAACCCATTTCAAATGCCTCTGATTCAACTTTCCTTGACTATTCAAATATTACAAAGTTTGATGATTAGTATACAAGACAAACTCTTTAGGAAACAGATAATGTCTCCACTTCTTTAATGCCTGAACTATGGCATAAAATTCTTGATCATAGACAGAATATTTTCTCTTGGCATCATTTAACTTCTCACTGAAATATGCAACAGGTTTACCTTCTTGGCTCATAACAGCTCCTATTGCAGTACCACTAGCATCACAATCTACGTGAAACACCTTATTAAAATCTGGAAGTGCCAAAATAAGTTGTTCTGTAACTTTTTGTTTCAATAATTGGAAACTCTTTTCGGCCCCATTAGTCCACTTAAACTCTTTTCTATCCCCTCTCACTGTCTCAGTCAAGGGACCACAAATACTGCTAAAATTTTTGATAAACTTTCTGTAAAAACTAGCTAGACCATGAAAAGATCTTACCTTAGTAGCACTCCTTGGAGTAGGCCATTCAAGGATAGCCTGTACCTTCTCTGGGTCTATTTTTAGACCTTTTGCTGAAACTACAAATCCCAAATACATTAACTCTTTCTTCACAAAATTGCACTTTTTCAAATTAACCAACAATTTCTCATCTCTTAGCTTCTCAAACACCATACGAATATGCATCATATGCTCCTCCAATGTCTTGCTAAAGATCAAAATATCATCTAGGTAAACAATGACAAAATTACCCAAAAATTCTTTCAAAACCTCCTTCATGAGCCGCATGAAAGTGTTCGGTGCATTGGTTAGCCCAAAAGGCATGACTAACCACTCATATAGTCCTTCCTTTATCTTGAAGGTAGTCTTCCATTCATCTTCTTCTCTGATTCGAATCTGGTGATATCCACTCTTCAGATCTATCATTGAGAAATACACAGCTCCACTCAAACAATCCATAATATCATCCATTCGTAGAAATGGAAACCTATACTTGATTGTGATCTTGTTTATTGCTCTGGAATCTATACACATCCTCCACTCTCCATTCTTCTTTGGTGCTAATACTGCTAGTACAGCACAAGGACTCAAACTCTCTCGAATCAACCCTTTCTGCAATAACTTGTGTACTTGTCTATTCAACTCTTCACTTTCTGTTGGTGTCATTCTGTGTGCTACCTTGTTTGGAAAACTAGCTCCTGGAATCAAATCCATTTGATGACTAATCTTCCTTATCAGTGGTAATCCATCAGGTACATTATCAAATACAATATCCTGAAACTCATTCAACAAATCTGCAACCTCTACAGGTACATTCTCTACTTCTTCTTTACTAACTTTTGGAATTAAAGAAAAACACACATGCTCATGCCTCATACCATCTAAGAATTTTTTTCCATCAACAAATGTTATTCTTGCATTACCACATACCTTTTCTTCGGTCTCCTTCAATGGTTTTAGCTTATGTCACACTCCATCCTTTGTCAGGGAATAGGTATTCACACAACCATCATGTACAACACATCTGTCAAACTGCCACGGTCTACCCAACAACATATGTCATGCATCCATAGAGATGATATCACATAGTACCTCATCTTGGTACCTGCTGATCTTGAACTTTACCAGGCACTATTCACTGACCATGACCTTGTGGTCATCTTGCACCCAGGCAATCCGATATGGATGTGGGTGTTTCTGTCTCTTGAGCTTCAACTTTGTCACCATCTCTTCTGACACCAAATTATCAGTGCTTCCACTATCGATAATCACATCACAGCATTTACCCTCACACTTGCATCTAGTGCGAAACAAGCTCTTCCTTTGTTCAGGTTCATTCTCACCACTCAGCAAGACTCTTCTATTAATTAGCGTTTCTCCTCTTTCAGTATCTTCAAAATTTGATGATCTGGCATCTTCATCTACATGTGCAACTCTGGCCTGGCCTTCATTTCTCCTGTCTGTTCTGCCTTGGCACTGAAGACATTCAAATGCCCTATGACCTTCTTCTCCATAGTGAAAACATGTTCCACGGAAGCCTCCTCTTCCAAATCCTTGTCTTCTTCCTCTTCCTCTCCGATCTCTATTATTCTGATCTTGGAAATGATTGGAATTGTTTCCTCTCTAATTTTGGCTGCTACTGGCCTCATCCTTCTTTTTTGAATCTTCATTTCGGCCACCATATGATCATCCACCAGATCTTCCACCATGACCTCTTCCATTGTGTCTTCTCTCAAACTTCTTGTTCAACTTTTCCTCTACTTTTAGGGAAAACTAGTATGCCTCCTCAATACTGTTCATTCAAACTAGATTTAACTCCTCCTGAATGCTTGGCCTTAACCCATTAAGGTATTGGGCAACTTTCTCCTTATCAGCTTCTGCATGGCCTATTTTGATGAGAAGTCGATAGAGCTCCTCTATATACTCCTGAACAGATCTTCCTGCTTGCTTCAAACTTTGCATTTTCTTTAGTAGGTCAAGCTCATAATCAACAGGAATGAACTGTCACTTCAATTTATCCACCATCCAATCCCATCGTATGATTTTATCTTTCCCTCTTCTATTTCGCTCCAATTAAATTTTTTGCCACCAGATCTTCGCATGACCTTTCAGTCTGGCCTTCGCAAATTTGACCCTATCAAGATCCTCAACATCTTCATACTTAAAATATTCCTCACATTCATTGATCCAGTCGATCAATTCCTCTGGGTTAAGATTTCTAGAAAATGTAGGAACTTCAATCTTAGGTCTTTTCCCAATCTTGGAAATCGCTCGAAAATGTCTTTCTTCCTCTTGGTTCACAATTTTAGCTTCTCCTTCTTGATATTCTTCTTCCGCTTCATCCTCGCTTTCCTCTCTGACATTAAGATTCATTCCTCTGTGAATCTCTTCTTGCAATGCTCGCACTTGTCTCTATAGCTCTCTAACCTCAGGTGTCACAGCACCAGCTCTTCTGCCACGTTCTCTTCGTGGAGGCATTTTCATGATGCGCTGCTGAAACCCTAACCACGGTCCTGGTGCAAACTACCTCACAGTTGGCAATCTATTTATACACTCAAAAACTCCTACTCTGATACCACTTGATGAAGGGTGCTCCCCTTAATACCACAAACACATAATAGAAATAGAGAAACAACAACAATAATATGTAAGACCAGAAAATTGGCTTCTTATTATCTCCACAAATGTAGAATTACAAACTTTCAGAATTACAATATGTAAAGCCACATGGGCATTCCCTTACAATATTCTATAGGACAAAGCCTCGAATCAATACCTAGATCTACTACCTAGAACTGCCCTAGACAACACTACGGGCCTTCTTTATATAGGCAATTTTCACTGCTCGAGAAGGTTCCAAAAATTTAGCCCTAAGGGCTGACCAAACTTAGAATTATTTTATTTTTCAATTTATTACATCAAAGTCAGCTCAAAATAACTTTTGAAACCCAAACAAAAATTTTGAAGGAAAATTATTTTTTGCCATTTCAGGTGGCCCGACTTTCGGAGACCATAAGTCATCACTAGTTGACCTGATTGATTATTATAACCCCATTTCATAAATGCCACGAAGTGCTCTACAGGTTTAACTGGCGCAAGCGCTTGTCACCCAAATTTTTGACCTCATTCGGGTCCTCTAAAGCCTTCAAAACTGAGTTCAAAGTTTCTATACTCTGCTACCAATACCGAAAATCTTCAATATCTTCAAAACTAGACCTGATCTAGCCATGAAACTTTGCTGGCAGGCTGATATGACTGAGATAAACCTCCACATGTAAAATCAGAACATTCTAAGATCGTAAGACCAACTTACTAAAAATAGCAAGTTTCCATAAATAGCATCTCTACACAAGATAGCCCTTATTGAATATAAAAAAAGAAATATTTTTGGGTGATGCAAGATTGCTCTTACACCCAGGATGCTCCTGCATCATATTCATGGAGTGCAAAACTTTATAATGGAGGCCCTTAGATTTGACCTAATTTGTACCCACACAAGTACACCATAAAATGAGAGATTCAAAGAAGAAAAGCAAGAATGCTAGTCTCCATGATCATCAAGTATGCATGCAAATGAAAATGAAAGCTACTCTAAGCTAGATGGATTAAGCTAGATGCAAGAAAAAAAATAAAAATGATGATGCAATGCTTCAATATGAGAGATCTAAGAATACCATAGCTCCAAGATGCCAAGATTGAGAGACTCCAAGATTCCAAGATGCTAAGATGCCAAGACTCCAAGAGGATGATAATGCAAGAGATAGTTATGCAAAACATGAATCATGCAAAAAATGGATGATCAAATGAGAAGGAGAGGGCTCCTTATATATGATTTTAGAAATGAATGAAAGGTCAAGATTAAGAGGCAAAAAAAAATGAGCAATGGTGGAGATTAAATCTTGGTTGATCCATGTGCTCAAGATTCTCAAGAGGCAAAATCAATGGACATGATTAAGAGACAAAAAGATATATGGAAGAGATTAAAAAGCAAAAACTTTTTTCAAAAAGTCAAAAGATTCTATCTCATAGGAAAGTGCACTTTTCTTTTTATTTTTATTTTATTATTTATTTATTATTTTTAGAAAAGTGGGTTCCAATATTTAATTAAAAGATTTTTTATTTATTTAAAAGAGATTTATTCTTTTAATTAAAATGAGATTTAAAATAAATGACTTGATGATTTAATTAAATAATTTTTATTTAATTAAAAGAGATTTTTATTTAATTAAAAGAGAGTTTTATTTAATTAAAAGGGAGCAAGTTCTCTCAATTAAATAAAACTTGGGAAATATATTTAAATTTTTGAATTAGTTACAATTTGATCAAATAAATTGATTTGAATTAAAAATATTAAAAATCATTGATTCAGAAAATTGATAAAATAATTCCAACATTGATAAAATGAAGAATGGGGCCCAAAGTTTAGGCGACCATTTTAGGGTGCATACATTTTCCCCTCTTTGGGTGATATGTGATCATTTTGGGAACACATGTGGCCAAAGAAAAATTGAAATGTGAGGTCGATTTGGGATCACAAAATAATCCAGATGTCTGATCATTCTAGGAACACGCTAGGACAAAGATAAGCTAATTAAAAAAGACAAGGTCAGCACCGTTGTAAATAGGTAATTGTCAAGTCGCAAATATGAGATAAGAATCTCAAGCAAGAATTGAATTGATAAAACTAAATCAAAGATTGAAGTTTGATAGGTATTGCCCCCTCGTGATCGAAATCGAAATGAGATAAAGGAGAAACAGTAAATTGATAAATTTGATCAAATCGAACTAAATATAAGGTTCTTGATGCAAGATGAAAGATATAAGAATCATAGAACCGAGGTAGATCATCAAAGATTATGCCCCAAAGTTGAATTAGAAGAAAAGAAGTGGGATGAAAGTGAATGGAAGATTGAAGGTTAGAAGACATGAAAAGAAATGGAGAGAAGAAAGAGAATCTGCCTCAAGAAAAAGAATGCCTCAAAATCAATCAATTGTTTAAGATGAGAAATTTCGATTGAGATCATGAAAGAAGATAAGGAAATGAAGATCAGAACATGATCACAGCTGATTAAGTATCCAAAAGAAAGATGAAGGAAAACTCTCTCAAACATATAATGCAGCCTAAAAATGCAAATTTAACATGAAGTCTAACAATGCAAGCTACATGAAAATGCAAAGGTGTACTTGCAATAGAGCAACTGTAGGATCTTGTGTTCATCATTCATTAGAGAATGTCAAAGAACTTATTTTCATCATTGGGCCATTATTAGTGGACATCAAAAAATCACACAACCATCACTAGTCACAACCGCAACTATGAAGATATGAATGCAATTTATATCGGATTGGAATATGGAAAGATTCTAACATAAGCATCAAAGACATAAAGGTCAAGATGACTTTGATGTTATCTTACCCAATTTAATGTAGCAAAACCATGCTTGCATCAAGGCAAAGATGTCAAAATGACCATAAGAATGGTTGTGCAAAACAGTCAAGAAAAATGCCTCAAATCTCCAAAGTGTTTCAAGGGAACAACAAGAGACACTCAAGATCTTCAAGAACACACCCACAAGAAAAACACAAATAAAAACATGCCCCATGCCCCAAGTCCTCTAGCTATACATCCCAAAGAGACTTATTAGACAAGGACACTCAACAAAAATCAATAGCAGTCAGCACACAAAGAAAAGATCATGACATAGCTCAAGCATCAAGTGTTGCATTTAAAAATTTAAGTGTGTTAACTGATACTGAGTTCTGAGGATAAGGATCAAATTCTTGCAAGTAGGTAAGATCACATGACAAAACTAGGGAAGACCAAGCCAATAAGTGTTGAAAAACACTCGACGTTGGGTGGTGTGTTGAAAAATAGAATTGCGGAGGTGTTGAAAAACACCGTTTGCAATGTGTCCTAAAGACAAACGCATCTGAGAGACCAAAGCTAACATAGTTATGCCCCCTAGACAAAGACAAAGACCAATTCCAAACCAAGGCAACAAGGACAAGGCATGATGAAGAAAGGTTGAGTGTCAAGGACACATGCTAAGAAACGGGGGTGCAAAGGCCTCAAGTAGCGCCTGTTTCTAGGTTTTCACCACTTGGATTTATTGCATTTTTTATTTTTTTATTTTTAGTTTTATTTTATTTTTTTAGGACGTTATATAATTTTTTTGTATTTTTGCTACCAAGGCACTTGTTTCTAGGTTTTCACCAAGGCACTTTTTCTATTTTTTTTGAATTTTTTGAATTTTTTAAATTTTTTGATTTTTTTTTTATATTTTTGGAATACATAATTCTTTTGAGATACATCAAAGCGTCTATTACTAGATTTTCACTAAGATGATCATTTTTTTAGGACATTTTTCAATTTTTAAAATTTTTTAACAATATACCATTTTTTAGAGATTTTTTTCAAGATCAATAAGTATGTACAAAGGATGCCCCCAGATAGAATAGGCATCAAACTCCCAAACAAGATCACATCATGTAGTCCCAATGTCTAGCAAGGTGGAGGACAAGAGGGATTAGAAAGTTGGTGGAAGAGATGAAAGACAAGAGAATGAAGGAGAATGAAGGGAAGAAATCCTCAAGGGAAAACTCTTCAAGAGTACCCAAGCTAGGAAAAAATTGTCATGTAAAGCACATTTGGACAAGCAATGAAAGGCCAGCATAGGATAAGTCACAAAAGCATAATGCAAAAGAAGGAAATGATGAAATCCAAAGGAGTAGACATGTCAAGAGGCTTCATAGCATCGTGTTTTACTCTTTTTTATTAGATCAAGACCAAAAGATAAAAGGATAGCGAAAGGCTAGAATGAATGGAGGAAAATAAATATGAAGGCTAAATATGAATGGAATGAAAGCAAGATCATCGTAAGATAGCTCACAAGATAGCCAAATGTTCATGTATAGGTCAACATTGTCAAGATCAAAGAGAGAAGATGGAATGGATGAAATATGTAGAAGAACTACACATGATGCCTGATTGTCAGGTTTTCATCACGGTACTTATCCAAGGCGCCACAAGGGAGTGGTTTTCACCATTGGATGAATTTATTTCTCTCTAATTTTGCTACCAAGGCACCTATTTCCAAGTTTCCACCAAGGCACATTTTCAATTTTTTTATTTTTTTCTTTTTGTTTTCTTTTTGAATTTTTCTATTTTTTTGAATTTTATTTTTTTAGAAGAAGGCAAGCTTTTTAAATAATGCTCCTTGAAAGGATAAACTATGATATGCCAAAGATTCAAAATTATATGCTCAAAGATGCTAATAGGGAAAGGAAGATGGAAGAGAAAAATGGAGGATAAGGTTTTATGTAAAATGAGTGAGGTTGGAAGATAGGAGGAATAGGCAAATGAAGAAAAATGATAGAAGGTAGAAGGATAATGAATGGAAGGATTATTAAAGGGTAGATGGAAAGGAAGGCAAGATCAACATCGACACACACCTTGAAGGGTGGTGAGAGGATGGAGGAAACATGAATGAAGGAATACGTGAAAGAATATGGTGAATGGATAGCAGAGGTTGTGGTTTAGGCACATGGAATCGAAGAATATTTTTGAAAGAAGATGAAGTGGAAGCCTTTGGAAGCTTGAATGTGAACTTCACTTGTTGCTCAACATCCAACTCTTTCAAGAGAGACTTTGGAATCTATATAGTCATAGGCTTTTCATTTTTTTTTAATGATTTACAGAGAATATCTTCAATGATAGATTTTGGAACCCATACTTGTATTGTAGTTTTCTTCTTAGATATCTCTTTTGACTTTATGCCTCCATGTCGATTAGAGGAGACATGGTGATATTTTTTTTTTATGGATTCTTGTATTGCTTCTTTTTCTTGTATTGAACATTCAAGTTACTTCCAAAAGATTTGGTACTTGTGGAAGGAGGATATGATTGGTTTCGATGGGTAGGTGGATGAAAAGGATTCAAGGACATGCATCTATGTTGATCTTGAGGAAAGATAGGAGATCGAGGGATGTAAGAACCCAAGATGGATGAAGAATTAGGAGAGTTAGGAGGGGAAAGTGAAAGGACATAAGGGCCCAAGATGGAAGGAAGACATGAAGCCCTTAGTATTGGTGGAGGTCCAAGGATGGACGTGGAAGATACAAAAGGATAATCAATAAGTTCATCAACATCTATATGACAACCAAGGACATCAACATCTTTAGGGTGAGCATTAGGATTTTCAATAAGATCATGAACATCTTGAATAGGAGAAAATTCTTTCATAGGATTGTTTGGACCTTGAAAAGACTTAGGAAGAGTAGAAAGTGGAAGTGAACATGGAATGGTAGAACAAGAAGATGGAAGACTTTGATCTTGACAAGGAGCTTTGGATAGCATAAGAGTATCATTTTTTTTGAGATTTTCAATAGGTTTAACATTGAAAGTAACAACACCATTTTTAATAACCTTAATGGAAGTATCATCTTTGGAAGGCGCAAGTTTAGTAAGGTTATTTTGATTGTCAATAAGCTCAACAATGTAAGTAGTAGATTGATCTTTCTTAGGAGAAGACTTAAGACATGGGGGAATGAATGAGAAAGGGTGTACAGGATCAAAAGAACCATGAAATGGATAAGAGACATCATGAAAAGGATTGGATGACATGGAGGGTTCTTGATTTTGATCTTTATTTATGTTATTTTCTTTATTTTTAGAGTCCTCTTGACATGGAGCCACTTCTAAGGACCAAGAAGCATGTTGGAGTTGTATGGAAGACTTTGGGAAACATGGTGAAGGACTAGCTAAAGTAGGCATTATAGCACATAAAGGCTTAGGCTCTTTAGGTTTAGCATTATTGAAAGTATTTTCAAACAAGTGAAGGTTAGCTTGAGTTTCTTTAAGAGGTATCCCTTGAGGATAACTATAGGGAACCGCATGAAAAGTATTAGGATTTTTGTTGGATGAAGGATTTGTGATAGATTTGGAAGACTCAGAAGCTTTAGGAAATGTATGGGTATTGGAGGAAGTAGGAGATGGAAGGGAACCATCACAAGACAAAGGTCCATTAGTAACATAATCTTACTTGAGAGTGTAATCTTTATTTTCAACATGAATGTTTTTAGAGGAATGATTCTTATAATATTAATGTTTCAAATCAGCATGGTGCATTTTATAGTCCTCAGTAGTAGTAAATGGATCATAATCAAAGTATTGTTCATAGAAATCAACAAAGTCTCTTTCAAAATCAGAATCATACAGATCACCATCATGATCTATCCAATAGGATGAACCTTTAGTAAGCATGAGGACACGATGAGGAGGACTCTTAGAAATAGAGATTTCATAGGTATGACTATATGGTTCATCATCATAGTCATCATAATAGTCATCATAGTCATCAAAGGTGGGTGTGTCACTCTTCATGGGAGAGGTATCACAAGGATTACCATATTTCTCATATTGAGGAGTAAGACTCTTGGGAGAAGTAGAAGAGGAATGAGATTGTGAAGAATAGGAAAGTGAAGACCTAGTGGAGGAAGAAGACTTGGATAATGAGGAATGTGAATTATATCTAGAAGAGTCATGATAAGACTTGGAAGATGAAGAATTTGAATAATGTCTAGAAGATTCATGGTAAGACTTGGAAGATGAAGAATTCGAATGATGTCTAGAAGAGTTATGGTAAGAAGATGAGGAATTTGAATGATGTCTAGAAAAGTCATGATAAGACTTGGAAGGTGAAGAAGAATGAGAAGACTTAGATGACGAAGAATGTTTGGAAGAAGAAGATCATGAGAGGATCATGAGCATGATTCATCCAAAGGAAGGTGATTCACTTTCTTTCTTTTGTATTTTTTTCATAAATTTATCATCAATGAAACTGTTCAAAGAATGATATTTTTCAAATTGAGCAAGGAGATCAAGATCATCCATTTTCAAGAGAGGTTCTATAGCAATATAGTTGAAACTCATGATTCTAGAAGAGGATAAATCAAGCATGGAAGTGATACAAAAGATGAATAGAAGAAGGTAGACTAGATAATAAGAGGAAAAGAGTCAAGAAGATGTGAAGAGTTTAGGAAGAAGCAAGAAGGAAGAAGAGAAAGGATGGAAATGGGAGACTAGGAAGACATGGGAGATGTGGAAGAAAGAAGACCAAGAGTCATTTTATGCAAATTGATACTATTTAAGTTCATTTGGATGTTGAGAAACATGTCATATCACTTTTGGGGAGATCTTTGAAGTTTTTATCACTCAAGAACTCAGATTTGTTTGTTTTAAAAGATCAAGTACATCAATAGATTTTCATCATTGATCAAGCACGCAAGACAACAATCAAGGAGTTTAAGAAAACAATGTCTTCAAATAATGAGTAAGGGGCAAAGCAACCTTGCACATGAACAAGAATAGTGACTTAGTATTTCTACTCCTTAAGAACTAATTGTGTATGTTCTCAAAATGTTTTTCTAATCACGCACATAGTCCTAGAAAGAAAAAGTTGGTTGCACTATGATTCTTAGTAATGGTTTGACTCTACAACTTTTGTAATCTAAAGAGGATGAACTCCAATTCAGGTGCACCAAGGTTTTGACACATTCTAAGAATTTAATAAATTAAAGATGCTGAGGAGATCTGACAGCCCAACAAGAAACTACACCTATGGAGATTTATTCCACAAGGACATTTATATAGCAGTTGTCACTACCATGGTGAAAATGGCTATTACCGCTTGAGGTTTTTTCCATGTGGTTTACCCAATAAAGGGAGTGTCCACTATGGTTAACCCTCTCTAACAAGGTGACTCACAAAAAGGACCACATGGGGACTTAGCTTAGATTCAAGGATCTGAGTTTTTGGTACTACCCAAAAAGGGAGTAAAGCATAATCCTCTAGCCTCTTCACTTCACCAAAACATAGCAAACATAGTTCATTGACATGCTAAGATTGAAACCACTGCACCAAGGTTTGTAATGTCAACAACAATGTCTATCGAGCTCTCTAAGTGGGTCCAAGAGAGAACGTACCGATCAATGTTGAGGACTAAACTAAGTAAGACCGTGAGATAGTAATAATATCCTCCCTACCTACAAGGGGATCTATCGTCAAGAAGAGCTTCACAAAAAACTCACTCTCTCAAGAATGCCACAAATAGTGTTCATAGGGCCTAATTACTATGTGAAACATATATGCAAGAAAGTGAATCTATGTTCTTTTTAGAGCCCAAATTTGAAGTGTGATCTATGAAAGCAATAAACACTCAAGCTAGGCACATGAGAGATTCATTTTAATTTCCAAAATCCAAATTTTATAAAGATTCAACAAAATACCTCAATTTCAATGCAACGCGCTTAGTAGATTTTTGTTGAGCTTTTTTTGTGCAAGCAAGTCACGAACTCTTCAACAAGTAAACAAGCAAACAAACAAACAAGATATGCAATGTATATCCAACTTATGCAAACCCTAGGATTAGATCTAAACATCAATTGTTAGGAGAAATAATAGCTAGCAAATAATCCAAATGACAACTCATATCATGCATTGAACCATGAAAAATAAGTGCATACTCATCACAAATTTTTAATTTTTTTTACATTTGACCTAGTCAACAAGATTTAATTTTTTTGATATGATTTTGGACACAAAAATAGAAATGCAAAATAGAGACCCTTGCTAAAAAATAGAGATTTTTCCAAAAATGTAAAAATTTCAGAACAATCTCTTCATTTGTGCCCTAGAGACCTATTTTACCAAAATAGACCACTTTTTGTAAATCAATTATTTGAGCTATGATATTGCACCCAAATTCAAAACACAAAGAATGGACCCCTTGTAGAATTTGAAGAGCTTTCTGAAAATGTAAAAATTTCCAAAAAATATGCTAATTTGCACCAAAAATTAATTTTTTATGAAAAATAAAGAAAAAATTATAAAAATTTGAAAATACTTCAAAAAATTCTAAATTTTTTATTGCAGCTTCTCTAATATGTTGTTAACTTAAAAACAATATTTCAAAGCAAAACACCAAGCTATTTGGGAGATATGATCAAATCTTTGAAAATATAGGGTTTTAGTCTCCAAGCAAATCTGCACAAGGGGGTTAGCTCCAAAAATAATCAAAACTAGCATGTAAAAGTGGGTTGCCCCATGGTGGGTGCCAAAAAATGTGTGCTAAAATGTTGTCACACTTCTATGAGTCATGATATCCAAGATTTCTCAAGAATGAGGTCTCAAATGGCAACTCATAGCTCTTTATTCATGGAGTGCAAGGGTTTCTAATGGAGGCCCTCAGATTTGACCTAGTTTGTACCCATGCAAGTACACCATAAAATGAGAGATTCAAAGAGGAAAAGAAAGAATGCTAGTCTCCATGATCATCAAGTATGCATGAAAATGAAAATGAAAGCTATTATAAGCTAGATGCAAGAAAGAAAATAAAAATGATGATACACTACTTCAATATGAGAGATCTAAGAATACCATAGCTCCAAGATGCCAAGATTGAGAGACTCCAAGATTCCAAGATGCTAAGATGCCAAGACTCCAAGAGGATGATAATGAAAGAGATGATGATGCAAAAGATGAATCATGCAAAAGATGGATGATCAAATGAGAAGGAGAGGGCTCCTTATATATGATTTTAGAAATGAATGAAAGGTTAAGATTAAGAGGCAAAAAGAAATGAGCAATGGTGGAGATTAAATCTCGGTTGATCCATGTGCTCAAGATTCTCAAGAGCCAAAATCAATGGACATGATTAAGAGGCAAAAAGATATGTAGAAGAGATTAAGAGGCAAAAACCTTTTTCAAAAAGTCAAAAGATTCTATCTCATAGGAAAGTGCACTTTTCTTTTTATTTTTATTTTATTATTTTTAGAAAAGTGGGTTCCAATATTTAATTAAAAGATTTTTTATTTATTTAAAAGAGATTTATTCTTTTAATTAAAATGAGATTTAAAATAAATGACTTGATGATTTAATTAAATGATTTTTATTTAATTAAAAGGGAGAAAGTTCTCTCAATTAAATAAAACTTGAGAAATATATTTAAATTTTTGAATTAATTACAATTTGATCAAATAAATTGATTTGAATTAAAAATATTAAAAATCATTGATTCAGAAAATTGACAAAATAATTCCAACATTGATAAAATGAAGAATGGGGCCCAAAATCTAGGCGACCATTTTAGGGTGCATACATTACCGAGCTATCTTTCCACCTCAAACTTTGCATTTGTCTAACTATGTTAATTAGATAATCACAAGGTAAAAACTTTCCTTTCAACTTATTTACCATCTTATTCCATACCTATATTTTATCTTTGCCTTTCCTTTCTTTGTCCAATTGCAGATGCTTCGACCACAAGGATGCATGAATCTTCAACTTTGTGCTTGCAATCTTTACCTTCTTTTCCTCGGGAACATTTTCATACTCAAAATACTTTTCCATATCGGTGATCCAATCCACCAACTCATCTGAATCTAGTTTTCCACTATACTCAGGAGGATGAAATGTGGTGTAGACTTCAAACTTGTCAAAGCCTTCAACAATATTTCCTCACCCTGATCCATCACAGGTGCAAGTTCTACATCACCTTGTTCTTTCTCAATTTATTCATCACTAACATCTTTAAGATGTCTTCCTCTACACTAGACTATCTCAAAAACTTCTAATCTAGTAGCAAGTTGTCTCAACATGTCTGCCAATCCTAGATCTACTTCTCACCTCCCACAAACCATCTTTAAACTCTCTACAATTTTATGCCACATTGCAATCTTCTACCCTAAAACAAATTAATTAGGGTTTGACAAGAAGGAACCCTCAAACTAAGATTTGCAAATTGAGATCCAGATCTCAACCTTTTCTCTGATACCACCTAACACAAGGTAGAGAGGAAGAGGGGCCAAAGGCATACCCTACTTCAAATATACCTTGCAGAGATCACACATGAAAGCAATTACACAATAAATGAGAGAGAGAATGCAGAACTGGTCACTTTTATTCATCAAATTGATTCATACATGTCAGGCTATAAGGACTTCCTAGTTAGGGCCAAATACAACAATTCAATTACAACAATCCTCCAACATGCGAGGATTCAGAATCTATCTTCAAACTTCTAATCTGATACCATTAATCTTCTAGCTCTCAACTGATGTCCTAAAACTACAATCAATGACTACATTATATACAAGAGGCTACTGAAACAAGTTGGACTTTAGATCCACCATTAATGGAATAAGGAATGATTAGATCTAGGTCAACACACTTCCCAATGATTGATACTATTAGGATTAGGTAATACTAAGAGGGGGGTGAATCAGTATTACTAAACTTTGATTTAAACTTTAACCAATTGTAAATAAACCATAACACTGCTGAAATGAAAAGAACAATAAAACATAACACATAACTCATGACACCATGATTTGTTCTTAAGGAAACCCTGGCCAAGGAAAAATCCTGGTGGGGATGGTACCCACAACTATGCACTAAAATATTGTATCCTTGTTAGAAGATCTAGCCCTATTAGGAGCTGATGATTACATAGTACAATTCCTTATTAAAGGATTAAAAAACCCTATTAGGGGTATACAAAACACCTAGTTAAAGGTGGTGAGAAAACAACTTTTACAATCAAAACTTGTTACAAAGAGTTCTCCAAAATGTGAACAATACAAGAACTTATCTTTCTTAGATGGTTCCAGTTATAGCTCTTCTTCTCACTGATCTTGCATCTAATCTCTATTCTCATATTCACAACCTTTCTTCATACTCATAATCATACTGCTTTCATAAAAGCACTCTATACTTATACAAAAAAATCTTATCTAGACGGCTTCACAAATACCATACAAACCATAAAAATTAATTATGTAAAGGGAAAGTATGAATTCAGTGATCATATATCACCAAATATTTGGAAATATACTCCATTCACCTAACTTAGTACATTACCATACCAAGTAACCTTACCACAATCACCGCAACTGCTCATATGCATGTTATACTAATTTTACTATCTTCGCATACTTTTCAAACACTATATCTTACTTATCTGATCACCAAAACTTATGCGCTCTTAACTAAAGCATACATATATACTAAAATACCTTATGTTAACTTCACAAGCCATAATTCTTTATAAATCTTTATTGCTGACCAAAACTGTAACATTGTACCTTGTTACCCTGATTCTTCACATAGTCATTTTTATGACTGTGACTTTAGTATTGAATCTCTCATCATGCGATCACTCCAACATAAGTGTTTCCATAAATGACAACCCTCAAGTGATCCCTAGTGTCCCAAAACATCACTTACCAATAATATCTCCCTTTGGCATTGATGGTAACACTTAGAAAAATGACTAAGTGTCACAATACAACTCTCTTCTTTTCTTTTTCTCTTTTCTACTTTTTTTTTGTTTTATACATCTTTTTCTTCTTCTTATTATTTTCCTTGTCTCCCTCTCTTTTAATTTTCTCTACATACTAATCTTTTCTTTCTCTTTCTCATTTTTCTTTCTCTTCCTCTCCCTTTGACATCACTGGCAAAGGTACATTCAAAATTTCAAAACTTAAGCACAAAAGGATTTAGTTCTTACTTACCAGATTTAAGACATCTTGGAAAGAGTTTTCCAAGGTCTTTACTTCCTTAGCCCATGATTTTAATCGTAGCTCACTGACATTGTCTCTGCTGCCTTAAGATATGTAGGTGTAGCCACAGTCATTGACCCTTCAACCTTTTCCATCTCTAAAATATGTGACTCAAGCATTGTAAGCTTAGGGGTCAGTAGGCTTCTCAATAAGCCAAATCTTTCTATAACTCTCCCTTTCTTTGTTTTGAGTACACTTATCTTGTCCAAAATTCTGGATGTTTCTTTATTCAATTCAACCATAGTTAATGAAGATGATTCACAAATGTCCATCAGACTATTAAGAGTAGCCCTATCCTTGGCTAAAATCCCCTCAATGTTCTTTGTACATACAATGTACAAAATCATAGACCTTGACAGCAGAAGAAGATCAGGAGATAAAGTTGAAGGAAGCAGAAATTTTGAATGAAACAAACCTTTTCTCTAGCCCCAATGTGAAGGTATGTGATGTTGAGAAGAAAGTTTAGAAACTTCATGATGAAATCAGAGTTGTGCAAGATGAGAGAGACATGAAATTCAGAAGATACACTCTTTTGAGAGAGCATGCTTCTATGACGTTGAGCATCATTGAAGAGCAATTGGAAGAATGTCTTTCAGCCAAGACATCTTTTCAAAAATTTAACTTTGAAAACCTCCAAGCATGTGAAATAGCTTCTTATGGACTGAGCACGCCACTTAATGTGGCAGATTCCATTAAGAAATCATGGGAGAAGGAGATAGAAGCCATGAAGATAGATTTTGCAGATTGTGTTGCAAGCCTACTGGCTTTGTAATAAATGAATTGAGGTATAACTTTTTGTGATACAATTTTGTAACCCTCCCTACATTATTTTGTCATTGTTGTCAAAGGGGGAGATATATATATAGAAGAAAATTGATAGTATATGACAAGGATTTTTACTCTTAGGGGGAGTACTATATTAGAGACAATAATTTTTTGAGGAGTTATAAGGATAGTATGTATTTTATACTATGGCCACAATTTTGAATAATTTTTGAGATTTTGAGTTGTACACTTGGCCAATTTTCTGATATGTTGCCACCAATGACAAAGGGGGAGATTGTTGGCAATTTGGCTGAGTTTATTACATAGATGTTGTCATTATGGAAACATATGATCCACATGAAGATCACACAGGTCAGAGAGCAAGTATGACAGAGCACATTGCAAATTTGTCTAAGTGTGAGACATGGTTTTACCAGTGAAGCTGGACACAATTTTTGTTTGCGACATTGACTGGAGTAAGTTCACTACTTGCATACTTGAACATAGACTCTATGATGTCTATTGATCACCCATCTCAGAGTGCAAGTTAGTACGACATGTACGGAAGAAGTTATGATAGTTTTACTGAAGACAGTGTGAAGCTGACAGGATAGAATATGAAGACAGAACTAGTAAAGAGTTAAGAGATTATTTTGTCTATCAAAATAATGACTTAACAATATAAAGGGATGACATCTTAAATGTTAAATCTTGGATAAATCTATTGGTATAATGTAATTTTAATTGTAATTGTGTTTTTAGCAAGAACACAATAGTGTGGACAAGTGATATGATGCGAAGTATATGAAGCATATGTAATAGCGATAGTAAAAGAGCAGCGAAGAGATATTGATGCAAGTAGTATAAGGTTATGTACCTTAACTTATTTTTTAATCAGTGTATATTATACATTACTTGTTTGGGTAGTGTGCTCATCTAGTAATCATATTGTACATTACTTGTTTGCGCAGTGGGCTCATCTTGTAATCATATTTTGTACTACAACTCCTAACAGGGTTGAGGCTTCTAACAAGGCCTATAGTCCCTTAATCAGGACTGATACACTATATGCTTGTAATAGACTCCTAATAGGGTCAACATCCTTAACAAGATACTTTTAATTAGTGGATCTTTGTGGGTACCATCCCCACTAGGGTTTTCCCTTGGCCAGGGTTTCCTCGAGAACAAATAATGTGTTATGAGTTCTTTATTATTATGCATGTTGTTTAGCTTCTGATGTTATGCATGTATAAAGATAATTTGTTATATCCATAATTGGGAAAAAGATAAAGTTTGTAGAATACTAATTCACCCCCCCTCTCCGTATTCCCTATTTCTAACAATTGGTATCAGAGCTTAGTTACTCTAGAAAAAAGTATTCAAGGAAAGCCTAGCATCTTGAGTAAGATCCCTAAGGATATGGATCAACTACAAAAGAATCTTGAAGAAGCTCTTGAACAGATTGACTTGCTTACTATTAAAAAGATACTTTGAAAAGAAAGTATGATGATGCAAAGAACCTCATTGAGAAACTAAAAAACAAATTGGAAGATCTGAGATCTAAAAAGGAATCTGAAGTTTTTATTGAAGATTGTGATGACAATTTAGAAAAGGAAAATGAGATCCTTAAGCATGAACTGAAGATAGAAAATTTGAAGCTTAGTGTGAAAGATGGAAATGGTAAGACTGAAGCAAATCTGAAATCTGAGAATGAAAGTCTAAAGACTAAAAATGAAGGACTAAAATCTAAACTTTCTAAAGTAACATCTGAACTTGAGAAAGTCAATTTGCAGTATGATGAACTTGAGAAATACAATAAGATTGTCACAGGTGAACTGACTCAATCCAAACAACAACTTGAAAGGCTATATTCAACTAGTGAGAAGATTTATGAACAAATATTTTATCAGAAACCATTTTATGATAAGACTGGTCTTGGATTCAACACTTTTAAAGAAAATGATGAAAGCAAGGAACTAGATCTAAAAATATCTGAAAGCATAGATGAGAAGAAGTTTGATGAGATCAACAAATCTAAACATACACCTAAAGAAGAATAACCACCAAAGCAAGAAGAATCACCCAAAGGTATGCAAAGAGAATACAAAGGTAGATGTTTTGCTTGTAATACTATTGGTCATATGAAGAGAGATTGCATAGGTAAACAATTTAAACCTCTTAATGGTTATTGTTACAATTATCATGGTTTTGGACATAGAGCTATTGAGTGTAGGAAACCTAAATTTATAGAGAATAATGATGGTAGTAGAATGTTTAGGAATACTAACAATACAGATAAGAAACCTACTGGAGATATGAACAGAAGAAATGTAGTATGTTATAGATGCAACAAGGTTGGACACATTGCTAGCAACTACAGATCACAAATCAATCAACCTGGACCAAGATATGGAAACAATGGAATTGTTTGTCAAATATGCAACAAGATTGGACATACAACAAGGTTTTGCAGAATAAACAATAGAGTTTTTCATCCTAATCCTAACCCTAGAAATCATGCAAGAAGAAATGAAGATGCAAGTAACAGTTAGAAAGGATGTTGTAGTAATTCAAATGAAGTGAAGTTTATCAAAAGCATAGATCAAGGAGACATATTCAACATTGAAGGTAATCAGGAAGGTGAAGTATTGAAAGGTAAGAATGAATCTTTACCTGACCTATCTCAAAGTACTTAATTTATGTAAATTGCAGTAGAATAGGAACTTAGATTTAGTGTAGAAGTAGATATATGATGAACTGAGTCTTGCATAGTTAATGCGAGGTATTTTATGATGTTCTAATGATATGGTTAAGAGCGCAAAGAAAAATATTATGTTTTGCAAGATCGCAAGAAGTTTTAAGTTTTGCAGGTTAGCAGAGACAACTTTTCGGAAAGAAGCAGCAAAAGAATTGAATGTGATGTTAGATCTAAGTGAGATTGAATTAATAAAAGGTTATGATTGGTATTATTTGATCATCAAAGAGAATTCAAGTTTCAAGGAGATCAAAGAGCAGTGATTGAAAGCATTTTGCAAGGATTTGGAGAAGAATTTTGTGCCAAATCTACGCAAGCCCTAAAATCATGAAATTAAGGTATTTTACTTGACAAATCTTCAAATCAATAAAGGAATTTGAAGAAATCATGGATGTTTCCTTAATACACAATGTCAAAGATAAGAATAGACCTAAATTGAAAAAGGAACCAGTAGAACCCTTGGAAGATGACCCTAGGTTTGCATTATCATCCATACCAGATGGAGTGTTACACTTAGAAAATGTTACAAGTTATCTTGGATGCAAACTATAGACAGTGAGTGATAGTGATTTCACAGATGAATATCAGAAGATTTACAATCAGGATATGACACTGAAACAAGGTTTTGAATATTTGGAACATAATGAAATTATTAAATATGGATTACAGTATGAATTTGATAATGAAGAATGCACTAAGATTATCTTGAGCATAATTCATAATGGAAAGTTTTGGCTAGAAGATAGAGTGATAGATATTATAGTAGATTTGATTCATGAAGTCACTGGATTATCTAAAATTGGAGCTATTCCTTTTAATGAGAAAAACATGAGGAAAATAGTCATTGATAACACAAACTCATCCTATAATGGTAGAGGAATTGTGATTAGTAAGATCAAACAAGATAATGTGAGATACTTATGCAAGATCCTAACTACTAAGTTTTGTGCAAATTCAGGAGAGGATGACATGGCAGTTGGAATGGTACTTGCAGCCTATCTAATGTGTGTTGACAGGGTACCAATTGATATGTGTGAAATTCTAAGAATTCAATTGTTTGAGAACTTGGAGAAGATCAAGAAAACTAAGTATACTCAATTTAGGTTCTCATCCCTAATCACATATAAGTTCTTTCATCTTTTGAGGAGATTTCCTTACACCATAGGAAATGATTGGAATGATGGAAAAACTACAATGGAAAGGATTAACCTAGTATATAGAAGACATGTTATTGACAATGTAAATGAGAGTGCAGTACTTGTTATTAAGACATTTCAGAATATTGTGTCTAGTAGATCAAGGATCCCTAAGTCTCTTGTTGAAAAATATAAAGATGATATATATTTTATGGTGGATACTAACTTTACCAATATTGAAGCAGTAGAGCCTAGAATAGAGTTCATAGACCCTCTTGGCTATGAGATATCTGAGGTAGAGATTGAAGATTATGTTAGCAGATTACTTAAGTGTAAGTTGGACACTCAGTGTAACAAGTTTGGAACCTTTGAGGAGAGCTTCAACTCTGCAAAGATTCTAATTAAAGAGAAGCAATCTAAGAAGAGAGTTGAGAGCACTACTAAGAAAATCCTAAAAGATACAGGAATGACAAAGAGAGATTTTTTGGTAGCAAAGCAGACAGCAACAACAATCAGAGAGAGTGGACAAAAAGAAGTTTTGTCTATCCCTCATTTATCATCAATTGCAGTGCAATAGGAAGAACCACAAGTAAAGGTGAAAGTGGAAGTACTTGAGAAGGACATAGAAGAAAAAATGTCTACTAGATCCACTTCCTCCACACCTAGCAAAAGAGTAAAGGAAAGTGCTACTGGACTAGGAAAGAGACACAAAACTCTAGTGCAACCAGCTCCAAGAAAGATTGTAGAAGTAAAAGATGATGTCACTGTTAAGAAGAAAGCTTGGAAACCAAAAGTTGAAAAGCTTAATGAGAAAATCATTAAGAATGGTGACTTTGCAAGAGTGAACAAATATTATGATCTTTATGATTATACTGACAGACTTAATCTAGAGAATGTAGTTTTGAAGCATATGATTTTGACTGGCAAGAAGTTTGATACTATTAAGGGACAAATACCTAATGATCTATATAGCAAACTTGTAAATAGGAAGAAGAGAGCATCAGAGGAGGACACAGCTATCAGAGAAAATCTTGTGAGGAAGCTTTGTGAAGTAAGAGATGAAGCTCATTTCAAATAGATCATGAAATCCCTAAGCACCCATCTGAGAACCAAAAGGATAACAATTTAGATTATGGGAGGCAGGTATGAAGAAATAAATTCTAAGATAGAACAGGCTATTATCAAGGTTATGGTAGAATATGTTGGACAATCATCAGTTGCAGTAGAGAAAGCAGGTGACAAAGTACAACAGGACATTCCCTCTTCTCCAGCTATTAATATTGAAGATGAAACAATGAATGTAGAAGGTACAAAAATCACCTTGGATACTGATGAAAATGTATTCAAGAATTTGGAGAACATTGTTGACAATTTGGCCTTTGAAGAACAGGAAGCTACAAAAGAAGAAGAGACCACAGTTATGGAACCACCAGTAATAGAGGAACAAGTTCCCATTCCCACCAAAGAAGATATCAGTCTTACTCCTGAGACTGGAAAGAAGACTCAAATTGGATCTATGATTGAGCATTTGGGAAAAGAAGTAGATGATGATGATCAGCTGGAATTGATCACATCCTTGAATAAAATCATTGGTAAGAATAAGAAAGTGAAGAGTCTTGAAGGGTGTCTGAAGGAACTAACTGAGAAGTTACAAAGTACTGTAACTACACAAATTTCAGAAGTAGACCCTATGGAGAAAGAAAAGAAGGTATGAGCACCTTTGATAATGAATTCAAAAACCTAGCTGATATTGCTAAAGTGAAAGCACAAGCAGCCTATGAGGCTAGAATGCTTTTGAACATCAGTCAGAATATCAGAAATGATATCAACACTCTTGATATCTATATCAAGGATTTGAGGAAGCATTTGGGAATAGGCAAATCTTTGTACATACAGTGTACAAAATTAGAGACCTTGACAGCAGAAGAAGATCAGAAGATAAAGTTGAAGGAAGCAAAAACTCTGAATGAAACAAACCTTCTATCTAGCCCCAATGTGAAGGTATGTGATGTTGAGAAGAAAGTTTGAAAACTTTATGATGAAATCAAAGTTGTGCAAGATAAGAAAGATAGGAAATTGAGAAGATAGACTCTTTTGAGAGAGCATGCTTCTATGAAGTTGAGCATCATTGAAGAGTAGTTGGAAGAATGTCTTTCAGCTAAGACATCTTTTCAAAAATTTAACTTTGAAAACCTCCAAGCATGTGAAATATCTTCTTATGGACTGAGTGCACTACTTAATGTGGTAGATTTCATTAAGAAATCATGTGAGAAGGAGATAGAAGCCATGAAGATAAATTTTGCAAATTGTGTTGCAAGCCTACTGGCTTTGCAATAAATGAATTGAGGTATAACTTTTTGTGATACAATTTTGTAACCCTCCCTACCTTATTTTGTCATTGTTGTCAAAGGGGGAGAGATGTATAGAAGAAAATTGATAGTATATGACAAGGATTTTTACTCTTAGGGGGAGTACTATATTAGAGACAATAATTTTTTGAGGAGTTATAAGGATAGTATGTATTTTATACTATGGCCACAATTTTGAACAATTTTTGAGATTTTGAATTGTACACTTAGCCAATTTTCTGATATGTTGCCACCAATGACAAAGGGGGAGATTGTTGGCAATTTGGCTGAGTTGATTACATAGATGTTGTCATTATGGAAACATATGATCCACATTAAGATCACACAGGTTAGAGAGCAAGTATGACAGAGTGCATTGCAAATTTGTCTAAGTGTGAGACAGTATTTTTACCAGTGAACCTGGACATAGTTTTTGTTTGTGATGTTGAATGGAGTAAGTTCAGTGCTTGTGCACTTTAACATAGACTCTATGATGTCTATTGATCACCCATCTCAAAGTGCAAGTTAGTATGGCATGTACGGAAGAAGTTATGACAATTTTACCGAAGACAGTGTGAAGCCAACAAGATAGAATATGAAGACAGAACTAGTAAAGAGTTAAGGGATTATTTTGTTTATCAAAATAATGACTTAAAAATATAAAGGGACAACATCCTAGATGTTAACTCTTGGATAAATCTATTGGTATAAATTTAATTTTAATTGTAATTGTATTTGTAGTAAGAACACAATAGTGTGGACAAGTGATATGATGCGAAGTATATGAAGCATATGTACTAGCGATAGTAAAAGAGAAACGAAGAGATATTGATGCAAGTAGTATAAGGTTATGTACCTTAACCTATTTTTTAATCAGTCTATATTGTACATTACTTGTTTGGGCAGTGGGCTCATCTTGTAATCATATTGTACATTAATTGTTTGGACAGTGGGCTCATCTCATAATCACATTTTGTACTATAACTCCTAACAGGGTTGAGGGTTCTAACAAGGCCTATAGTCCCTTAATCAAGACTGATACACTATATGCTTGTAATAGACTCCTAATAGGGTCAACATCCTTAACAAGATACTTTTGATTAGTGGATCTTTGTGGGTACCATCCCCACCAGGGTTTTCCCTTGGCCAGGGTTTCCTCAAGAACAAATAATGTGTTATGAGTTCTTTATTGTTATGCATGTTGTTTAGCTTCTTATGTTATGCATGTATAAAGGTAATTTGTTATATCCATAATTGGGCAATAGATAAAGTTTTTAGAATACTGATTCAGCCCCCCCCCCTCTTAGTATTCCCTATTTCTAAAAATGTAGTAGATGTAAATCTTCCTTCCTTGTGCTACACAACTCTTAACCTTAAGAGTAGTAGCCTTGAGAATTTCTAAGTCCCATGAGATGGACTAGAAAACTTCTCTTGACTTCTTCTCCAAAAATTTCTTCTCAACCTTGTCTTCTATAGTCTTTAACAATGATTCAAAGTGACTATCAAAGCTATCCAATATTGTACCAAGGTTCTTTGCTTCATCCTTTTCTTGAAAGATGATCAGTGAGGGAAGTAGCTTGTTTACTATTTCTACAGCCCTAGCCATGAAGGATAGCTTCATAATCTCATCTTCATCCATGTTGTCTACATCAAAACTTGTTGGTTTGATCATGCTTGCCAATAGTAAAGAGGTGTCCATTTTAACCTCAGCTACTTTTTTTGTTCTGGTCTCTTCTACCCTCTTTTCTTCCTATTGTGATTCCTTCTCCTATACTTTCTCCTATGTTTTATCTTCCTCTGATTATTCTTGTCCTCCAACTTCCATCGCAAGTTGATTATATGCATTAAACATAAGTAGCTCAACTTCGTATGTCATCCAATTAGTATAAAACTTGTGAACACTGAAAGTGAATTTCCAATTATTGTGCTCTCATCCACAAACTCCTCAATGTCTGTACACATCATACCTAATCTCACATGAGCTTACTCCACATATGCAGGGGCTGGATATATTTTTTTCACTATATCCAATGCTCCCCTTAAGGCCGTGCAGCCATCTAGGTCAATGCCTCAAAGAACTCATCATGCGAAGACACAATATCATCTATTGTCTCTCCTTGAACCACTACTTTGTTTAAAAAATTTACTTTCTATATCTTCTCATCCTTCTTGCTCTCTGATTTCTTGAAATGATTCCCAAATTCATCCATGTACTCATTAAGACTCTTACCACTGTCACCAACATTCTTTCTTATAACCACAGAAGGTGGTCCTCTCAGTTCACTAGATCTTCTTGGTCCTTTTATGTTGTCCTCCCCATTATATCTGCAAAACTTTTCTATGTGTCCTAGGTTGATACATTTCTAACAAGTAGGAGGTCTCCTTCTATCTTGATTAGTCTGCAACTTACAGTACCTTGTTGTATGCCCAAATTTATTACATTTTTGACATGTGATCTTGGATATTGTTTCTTCTCTGACATAATCTTGTTTATACCTAGATTGATCTAGTTTTCTACAATCTACTTTCTTGTGTCCATATTCATAATAGTTAAAATAGTAGCTGGTAAAGGGCTTAGAGTTACCTCTACTTTTTCAATCTCTTTTCATGTGACCAACTTTGTTGCATCCAAAACATCTACCTCTGAAAGTTCTGAACTATTCTTTAGGTTCTTCATGAGTGGGTCTTTCCTCAGGAGTAGGTCTTTCTTTAGTCTTTACTTCATTTGTTTCTTCTTGAGTTTTAGAACATTCTTCTTCATTGAATCCAACTCCAGTCATATCTCCTTTAGGCTTTTGTCTTGCTCTTTGCTCATCAAATTTTTCACTACTCATGTACAGCTTCTCAATATGTAATCTAGCTTGAGTGAGTTCACCTTTAATGATCTGATTATACTTCTCTACTTCCTGATATTTATCTTTGTAGTGGTTGATTTCATTCTTCATTAGTCCTATCTTCTCATTTGTTACTTTCAGTGATTCTTCAACTTTTCTCCTAGCATCTTTTTCATGTTGAATGTATTTTATCATCAAAAGATTGATCTCCTCTTTTTCTTGCTCCAAACTCTTTACTTGATCTAATGTATCATTGTCTAAATCTTCTTGGATCTTTTCCATAAGATCTTATTTTTTATTTCTTGAAGCTTCCAGTTGTTCTTTTAGTTTTCTGATAAAACCTTCTTCTCTTCTCAATTTAAATTTCATCATACCATTATCAGCCTTCTCTTTGTCCAGATCTTCAAGTGTTACTTCAAAGTTCTCTTGTAAACTTTCTGAATCCATTCTGATCTCCCTTAAGTTGTTAGGCTTTCTCTCCAAGGGCCAATAGCTCTAATACCAATTGTTAGGATTAGGTAATACCGAGAGGGGGGGTTAATCGGTATTACTGAACTTTGATTTAAACTTTAACCAATTGTAAATAAACCAGAACATTGAAATGAAAAGAACAATAAAATATAACACATAACTCATGACACCATGATTTGTTCTCGAGGAAACCCTAGCCAAGGGAAAACCCCAGTGGGGATGGTACCCACAAATATGCACTAAAATATTGTATCCATGTTAGGAGATCTAGCCCTATTAGGAGTTGATTATTACATAGTAAAATTCCTTGTTAAAGGATTACAAAAACCTATTAGGGGTATACAAAACACCTAGTTAAAGGTGGTGAGAAAACAATTCTTACAATCAAAACTTGTTTCAAAGAGTTCTCCAAAATGTGAACAATACAAGAACTTATCTTGATTAGATGGTTCCATTTATAGCTCTACTTCTCACTGATCTCGCATTTGATCTCTATTCTCAGATTCGCAACATTGCTTCATACTCATAATCATACTTCTTTCATAAAAGCACTCTATACTTATACAAAAACTTCTTATCTAGTCGGCTTCACTAATACCATACAAAACATAATAATTAATTATGTAAAGGGTAATTATAAAGTTGACAATCATATATCACCAAAGATTTGACATTATACTCCATTCACCTAACTTAGCATGTTACCATACCAAGTAACCTTATCACAATCACCGCAACTGCTCATATGCCTTTTTATACTGATTTTACTATCTTTGCATACCTTCTAAACATTATATCTTACTTATCTGATCACAAAAACTTGTGTTCTCTTAACTAAATCATATAGATATACTAAAATACCTTTTGTTAACTTTGCAAGCCATAATTCCTTATAAATATTCATCACTGACCAAAACTGTAACAATTTACCTTGTTACCCTGATTCTGGACTTAGTCATTTTTATGACTATGACTTCCATACTGAATCTCTCATCATGTGATCACTCCAGCATAAGTGTTTCCATAAATGAAAACCCTCAAGTGATCCCTAGTTCCCCAAAACATCACCTGCTAATAGATACCAACATTAAATTCGTGACCACAATTAAATGCACAAGTTAGCCTCATCAAAAAACTAAAACAAACTACTCAGTAAGAAAGGATAATCGAGCACCAGGAAAGGATAACCAAGCACCAGGGAATTAACTGACCAACTCGGTTAAAGAAGGAACTGAGAAACTACTGAGCTAACTCGGTCAAAGAAGGAACCGAGCAACACAAAAAACTCAAACTTATTTTTGGTGATACAAGATTTCCAAGGACCCGAGATGCTCCTGCATCATAATAGAAAATAAAAAATAGCAACAAAAATGTTTTCTCATTTGACACCAATATTAAAAAAGGTCAAAAATTATTAAACATTCTAAAACCATTATGATAATACCATATAGATTCATTCTTGAGAAACTACACATATGATATAACAACACATAAAATATGACACCAACGTCCCAAATGAATCTTTATAAGTATATAGGTATTCCAACATGATAGCCTCCTTCTAAGACAAGGATCCAGTATCAACCTAGAAATGAGATCATAATTCACTATCAATTTATAAAATAGTTTTCAAACATAAAAGGCTCACACTCCAACACATACATGATACAATTAATAATATTACATCAAGATTAGGCACCTCCAACATTCTATAATAATTATAAAACATGACACAACCTACCGATCCTAAATATATTATAGCTATTGAGAGATGTACAATGAAAAACTAATGGGGAAAGATTATTACCTCCAAACCATCTTACAATTATCGACCATAATAGATTCATATGTCAATCTAGGAAATATCAAGCTATGTGAAATAACATAGATGTACAATTTCCATAGCCAAGTTTACACATAAAAAATACCAAGTATTAAACAAGATTTGCACAAGATTTTCACAAACATAATATTTATCTCAACACAACGAATCCCATAGAAAAGGATAAAGTGAGAGTAACTAAGGCACTAAAGTTGATTTTCTCTTATCTAGATCCACAAACAAACTTTAAAGTGAAATAGATAATAAGGTATCTAGTATGCACACAATCTATGGATTCTTTTCTAGAAAAGGTAGTAAAAATGTGATGCAGGAGCATCCTGGGTGTAAGAGCAATCTTGCATCACCCAAAAATATTTTTGTTTTTGTATTCAATAAGGCTATCTTGTGCAGAGCTGCTATTTATGGAAACTTGCTATTTTTAGTAAGTTGATCTTACGATCTCGGAATGTTCTGATTTTACATATGGAGGTTCATCTCAGTCATATCAGCCTGCCAGCAAAGTTTCATGGCTAGATTAGGTCTAGTTTTGAAGATATTGAAGATTTTCGGTATTGGCAGCAAGGTACAGAAACTTTGAACTCACTTTTGAAGGCTTTAGAGGCCCTGGATGAGGTCAAAAAATTGGGTGACGAGCGCTTTGTACCAGTCAAGCCTGTAGAGTGCTTCATGGTATTTCTGAAATGGGGTTATAATAGTCAATCGGGTCAACTAGTGATGACTTATGGCCTCCGAAATTCGGGCCACCTAAAATGGCAAAAAATAATTTTCCTTCAAAATTTTTGTTCGGGTTTCAAAAGTTATTTTGAGCCGACTTTGATGTAATAAATTGAAAAATAAAATAATTTTAAGTTTGGTCGGCCCTTAGGGCTAAATTTCTAGAACCTTCTCGGGCGGTGGAAATTGCCTATATAAAGAAGGCCCATAGTGTTGTCTAGGGCAGTTCTGGGTAGTAGATCTAGGTATTGATTCGAGGCTTTGTCCTATAGAGTATTGTAAAGGAATGCCCATGTGGCTTTGCATATTGTAATTCTGAAAGTTTGTAATTCCACATTTGTGGATATAGTAAGAAGTCAATTTTCTGTTCTTGCATATTATTTTTGTTGTTTTTCTATTACTGTTATGTGTTTGTGGTATTAAGGGGAGCACCCTTCATCAAGTGGTATCAGAGCCAGGTTGTTCTTGAGCGTGTAAATAGATCGCCGACTATGAGGAAGTTTGCACCAGGACCATGGTTAGGGTTTCAGTGCGCATCGCAAAAATGCACTAATACATTTGGGGGCATTTTGCGATGGCTATGTGTCTCAATTGCGACGGCTATGTGTCGCAATAGCAACACCCATAGACGTCACTATTTTTTAGTCACAAATTGCGACGTCTATGGGTAGCCATCGCAATTGCGGCGCCCTCCCATTGCAATGTCGCTAAGATTTGTTAGTGGCATGGGCATCACCCCCCTGTCACATGGCTTCAGAGGGCCGTCACAATTGCGACGGTCCTCCCAAGCAATTGCGACGGGCACCTGCATCGCATTACGACGGGCTCCCATCGCAATGGTGACACCCGTGGGTGGATTAAAAAAAAAATTTATTTAATACATTGCTAATGAACCACATTAATGCTTTTTTCTTTCAACAAATGAGGACAGCCACTGTAAAGACAACATGATAATGTACACTCACTGTAAGGATAGTCACAAATGAGGACATCTCACAGTGACTGCCCCTAGTGTAATTGCCACTTGAATGTATTGCTATTCAGCCACATTAATGCTTTTCTTCTTCAACAAATGAGGATAGTCACTGTAAAGACAACATGATAATGTACACTCCTGTGAGTGTACATTATCATGTTGTCTTTACAGTGACTATCCTCATTTGTTGAAGAAGAAAAGCATTAATGTGGCTGAATAGCAATACATTCAAGTGGCAATTACACTAGGGGCAGTCACTGTGAGATGTCCTCATTTGTGACTGTCCTTACAGTGAGTGTACATTATCATGTTGTCTTTACAGTGAGTGTACATTATCATGTTGTCTTTACAGTGTCAATATATGCATTATTACTTAAACTGAAGAGTACTCTAAATAATATGTCATTGTGGAGTTCTGATTGCTTCCAATTTGATATACGCTTGTTGTACTTATGTATCCAGCATCATGTAAGAAAAGTTGATGCTTTTAAAATAGATTCATTTAGCCATGAAATGCCTGTGCATGTTACATACAAGATTCCAAGGCCCAAAACTGATTACTCATTATAATTCATGTACAGAATGATAATCAACCACAACGAGGCATGCGTAGGCGTTGCTTAGATTTTGAGGCATCAGAAGCTCGTAGAAGAAACTTGACCAATGGCTCATGGAATGCAACAAACTTATTGCCTAAAATAGGAGCATTGGTAACCACAGATGATGGTTCTGAAAAGAACACTTCACCATCAATGTCACGTGAGGGAACTACAATTTCTGATGGCAAGCAACTTGTAGTATATAAGAGAGATGCAGGTACAGATGCTGGGAGAAGTTCCCAATCTTTATCTGTTGGACAATTTTCATCTGCAAAATAGATTATAAAAACATGAAAATATATCAGAGATGTTTGATATTGATACAAAACAACACAGATTCATTTCTTCGTACACCTGTATATCATAAAAATCCTTGCACACTTCAAAAAATTGTATTGCATTTTACTTACTCAAAAGTAATTTACATAAAGCAGTCATTTGATTAACATGGATCCTAATATTCACAAGTACATGGTCATGTGCTCCATCGTAGCATCTTATAGATTTAGATCTGTTCTCTGAAATAATTCAATGTTTTGTTTACAATCCACAAAAGAAATATTTTCCCTCGTCTACTTAATCCTAAACAAAAGGCCATATAGCAATATAGATAGAACTATATAATAGAAACCATAAACAATGGTAACCTTAGCAGCAGCAAGAAATTGTTGTAAAAACTTTACCTTATCATACCCAAATTGTTGCTTTGCCTGGTGGAGGGAAATTTGATCAGTAAAATTGACACAGAGTATGCTGTCTCCATTGTCATGCTGGATAACAAAACACCAACTTTAATGGGCATGTACTGTCCCTTGTGTAATTGCCACTTGAATGCATTGCTATTAAACCACATTAATGCTTTTTTCCTTCAACAAATGAGGACAGTCACTGTAAAGACAACATGATAATGTACACTCACTGTAAGGATAGTCACAAATGAGGAAATCTCAGAGTGATTATCCCTTGTGTAATTGCCGCTTGAATACATTGCTATTGAACCACATTAATGCTTTTTTCCTTCAACAAATGAGGACAGTCACTGTAAAGACAACATGATAATGTACACTCACTGTAAGGATAGTCACAAATGAGGAAATCTCAGAGTGACTATCCCTTGTGTAATTGCCGCTTGAATACATTGCTAATGAACCACATTAATGCTTTTTTCCTTCAACAAATGAGGACAGTCACTATAAAGACAACATGATAATGTACACTCACTATAAGGATAGTCACAAATGAGGACATCTCACAGTGACTGTCCCTTGTGTAATTGCCACTTGAATGTATTGCTATTCAGCCACATTAATGCTTTTCTTCTTCAACAAATGAGGATAGTCACTCTAAAGACAACATGATAATGTACACGGGCTGTAAGTGTACATTATCATGTTGTCTTTACAGTGACTGTCCTCCTTCAAGTGGCAATTACACAAGGGACAGTCACTGTAAAGGCAACATGATAATGTAGAGAAACGTTGTCATTTGTATTTTCAACAGTGCCGAGAGAGATTCCCTCCGCGAAATCACAGCTACAATTTCTGAGTACGTTGGGTTTATTTTTATTTTTTCATTATTATATAATCTGGTATTCAGCTATTACAGAGCTAAAATACCCAGAAATGAGGACATATCTGTGTTGAATTTATTGTTAGCGGCTTTGGTTATTTAGAAGTTTCATTTTATTTGTTCATCTTTCAAGCACAAACATTTTGTGGATCGTAACATCTTCATTGTTTCGGGTATGCAATGAAACAGCCCTAACTTGCAACTACCTTCACGGTACTTGTGTACATTATCATGTTGTCTTTACAGTGACTGTCCTCATTCAAGTGGCAATTACACAAGGGACAGTCACTGTGAGATGTCCTCATTTGTGACAAGGACAGTCACACATGAGGACATCTCACAGTGACTATCCCTTGTGTAATTGCCACTTGAATGTATTGCTATTCAACCACATTTATGGGCCCGTTTGGACCACAGCACACAGTAGCATCTACAGAGAAGAATATCCCAGGTGTAACAAGTTGTAAGAATATACCAACAGTTCTAAGAAGTTCCCTAGCACATAGTAGCATCTACAGAGAAGAATATACAACATGAGGGCAGCCACTGTAAAGACAACATGATAATGTACACTCATTGTATGTGTACATTATCATGTTGTCTTTACAGTGACTGTCCTCATTCAAGTGGAAATTACACAAGGGACAGTCACTGTGAGATGTCCTCATTTGTGACAAGGACAGTCACACATGAGGACATCTCATAGTGACTGTCCCTTGTGTAATTGCCACTTGAATGTATTGCTATTCAACCACATTTATGGGCCCGTTTGGACCGTGGCACATAGTAGCATCTACAGAGAAGAATATCCCAGGTGTAACAAGTTGTAAGAATATACCAATAGTTCTAAGAAGTTCCCTAGCACATAGTAGCATCTACAAAGAAGAATATGGGTCAACGAGGTTGACTTCAAAGCCATGTAATCTAATGGTAATAGTAATATCATAATTTGACATACTATCAGAAATACTTCCTAAATAGACTATTCAATCTTATAAGAGATGGATTCATGAGAACTATTATTTATGAAATATGAGTCAATGACTTTAATTAAAAAAATTACACAATCTAATTCTTGTAAAAATATCAAAATTTGACACATTGAAAATACCTTCCAAAAGTATCGTTAATTGATTAATATGAATCACTACTCATGAAATATAATTTTATAAACCTAATCTAAAAACTACACAATAAAAATCTTAATAGCAATATTGTAAGAAACTATTCCCAAAAGAAAGCCTAACAAAATTTGATGAAAATAATTTTTGTTTCACTCAACTTTGACATTCACAACTTCCTCTTTTATTATAATAAGAAAAAAAATGTCTTTTTAGATATACCTCATGAACCATACTCAAATAATCTATCATTTTTCTTCTCAAAAACATATTTGCAGAGCCTGCTTCTTTTACTTGTTTGTACTTTTATCTCTCTGATGGAAAGGGTTCCTTCAGGACACATTTTTCCAAGTTCACTACTTGAGATATTTGAGGAGGGTTCCCCTGCTTGAGTATCCATCCAACCCATATTCGAGTAGTTCTACAATTGCATAGTCTAAATTAATAATACTGACAATTGAATGACGAATGATGATACATAGAATTGATATAAACTAATCCTAAAAACACTAAAACATTATTAATATATTTATATTTCATAAATAAAATTGATATAAAAGATCTGGAAAGATACATTAAAAAATAGAAAAACAGTAATTTATAATAGAAGGAAACTTAAATTGCTATTTAAAAAAAAAACAAGTCTTAAATCTTATCATTTTGTTTCATTATCATCCATAAGTACACACCTCTAGCATAATAATTATATTTTACCACCCATAAAATGAAAAAAAGATTTTCACAAGAGAAATTGAAGCTAGATTATAAAAATGAACCATCTTATTGGAAACTAGAACTATTATCATACCCAAAAGGACTACAAAATTTCACCTTATCATACCCAGATTGTTGCTTTTCTTGGCGGAGGGAAATTTGATCAGTAAAATTGACACAGAGTATGTTGTCTCCATTGTCATGCTGGATAACAAAACACCAACTTTAATGGGCATGTACTATCCCTTGTGTAATTGCCACTTGAATGCATTGCTATTTGATGCAGGGGCATCCCTAATGCAAGCCAAAGACACCATGATTGAAGGAAGTTGCCATGAAGCCAAGGAGTCAAATCCTATCAATTGGAACATAAGATTTTCACCTTGGAGCTTTGAAGGATTGACTGGTGAAAGGTCCTTTTGATTGACAAATCAGAGTCTTTTTGAATGACAATAAATTAGAATAGGAGTTTTAGATGTTTTCTTGGTTTGTAATAAATATTAAGGATTGATTTTATCTCCTTATAAACATCCACTTGTTGGACACAAGACCCCTTGGTGACTTATAAACCTTGGGCATCTTTTGAGTCCTTGGATGAAATGAGCATAGTAAGTGTTTATTAGGTCTCTTTTAGATGTTGTTAAGAAGTTTGAAGGTCCAAAATAACTTTAATAAGGTTCCTAAAGTTTCACAACACATTTTTAACCTTCTCGGCAAAGTTGTTTGCAAAGTTGTAATGCAACTTTAAAAGTTGCTTAGCAAAGTTGACATTTGTTGGATAAACTATTCTAACCACCTAGATGGTTGAACCAACATTTGGAGAGCCTATTTTAGGCTTCAAATGGTCGAAGACAGACAGAGAACCAGTATTGTAATCATTTTGCTTTCATAAAAAATAAAAATAACCCTATTTTAGTGCATTTCTGGTGAAAAATGAACTCTGTACGGCTGTACGGATGGTGGTTGGATGATAAAATTTGCCTGGAAGTTGTAATAGTGACATCTGATGCTTTGGAAGTTGGTTTGATTGATTCTCTTTGTTTAATATCTAAGTTATTTCAAATTTTCTGTGCATTGTTTACAAACCCTCATTTTCAGGGTTCGACTGATGTAAAGACCTTAACTCACGTTTCAACCATTGGAATTCCTTCTTCCTTGGTGGAATGAGAGTTAAGGATGTATATTTGTATATTCTAAAAGCCCTGAGGCAGGGGGTTGCATCTGCATTTGTTGAGAGCGAGCCCTAGATCAAAAACTACCATGTTTTTGGCTGGGAAGATGGTAATCAGAATAAAATCAGAAGCTTGCATCATATTGAGGACTTGAAAACTTGTGCATTCTTGTTTATCTAGATCAGGAGAACACTCCAAAACTCTAATCTTGGTTTCATACACCCATTTTCAATGCTTTGTTTTGGAACCCACACCTAAAAGCATGCATTAGGTCTGCTGACTCAATGAAGACATTGATATGCTGGAGTGGAGTCAGGGTCTGGGATGAGTTGGTGGTCTGTTAGAAATCCAAAAAGGGTACTCAGAAAACATATAACTTCTTAGAGTCCTTTGGCAAGTTGCAGAGTTATGGCTGCAGAGCAGGTTTGGGAGACCTACTAGGGTCACTAGGTCAGTTTGTTATTTTGATGTCTTGGGTTGTTTAGATCAAAACCAATGCATGATTCTTGTTATTTAGATGATATCTAAGGGGTTTCTAAGTTTTTCTGTAGGAAGTAAGATCTAGAACCTTAAAAGTCTCTTTTGATAGAAAATCAGGGAACTTGTCCCTAAAAGGAAATTTGTTATTGAATGGGATTGAGTCCATAAGTTGTTGTGTGATCCTTGAAACCTTCAAATTCATTACTTTTAGAGTTTAAACATTAACCTATAGAAATCAGAGCCTAATTGATTGGTTGATTCATTTTGGTGTCTTGAAGTGGGTTGGGACATAGATCCAAGTTTCTTGCTGACTACTCTGCATCACTATTGAACCACATTAATGCTTTTTTCCTTCAACAAATGAGGACAGTGACTGTAAAGACAACATGATAATGTACACTCACTGTAAGGATAGTCACAAATGAGGAAATCTCAGAGTGATTATCCCTTGTGTAATTGCCGCTTGAATACATTGCTATTGAACCACATTAATGCTTTTTTCCTTCAAGTGGAAATTACACAAGGGACAGTCACTGTGAGATGTCCTCATTTGTGACAAGGACAGTCACACATGAGGACATCTCACAGTGACTGTCCCTTGTGTAATTGCCACTTGAATGTATTGCTATTCAACCACATTTATGGGCCTGTTTGGACCACGGCACATAATAGCATCTACAAAGAAGAATATCCCAGGTGTAACAAGTTGTAAGAATATACCAACAGTTCTAAGAAGTTCCCTAGCACATAGTAGCATCTACAGAGAAGAATATACAACATGAGGGCAGCCACTGTAAAGACAACATGATAATGTACAGTCATTGTATGTGTACATTATCATGTTGTCTTTACAGTGAATGTCCTCATTCAAGTGGCAATTACAGAAGGGACAGTCATTGTGAGATGTCCTCATTTGTGACAAGGATAGTCACACATGAGGACATCTCACAGTGATCGATTGTCCCTTGTGTAATTTCCACTTGAATGTATTGCTATTGAACCACATTAATGCTTTTCTTCTTCAACAAATGAGGATAGTCACTCTAAAGACAACATGATAATGTACACTCACTGTAAGGACAGTCACAAATGAGGACATCTCACAGTGACTATCCCTTGTGTGATTGCCACTTGAATGTATTGCTATTCAGCCACATTAATGCTTTTCTTCTTCAACAAATGAGGATAGTCACTCTAAAGACAACATGATAATGTACACTCACTGTAAGTGTACATTATCATGTTGTCTTTATAGTGACTATCCTCCTTCAAGTGGCAATTACACAAGGGATTTGTGTTTTCATTTGTGTTTTCAATAGCGCCGTAACCCTCCGCGAAATCACATCGGGATATAAGGGCAAAACAAACAAGAACGTTGTCATTTGTATTTTCAACAGCACCGAGAGAGATAAACAAACTTAAAACTCAGACTTAAGAAAGATGAAGGCAATGCTTCAAAAGGCCGATGCCCTAAACACGGGAAAACACAATACCACCATTAAACGATGCCCTAGTCACCGTATCAATGCTGCCAGCTCCGTACCAGTATGTTGACTGCTCACTTTCATCCTGTGATAAAGGTAACTTCATTAATCATACTTGAAATGGCAGCATACGAACTAAAGCTGATGAACATTTATAAACTAAAAGTTTAAAACTACAGATTACAAATGTAGTAGTTTCATATGAAAAGAACTTGATGTCTGAAATTTACCATTAGAAGTATCCAAAGGAATACCACAGTACTGTTGAACTTGGAGAATCGGAGATGATCTACACAGCAAGGTTCAACAGCTGTAAGAAATGTTACACCATCTTTAGCATTTGAATACATTTTCTCCTTGGCTTCTGGTGGATCCTCAAAGACCCCCAATGACGTTTTCCCTACAATTATCAATTGTTTGTCAGTATGAGATATTAATAAATAAACATTAATCACAATATTAGGCAAACAATGTTCTTGATGTCTGAATCTAAATCATAGAAAGCTCTAATAAAGCAGTTCTCAGTTTCACATTAAACTAAGTTTCAATTTCAAATGGTTATAATAATTTTTGCAAGTTATAAGTAGTTGGTTACAGTATATGACATAAAAAGAAAAAAAATCATTTCTATTCTTTTCTTCTTTTTCTCTTTCAACGAAGCTTTTGCACCACACAAATGCATACCAAGAATTTCTCAGGAGGTTTCAAGACCATTGCATACCAAACTTCTTCTCTGTAGATGCTACTGTGTGTCATGGTCCAAACGGGCCCATAAATGTGGTTGAATAACAATACATTCAAGTGGAAATTACACAAGGGACAGTGACTGTGAGATGTCCTCATGTGTGACTATCCTTGTCACAAATGAGGACATCTCACAGTGACTGTCCCTTGTGTAATTGCCACTTGAATGAGGACAGTCACTGTAAAGACAACCTGATAATGTACACATACAATGAGTGTACATTATCATGTTGTCTTTACAGTGACTGCCCTCATGTTGTATATTCTTCTCTGTAGATGCTACTGTGTGCTAGGGAACTTCTTAGAACTATTGGTATATTCTTAGAGCTTGTTACACCTGGGATATTCTTCTCTGTAGATGCTACTGTGTGCCGTGGTCCAAACAGGCCCATAAATGTGGTTGGATAGCAATACATTCAAGTGGCAATTACATATATTATAATGTAGCTGTCTAGTCCTTATGACTGCTCATAACAGTACAAGTGATATTTTTTTGGGAGTGGGGAAAGGTTCGAGACTTTCACCTGTATGAAGAATCCTTTCTACCTAACACAAAAATGCACCCCATAAAACATCTGATTGGTTCAAGTATCTTTGAACTATTTGGGTCTATTGACAACACTAGACCAGTGTATACAGAATGACTAATTTCATGCAAGACAATGTGATGCAGAGTGGTCAGCAAGAAACTTGGTCTTAAGCCCCAACCCACTTCAAGACACCAAAATGTTACACCTAAGCAATTTAGCCTCTGATTCTATCAGACCAGTTTAAAATCTCTATACTAGAGGGACTTCAAAGGTTTCAAGATACTTCTAACACCTTATTGACTCAATCCCAACCAAGACCAAATTTCCTTTTAGGGACAAGTTCCCTGATTTTCTACCAAAAGAGACTTTATTGATCCTAGGCTTTGCCAACCCAATCAAACATTTGAAAACTCTTAAGATTCCCTAAAACATGCAGAATCATGCATTGGCTGTGTTCCAAACAACCCAAGACATCAAAATCACAAATAGACCTAGTGACTCTAGTAGGTCTCCAAAACCTGTTCTGCAGCAATAACTCTTCAATTTGACAAAGGACCTTATGAACTTATATGTTTTTTGAGTACCCTTTTTGATGTTCTAACAATCCTCCAACTCCCAGACCCTGACTCCACTCCAGCATATCAATGTCCTTATTGAGTCCGCAGACCTAATGCATGCCTTTGGGTGTGGGTTCCAAAACAAGGCATTGAAAATGGGTGCATGAAACCAAGATCAGAGTTTGAAGATGTCCACCATGCTCTAAAGATCTAGATTCAACAAGGTTTGAGGTCCTTTACTTGCCGCTACCCTCTGATCTTGCATAATCCATCAACTCCTAGTCAAGAACATTGAGATTCTTGACCTAGGGCTTGCTCTCGAAATTCTCTAGCTTAGTATCCTGTTCCAAAGCTTTTAAAATATGAAAATAAACCCCCTTAACTTGCATTTTACAAAGAACAAAGGATATCCTATGGTTTATTTGCAAGTTAAGGCCATTTGAATGCAATAACCCAAAAAATGAGGGTTTGACAGAACAACAGATAAGAAAAAGGAATAACTTTGATATAAGGTGTCTTGAATCTACCAAATAAACTCTCAAAGCATAAGATATAAATACTCTAACTTCCACACTGGTCTTCCCTCCCTTTCACATCCGTACACTGTACAGTGCTTGAAGGAAATGCACAGAAAAGGCTCTGAAATAGTGGCTCTATCTGACAGAGAGTCCATGCTAGGCTTCATGACTAACCTAGAGCACATTCCTTGTTATGGAGGAAGTTTGAATGGTAAAGAACTTATGGAATGGATAGAGGACCTAGATAACCATTTTGACTACAAGTATCTTATTAATAACCATTTTGACTACAAGTATCTTATGGATAGAGGACCTTGATAACCATTTTGACTCATTTAGTATCTTATTGAGCTTCACTTTGTTTCGAGAATATAGTTTAATATTCTCTACTAAACAGGGCCAACCACATGAAGGTGGAAGCTCATTTGGCCCCACCCCCCTCCCCCTAACATCACTCTACATTCCCCATTAACATCTCACATTCATTCATTCTTTCAATTATTAATAAAATGTAACATTCAATCAATATCACATGATAACATTCATTAACACATTAGATTCGTTAACACGCAACATTCATCAATATGAAAATAAACACATAATTCATGAACATTCATTAGCACATAATTAAATTCATTGAGACATAAAATTCAGTCATTATCAATTAAGGTATTTAGATGACAATCATTTCTTTTTTCTCTTTCTATTTTTTTTTTCTATGTAAGCTCTAAGAGGAGCATCAGTGTTATCATCAATACCCCCCTCATCAGTTGTTTTGTTCTCTATTCTTGATGATCTCAAATTCCTATGCTGCTGCAAAGAGGGGTCCTCTACAATAACAAATAAAAGAGTTAAATTTAAAATATTTAATTATAATTGTTAGAAGTATTTAATTATTTTAAAGAACATAACTGTGGCGCTCTTTAATTACCTGATCTGGCCACATCATTTTGTCTAGACTCAACCTCAACATGCTCATGAGCACCGACCCCTCAATCCTCTACAGTTGCTATACAAAATGTTACATTAATCCAAACACCAATTGTAATTACATATAAAAATTTTAATAGCAAATGTATACCTCCACCACTAGGATGCACATCATGCGAACCTTCATTATGCATAGATTGTGTAGAAGGATTGTCAGGCTGCATTCCAATATCCTACACATTGTTATCATTGCTTTCTTAAAATAGATATACTCACTTTATATTAGAACTTAACATCAAATAGACTAATTGGTAAAGTATTCAATTTGAAATAAATTTCATTTAGCTTATTTACCTGTGGCTCAGATGCATCATTATTTGAACCTTGCACACTAATTTCAGCTCGTAGCCGTTCAGCCACGGCTCTATAGCCTTGTTGGAAGCCAATTCTCTTGTCCTCTTCTTTGAGGCATCTATTGAACTCTGACCCCTACATTTTTTCTTGGTATGGTGAATTTTACTTGCATTGTTTGATCAAAAAAATTTCCTTGCAATATATAAAAAAATTGATACAAGTTTTCATTTACTAATACTTACAACTCGTGCTTGAAGTTTGGAAAAACCACCAGAGCCGAGCTTGTGTGTCCCGTGCTTTTCTAATCTTGCCTTTGTTGCCTTTGATGTGTCAGGCAATGTATGAAAAGTTTGAAATATGTTAGAGACCAGTACAGGAAAAATTTAGAGGTTAATTAGTACATAATTACATTCTCAAAAGTATCACATACCTTGCTCTACTCTCTACTGGCGTAATTCCTTTTTTCATGTCGGCTTTATACTTTCCATCCAAAATCAAAGCCTGCCACTCAGCCTCAAGAACACAGGGGGGACGCTCGTGCCTTGGGTTAACCTCTAAATATTTCCTGTACTGGTCCCTAATATACTTCAAACATAAACCAGCTCTTTCAAGGAGCTTGTTTCTCTCGAATGCACGAGGTCCAAAAAGCTAGGTCATACTATGTACAAGATCATCCTTCAACTTTTTATCTTGGTTATTCCACCTTTTAAGTAAAAAAAAACATGTTAGACTCGTAAATGAAGAGAAGCTACCTTTAATATAGTTCAAGAAATTGATGAAAAGGAAAACTATTCTAGCAATGATATGAAATCAAAATAGTGGTTTGGGGTTTTAGTTAGGATATGATGTTCCACCATGTACGTATGGTGGGCCCGAATATCCGCAAACACTCGTCACCAAGTTTTCACCAAAAAATATCATTCCCTACAAAATAATCATGGGATCATTAGTCGATGAAGAGTGATCAAAAACTAAATTACTATTATATCACTATAGAATAATAATAACTTTAAAGTACCTGGAACTTTGGCTACTTTTAAGGGAATGCCTTCATCATCACTGATGATCAATACGCAATCCTTCACCGTTCCCGTACTACGAACACGGGAACATCCAGGAAATGATGTTGCATCGGGACTTGTTGCATCTCCTATTGCAAAAAATGAAAACCATTATCAAATGCCTCCAAGAAATAATACTTCAAGGGAAATAAATTGGTGCAGAGCACCCATGGCACAAACACAATCAAGGGATCTACATCGTAAACACATAACACTTAAACACATAACAAAAGAGAGAAAAAGAGGGATTTGTGTACCAGTAGATGGTGCAACAGTTGGTGCATTTAGGTTGTGTGTTGTTGACATGGCAGTCGGCAAGACATTTGTGGCTGTCCTGGATGGAGGTGGCATTGTCATATCATCATGGAAAGGAGCTGAAGAATAAAATTGTTAGATCATGCATAAATATAGAACGTGTGGACTAGCATGGACAAGATTGTTAGAGCATTTAAAAAAAAGATTGTTCGAGCATGTATTGTCAATGATTATGATCATTCCTATATATATTCAGTGGAAAACACAAGTGGGGAATGGAACATGTGATCTACCTGAACCACTTGCAATACCGGCCTCATCATGGGAATGGGGTTCAAAATTACGCAAATAACTCTGTAAAGACAATGCATCCATATTTTAATTAATGTCATAAAAGAGCATAACATAAAAACCATTATTGAACTCTTGTAATAATTAAAAATTTCATTAATACTTACTTTAAAGTTTTCAGAAGTGCGCAACAACTCAGCTGCCCTGTCTTTTATTTCCTGAGTCTGAGGATGTATGGATACCAAACGTAGAAGTTCTTTCCCAATTTTCTTTAGCAGCTTTTTAATGGAACCGATCGGTTCATCGGTCTCTGCTAAATTAATAAAAAAAGGGTCCACAAGGGGGGACTCCTGAGGGACTGTAGGTTGCTTTCCCTCTCTCCAACCACCGGCCCTCTGTGATAACAATAGTATTAGTATTATCAAAATTACTCCAAAACAATGAAGAAAATAACATTAAAAAAAATAACATTTTGCTTCTATCTAGTTTGCACAATTACAATGAGTTTTACCTACTCATGTGTAGATGAGCTAGGAATATCATCACCATCACCTTCGGGCGGTTGCTCCATATTGTGCCCCTGTGTCAAAGATCAAGTATAAAAATGTTAGCCAAAAATTTAATAACTAAATGGTATGTTGGAGTCATTGATTAGAAGTTGGTTTAATAGTATGTACCACCCCCATGATAGTAGCCTCGTTTGTATCTATGCGGTTCAAATTGTAATCAATAAGCAGCTCTTCCCCTGCATGTATTGATTTTATTGCACAGATGAATACACGATTTCCCTCGCGCGCCTCAAATATGCAATTGGGTTGCTTTATAGTTGACCCAGGTCGTGTACTATTTATAAAACCCACAATATTCACTATTGCTTTTGTCCTTCCATCAATGTATATAGCCACACTTTTACTTTGATTATTGTCTTGCTGTTGTATATAATTTGCCGAGAGTGCATACCTACGCATACTTTTTTTATATTGAACAATATGCATCCAACTTTTGTAATCGTAACATGGTCCAACATACTCCATCAATTCAGAAACTTTGTTGTAAGACACCTTTATGCCATCCATAGAAAATAGGCCCAAACCATGTAATGATGATGGTGCTATGCGATATATCCTCTCATTAACACAAAAATCAGTGTTTATTGGAGGAAGTTCCTTGGGTACCCAATGTTTCTGTAGATGTTGGTACCTCAAGGGCACCTCGATGTCACCTTTCATCTCATCATCATAAGAACATGACCCCCCTTGAGCAAGGAAAAATTTCATGTGTTTATTGAATTTCCTTCTAGTCCTTTGACCTCTAGTTAATCTCCCTATTCTAGATAAACTGCATGTCTCACTTTCCTCTTCTATTCCTATATTTCCCTCACTCGAGGAAGACACTTCTGACAAATACCTATTTGCTGGTACCTACAAATGGGAGAGATCTTAGAAGACATCAATCTTACTATTGATAAGTGTATTAAATAGACTTTCTATAAGGTGTATTGACTTATACCTGTCGATCCATGAGACTGTGCGGGATGCTCTTGAAAGGGGTTCAATTTCCTGCAAATGTAATTCAATTATCGTGAGCATAATCACATCATAATCATAATCACATCCATCATAAGCATCACATAAAAATTAAAAACATTAAAACGTACACATTATAACACTTAAATCAGGCTCACATTAATATGTGTTTTAAATAGTTTTATTTAATTAATTTAGATTAATAGTTAATTTAGATTAGCAGTATTCTATTTGTAGTTGAAACTTGTAGCTTTTAAATAGATAATGAATAAACTATGTAACCATTTAAGACAAATATATTTCTATCAAGAAATGAATATTAAATACATTAAGGATTGATGGCATACCTTTAAATTTCATCATCATCATCCTCATCATCATCATCATCATCATCATCATCATCATCATCATCATCATCCTCGTCATCATCATCATCATCATCATCATCATCCTCGTCGTTGTCATCATTGTCGTCATCATCAACATCATCATCATCAACATCAACATCATCTTCATCATCATCATCAGTAGCAGCATCATCGTCATCATCTTCTTCTTCTTCTTCATGAAAATTTGTCTTAGGAACATCATCCAATAATTGTCGATCGTGATCATCATCTACATCATCTTCTACTTCTTCGGTATCTTCTTCTTCCATCACATTATACTTTATCGGCCTTCCTCTCGGTTCATCTCTAACAACAAATGACCAACCCAGTTTATGTGAAACCTCTGAGTAAAATACCTGCTCACATTGGCTTGGAAGAACATAGGGCTCATCCCCAACTGGCTCAAACGACCTTGTATTAACCATTGTAAATCCATTATCATGTTCAATAATAGTTCTATTAGGATCATTTGGATTAAGTCGTAGCCTGTACCATTTGACAATGAAGAGTACTAATTTGAAGAAACTAAAGTTGTACTCAAGTATATCATCCAAAATGCCATAGTATTGATTTTTAGACTCTTGAGGATCTAAGTCATTTCTAGATGAAATATTAGTCACTTGAAAGACTACAGTTATTCCAGAATCACAAGTTTTCTTCGTGTCATCCAACACTTTGACGCAAAATTTTTGACCATTACAGAACATACCCTTGTGGTGTTTAACCTGCAATAATATGTGAAACATGTCAAAATTATTATATCGTGAGTTGATAAACATACGGGTGATTAATAATTTTGTACGTACCTGGAAATCTCTTAAACCATATGCTAAATCTATTTCCCTTTGCGTAACATTAGAATCTCCATTACGATGAGCTTCTTTAACCAATAAAGATACACCTTCCCATGTTAATGTGTGACCAGAATGTTGACATCGTTCAATCCATACCATCATCCAATCAAGATTGTTTGCAATATACAAATGTAGTGCATCCCACTCTCGAGCAACTGTACAAAAAAAAAATAGATGACTTACAACCGATTTATTTTGAAGATTAAGAAATAATTTATTACAATAACATCTTATAATTTATTACCTGTCACTTTCCTCAATCTACCTTTCCCCATCAAGTACTCCCCTTTGAATTTTTTAAAAGGGTCGAGATCCCAAATGCGATCTACATGGATATTTGAAGCAAACTTAGGAAGATATTCAGTAATGTACACCATAGTCTGGTATACCATGTATCCCTCTACCATAGAACCCTCAGGATGTGCTCTTTGTCAAACCAAAGCCTTCAAAGATTTCAAGTGCCTCTCAACCATCCACATTGACCTAGTGTGTGCAGGTCCACACAATTCAATCTCCTCAACTTGGTGTATGAGGTAGTGTTCTTGTGCATTGAAAAAAGTTGGAGGTAGACACTTTTGCATTTCACACAGTAAATGAGGAATTGTTCTCTTCCAATAGTTTATATCTTCTTTATGAATTTCTTTAGATGACAACCACCTACATTAAGAGATTCAAGTCACAAAAAATATATAAATACGAGACTTTACAAAATAATATACAATAGATTACATAGCAAGAAAAACAAATCACGAATATAATAAATATATACAACAAATTGAACAGATATTACTGCTTACCTCATGTATTTTCCAAGATCATATATCACTTGTTTGATGTTATTGTTGAAGTGCTCTGGGAGAGATAGAGGTAGCACGTACTGCAGTAATTATAAACCAATCATTTCATTATTTTCTAACATAACATAATGAATAGTACACGTAGTTTATAAATATATTGTAAATACAGAAGAATATAACTTACCTTGATGAAAGTATGCCAATCATGCGTTTTGAGCCCTGGCCCAAATTCACTTTTCTTTGATATGAGATTGCTTATGTTCCCAGCAAATCTTGTGGGAAATCAAATTTTTCGTATGACTTCTTTTATGGCATCACTTTGCTGCTCCGTTAATAACCAAGGAAGGGCACTTATATTAATCTGATCTCTATTGCTATTTGAGTGAATGAAATTCTTCAGTGCATGATTGGATTCATGAATGTCATTACAAATTTTGACAATTTTTTCTGTCACGCCTTCCATCCAGTATTTTCCACAATGTCTCTATTATATTCTTTCCAACATGCATAAGATCAAACAAATGCACAATTTGTAGGTCCTCGTAGTAGGGAAACCTACTAAATTGTTTGGGATAGCTTTTTAGTCCCTTTGGAAGGTTGTTAGTAGTGCCTTGACGACCTTCACGATCATCAATTACATAATTAGTAAACAAAAATCACAATAGAAATATATAAATTACAAACATAAACCATTAAGTGGAACGACATTACCTCGACGATTAATTCTATTATATTCCAACTTCCATAGGCGAGGTGTCATTCTTCGTGGCTTTGATGTAGTCTCTTCTTTCCCATTGAAAAGATGTTTTTCCATACTTCGATACTTATGATTCCTGTGGAGGAAGTGTCTGTACTCATCAAACACATGCTTTCCTAAACTTTTTGAATGACGAGATTTCATCTTTGGACCACAAACTGGACATGCAAATTTTCCCTTTGTTTGAAGACCTACAAGATAATGATATAATTGGATTATTAAATATGTTGATTTTTATAATTAGAATTATCATGCGCAACTTGAATTCACTATAACATACCACAAAAATGTGTTAGCCCTGGGGCATCATGTATTGTCCATACAAGTATTGCATGGAATTGAAATTGTCTTTGTCCTATTGGTCTAGACACGTCATACATAGTGACACCGTTCCATAACTCCACCAACTCGTCAATAAGAGGCTCAATATATACATTCATATCTTTAACTTGATATTTACCTACTTGAATGAACAGTAACATTACATAATTATTGTGACCATTTTACTGTAAGATTTGTAAGTACATGTAAATTAATAACTATCAAATGATAAAATACCTGGAACAATCATTGCCAACATAATGTGCTCCCTCTTTATTGACATCCACGGAGGAATGTTATTGTTGATAACAAAAATAGGCCACACCGAGCAAACAGATCTCATCTCTCCAAATGGATTGACACCATCCGCTGCCAATGAAAGCCTGAGATTACGAGGTTCTTCTTTGAAGTGTTGCCTCTTTTCCTCTATGTGCATAAATGCTGAACCATCCGCAGGGATTCGAATAATGTCATCTCGACTTCTATTGCGTGCATGGTAATCCATAAATTGTGCCAAGCTAGTACACCTAAATAATTATCGCATCCGTGGAATAATGGGGATGTAACGAAGAACCTTGTGAGGCACCTTTTTTGTTATTCGATCTGTTCGATATCTACTCGTATGACATACAGGGCATTGTGTTGCAAATTCATGTTCTTTATAATATATAATATGATCATTGGGACAAGCATGTATTGCTTGATACTCCATTCCAATATCTTTCATAATAGAAGATAATTCTCGATATGAGTGAGGTAGAATATTTGATGGTGGTAACAAAAACTCGCCTATCAATCTACAGCAAAAAATATAAGTTGTTAATATAAACAATATTAGTGGTACATTATTCACCCTTTGTTAACTATAAAGATATATATGACATACCTTAACATACGTGACATTGTTATGTTGGATAAACCATTCATAACCTTCAAGTTCAACAACAACAATACAGCAGAGAGAAGAGTTGTTTGGGAGTCTTTGTATAGGGGCTTGTATGCCTTCTCAAGTAGAGGTACATCAAGGCTATCATCATCATCATGATCAGATCCGCTTGGACTAAATGTGTCATGGATCAATGTATTTATACCATCATCTTCAATTATGTTTTCTGGCGCATGATCATCATCTTCCATGGGATCATTATCTTCACCTTGGATATTCGCACCCCCATGTTCCTCCATATCATGTACTTCCCTGGGGAGATCAACCTATATAAAATTGATTAACATAAATAAACCATGATCTTCAACTCATCATCAAGTGATTTCATATGTATATAAATTGTTAAAATGATATAATGAACAACTTACCAGTGGATGATAGTCATGCCCCCCTTCAATGTGACCATTCTCCCTACAATGTCTCTTAACTGTTTTGATTAGCAGTTTTCTACGGTTTAAGCCCTTACAAATTTTGCAGGGACAATAACATTTTCCATCACCTTTTCTTTTCAAGTTAGACCACAATCTAGCGATTGTCTCCCTATTTTGTTCTTCACTTATATTATCTGACATGGTCGTTCTTCGCAGGAAGCAAAAATTGGGCTATGAAAACTTCGGTCTACAACTTTCAGTGACTAAGCAAAATTGTCAAAAGTACACAAATCTTCTTAGACCTAGTTAAATCCTTTAATATTTTAAAAGTCTAGTTAAAATATACATTAGATTAAAAAATATACAATTTTCATGCCTAAGCGCACAGCTACGAATAGTGCAATGGTCTTCTTGCTTAGCTCTAGAAGCTCTCTAGCAATGAAAACATATAAGCTACAAGGCCTAACAGCAATTTCAAAACATATAAGCTACAAGGCAAGACATATTACATGACATGGCAAAAGGATTAAAATATACATTAGATCAAAATATATACAATTTTCAAACCTGAGCGCGCGGCTATAACTCATGCAATGGTCTTCTTGCTTAGCTCTAGAAGCTCTCCAGTAATCAAAACATATAAGCTATTAGAATTCATTAACTTTCTGTAATTGGAAAACTCTATTTGATATTAGACCGTAAACTACTACTATTCTCTCCATAAGAACTAAGTACAAAATTCTTTCAAGTTCACATCCATGATTCCCTTTAGATTAAAATATACAGCAAAAATAAGCTAAAAGTCTAGTTAAAATATTCATTAGATTAAAAAATATACAATTTTCAAACCTGAGCACGTGGCTATAACTCGTGCAATGGTCTTCTTTCTTAGCTTTAGAAGCTCTCCAGCAATCAAAACATATAAGCTACAAGGCCTAATAGCAATTTCAAAACAAGGGTCATCAAAAGAACCAAAAACAATGTGTGCAAACAATACCTTGTGAAGTGGTATAGACAATTAGAAGATGCTATTATGTGCTAGGGAACTTCTTAGAACTGTTGGTATATTCTTACGACTTGTTACACCTAGGATATTCTTCTCTGTAGATGCTACTATGTGCCGTGGTCCAAACGGGCCCATAAATGTGGTTGAATAGCAATACATTCAAGTGGCAATTACACAAGGGATAGTCACTTTGAGATATCCTCATGTGTGACTGTCCTTGTCACAAATGAGGACATCTCACAGTGACTGTCCCTTGTGTAATTGCCACTTGAATGAGGTCAGTCACTGTAAAGACAACATGATAATGTACACATACAATGAGTGTACATTATCATGTTGTCTTTACAGTGGCTGCCCTCATGTTGTATATTCTTCTCTGTAGATGCTACTACGTGCTAGGGAACTTCTTAGAACTGTTGGTATATTCTTACAACTTGTTACACCTGGGATATTCTTCTCTGTAGATGCTACTGTGTGTCATGGTCCAAACGGGCCCATAAATGTGGTTGAATAGAAATACATTCAAGTGGCAATTACACAAGGGACAGTCACTGTGAGATGTCCTCATGTGTGACTATCCTTGTCACAAATGAGGACATCTCACAGTGACTGTCCCTTGTGTAATTGCCACTTGAATGAGGAACAAGGAGGAAGTGATACAATAATAGGGGGGTGATCATTTTAAAATGTGTTGGACACAGATATGTCCTCATTTCTGGGTATTTTAGCTCTCTAACAGCTGAATACCAGATTAAATAATAATGACAAAAGAAAAATAAACCCAACGTACTCAGAAATTGTAGCTGTGATTTTGCGGAGGGAATCTCTCTCGGTGCTATTGAAAACACAAATGACAACCCGCTTGATTTTGTGGAGGGAATCTCTCTCGGTGCTATTCAAAACACAAATGACAACCCGCTTTGTTCAAAACACAAATGATAACCCGCTTGATTTCGCGGACGGAATCTCTCTCAGCGCTGTTGAAAACACAAATGACAACGTTCCTTTTTTTTTTTTGCACTTATATCCCGACCAACATAAGGTCCATTTGTAATACAACATGATAATGTACACTTAGAGTGAGTGTACATTATCATGTTGTCCTTAGAGTGACTATCCTCATTTGTTGAAGAAGAAAAGCATTAATGTGGCTGAATAGCAATACATTCAAGTGGCAATTACACAAGGGACAGTCACTATGAGATGTCCTCATTTGTGACTATCCTTACAGTGAGTGTACATTATCATGGTGTCTTTAGAGTGACTGTCCTCATTTGTTGAAGAAGAAAAGCATTAATGTGGTTCAATAGCAATACATTCAAGTGGCAATTACACAAGGGACAATCACTGTGAGATGTCCTCATGTGTGACTGTCCTTGTCACAAATGAGGACATCTCACAATGACTATCCCTTGTGTAATTTAAGTGGCAATTACACAAGGGACAGTCACTGTGAGATGTCCTCATTTGTGACTGTCCTTACAATGAGTGTACATTATCATGTTGTCTTTAGAGTGACTGTCCTCATTTGTTGAAGAAGAAAAGCATTAATGTGGTTCAATAGCAATACATTCAAGTGGCAATTACACAAGGGACAATGTCATGAGCCGTGACATATTGAACTTAGTATAATAATAAAATGATTAGATGATATATAATAATCTATTATTAACGGTATATAACAATAATATATAATTATTATCAAAAGATAATAATAATAATATATAGTTAGCATAATAAGTAATATGTTAATTAAATAATATTAAAATATTAATAAATAATATAATTATGATTATAATTATAATATAAATTAATAATAAATAATTATTAATAAATTATATATATTATATTATAATAATATATTAAGTAATAATATTAAATCAATTATTGATATAATAATTTTAATATATAAATAATATTAATAAACCTCTCAATATAAAACAATATGTTATCACTATAATAATATTTATTATAATATTATTAATATTACTAACATCATTAATTATAATATTTAATAATAACAATAACATTAATAATAATAATAATAATAATAACGTTTAAAGCAATATCGAATATCTGTAATCAATATACATCTACATTAAACATCTGCATTATCTATCATGATGAGGAATGAAGAAGTGATACAACAATCACTAGTCATTACACATCGATACCATGAGAGGATGATTAATGAACCAAATACTATGAAGTCAAGATCAACATGATATGAATAAGGGATAGGTCGCTATGTGTTTCAGAAGATGTATTGATAAGCAAGAAGGATAACCATTCATATATTATAAATAATCATTAATTGCACAAGTTTAGACAATGACATATCCGATAAAGAAATATCAAACATGAAGACCCGCTAGCAAATATGCACCATCACTTCCTATGTTATCATGACAATAACATAAACTAGATTGAATTCTACTATCTATATCAATAGACACCACATAGGAGGATATCAACTAAAGGATTGAAAGATTATCGATTGTCTGAGATAAACCACATCTTGTAGAAACACAAAAGCATCAGTGATTATATCACAAGCTATTGAAGAATGAGGCATCAGTCATGGATAATAAGTACAATGTATCCTTAAGTATTAACAGGAATGGAAGTCAATTTGAAGATCAAACTCCATTACCAGCAATCAACCAATAAATGGACAATTATCAGAAAATGATATCGACTTATATTAGAGTAGAAAGATTGGATATAATCATAACAATATGGGATAAGGCAAGAGTTAATATCGATTGACTAAATACTAATGATAGTTAGACCAAACTAATACAAACACAATGGATGTTAACTACTAGTTGCACTACCAATTAGGGAAGATTACCTTCATAAAAAGATTTGATATTGAGTCAATCTGGGAGTTATCTATGATCAGAAAATAATGAAATAATATTATGTGAACTGTCGGATTATGGAAAGGTGTGATTAACAAAGGGACATGGAGGAAGAAACAAGACACGTCTCATTCATAGCATCTCTTCATTTGTTAAAGACAATATAAGAATGCATTCTCATCAGTCACTCAAGGCATCATTAGAACTTTATTTACTTATCCATATTTGGATATACTCAATAGAGCATCTGCCTTTGGCAGTTTGGTTTCAAGTTTATCATTGCAGATCAGAGACAACACCATGATTGCACAGATAGAAAGGATAGTCAGAAACAGCATCAATATTTGAAGTTGCAAGCATATAATTTAGAATCTGAAATAGCAACATATCACTCATAGCGATATTAAACATTTGCATAATTACATCATCATATCAGACACAGCAAATACATTGCTGTAAGCAATACTTATTGATTGTATATCGATATTGTTTATATCAGACATAGCATCATTATACTATCACTATAAGTGATAGGAAACATCATATTCATAGCATATTTCATATCATTATATCCGACAGTGCTATTAAACATATTGGTATCAATATCATCTTGCACACATATTGTGATTGAATCTGAAATAGCGGTTGATATCTTAAGTAACCTCCATTACTTAGTTTAATTGTAAGTATCTGATAGAGTAAGTCTGAGAAGTGGAGTAATTGTTCCTATTTTCCAAGTTAGCCAAAAAGGGGACATTACAGACAATCACTGTGAGATGTCCTCATGTGTGACTGTCCTTGTCACAAATGAGGACATCTCACAATGACTGTCCCTTGTGTAATTCAAGCGGCAATTACACAAGGGACAGTCACTGTGAGATGTCCTCATTTGCGACTATCCTTACAGTGAGTGTACATTATCATGTTGTCTTTAGAGTGACTGTCCTCATTTTTTGAAGAAGAAAAGCATTAATGTGGTTCAATAGCAATACATTCAAGTGACAATTACACAAGGGACAATCACTGTGAGATGTCCTCATGTGTGACTATCCTTGTCACAAATGAGGACATCTCACAATGACTGTCCCTTATGTAATTCAAGCGGAAATTACACAAGGGACAGTCACTGTGAGATGTCCTCATTTGTGACTGCCCTTACAGTGAGTGTACATTATCATGTTGTCTTTAGAGTGACTGTCCTCATTTGTTGAAGAAGAAAAGCATTAATGTGGTTCAATAGCAATACATTCAAGTGGAAATTACACAAGGGACAATCACTGTGAGATGTCCTCATGTGTGACTGTCCTTGTCACAAATGAGGACATCTCACAATGACTATCCCTTGTGTAATTCAAGCAGCAATTACACAAGGGACAGTCACTATGAGATGTCCTCATTTGTGACTATCCTTACAGTGAGTGTACATTATCATGTTGTCTTTAGAGTGACTATCCTCATTTGTTGAAGAAGAAAAGAATTAATGTGGTTCAATAGCAATACATTCAAGCGGCAATTACACAAGGGACAGTCACTGTGAGATGTCCTCATTTGTGACTGTCCTTACAGTGAGTGTACATTATCATGTTGTCTTTAGAGTGACTGTCCTCATTTGTTGAAGAAGAAAAGCATTAATGTGGTTCAATAGCAATACATTCAAGTGGAAATTACACAAGGGACAATCGATCACTGTGAGATGTCCTCATGTGTGACCTTTGTGAAGGCAAGTGCCAATTTGTACCCAAGTTACCAATATTGTGGCAAAAGTGGGAATGAAGCATTTAGGGGTCAAATTGGGCAAAGAAGTGTAGAAGTGGGCTATGTGAGGTCTAAATAGCCTAACTAAGTCATGGTTAGGGTCTTATGGTGTTTGAACAATAAGTTTTGAACCAAAATCCCAAAGGTTGTAACAAGTTGTCAATGTTGTCATTCACAACATTGACAACATTTGTGCAAGGGAGCATTTTCAAGTAAGATGGTTATGTAACTATATGAAACCATTGAATTAGGCATCAGATCAACTATAAGAGGCCTCCATCAATCTGTGCAAAAGGTTGGGGGGAAAAACATTTGGAATTAAGAAGATTTGTAGAGTAACACGGTTTTAGTGAATTCTTTAGTTTTTTTGTTTCTTTGTTTTCAGTTGATTAATGGATTAGATAGCTCGCAGTGTCTATTGGAAAAGTTAGTACAAGTTGTTTTTTTATTCTGTGTTGTGTTTTTTTTGAGTTTTGAAGCATTCCAACTAGTTTGTTAATTCTTTTGTTAAGTACCCTATCATTGGTTTGAACCAGGCAGGTTGAACAAATGGAGTCTTAGCTCATCATTCCATTGTCAATTTTGTACGGGCTCTTGGAATGGGTGAGGAGACTCCATGTACTATATGTTTGGAAGGAGGGGCCCTGGGAAGCTCATCTTCTATGTTTGCAATGATGTCCTAGGTGATTCAGTTGAGCATAGTTAGGGATGACAAATCATTACAAGAAGATTACAACAAGTTGAATGCATTGGTTGCTTCAACTAAAATCTCATGGAGAGGTAGACACACATCTAAAGAAGCCCCAAGTCAAATTAGAAGATTGGGTGAGTTTCTTTGGCTGCTAAGAAAACAAACTCTTAGTCAGACTGTCCAAGTTGTGTCAAAATACTTGTTTTCAGGCATGGCTGTAGCAGTTGGTGTACAAAAAATCTAGGAGGAGAAGACCTTAGATATCTTGGAGTTCTCAATAAAGGGCATCTGAATCCTAAGCCCTTTAGGTGGCTTAATATAAACAAAAAGGCTTGACAAAGGCCTAATTGCTAGCAGCCTATTTTTGGGTGCAATTGGCATGGTTTGATGAACCAGATTGAAGTACTGATGAAAAGTATAGGTGAAGGAGTAATATTGAAACCAATAGAGGTCCTAGTGGCCAGCCTCTCCATGGAGTAAAGTTCTAGTTGAATGTGTTTCAATTTGTGAAGACAAGACTAGGAGTGTCCTAGTAGCTAGATTGGTATTGAGCAGAGTTCGTTGTATTTCTTGTTGGTGTGCACTAGTTGAAGGAGTGGGATCTTGGGTAGAGATACCTAAAGAGTGTAGGGATAGTTAAGTACCCTATCAAGTCAAAATATTGGCCTAAAGAGACCCTAGTGAAGGATAGGGAGTGAGCAAGACAAAGTGTTACATCAATTAACAAGATCATTTTTTGGTAATTGTGTACATTATCATGTTGTCTTTACAGTGACTGTCCTCATTTGTTGAAGAAGAAAAGCATTAATGTGGTTCAATAGCAATACATTCAAGTGGAAATTACACAAGGGAATATCACTATGAGATGTCCTAAGTGTGACTGTCCTTGTCACAAATGAGGACATCTCACAGTGACTGTCCCTTGTGTAATTGCCACTTGAATGAGGACAGTCACTGTAAAGACAACATGATAATGTACACAAGTACCGTGAAGGTAGTCGCAAGTTAGGGCTGTTTCATTGCATACCCGAAACAATGAAGACATTACAGTCCACAAAATGTTTGTGCTTGAAAGATGAACAAATAAAATTAAACTTCTAAATAACCAAAGCCAATAACAATAAATTCAACACAGATATGTCCTCATTTCTGGGTATTTTAGCTCTCTAACAGCTGAATACTAGATTACATAATAATGACAAAAGAAAAATAAACCCAACGTACTCAGAAATTGTAGCTGTGATTTCGCGGAGGGAATCTCTCTCGGCGCTGTTGAAAACACAAATGACAACGTTCTTGTTTTTTTTGCCCTTATATCCCGATGTGATTTCGCGGAGGGTTACGGTGCTGTTGAAAACACAAATGAAAATGTTCCTTTTTTTTTTTGCCCTTATATCCCGACAACATCGCAATTGCAAGTTAGGGCTGTTTCACTACATACCCGAAATAATGAAGACGTTACGGTCCATAAAATGTTTGTGCTTGAAAGATGAACAAATAAAATTAAACTTCTAAATAACCAAAGCCACTAACAATAAATTCAACATAGATATGTCCTCATTTCTGGATATTTTAGCTCTCTAACAGCTGAATACCAGATTACATAATAATGACAAAAGAAAAATAAACCCAACGTACTCAAAAATTGTAGCTGTGATTTTGCGGAGGGTTACGGCGCTGTTGAAAACACAAATGACAACGTTCTTGTTTTTTTTGCCCTTATATCCCGATGTGATTTCGCGGAGGGTTACGACACTGTTGAAAACACAAATGACAACGTTCTTGTTTTTTTTGCCCTTATATCCTAATGTGATTTCGCAGAGGGTTACGGCGCTGTTGAAAACACAAATGACAACGTTCCTTTTTTTTTTGTCCTTATATCCCGACAACGTCGCAATGGCGACGTTGCCAAATGTATTGTCGTCACAAATTGCGACGGTGTCGGGCTATATTTGAAAAAAAAAAGCCAAAATTGCATGACATTTGCCTGTCATCGCAAATTGCCATCTCAATTTCACCCCAAATGTATTAGTGATGCCTCCAGGAAGAGAACATGGTGAAAGAGCTGGTGCTGTGACACCTAAGGTTAGAGAGCTGCAAAGACAAGTGCGAGCATTGTAAAAAGAGATTCACAGAGGAATGAATCTTAATGTTAGAGATGAAAGTGAGGATGAAGCCGAAGAAGAATATCAAGAAGGAGAAGCTGAAATTGTGAACCAGGAGGAAGAAAGACTTTTTCGGGTGATTTACAAGATTGGGAAAAGACCTAAGATTGAGGTTCCTACATTTTCTGGAAATCTTAACCCAGAGGAATTGATCGACTGAATCAATGAATGTGAGGAATATTTTGAGTATGAAGATGTTGAGGATCCTGATAGGGTCAAATTTGCGAAGGCCAGATTGAAAGGTCATGCGAACATCTGGTGGCAAGAAATTCAATTGGAGCGAAATAGAAGAGGGAAAGATAAAATCACAAGATGGGATCGGATGGTGGATAAATTGAAGCAACAATTCATTCTTGTTGATTATGAGCTTCACCTACTAAAGAAAATGCAAAGTCTGAAGCAAGCAGGAAGATCTGTTTAGGACTATACAGAGGAGTTCTATCGACTCCTCATCAGAACAGGCCATGCAGAGGTTGATAAGGAGAAACTTGCCTGATACCTTAATGGGTTAAAGCCAAGCATTCAGGAGGAGTTGAATCTAGTTTAAATGAATAGTATTGAGGAGGCATACCAGTTTGCCTTAAAAGTAGAGAAAAAGTTGAACAAGAAGTTTGAGAGTAGACAAAATAGAAGAGGTCGTGGTGGAAGATCTGGTGGACGGTCATATGGTGGCCGAAATGAAGATCCAAAAAAGAAGAATGAGGCCAGTAGCAGCCAAAATTAGAGAGGAAACAATTCCAATCATTTCCAAGATCAGAATAATAGAGATCAGAGAGGAAGAGGAAGAGCACAAGGTTCAGGAAGAGGAGGCTTCCGTGGAACATTTTTTCACTATGGAGAAGAAGGTCATAGGGAATTTGAATTTCCTCAGTGCCAAGGTAGAATAGCCAGGAGAAATGAAGGCCAAGCCAGAGTTGCACATGTAGATGAAGATGCTAGATCATCAAATTTTGAAGATACTGAAAGAGGAGAAACGCTAATTAACAGAAGACTCTTGCTGAGTGGTGAGAATGAACTTGAACAAAGGAGGAGCCTGTTTCACACTAAATGCAAGTGTGAGGGTAAATACTGTGATGTGATTATCGATAGTGGAAGCACTGACAATTTGGTGTCAGAAGAGATGGTGACAAAGTTGAAGCTCAAGAGACAGAAACACCCACATCCATATCGGATTGCCTTAGTGCAGGATGACCACAATGTCATGGTCAGTGAACAATGCCTAGTAAAGCTCAAGATCGGCGGGTACCAAGATGAGGTACTATGTGATATCATCTCTATGGATGTATGTCATATGTTATTGGGTAGACCGTGGTAGTTTGACAGATGTGTTGTACATGATGATCGTACGAATACCTATTCCCTAACAAAGGATGGAGTGCGACATAAGCTAAAGCCATTAAAGGAGATCGAAGAAAAGGTATGTGGTAATGCAAGAATAACTTTTGTTGATGGAAGAAAATTCCTAGATGGTATGAGGCATGAGCATGTGTGTTTTGCTTTAATTCCAAAAGTTGGTAAAGAAGAAGTAGAGGATGTACCCGTAGAGGTTGCAGATTTGTTGAATGAGTTTCAGGATATTGTATCTGATAATGTACCTAATGGATTACCACCGGTAAGGAAGATCAGTCATCAGATGGATTTGATTCCAGGAGCCAGTTTTCCAAACAAGGCAGCACACAGAATGACACCAGTAGAAAGTGAAGAGTTGAACAGACAAGTACATGAGTTTTTACAGAAGGGATTGATTCAGGAGAGCCTGAGTCCATGTGCTATACCAGAAGTATTAGCACCAAAGAAGAATGGAGAGTGGAGGATGTGTACATATTCCAGAGCAATAAACAAGATTACAATCAAGTATAGGTTTTCATTGCCATGAATGGATGATATTATGGATTGTTTGAGTGGAGCTGTGTATTTCTCAAAGATAGATCTAAAGAGTGGATATCACCAGATTCGGATCAGAGAAGGAGATGAATGGAAGATTTCCTTCAAGACAAAGGAAAGACTGTATGAGTGGTTAGTCATGCCTTTTGGGCTAACCAATGCACCGAGCACTTTCATGCAGCTCATGAACGAGGTTCTGAAAGAATTTCTAGGTAAGTTTGTCATTGTTTACCTAGATGAAATTTTGATTTTTAGCAAGATATTGGAGGAACATATGATACATATTCGTATGGTGTTTGAGAAGTTGAGAGATGAGAAATTGTTGATTAATTTGAAGAAGTGTAGTTTTGTGTATTTGAGATTTGTGATTTTAGTAGAAGGTCTAAAAATGGACCCAGAGAAGGTACAGGCTATCCTTGAATGGCCTACTCCAAGGAGTGCTACTGAGGTAAGATCTTTTCATGGTTTGGCTATCTTTTACAGAAAGTTTATCAAAAATTTTAGCAATATTTGTGGACCCTTGACTGAAACAATGAGAGGGGATAGAAAAGAGTTTAAGTGGACTAATGGGGCAGAAAAGAGTTTTCAATTGTTGAAACAAAAAGTTACAGAACAACCTGTTTTAGCACTTCCAAATTTTAATAAGGTGTTTCAAGTAGATTGTGATGCTAGTGGTACTGCAATAGGAGCTGTTATGAGCCAAGAAGGTAAACCTATTGCTTATTTCAGTGAGAAGTTAAATGATGCCAAGAGAAAATATTCTGTTTATGATCAGGAATTTTATGCTATAGTTCAGGCATTGAAAAAGTGGAGGCACTATCTGCTTCCTAAGGAGTTTGTTTTGTATACTGATCATCAAGCATTGCAATATTTGAATAGTCAAGGAAAGTTGAATCAGAGGCATTTGAAATGGGTTGAGTTTTTGCAGAGTTATACATTTGTTTTGAAACACAGAAGTGGAAAGTCTAACAGGGTTGCAGATGATCTTAGCAGAAGGCAACTATTGCTGACAGAGATGCAGATTGAGGTGGTTGGGTTCAAGGAACTCAAGAATTTGTATCCAGAGGATCCTGATTTTGGTGAAGCTTGGAAAGCTTGTACAGAACCTGTTACTCTAGACAGGATGAAATGGCTGGATTTTATCATTCAAGATAATATGCTATTCAGAGGGAGTCAGTTGTGCATTCCACAAAGTTCTATGAGGGAGAATCTCATCAAGGAGAAGCATAGTGGAGGATTGGCTGGACATTTTGGTCGTGATAAAACCCTTGCTTTGGTTGGTGAGAATTATTATTGGCCACAATTGCAGCAAGATGTGAAGAAGTTTGTACAGAGTTGCAGAGTATGTCAGATGGCGAAAGGAGTGAAGTAGAATACAGGGTTGTATCAGCCATTGCCTATACCAGAGAAGCCTTGGGAGGATATCAGTATGGACTTTGTTCTTGGTTTACCAAGAACTCAGCGGGGACATGATTCAATTTTTTTGGTGGTTGACAAATTTTTGAAGATGGCACATTTCATTCCCTACAAGAAGACTAATGATGTTGTTCATGTAGCAGAGCTTTTTTTCAGAGAAGTGGTGAGACAACATAGTTTTCCAAAGACCATAGTTTCAGATCGAGATACTAAGTTTGTTGGATATTTTTGGCGGACATTGTGGAAGAAGTTGAAGACAGATTTGAAGTTCAGTTCATCACATCATCCACAGACTAATGGATAGACAAAGGTGGTGAATAGAAGTTTGAGAAATTTGCTAAGATGTTTGGTTGGAGATAAGCCAATAGGATGGGATTTGATTTTACCATAGGCAGAATTTGCATACAATAATTTTGTCAATAGGAGCACTAGTAAATCACCATTCTAGATTGTATATGGAAGTAGTCCAAGAAATGCATCTGAATTGAGAAAGATAGATAAAGGAGAAATAAGTAGTGCTGAAGCTGAGGATTTTGCAGAGCACTTGAAGAACATCCATGAGGAGGTGAGGAAGCATATTACCAAGATGAATGCGCAGTATAAGGCTAAGGCAGATGAGAAAAGGAGGCATAAGGAATTTCAGGTTGGAGATGAAGTCATGGTTCATTTGTGGAAGGAGCGGTTTCCAGTTGGTACATATAACAAGTTGAAAATGAAGAAATTTGGGCCATGTAAGATACTGAAGAAGCATGATTCAAGAAATGCATATGAAGTAGAATTACCTACTGAGCTGAATATTTCACTAGTGTTTAACATTTTAGATTTGACAGAGTATCATGAAGGAGGTGTTGAAGATGAGGTTGCAGCAGCACAGTGGAGTATTCCAGCAACCAGTTCAGATATCAAGGAGATTGAAGACATACTGGAAAATCATGTTGGCAGAAGCACAAGGAACAGGACATATGAAGAGTATTTGGTCAAATGGAAAGGACGACCTGTTGAAGATTCCTCGTGGCTAACAAAGGAGGAGGTTAACCATCTTGGTTTTCCTCTACACACCTGAGTCATGACAGGGTCACTTCTCAGATTACCTTGGCTATCTGATGCAGGAGCATCCTGGGTGTAAGAGCAATCTTGCATCACCCAAAAATATTTTTGTTTTTGTATTCAATAAGGCTATCTTGTGCAAAGCTGCTATTTATGGAAACTTGCTATTTTTAGTAAGTTGGTCTTACGATCTCAGAATGTTCTAATTTTACATATGGAGGTTCATCTCAGTCATATTAGCCTACCAGAAAAGTTTCATGGCTAGATCAGGTCTAGTTTTGAAGATATTGAAGATTTTCGGTAATGGCAGCAGGGTACAAAAACTTTGAACTCAGTTTTGAAGGCTTTAGAGGCCCCATATGAGGTCAAAAAATTGGGTGACATGCACTTTGCGCCAATCAAGCCTGTAGAGCACTTTGTGGCATTTCCAAAATGGGGTTATAATAGTCAATCGGGTCAACTGGTGATGACTTATGGCCTCCGAAAGTTGGGCCACCTGAAATGGCGAAAAATAATTCTCCTTCAAAATTTTTATTCAGGTTTCAAAAGTTATTTTGAGCCGACTTTGATGTAATAAATTGAAAAATAAAATAATTTTAAGTTTGGTCGGCCCTTAGGGCTAAATTTTTAGAACCTTCTCGGGCGGTGGAAATTGCCTATATAAAGAAGGCCCATAGTGTTGTCTAGGGCAGTTCTGGGTAGTAGATCTAGGTATTGATTCGAGGCTTTGTCCTATAGAATATTGTAAGGGAATGCCCATGTGGCTTTGCATATTGTAATTCTGATAGTTTGTAATTCCACATTTTTGGAGATAATAAGAAGCCAATTTTCTGTTCTTGCATATTATTGTTGTTGTTTTTCTATTACTGTTATGTGTTTGTGGTATTAAGGGGAGCACCCATCATCAAAATGATTCTTCAATATTCTGTAAACTACCCTCAAGTAAATAAATAGTTCTTCAATGCACTCTATCAATCAATGATTCAATTCTAAGTTTACATGCAATTAAGTTCTTAGATTCAATATTTCATTACATGACATACTATTCAAGAAAGGTTTCTTCAACTCATTACATCCAACCTCATCTCATAAAATGATTTTTTTAACACTCTTGATTACATACTTTAAGAAAGGCTTCTTTAGCACATGTTTCATCCAAATCTTATCCCACAAGTTTGGGAATCAACCACTTCAATCATCCAACAGTCATCTCATATCCTATACAATTTTAGAGCAATTTTATTCAAGAGCTTGATAATTATTTAGGCTCGATAATTTCTTCAAAGATTCCAAGAATAGCTTTAAAACATTTTCCATGAAAAAAAATGTATCCTAGAGCACAAACCAAATAAAATGCATGGAAGAATACACAAATCCACATAATAAACACTTTTGAAGATTTTAAAAAACAAAACAAAATAATAATTTTTTAAAAGTTATCCAAGGTTTTCCATTTATGGATTGTCAAGCATTGTCACTGTATCGTCTTAAAATGGAAGCACTTCCATGATAAGAGTGTTTAGCCCTTTGAGTAGGTGGTTTGGGGTCATGTTAAGCACCTTGATCAGGTCTTTGCATGTATTTGGCTTTTCACCCCACTTTCCACTTCTTCCTCACACTTGATTTCTTCATTCTAGGTGAAATTAGGGTTAGGATCTTAAGGATTCTCCTAAATTTCTCTCTTTGATGGCTCTATTTTCTAGGTAGGATTTATAAATGGATCCTCCTAGACTTCATCTCATTAATCATAGGATTTTATGTCTATTCCTGACATTCTGTCCTATTTTGGCATCAGTTTTTAGGTTTCTGGACATCCCTGGGACCTCTTGACTTGATTCTGAGTCAACTTAGGATCAGGGTCAATGTCTTAGGTCGACCCTAACTAGGTCAAGGTCTTTGTTTGACCCTAACTAGGTCAGGGTCAACCTCAACATTGACCCCTTTCTCCAAATTTTCAAGATCTTTAATTTCCAAGCTTCGGGCTTTCGGGAAATTTATTTTCCCACCTCCGGGTCAGCCATTTCGGGTTTCGGGATGGTAAATCATTTAATTGCATTTAATTTAGGTATATTTTCTAAAGGTGAGGACCTAATTGGGATTTAATTCTCCAAGGTGGCCCATCTAGAGGAGTGTGCCCTAGATCACTATAAAAGGAGGCCTTCCTCTCTCATTTTCACATCAAGTTTTCTCAATCAAGTTTTCATATCTCATCTAAAGGAATTGCAAGCTCTCAAGTCTTCAAGCATTCAAGTGTTCAAGCATCCATCCATCAAGGAGATCTATTGTTATCTATTGAAGGATTCAATCTCTTTGGAGCCCCCTTGAAGATCCATCCTTCTTTATTCATCCAAACCTTCTCATATGCAAAGATCAATTCAAGATTGGTGTTGAAGATCAAATACCATTGATTGGAGACATCCTACATCCTACATTCATTCCTACTTGTGGATTTGAGGATTCAAATCCTCTACAAGAACTTCAACATAAGCAAGGTGATTTGTTTCAATTACTTTGTTTATGCACAATATATTTCAATTCAATTTCAAGGTTAGTTCCTAAACTGGGGTTTGACCAAGGCAAACCCCCCATACAACAAAAACCCCTCATTTTCTTATAGGTATAGGTGTGGAGTTTTAGATCTGAGAGTGAATTTGGATACCCTTTTCGCTGAACTTTCGGGATCTATGAATAGAATTTGAATCAGACTTCAAATAAAGAATGTGGTATTTGACCTTTTATGAGGGTCAAACCTTAGCTGAGCCATCTTGAGGAAAGATTTCTGGGTTTTCTCTATCTTAGCATTTCTAGTCTAGGATAGGTTTCAAATTTTCTTGAAAGTGTACACAGACACCAGAATTCAACATTTTCCAGATCTGCCCTAATTTTGAGGTTAGTAGTTATATTTCAATTATTCCATATTATAAGCACAAATTCCTTTTATAGGGAAATATTGGATTTACTTTCTCTTTCTTCCATATTCTCCATAAATTGATTCGATTGTGTATTAATCTCTTGGTTGATCAAATTGGATCTCTTCTTTGGGAATTTGGGTTTGAGAATAGGTCTCATATTTCCCCCTTTACATTTGAATAGAGGTGAATCCATTTTACATCTATTCATTTTGGTGAACCCGACTAGCTTACTCTCTTTCTTTTTGGTGTTAGATTTCCCTTTGTCTTATTGTGTGTGTTCACCTTCACTATTCATTTTGGTGAACCCGACATACTCTCATTTCTTTTGTGGAATTGGATGCCTTAGTGTGCTTTCCTTTTATCTTGTTAGTATTAGATTTGTCCTTTCTGATTGATCTTGCATGCTAATAAGATTTCATATTCATGCTTTATGTGTTCTTAGTTTAGTTCATTTGCATTACATTAGTTTATGATTTTTACTACCACTAGTCCTACTTATAACATTTCGGTTAGAAGAAGTCGTAGACTCATGGGTGCCTTTGATCATGAATCTTCTTCTCCTTTCTTTAAGATCCCCGATGATAACTTGATTCTTCATGATTCCAATCCTACTATGGAGAAAAACTCTTCTCACTCATCTAATGATGAGGATGACGCTTTAAAAGTTCCTCCTGAACAAGTCCAAAAACTTTTCACTGAACTTGATAAAATGGGTAATTGGATTCTTCAAGAAAACCATAATCAAGATTCCATTCAAGCTATAGAGGCTCTTAAGAAAGTTCTCCTTGATAGTGATCAAGGTATTAACCTTTTGTGTGGTATTACTCATCTTGTGCATTCCAATGTTAAACCTTTAGCTCAAGATGCTCAAGATTTAGGGTTAACTCCTCCTATCACTAGTGTTGAACCTCCTTCTAATCCTTTACCTAGTATTCCTATCTATACTCCTTTGGTGACTGTGATGGTTCCATCTATTCCTTTGAGTGTTCCTCTTGTGTCCCTTCCTACATCACAACCTTCATATCATAATGTTCCTTTTACTTATTCCAATCCGCTTCCAACTGTAGTTCCTAGTGTTCCTCTAGTTGAGTCCTCTATTCCTATAGCTTCTTACAATTTACCTAGTGTGTCTAATGTTGCTACTCCCCCTATTTCCTCTAATGATTCAACCATCATCAGTTTGGCTCAAACTGTATCATCCCTACAACAACAATTTGCTTCCTTAACTCAAAACAAGTTTAGTATTCCTACATGTGACATGGGAAGTCCCTTGTCCTGGGATATTATTCGTACTCCTATTCCTCAACAAGGTGAGATGCCTCATCTTGAGAATTATAATGGAAAAGGAGATCTTGTTCATCATGTTAAAACATTTCAAATCCTTTGTAGTGATTACACTCATGACCATGGGATTTTAGCCAAACTGTTTGCTAGAACCTTTCATGACAAGGCCTTACAATGGTATTGTTCCTTGCCTCCTTATTCAATTGATTCCTTTCCACAACTTGCTAATGCCTTTATTCAACAATTTCAAAATAATATTGGTCTGCAAGTGTCTTTGACTAATTTAATGCATTGTAAACAAAATGCTAAAGAAAAATTGATTGAATTTATTGGTAGATTTAAGAATATGTATGCTTAGATTTCCTATCTTGTTCCTGATATTGATATTCAACATATGTTTATTTCAAATTTGCAAAAGGATATTAGAGATAAGATTCTGCTTACTGAATTTACCTCTTTTCAACAACTTTGTGTAGCACTTCATCATTATCAATTACAAGTGAGTCAATTTGAGAGCACCACTCCAATGGCTCCTATTCTAGTTGATAAAAGTGATGCTGCTCCTAATCCAAACAAGTTTCAAAAATTCAATAATTATGTCAAGATAAACAAACAAGCGAATGTAGTTGTTGATCAGGTTGTTGTTGCATCTCATAATGCCACTTTTTCATCCACTGCTTTTTGATTAAATCATACATTTACTCCTCTTTCTGAAACTTTACATGCTATTATGAATAGGTTGTTAGCTGCTAATATGATTACTTTACCTCCTATTTGACCTATTTTACCTATTACAATTGCCTCTAAATATTTTGATCAAAATTCTTTTTGTCAATATCATCATCAAAATGGTCATGATACTAAGAGATGTTATTCTTTAAAACATAAGGTTCAAGATCTAATTGATTCTAAGGTTTTATTTGTTGATAATCTAGATAATAGTAGGAATCAATCTGTCTCTCCTAATCAGAACCTTCAAATTTATACCAACCCTTTACCTATGCATGATTGTAATACTATTGCTCAACCATCTACTATGGAAATTGTGTATGATTCCAAGATGGATGATCTCAATCATGTTGTTAATCAAGTGGAGCATATTGATAAGTCTATATCTTCACCTCAACCCTCACCTCAAGTTCAATCTCAACATTGACCAAAACCTAAACCTAAAGTGAAACCTCAACCTAAACCTTGACAACAATTTAAGAATAAAAGACCTCGGGAACTTTTGATTACCTTTGATGACTCTGAGACTATTAAAGCTCCTGATGGTCCCCTTTACATTGCTGCTAGGGTTGCTCAGATATCTACTTGTGGTTGTCTTGTTGATCCTACATCATTAGTCAATGTTATCACTGAAGAAAATATTTTTATGAAAAGCTTACAATGTGACTTTTATGATACATCAGATGTGTGGATTCAAACTACAATGGTTTTCTTTATCCCTCATTTGGTTCTATTACCTTGCCGATTGAACTTTTTGGAAAAATTGTGAACACTACCTTCGTTGTGGTTCCTACTTCTGATCAATTTCAATTTAAGCTAGGTTTACCTTGGTTGACTGCCATACATTTTGTTGCTTCACCTATCCATAAGTGTCTTAAGTTTATTCATGATGGAGAAGTGAAGATGATTAATCATAGTCTATATCAACCTTCTAGGCCTAGAGATTGTGCTGCTCTAGATTTCTTTTGACCTTCCTTACCTAATTCATGTCCTCCTCGACCTGATAATATTTTTTGATCATATCAAGCTTATAAGCATCATAAAATCCTTGAATTAAGTTCACCTCCTATGGATCTTAATCATGATCTTTTACCTACACATTTGATACCTCCTTTAACTATGGCTTCTAGTTTTGTTAATCAAATTCCTTCTACCAAACCTATCAAAGATCCTGTGATTGTTTCTCCAATAGTTAACAATCCTATTTATCTTCCTAAAGAACCTATGAAGGATCCCATGATTGTTCCTCCTAGTTCTCAACCTATTTCAAATAAATCAAAACATAATCACTCTACTAATGAATGTCATAAAAAGTGTCATGCTCATGCTAAAGCTAAAAGATCTCTACCTTATTCAGATAAACCTATGCATAATGTATTAGAAGATGTTAATACTAATAATGATGTTCACATGCATGATTATGATGATTCTATTCATATCTTAGATCCTATTCTAATTAACTTGGATGAAGAAGATACTCTTGATGATACTGATGATGTTAATGATGAATATGAGACTATTGACATTGACATTGATTTACCTAATATGCTTTCATCACAATTAACTCTTACACCTAGTGTCAAACATAGTGATTCTCAAGAGGATCCTTGTTTGGAACTAGCTATCATTCCTACTATGTTGGATATAGTCCCTCTTGTGAGTTACCCACCTTCCCTAAATGATATACAATGAGATGGGGAGAGTAGGCCGCATGCTTGATCAGCTTGTCCTTCATGGTAGCTTTGTTGTGTGTTTGCCTGCTATACTGTACTTCTCCCATAATGTGTTTGCTAAATGTTGTTAGATTCTTTTACATGATCTTTGTTACTTGGTACAAGGTGATGAAGGAATTGAAACTATTGTTCAAATTCTTCTATATGTATCTCTATTCTTCTATGCATTGTTCAATGTTATGTTTTAACTGTGCTATTATTCGTACATGTTTCCTTGTATAATCTACTTGGATTCGAGATATGGTAGCACTAATTCTTTTTGGTCTCCATGTCATGGTCCAAAAATATTCTCCTTCGTATATCTTATGTGATCTTTCCTCCTTTGTGATTGTAGTTCTACTGTCTTTGGGGAATGATGTCAATTCATTTGCAATAATATCATATATATATTATCTTATGATCATACTGACCCCATGGTAGGAAGATCCCTTCCATGTTCTCTGTATGTTTCTGTGATATTTCCTTTGATTTGTCTTCGTCTGGGGGCATCTCGACATGGAAATGTAATCAGTGGAGTTGTTTATGTTTTTGATAAAGCCATTGCTCCTGTTAAAGTGTCAGCAATAACTTTAACATGGGGGCATATGCTCTGCTCACCTGTTGCACACATGCACTTTTCAATACAAACATATTTTTCAAGATACTTCTTTTCCCTTTTTGGATTAGTAACTAATCCTTAAAGCACAGATTTATATTTTAGGATCTCTTGATCCCTCTAGTTTCAAATATACACATATATTGTGATCCCTTAAGGTCAGAAGTGTCCTTGAGATTGGATCTCTTTTGTTTTTATTTTTGGTTTTATTCTTATGGAATAGAATATTCATAAGGATGAATCCTTGATGGGTTGACTAGTGAGTAGCCACATTCACTAGGCGGTTCAATTCCATCTTTCCAGTTGCACCATTTTCCTGTGTGGTTCACAATGAGACATAAGTTCTCATTGGGCAAGATAATCACACCTTCTTTCTCTCTCTAGAGATGTCTCTCTTATTGTGATCTAGGATTTGACAAAGACTTGATTCCCTAGGGGCTTAAGCTTTCTCTTTGTCCTTTGGATTATGATAAGATTATCTTTTTATTTTGATCTCCTTTACCAAGAGTTTGCATTGAGTCCATACTCTTGCTAAAGTGGGGGCTTAATGTATCATCTTAAAATGGAAGCACTTCCATGATAAGAGCATTTAGCCCTCAGAGTAGGTGGTTTGGGGTCATGTTAAGCACCTTGATCAGGTCTTTGCATGTATTTGGCTTTTCTCCCCACTTTCCACTTCTTCCCCGCACTTGATTTCTTCATTCTAGGTGAAATTAGGGTTAGGATCTTAAGGATTCTCCTAAAATTCTCTCTTCCATGGCTCTATTTTCTAGGTAGGATTTAGAAATAGATCCTCCTAGACTTCATCTAGGTAATCATAGGATTTTATGTCTATTCCTGACATTCTATCCTATTCTGGCATCAATTTTTAGGTTTTTGGACATCCCTGGGACCTCTTGACTTAATTCTGAGTCAATTTAGGATTAGGGTCAATGTCTTAGGTTGACCCTAACTAGGTCAAGGTCTTAGGTTGACCTTGAATAGGTCATGGTCAACCTCGACATTGACCCCTTTCTCCAAATTTTCAAGATCTTTAATTTCCAAGCTTCAGGCTTTCGGGAAATTTATTTTCCCACCTCCGGGTCGGCCATTTCAGGTTTCGGGATGGTAAATCCTTTAATTTCATTTAATCTAAGTATATTTTCTAAAGGTGAGGACCTAATTGGGAGTTAATTCTCAAAGGTGGCCCATCTAGAGGAGTGTGCCCTAGATCACTATAAAAGGAGGCCTTCCTCTCTCATTTTCACATCAAGTTTTCTCAATCAAGTTTTCATATCTCATCTAAAGGAATTGCAAGCTCTCAAGTCTTCAAGCATTCAAGTGTTCAAGCATCCATCCATCAAGGAGATCCATTGTTAGCTATTGAAGGATTCAATCTCTTTGGAGCCCCCTTGAAGATCCATCCTTCTTTCTTCATCCAAGCCTTCTCATATGTAAAGATCAATTCAAGATTGGTGTTGAAGATCAAATACCATTGATTGGAGACATCCTACATCCTACATTCATTCCTACTTGTGGATTTTAGGATTTGAATCCTCTACAAGGACTTCAACATAAGCAAGGTGATTTGTTTCAATTACTTTGTTTATGCACAATATATTTCAATTCAATTTCAAGGTTAATTCTTAAATTGGGGTTTGACCAAGGCAAACCCCCCATACAAAAAAAAAACCCCATTTTCTTGTAGGTACAAGTGCAAAGTTTTAGATCTGAGAGAGAATTTGGATACCCTTTTTGCTAAACTTTCAAAATCTGCGAACAGAATTTGAATCGAACTTCAAATAAAGAATGTGGTATTTGACCTTTTATGAGGGTCAAACTCAAGCTGAGCCATCTTGAGGAAATATTTCTGGGTTTTCTCTGTCTCGGCATTTCTAGTCCAGGACAGGTTTCAGATTTTCCTAAAAGTGTACACATATACTAGAATTCAACATTTTCCAAATCTGCCCTAATGCAGTCAAGAATAAAGAATCTTCAAAGGAGATGTCTAATCCTTGCAGCTATAAATATCACAATGGAAATACCCAATCAAGATATAGAAAAAAATTACTCAAGGAAATAATATCACATATATTATCCTCAAGTTGGCCTAAAAATGCAGTTATTATATCACCATTATCAATATATAGTTGTAATACAATCAAATATGCTTTCTATCCTCAATACCAAGCTCACAAGCTAGGCACAACTGATTATTCCTCAAAATTATCTACAGAATGAACCTCAAACTCTAGCTATCACAAGATTTCAAATCCTAAATCTTAGATCTTCTATCTACCTCCTATCCTCTAAACCCATTTTTTTCTCTCTCAAACAAGAACCACAAGACCTACTTAAATACAAGATTGGCAGCCACAAGTTGGCTTATCTGATCACAATCCCCAAGATAAAGAAAATGGTTTACAAACATATAGGTTAGGACCCAAATTCATAAGAATGCCTCCAATTAGATACATCATGCCATGTTTACATACAAGGAGTTTGGACACATGTATAAGAACATAGAACAAGGTTCTATAAAGCTTCACATAATGTGAAACTCCATCGTGAGCTTAATCTTTCCATCCTGACCATTAGAATAGGAAAACCAAATAGAACCAAACCAATCATTAAATAAATTCATCTAGAAACGTCAGAATGAACTATGAAACTAGACATAAGGATCACATAAGAAAATGAGCTAAGTGGAATGATTGCAAGCCTAAGCACTAAAAATTGCCCAACTAGAATAGTAAATGAAAAAATTGAAAGGAAATATTTTTGGGTGATGCAAGATTGCCAATGACCCAAGGATGCTCCTACATCAGAAACCTAGGTGAATAGAAGATGTTCTATAAGGACTTGTGAAAATATGATAGGATTCAAGACATAAATCTCATGTTCATTCTTAACCCACATGTCCTCTCCATCAAAAGGAAATTAGCTACTCCGACTCCACACATCTCAAGTGTTCAACCCCAACTTAGTAACATCCCTCTCAGTGTCTGATGTCACTCTATTTTGCTACCGTTTCCACAACTACATTGATTTTCTAATTCTTTTAGATTGCTTCTATCTTTGTCACTCTTACAGTCAACAATCAATGTCATCTTCCTTCTCTACTATTTGATTCTACTCTTGACATCATTTAGTATCTTTTCAGCTTCAACCATTGATCCACCCATAAGATTATATTGTTCATCTAATACCACTCCTCTAGTACTATATTGTAACATCATCTAGTATCCAGTAGCCTTCAACTCTATTGGTTCAGATTCATTCATCAAATTCAACAACAAAAGTAACACCTTCTCATCTATCTGTTGTAAATCCAACACCTCTTGATCTGAAGCAGTGTGATCTCCTAAGGTGCAAGTTTTCATTACACTCAAGTTCTTAGCCTTCCTTCCTTCCTTCCTTCCTCCTTCAAAGGAATCAAAGTGAATTTCCTACCACCCTTCACTATAGAAAAAAAATTCCTTTGAAAATCATGAATAGCATCAACATCATACTAGCAAGGTCTTCCTAAAAAGATATGACCAACACTCACATTCACCATATCACATAATACCTCATCATGATATGGACCAATTTTGAACCTAACCAAAAATTATTCTTTAAATGTCACCATATGTTCACCCTGAAACCAACTTATCCCATATGGACAAGGGTGTTTAAGTCTCTTTAACACAAGCTTAAGTACCGTTTCCTACGAGACAAGGTTTTCAGTACTCCCACTATTCATTATTACTTTACAACATTTGTTCCCTAATTTGCAAACTATCTAGAATAATTTCCTTCTTTGAAAAAATTTAGTTTTCTTCTTACTCAACATAACTCTTTAGAACATTAGAGATTCTCCCATCTTAGGTGTAGCCTCTATTTCAATAGGTTCATCCCCAAACTGCTCCTCATGTGCCACCAAGTTCTTTTTTCCCCTACTTGAACCGACTAAACATTGGTAACCCCTATGTACAACATTCCCACATTTGAAAAAAGTAACCTTGAACTCCCTACTCCTACTACCCCTTCCATGAATCTCTTGATTAGGTTCCTCTTCAATCACAAGTTTATCTTTGCCTTTATCGCCAATCAGATTATCCTTAACCCTAGGTGTAACCTGTCTTCTTTTCAACTTATCTTCCACCTTTAGAGCATACTATTAAGTATCCAATTTTACTAAGACTCAAAACACTTAACTCATCTTGAATGTTAAGTCTTAAACCATTAATATAACTAGAAACTCTTTTCTTAGATGCTTCTTAGTGTCTAGATTTAATCTACATCTTGTAAGATTCTTCGATATACTCCTTAACAGTCAAGTCCTTATGCTTCATATTTTATAGTTTCTTGAACAATTCCAATTCATAGTCCTCTGGTATGAACTTGGATTTGAGTCTTGAAACCATAACTTTCTACCTAGTGATTTTAGGTCCACCATTATCTTCCCTATCTTTTTGCAACTCTTTTCACCATAAAGCAGAATGACCTTTCAAATTAGTCTGTGCTAACCTAACCCTCTGTGGATCTGTAGTATCTTCCAGCTATAAGTAATAATCTAGTTCATTAATCCAGTCTATCAATTCCTTGGGATGCAATGAACTAGAAAAGTTAGAAACATCAAGCCTATGACTCTTACCCATTTGTGCCACATCTCTCAATAGTATTTCCTCCTCAGCAATAATCTCAGCTTAAACTATTTCAAGATCTTCAGCAACCTCTTCAAATTCATCTTCAATCTTAGGGCTCCTCTTAGCTCCAGTTAAAGCATTTCATATTTCAATCCTCATCTCATTTTTGAATTGCTCCATCATATGCTCTAATATTTTAGGATTCATCCTTCTAGGTGGCATATTCACAAAGAAGCCAATCTTTAATCTCCTTGGGTTCAACAATCTAATCACAAGTATTAATTTCTCTAATTTGATCAATACCAAAAATATGTTGTAAGTAACTAGGTTTGTTTAGTAAATGATTCACCAATAACTAATATTCCTTGCACAACCTCTACAATTGTAGGTTAGGTCTTTTACTTTTCCACCCCACAACTAGGCTCACAAGTTGTGATGTTCAATCCTCCCTAGTCTTGTTTGTTTTTCAACAACCAGTCCTCCTTTTGCCACCTTGCACTAACCTTTGGTTGATGTAGACTAGATCCTCTACTCTGTTACTCCACAACAACAATATCTACAAGTTAGAACCTGGAACAAGGTTAGCCTTATGCTCTGATACCACTTGATGTAGTTAAGGATAGAAAATATCCAATCCTTGTAGTTATAAATGCCACAATGAAAATACCCAAACAAGATATAGAAAACAATCATTCAAGGAAGCAATATCACATATATTATCCTCAAGTTGGCCTACAAATGCAGTTATTACATCACCATTGTCAATATACAGTTGTAATATAGTTAGATATGATTGCTATCCTTAATACCAATCTTGCAATCTAGGAAAAACAAATTATCCCTTGAAATTATCTACAGACCAAACCTCAGACTCCAACTATCACAAGCTTTCAAATCCTAACTCTTAGATCTTCTATCTGCCTCCTATCCTCTAAACCCTTTTTTTCCTCCCTTAAACAAGAACCACAAGACCTACTTAAATACAAGATCGACGACCACAAGTTAGATTGTTTGATACAATCCCCAAGATAAAGAAAATCATTTACAACCATATAGGTCAAAACCAAAATTCATAAGAACACCTCCAATTAGATACATCATGCCATGAGAACATACAAGGAGGTTAGCCACATGTATAAGAACATAGAACACAATGCCATGAAGCTTCGTATAATGTGAAACTCCATCACAAGCTGAATCTCGCCACCCTAGCCATTAGAACAAGAAAACTAAATAGGATCATACCAATCATTAAATAACTTCATGTAGAAACATTGAAATGAACTGTAAAGCTAAACATAGGATCTCGAGGATGTCTAGAACACAATATAAGAATCACATAAGAAAATGAGCCAACTGGAACGATCATGAGCCTAAACACTAGAAACTTCTCAACTGGAACAATAAACAGACAAACTAAAAGGAAATATTTTTGGATGATGCAAGATTGCCAATGACCCAAGGATGCTCTTGCATCAATAAAATACTACACTTTTTATTTCCTTGCATTTTTTCATTATTTTTCTATTAAATTCAATTCTTTAAAATAGATTTTCAAATAAATAAAAATATTACCTTTTTAAAACTAAATAAATAATTTTTATATAACAATTTATTACCTTCCATTAACTTCACTAATTCATTTTTCTTGATTAATTAATAGTTTAAAATAAATATTCAAAGAAATTATCAAATCTATTGTACATCTTAAGAGAAAAATTTCAAATATTTCAAAATTACCTATAAAGACACATTGACATGTCTATCTAATGGGATTTAAAATCATAATTGATTCATCTAAAATTCTCACAAGTTTTGACAACATAAAACTTTTAAAGGGAGAGGGTTAGTACTATCCATGACAATTTTCTCCAAAACCACTTGAAAATATCCTTCACACTCAATCAAACATTACACACATCTACCCAATATGTAACAATCTTGAAATAAAATATTGAAGTGATGGAATTAACTAATAAACATACAATATGTATAGTTTAATTGATCAATTGATTCAAGTAGTATGATTCCACTCAATTAATTATTCAAAGATAATTTGAAGGAACTAGGTCTACCTGCCCAACATATCATTAAATAAAAATAGTGAAGAGGAAACATCAAGAAATATATAACTAAAATTTAGACTAAATGGTGAAAACTTCAGGTGGGAGAAAGGTTCCTGAGTGTGTGAGCGGGAATATTTTTTCAAATGAGCGGCCTAGTAATGGCGTCTCTACTGTTGTTGGTACAATTACGAAAGCTAGTGTGGTTATGGAAGAGGTTGTTGGTGTGGTTTCAGGAGAGAATATTTCTCCTGTGGTCAATATTGCTCGAGGACATATTCTACTACATGGGCTAGAGGTTGTTCTCGATCAGAATGGTCATAATTCAACAACAATTGTTGATTCTGAGAGCAAGGTCGAGGAAGGTCCCTCTGAGAATGGTGGGCCTCTTCTGGAAGAATCCCCAAAGGAGGGTCATATTCCTAGTGATGGTTAAAAGAGTGAGAGTAGAGGCAAGTGGTCTGCCCTTTTTGGTATTAAACCCACGGGAAAATCCTCCTTCCCTATAGTGAATGTGATCTCTGGTCCTTGTAAAGGTGAGTTCACTATTTTTATGTCTGATCCCTTGATTGACTTTTCCATCTCCTCTGTGGAGTTGACCCTGATTGGAAAATTTGCTGGGGGTAGACTTAACATTGAGGTTGTTAGGTAGTTTGCTAAGAAAAAATGGTTTCTCAAGGGACAAGTTGACATTGTTTCCACGTCTAAAGACTTCTTCTCCTTTGAATTCTCAAGCATGGAGGATCTATCTAACATTCTTTGTGGAGGCCCTTGGATGGTTGGTTGTTACTCTCTAGCTCTTCGTAAATGGGCTCCCAACCTGGAACTCAATGATTCTTCTTTCTTTGTCTGGGCTCTAGTCTAGTTCAGGTTCCCTAGCCTCCCTCTTGAGTATTGGCACGAGGACGTTCTGGGTGGTTTGGCTAGCTCTTTTGGAGAACTCTCCATATATCCTATGATTGCGTCTAGAACTAGAAGATTTTACGTGATGATATGTGTGAATATCCTTCAGATAGCTGACCTACCTCACAGTATTGCTATCAACTCTAAACTTGGTGTGTGGAATCAACTAGTCAAACTTGAGTCCCTTCCCTTTGCCCATTTTATCTATCACAAATCTAGCCATAGGGCTAAGGATTGTCCTCTCAAAACCCTGAAACCTAAGGTACCCCCCTCTAAGAAGGTGTGGAAGGAAAAAGTATTGGTGAACCCTAGTGCTACTAGCTTAAAGGCCCCTATTGTGCCTTCTAGAGCTGATAAAGATTCAAGAGCGAATGATCCCCCTCAGAAAACTATTGATCCTAAGAATCAATCTAAGATGGAAAAGATGGTGCCCTTGGTACCAAAAGGCACCCTTGAAGAAGGAGAAATTAGAGCTACTTCTTCCTCTAAGGTAGACCTCCCTTGTGGGGTTCCCAAGAGTCCCTCAGTAGATATAGTTGATGGTACTTGCAGGGTAAAAATACAAAGTTGTGTCACATTTCAGGCTAACTTATCAACATAGCTGAATTTGAATATTTCTAACTAAAAACTAATTTCTTCCAAACATATGGTCTACCTAGATTCATTCTAGCTAAGTTAGATAAGTGCTTGAACTTTTCCAATTGGAAATATCTATTAAATGCATGTTTTATACCAATTACCAAAGAAATAAAATTGTTTTAAAAAATTGATGTTTTAATAACTCCTACTCTTTTTATTGATTATTTTTTAAAAATATAAAAATACCTTCTTTTAGATTTTAGAGTCAAGATTATCATCCTATAAGTTTTATGGTATTTTTATTAGATCTAATATATTATAATTTCAAAATAATGCAAGTAGGTATTTTAACATTTGAGAAGAAGTTGCTTCAAAAATAGAAAAAAATAGTAAATCATATCAGAAATATTTAAATTTTATATTTAACACTAGAGGAGAGAATCCTCTTCAAGAATGTGTAATATTTTTTTCGAATATTGTAGATTTGATAGGGGAAATTTGGTGGGAGATGAGAATTGTCAATTTTGGATAAGTTTGACTTTGAGTACTTATAATGGAGAAAATATACATTAGAAACCAATTTTTTCTTCTTTTCTGAACTAGCTATACATGTCATCTATAACATATTTTGAAGTTAAAGGAAAAAAAGATTATTTGCATACACCTTTTTGGTGGGAACAAGACCCTAATTTTTTAACATTTTTCAGCAGTTAAAAAATGGACTTCAAAAATTAAAAAACTATGTCTATTCTTTTTCAAAAAAAATTTAAAAATTATAGGCATAAACTTCATCCACTTTTACACATTTCATCAGTTTACACCATCTTCAAATTCTAAACATAAATGCTACTTTTATGTCGTTAAAGTTGAAAATTCTGAGTGTTGTTGACATTTTCCTTTGTAAAAGTGTGACATAGGTTTGTACTTTTACCCTACATCCAAGATGGTATTTTGAGCCTAGAAACACTGTGAACTAAGAAAATGTGGGTGGATTCATATGATGAATCCAACCCTTTTCTTGAAAATAAGGAGGCTCCCTAGACGGAGGTTGGGCATAGTAAAAAGAAATAGGTTGAGCCTCCCCTAGGAATGCCTCTAGTTGGAGTTACTACCAGAGCTATGACAGTGGATGTGGGAACACCTAAACCCACTAGAGGTAGAAGAGGTAATAACCTTATGAGAAAATAGGAAAGTAGACAAAGTATTGTGCATGAGCATCAATGCACTATCCTGGAATTCTCTCAAGGTAAGAAATGAAGATCATCTCTTAGAATATGAGGGGACTTAAAAACCCCCATAAATAGGACCTTTTAATAAATTTTGTTAGGGATCAAAAGCCTGATATCATTCTTATCTAGGAAACTAAAATGGCTAGAGATAAAGTTAAAAAGATTAAAGTGTTTAAGAACTATGGGGTTGTGGGCTGCAGCTCAGATGGGGCCTCTAGGGGGACTGCTGCCTCCTGGAACCTCAATACTATCCAAGGAGACATTATTAAGTTAGAAGGAAACATTTCTTCTATTAGGCTCTACCATATTAGAGACAGCTTATGTTGGGTTCTCTCTAATATCTATGCGCCCAACTCTAAAAGTGGTAGAGATAAGTTTTGGAGAAAAATGGAAGATATGAGAAGCAATTTTAAGAATGAATGTTGGATGGTTGCTGGAGACTTTAATACTCCTCTGAGTGATTCTGAGAAATCTGGGGTGTCTCCTCCCAGAGTGATAGTAGTGTGGCCCTCATGGATTTCATTAATAGTAAATCCCTCTTGGACCTCAATCTCAGAGGAGGGACCTATACCTAGTCCAATCGCAGAATTGGTGATGACTTGATTCAAGTCCACCTGGATAGGGCTCTGTTATCTATGGACTGGATCCTTTCCTATGCTTTCTCACTATCTACTCTACACCATATCAGCTCTGATCATTCTCCCATTGTCCTTGAGTTTAACCCCCTATCTAGTAAAAGACACCCTCCCTTTAGATTTGAGAAAATGTGGATGTAGCACCCAGACTTAGAAAGGAACATAGCTAACTGGTGGAATGTCCATGTGGAGGGAACAACTATGTATAAAGCTGTCCAAAAACTTAAGAGAATCAAAAGAAAAATAAAAGTGTGGGATAAGGACATTTTTGGGGACATCTTCAAAGCTAAAATCACTATTTAGTCCGACCTTCAAGAATTACAAGATACTATCCAAAAGGAGGGCCTTACTGAGGGGAACAAACTGAAGGAAAATAAAATTTAGGCTGACTATCATAAAATCATCTCTAAGGAAGAAGCCTTCTAGAGACAAAGATATAGGACTCTTTGGCTTAAGGCTAGGGACAAGAACACTCATTTCTTCCACGTGACAACTTAGAAACATAAGGCAGCCAAAAGGATAGATAGTCTCAACATCCCTCTTGGTAAATTGGATAAGGAGGAGGACATAAAAAAACAAATCACTACTTATTTATCCTCTTTTCTCTCCAGGGACCCATCCCTCTCCTTGTGATGTAGGGGCATTCTAGGGTACTCGGTGAATCTACATGGGATGTGTGTGTTTGGCCAGTGTTACTTGGTTGCAGCCTTGACCAATGGTCTTGGTCATTGAAGGAAGCTCGGTCACTGAAGGAACTTAGTAACCTCTGGCACTCGGTGAAAGTGTTACTCAGCGATGTCTGTAGTGCTTGGTCGACACTGGTGCTCAGCAATGCCTGGCATGCTCGGTTGTTTCATTGTTGCTCGATAGTTTTGATTTACCGACTGGAGTTCTGTATGATTTTTTGGACCGACTTGGTGCATTTATTTTTGGTAGCTATTGTTATAGGCTGACATGTTGGATTAAATGTTTGTAAGGCTATTTTGATGCCGACTTGTATTGCATTTAATAATTGTTGGAGGGAGTTAATGGTTTCATCCAATCGACTTGTGGCTGATGATTAGTATTTATAGGATGTTTGGGTAGATGTGTAAGGATCATCAAGGGATCATCAAGAGATAAATAGAAGTTCATGACTTGGAAGACTTAGCAAATAATATCTAAGGTTCTAAAATCTAGAGTTGGCGAAGTTGTGGAAAAGATCTTGCACGATCTTCCAGATTAGATTATTATCTGATAGTTTGTAGTTGTAGAGCTAGTGGTTGCACACTTGGAGACAACAAGATTGCTTGGAGGCTTGTGAGCTCAAGTTTAGATCTGCCTTAGGGTTTCCATCAGTTGTTGATTGTTTCAAAACTGAACTAGCTAAGATTGTATTGGATCTGTGTGGATCTTGTAGAATTTTTTCTGATTATAATTGGCCCTAACCCGGAAGGCCTTATAGCCAGGCATGTTAATGAAAATCAGAAGTTAAACAATTATTTATTGTTGTGTTGTTGAGTATTCTATTGTGTTGTTCTGAAGCTACAAGGTTTGGACTGTCCTTAACTGGATCCACCATCCTTGACTGTGTCAAGTGGTATCAAAGAGAGAGTTTATCTTGTGGAGTGAAGGTTGACCTAGCAAGGCTAGTCTTGAAAAGTTGATCTTGTTGGTGAAGAGATCATATGATCTAGATTGTAGATTTGGAGCACTGAACTTGTGGATCTTGCCCTAGTTGTTTGTGCAAGGTGGTAGATTGAGATCTAACTTGCATACAACTTGGAGATTGTCACAAGATGGTCAGTGTAGGGTTTGTTGCAGAGGGTTTCTCTTATCTTTAAGGATGCCTCTAAGAAGATTGGACCCTAGAGTTATTTCTGACCTTTATGATACTATTGAATCTAGGATTACAGAGAAGGTGAAATCAGATTTCAGATCTGAGATGGAGTTGATGAAGAATGACATGATCATCGAGATCATGAGAGATTTTGCTGGTGTATCTCAGAATGTTGGTACTAAAGATGGTTATGAGGAAGCTACTAAAGACTTTGAACCTACTGGATCTAGTGGTGATGACCAGAGGGATAGATCTAGTGAAGACAAAACTGCTTGGTCACCTAGATCTGGAGCTCGATTAAGTAGCAGTTACCAAATGGAATTTTCTACTTTCTCTGGTACTTTGAAGTCTAAGAACTTGATTGATTGGATTGGTGAACTTGAAGATTTTTTTGAGCTGGAAGAAATTGAAGATCCTCTTCGGGTGAGATTAGCATAGACAAAGTTGAAAGGACATGCTTCTCTTTGGTGGAAAGAACTACAAAGAGATAGAGAAGATGAAGGTGAAATGAAGATCAATCGATGGAGGTTGATGGTGACAAAACTGAAAGCTAAGTTCACACCTTCTGACTATGAGCTTGACTTGTTTAAGAAGTTGCATAATCTAAAATAGAAGGATCTATCTGTTGAAGATTATACCGAGGAGTTCTACAAACTTACTATTTGGTCTGGACACTAAGAGCTTGGTAAGGAAAAGGTAGCTCGGTATGTGAATGGTTTGAGATTCAATATTCATGATGAGCTTGGTATGCTAAAAATTGATTATGTTGAAGATGCTTATCAGTATGCTCTGAAGGCAGAAGATAAGTTGAAGAGGAAACAACATAGTAATCCCCGAGGGAAGGAAAAGATTGATCACTCGGTGAAGGATAAACCGACTAATGCAGTTTATGAATAGAAACCTATGGAACTGAAGAAGAAGACAGGTAGAGTTATCTTTAAGGGTACTTTCTATAACTGTGGAGAGGAAGGACACCATTCTTTTGAGTGTACACAAAAGAATCTTGGTGACCGACGAACTGCTGTGGTGAATGAGAATGAACCTAAATCTGAGAACTTGTTGCTTCAGTGAACATTGCTCGATACAAAGGAGGAACCTTGTCAAAGGAGTAACTTTTTTAGGATCCAATGCAAGTCTGGAGGTAAACTCTGTGATGTTATTGTTGATAGTGGTAGTACTGATAACCTTGTTGCTGAGGACATGGTTCAAAAACTTGGGTTGAATAAAATGAAGCATTTGTGTCCCTATAGGATTGGTTGGTTACAAGATGTTCATGCTCTAGAAGTAAGAGAACAATGCTTTATTGATGTTCAGATTGGCTAATATAAGGATCTTGTGTTATGTGACATTGTGAAGATGAATAGTTGTGATATATTGCTCAGTAGACCTTGGCAATATGATTACAGAGATATGTATGACTGTATCAAGAATGTGTTTACTGTTGAGAAGGATGACATGAATTTTTCCTTGATGCCTTTGCTAGATACAATGCTTGGTAGGATAATCCTAAGTATTGGTAGCCAGGTTGAGTTGGTAGATCCAGAGAAAATGAATGATCAGTATGGAGAACAAACCTATGTGTTGTCAAGGAAAGACTTCAAGAGACAGTGAAAACTGAAGTGGAAGTGTATGCAAGCTGAAAATGTTGAGGACTTGTATGTAAAGAACCAATTTGGGGTTTATGTGCTAAATCCCAGAAGATGTTCTTCTCATATATGAACATCTTTTTATACCTGGGATGTCTGATGTAGGGGCATTCTAGGGTACTCAGTGAATTTTCATAGGAGGTGTGTGTTTGGCCAGTGTTACTCGGTTGCAACCTTGACCGACGGTCTCAATCATTGAAGGAAGCTCGGTCACTAAAGGAACTCAGTAACCTCTGGCACTCGGTGAAAGTGTTACTTGGTGAAGTCTATGGTGCTCAGTTAACACTGGTGCTCGGTGATGCCTAGAATGCTTGGTTGTTTCATTGTTGCTTGGTAGTTCTGGTTTACCGACTAGAGTTCTGTGTAATTTTTTGGGCTGACTTGGTGCATTTATTATTGGTAGCTATTGTTATAGGCCGACATGTTTGATTAAATGTTTGTAAGGCTATTTTGATGCTGACTTGTATTGCATTTAATAATTGTTGGGGGGAGTTAATGGTTTCATCCAACTGACTTGTGGTTGATGATTAGTATTTATAGGATGTTTGGGTAGATGTGTAAGGATCATCAAGGGATCATCAGGAGATCAGTAGAATTTCATGACTTGGAAGACTTAGCAAATCAGATTTGAGGTTCTGAAAGATGGAGTTAGCGAAGTTGTGGAAAACATCTTGCATGATCTTGCAGATCAGATTGTTATCTGATAGTTTGTAGTTGTAGAGCTAGTGGTTGCACACTTGGAGACAATGAGATTTCTTGGAGGCTTGTGAGCTCAAGTTTAGATCTTCCTTAGGGTTTCCATCAATTGCTGATTGTTTTAGAACTAAACTAGCTAAGATTGTATTGGATCTATGTGGATCTTGCAGAATTATTTCTGATTGTAATTGGCCCTAACCCGGAAGGCCTTACAATTGGGCATGTTAATGAAAATCAAAAGTTAAATAATTATTTTTTGTTGTGTTGTTGAGTATTCCATTGTGTTGTTCTAAAGCTACAAGGTTTGGACTGTCCTTAACTAGATCCACCATCCTTGACTGCATCACCTTGGACAATCAGAATCTACTTTGGATTCCATCCCTCATATTCTTGATTGGGAAGCTAATGATTTTCTATGTAAAATCCCTTCCTCTAAGGAGATTAAAGTTTTTGCCTTTTCCTTTGAGGGCGGAAAATCTCCTGGTCTAGATGGCTTCCCCCCTTTCTTTTTCCAATCCTTTTGGCACATTGTTGAAAAAGATGTCTTGGTTGCGGTTAAAAAATTCTTTAGAGCTGATTCTCTGCTTAAGGAAGCTAATTCGACCTTCTCTGTTCTTATCCCCAAGAAACTTGGTACTGATTTTATGGAGAGCTTCAGACCAATAACCCTATGTAATACCTTCTACAAGATCATCTCTAAAGTCCTCACAGTGATAATTTTGGCTTTCCTCCATGTGATTAACTTCCCCCAGCAGAATGGTTCTGTGCTAGGGTGTCAAATCTTAGACTCTATTATTATTGTTCATGATAATATCCATTTGCTAGAGGTCTCATAGAAACAAGGTTTCCTCAAGAAGGTCAACCTTTCTAAATCCTACAACAGAGTGGATTGGGACTTCCTCTGCAGAGTTCTTCTGGCCTTTGGATTTTTGGGGCGTGCGGTGAGCCTCATCCAACAACTAATCTCCATGCCTTATATTTTGGTACTGGTGAATGGTTCATGTTCATCTTCCAACTTCTTCTTCCCTTCTAGAGGTCTCCACCAGGGGGATCCTATTTCTCCCATCCTCTTTGTTATTTTGGTTGAATGCCTTAGAAGATTATTCTCTAAAGGGGTTCATGAAGGTCTTATCCAGGGTCGGATTCCCTCCTCTTCCTACCAACCTTGTTCTCATGAACAATTTATTGATGACATGGTCTTAATGGGATCTTCCTTAATTAAAGAAGCTAGAAATATCAAGCAAGCTCTGAATATCTACTCCTCAGCTATGGGCCAACTTATCAACTGGGAGAAAATATCCCTTTTCTTTATCAATACTTCCCTACATAGACAGCAAAAAATGGTGACTATTCTTGGTTGTAAGATCTCCTCTTTTTCTTCTAGCTACCTAGGTCTTCCTCTAGGCCTGAAACCTCCTGACTCCTTCTGGAACAACATTGTTGATAAATTCAACCATAATTTGGCTAGTTGGAAAGGGGCTCTCCTTAGCCAAGCTAGAAAGATCATCTTTCTCAAAGCCTCCCTTCAGAACCTTCATGTTTATGCTTTGAGCCTCTTCAGAATCCCTTCTAAGTTTGCTAACATTATTGAGCGGTTGCAGAAAATATTTTTGTGGTCTGGCATGGAGGAGAAAAGTAGAACCCATCTTGTGGCCTGGGAGAATGTCTGCAAACCTATTAAGCATGGCAGTCTTGGTATTAGAAAAATTAAAGACTTCAATCTGGCTTTGCTGGCTAAGAAAATCTAGAGAACTTTTGAAAAGGAAAAAGAGTGGAATAAAATTCTCAAATCTAAGTACCTCTTTACCACCTCGTCCATTGATGTTTTCCTTGCCTCCCCTCTCAATGTCCACGGTTCCTTCATGTGGACCAGTATGCTCAAACCTAAATATCTTGCTGCCAAAGGTGCCAGGTGGAATATTGGCAATGGCAAGGTGATCAACTTCTAGGAGGATCCTTAGATCAAGGAAAAACCCCTCATCTAGTTCAATGATAAGGCCCCTCTGGCTGACTTATGTATTAGCAGAATTGGGAGAAAAATCTCTGATTACTAGAGAAATAATAAGTGGATCAGGCTTTGTGACATAGACCCCCAACTGAAAAATGTCGATCTTAACTTATCCCCCCTGTTTATTCATAAAAATGATAAAGATCAACTCATTTGGTCTCCCAATCCTAGTGGAAAATTCTTGGTGGCTTCCACGTAATCTTTATCTTCCACTTTGGGCTTTGAGCCTTTTTGGGCTAAGGTTTGGACTCCTTCCCTTATCCCCAAAATTAACATTTTTTACTGGTTGATTGTTTAGGATAAAGTGCTAACTACAAAGAGCCTGGCTAAGAAAGGTTAGATGCTTCCTAATAGATGCTACCTTTGCATGCAAGATGCTGAAACTTCTCTCCACCTTTTCTTACATCACACTTTTTCTAGGGAAGTTTGGTCGATTGTGATGTAGGACTGGAATATTAGTTGGGTGTTCCCTAGAACTATCCAAGACTTCATTTCCCAATGGCTCTCTCCTTTTTCCCATAAATTGGGTAAATTGATATGGAATTACACTACTCCCCATGTTATTTGGAGGATTTGGAAAGAAAGAAACAATCAGATATTCAGAAATAACCTTTCTACTCCCTTACTGGTTGGCTTCAAAGCTATTAGAAGTATTACTAAAAATGCCCACCTGGCTTGTGATCAAATACCTAAATTGCTGGAAGGCATTACTGATAAGGATGTCCTTACTAACTGGAATTTTGATTTCATACCTAAGAATTCCCCCAACAATTGAGATGGTGTTGTTTGGCTCTGTCCCCCTCTTAGATGGCACAAAGTTAATTTTGATGGCTCTGCGAAGGGTAATCTTGGCATTGTTGGATGTGGGAGCATAATTAGAAACCCCCAAGGTTGTTGTATTGCTACAACTGCTTTACCTATTGGAATCTAGTCTAGCCATGTGGCCGAGGCCATGGTGGCCCTTCATGCTTCCAAGCTCACCAAGGATCAGAACTGCACAAAACTCTAGCTAGAAGGGGACTCCATGAATACAATCAACTATATTAAAGGTAATCATAAACCATCATGGAATACGAAGCACATCATCAGCTAGATTAAAAGGCATCTTAATGATTTTGAAGACACACATGTCTCCCATGTGTTTAGAGAAGCTAACGATGTGGATGACAACCTGGTGAATGTAGGAGCTTGTAGTGATGATGTTAGTTGTTGGCATGGTAATCAAGGCTTAAGTAACGAAGTCCTTAGCATCATAAGGTATGACCAAATCCATCAGAATCTTAGATTAATTAGTAATTATGATGATTAGAAAGGATAATTGGTAGAAAAGCCTCACGGTAGTGCCTCACATGCTTAAAGGGCAGGGAAGAGATAAAAACAAGTGTGCATTTTGCATCCTCATTGCCCTCTTTAATCCTATTAAAGTCGTGGCCCTCAGTAGTACTCTTTTTCTCTGCATTTGTGTTAACAATTTTGGCAACTTCCCAGTGCCTAAGACTGGTTGCTGGGTTTCTGGTAATATGGGGGGTAAACTGAAATGTGAGGAACCAACTATGTGCAAATGGAAGGGGGAAAAATTCTAGAAAAAGCTCAAGAAAGGTGGTGTCACGCCTTATATGGAGAAATTACACATCTACGACAAGGACATCTCCAAGGAATTCGCTGACAGCTAGGATAACGGTAAAGTTACCCTTTGTGGTAAAACCTTTAACATTACTGAAAAGCTTATTTCTGAGATTACAGGTTTAAAAATGTCTAGTTTGAAGTATTATAGAGGTAGGTTCATGGCCTAGAATGCGGCTAAAATATACCATAAGTCTCAAGGTGAGAAAGCCCTCTTGGTGAAACAGTCTGGAGATTTTGTTCTTCATAACCACATGAAACTACTTTGGGCTAAACTTGTCAAAGTCCTTATGCAGTATTTTACTCTTGAGGGTCGGTATACTAGAGTCTACAATTTTTATTTCATGCTAGTGAATCATTTTCGGTATAAGAGAAAAATCTCTTTTCCTTGCCTTCTGCTGCAATCCGTTGGTACTAATATTTTCGAGAACAAGAAGAACCCTGAGAAGCCTATTCTTCACCATGGGCTTATTTTTCTCACTTATGAGTATGCCAAGTCTAACTTCTAGGATGTTGCCCCGGTCCCTAGGAAAATTAAGGAGAAGAAGGGTAAAAGATCCCTCCTGACTGATAGTAATACTCCCAATAAGAAAAATAAAGATAACTCTACTAGTGAGATGGTCGAAGCAGCCAAATTCCTCACAAAAGAGGCTAGTATGCACACTGACGAAGACACTGGTGAGCGTGAGGGAGATAATAATAATGACATGGTTGAAGCTACTAAATTCCTCTATGAGGAGGCAGGTATGGAAATAGAGAAAGATACAGAGGTGCAGGAAGAGGATCAAAACCCTAGAAACTACCATCATGAGGAGGAATGTGTCCCTTAGGATATTACTTATGAGCCTTCCTTGGATATTGAGAGTGACAAAGACAGTAGTGCCAAAACTAGGGATTTGAAGATTGAAGGCTCGGGTGATAACTACATTCCCAAGGAGGCTATTGACATGGAGAAAAATGATATGAACGCTAGCCCCCAAGCTGTGGCTAGCTCTGATCCTCCTATTTCTCTCTCCATGGCTCACATTGAAGAGTATTCCAACCCTATTATTCATACTTCTCCTATTCTTGTGGATTATGAAGACTCATCCTCTAAGGAGGACACGATTTCTAGGGCCATCTATGAGAAGGCCAAAGAGAAAAAAGAAGAGGGCATCGACAAGAAGGACCTTGAGAAGAATATTGGCAGAAGCCAGGAGGTTAATACTGAGAAGGGTAAAGGTAATTTAGGGTTCATGTAGGTTCTCAAAGAGCAGGCTGGTATGGATATGCAGATGAACTCCTGGCTATATGATGAAATCAAAGATGTCAGTATCAAGTACTCTGAACTAGAAGATAGAGTGAACAAAATTGCCCTGCTACTGGCCAAGCCTACAAACATTGCCAGTATTGATGTTGAGACATTTGCTGGTTCTTATGGCCAAGGTCTAATGGAGAATCTTGAACAAAAAATAAATGCCATTGTCAACTTTCACATGCAGACTACTGCCAGTTGTATCATGAGCATCGAAGAAACCCTTAGGAGAATAATGAAGCAGAACTTTGAGGGCATGAAGGTAACCATTGACAACCTGAGGACCCTTCTCTATGTTCTGGAAGGGAATAATGGTCCCATTATTGTTGAAGATGAAGATACTAAAGGCTCTACCCCTATTGGACCTAGTTCTTGATGCAGGAACATCCTGGGTGTAAGAGCAATCTTGCATCACCCAAAAATATTTCTATTTTTATATTCAATAAGGGCTATTTTGTGCAGAGCTGCTATTTATGAAAAGTTACTATTTTTGGTAATTTTCGTATGTGCTCAGAATGATCTGATTTCTTTCTTGGAGGTTTATTTTGGTCATATAAGCCTGCCAGTAAAGTTTCATTGCCAGATCAAGTGTATATTGGAAGATATTGAAGATTTTCGGTATTGGCAGCAAGGTACAGAAACTTTGAACTCAGTTTTGAAGGCTTTAGAGGCCCCGGATGAGGTCAAAAATTTGGGTGACGAGCACTTGCATGGGTCAAGCCTGTAGAGCAATTCGTGGCATTTCTGAAATGGGGTTATAATAGCCGATCGGGTCAACTGGTGATGACTTATGGTCTTCGGAAGTTGGGCCACCCGAAATGGCAGAAAATAATTTTCTTCAAAATTTCTGTTCGGGTTTCAAAGGTTATCTTGAGCCGACTATGATGTAATAAAATGTAAAATAAAATAATTCTAAGTTTGGTCGGCCTTATTGGCTAAAATTCTGGAACCTTCCAGGTGGTGGAAAATTGCCTATATAAGGAAGGCTGTATTATTGTTTTAGGCAGTTCAAAATAGTTCTGGGTAGTAGATCTGGGTAATAGTTCGAGGCTTTGTCCTACAGAATATTGTAAGGGAATGCCCATGTGGCTTTGCATATTGTAATTTTAAAAGTTTGTAATTCCACATTTGTGGAGATAATAAGAAGCCAATTTTCTGTTCTTGCATATTGTTGTTGTTTCTCTATTTCTGTTATGTGTTTGTGGTATTAAGGGGAGCACACTTCATCAGGTGGTATCAGAGTAGGAGTTCTTGAGTGTGTAAACAGATCGCCGACCATGAGGCAGTTTGCACCAGGACCGTGGCTAGGGTTTCAGCGCGCATCACGAAAATGCCTCCACGAAGGGAACGTGGCGGAAGAGCTGGTGTTGTAACACCTGAGGTTAGAGAGCTACAGAGACAAGTGCGAGCATTGCAAGAAGAGATTCACAGAGGAATGAATCTTAATGTCAGAGATGAAAGCGAGGATGAAGCCGAAAAAAAATATCAAGAAGGAAAAGTCAAAATTGTGAACCAGGAGGAAGAAAGACTTTTTCGGGCTATTTCTAAGATTGGGAAAAGACCTAAGATTAAGGTTCCTACATTTTTTGGAAATCTTAACCTAGAAGAATTGATTGACTGGATCAACGAATGTGAGGAATATTTTGAGTATGAAGATGTTGAGGATCCTGATAGGGTCAAATTTGCGAAGGCTAGACTGAAAGGTCATGCGAAGATATGGTGGCAAGAGATTCAGTTGGAGCGAAATAGAAGGGGAAAGGAGAAAATCATGAGATGGGATCGGATGGTGGATAAATTGAAGCGACAGTTCATTCCTGTTGATTATGAGCTTGACCTACTGAAGAAAATACAGAGTTTGAAGCAAGCAAGAAGATCTGTTCAGGAGTATACAGAGGAGTTCTATCGACTTCTCATCAGAACAGGCCACACAGAAGCTGATAAGGAGAAAGTTGCCCGATACCTTAATGGGTTAAGGCCAAGCATTCAGGAGGAGCTGAATCTAGTTCGAATGAACAGTATTGAAGAGGCATACCAGTTTGCCCTAAAAGTAGAGGAAAAGCTGAACAAGAAGTTTGAGAGCAGACAAAATGGAAGAGGTCGCGGTGGACGATCTAGTGGACAATCATATGGTGGTTGAAATGAACATCCGAAAAGAAGGATGAGGCCAGTAGCAGTCAGAATCAGTGAGGAAATAATTCCAATCGCTTCCAGGATCAGAATAATAGAGATCAAAGAGGAAGAGGAAGAGGACAAGGATTTGGAAGAGGTGGCTTCCGTGGAACATGTTTTCACTGTGGAGAAGAAGGTCATAGGGAATTTGAATGTCCTCAGCGCCAAGGCAGAACAGATAGGAGAAATGAAGGCCAGGCCAGAGTTGCACATGTAGATGAAGATGCCAGATCATCAAATTCTGAAGATGCTGAAAGAGGAGAAACATTGATTAACAGAAGAGTCCTGTTGAGTGGTGAGAATGAACCTGAGCAAAGGAGGAGCCTGTTTCGCACCAGGTGCAAGTGTGAAGGTAAATGTTGTGATGTGATTATTGATAGTGGAAGCACTGACAATTTGGTGTCAGAAGAGATGGTGACAAAGTTGAAGCTCAAGAGACAGAAACACCCACATCCATATCGGATTGCTTGGGTACAAGATGACCACAAGGTCATGGTCAATGAACAATGCCTGGTGAAGTTCAAGATTGGCGGATACCAAGATGAGGTATTGTGTGATATCATATCTATAGATGCATGTCATATGTTGTTGGGTAGACCATGGCAGTTTGATAGATGTGTTGTACATGATGGTCGTGCGAATACCTATTCCCTGACAAAGGATGGAGTGTGACATAAGCTAAAACCATTGAAGGAGACTGAAGAAAAGGTATGTGGTAATGCAAGGATAACTTTTGTTGATGGAAGAAATTTCCTAGATGGTATGAGGCATGAGCATGTATGTTTTGCTTTAATTCCAAAAGCTGGTAAAGAGGAAGTAGAAGATGTTCCTGTAGAAGTTGCAGATTTATTGAATGAGTTTCAAGATATTGTATCCGATAACGTGCCTGATGGATTACCACCAGTCAGGAAGATTAGTCATCAGATGGACTTGATTCCAAGAGCGAGTTTGCCGAATAAGGCAGCACATAGAATGACACCAGTAGAAAGTGAAGAGTTGAACAGACAAGTACATGAGTTATTGCAGAAGGGGTTGATTCGAGAGAGTCTGAGTCCCTGTGCTGTACCTGCGGTATTAGCACCAAAGAAGAATGGAGAGTGGAGGATGTGTATAGATTCCAAAGCAATAAACAAGATCATAATCAAGTACAGGTTTCCATTGCCACGAATGGATGATATTATGGACTGTTTGAGTGGAGCTGTGTATTTTTCAAAGATAGATCTGAAAAGTGGATATCATCAGATTCGGATCAGAGAAGGAGATGAATGGAAGACTGCCTTCAAGACAAAGGAAGGACTGTATGAGTGGTTAGTCATGCCTTTTGGGCTAACCAATGCACCGAGCACTTTCATGCGGCTCATGAATGAGGTTCTGAAAGAATTTCTGGGTAAGTTTGTCATTGTTTACCTAGATGATATTTTGATCTTTAGTAAGACATTGGATGAGCATATGATGCATATTCGTATGGTATTTGAGAAGTTGAGAGAAGAGAAATTGTTGATTAATTTGAAGAAGTGCAGTTTTGTGAAGAAAGAGTTAGTGTATTTGAGATTTGTAGTTTCAGCAGAAGGTCTAAAAATGGACCCAGAGAAGGTACAGGCTATACTTGAATGGCCTACTCCAAGGAGTGCTACCGAGGTAAGATCTTTTCATGGTCTAGCTAGCTTTTACAGAAAGTTTATCAGAAATTTTAGCAGTATTTGTGGACCCTTGACTGAAACAATGAGAGGGGATAGAAAAGAGTTTAAGTGGACTAATGGGGTAGAAAAGAGTTTTCAATTGTTGAAACAAAAAGTTACAGAACAACCAGTTTTAGCACTTCTAGATTTTAATAAGGTGTTTCAAGTAGATTGTGATGCTAGTGGTACTGCAATAGGAGCTGTTATGAGCCAAGAAGGTAAACCTGTTGCTTATTTTAGTGAGAAATTAAATGATGCCAAGAGGAAATATTCTGTTTATGATCAAAAATTTTATGCTATAGTTCAGGCATTAAAGAAGTGGAGACATTATCTGCTTCCTAAGGAGTTTGTTTTGTATACTGATCATCAAGCTTTACAATATTTGAATAGTCAAGGAAAATTGAATGAAAGGCATTTGAAATGGGTTGAGTTTTTGCAGAGTTATACATTTGTTTTGAAACACAGGAGTGGAAAGTCTAATAGGGTTGCAGATGCTCTTAGCAGAAGGCAACTATTGCTGACAGAAATGCAGATTGAAGTGATTGGGTTCAAGGAACTCAAGAATTTGTATCCAGAGGATCCTGATTTTGGTGAAGCTTGGAAAGCTTGTGCAGAACCTGTTACTCTAGACAGGACGAAATGGCTGGATTTTATCATCCAAGATGATATGCTATTCAGAGGGAGTCAGTTGTGCATTCCACGAAGTTCTATGAGGGAGAATCTCATCAAGGAGAAGCATAGCGGAGGATTGGCTAGACATTTTGGTCGTGATAAAACCCTTGGTTTGGTTAGTGAGAATTATTATTGGCCACATTTGCAGCAAGATGTGAAGAAGTTTGTACAGAGTTGTAGAGTATGTCAGATGGCGAAAGGAGTGAAGCAGAATACGGGGTTGTATCAGCCATTACCTATACCAGAGAAGCCTTGGGAGGATATCAATATGGATTTGTTCTTGGTTTACCGAGGACTCAGCGGGGACACGATTCAATTTTTGTGGTAGTTGACAGATTCTCGAAGATGACACATTTCATTCCCTGCAAGAAGACTAATGATGCTATTCATATAGTAGAATTGTTTTTCAGAGAAGGAGTGAGACTTCATGGTTTGCCAAAGACCATAGTTTCAGATCAGGACACTAAGTTTGTTGGATATTTCTGGCGTACGTTGTGGAAGAAGTTAAAGACAGATTTGAAGTTCAGTTCATCACATCATCCACAGACTGATGGACAGACAGAGGTGGTGAATAAGAGTTTGGGAAATTTGCTGAGATGTTTGGTTGGAGATAAGCCAACAGGATGGGATTTGATTTTACCACAGGTGGAATTTGCATACAATAATTCTGTCAATAGGAACACTGGTAAATCACCAATCCAGATTGTATATGGAAGTAGTCCAAGAAATGCATCTGAATTGAGGAAGATAGATAAAGGAGAAATAAGTAGTGCTGAAGCTGAGGATTTTGCAGAACACTTGAAGAACATCCATGGGGAGGTGAGGAAGCATATTACCAAGATGAACGTACAGTATAAGGCTAAGGAAGATGAGAAAAGGAGGTATAAGGAATTTCAAGTTGGTGATGAAGTCATGGTTCATTTGCGGAAGGAGCGATTTTCGGTTGGTACATATAACAAGCTGCAAATGAAGAAGTTTGGGCCATGTAAGATACTGAAGAAACATGATTCAGGAAATGCATATGAGATAGAATTGCCTACTGAGCTGAATATTTCACCAGTGTTTAACATTTCAGATTTGACAGAGTATCATGAAGGAGGTGTTGAAGATGAGGTTGTAGCAGCACAGTGGAGTATTCCAGCAACTAGTTCAGATATCAAGGAGATTGAAGACATACTGGACAGTCGTGTTAGTAGAAGCACAAGGAACAGGACATATGAAGAATATCTGGTCAAGTGGAAAGGATGACTTGTTGAAGATTCATCATGGCTGACAAAGGAGGAGGTTAGCCGTCTTGGTTTTCCTCTGCACACCTGAGTTGTGACAGGGTCACTTCTCAAATTACCCTGGATGTCTGATGCAGGAGCATCCTGGGTGTAAGAGCAATCTTGCATCACCCAAAAATATTTCTATTTTTATATTCAATAAGGGCTATTTTGTGCAGCGCTGCTATTTATGGAAAGTTACTATTTTTGGTAATTTTCATATGTGCTCAGAATGATCTGATTTCTTTCTTGGAGGTTCATTTTGGTCATATAAGCCTGCCAGTAAAGTTTCATTGCCAGATCAAGTGTATATTGGAAGATATTGAAGATTTTCGGTATTTGCAGCAGGGTACAGAAACTTTGAACTCAGTTTTGAAGGCTTTAGAGGCCCCGGATGAGGTCAAAAATTTGGGTGACGGGCACTTGCGCGGGTCAAGCCTGTAGAGCGCTTCGTGGTGTTTCCGAAATGGGGTTATAATAGTCGATCAGGTCAACTGGTGATGACTTATGGTCTTCGGAAGTTGGGCCACCTGAAATGGCAGAAAATAATTTTCTTCAAAATTTCTGTTCGGGTTTCAAAGGTTATCTTGAGCCGACTATGATGTAATAAAATGTAAAATAAAATAATTCTAAGTTTGGTCGGCCTTATTGGCTAAAATTCTGGAACCTTCCAGGCGGTGGAAAATTGCCTATATAAAGAAGGCTGTATTATTGTCTTAGGTAGTTCAGAATAGTTCTGGGTAGTAGATCTGGGTAATAGTTCGAGGCTTTGTCCTACAGAATATTGTAAGGGAATGCCCATGTGGCTTTGCATATTGTAATTCTGAAAGTTTGTAATTCCACATTTGTGGAGATAATAAGAAGCCAATTTTCTGTTCTTGCATATTGTTGTTGTTTCTCTATTTCTGTTATGTGTTTGTGGTATTAAGGGGAGCACCCTTCATCAGTTCTCATACTAGAGCGAGTACAAAGAAAAAGAAAGTAGACAATTCAAAGGAAATCATGGCTCTCTAGGAGTCCATCCAACACTTTGATTTGCTGAAGGAAGACACAACGAAGTATATGGAAAAGATGTCTTAGCTATGCTGGTTGGTCTTTGCCCTATTTTTTTTTGTGTGTCGGTCTTGTTTTGTTGGTTTCTAGTGCTGGGGGGTTTCTATTGTTCTAAGTTGTTTCCCCCAGCTATCTCTTTTTGCTTTGTGTTGATTCTTCCTATCTTTCTTTCTAATGTAAAAGGTTATTGTTCCCTTCAAAAATTGTTTTTATCCTTAATTGAAAACATCAAGAAATATAAAAACACACACAAACCATGGATATATAAGTCTTATACTCAAATATACGTGCATATCAAATGTCTAAAAGTATAATATCGGTATCCAAATTAATTCCCAAATTTGTAATATAATACAACATAGTATCATATAACTTTGATTTCCAAATTCACAATATAAGCTTATGAGTACCATTTGATTCCCTAACATGGAGATGCCATGTCTTCACTTACTTATTTTATAGCTAAAAGAGAGTCCCACACAAGCCTTACAAATGCACAAAATTTATTTGATCTCCCAAATCCACTATCAATCGTTGATCAATTCTGGTCAAATCACTAAGCTCCAACATAGGAAATATTAGATCATGTTAGATTCTATTCAGGTTGGTAACAACTATGAAGGATGGGATGGTAACTCCACAAGAAAAAAAGGCTTAAGTTGTGACTTAAGCGACTGCCAACAAGCACTACCCATTCTACAATCTAGATTATAAGAGAAGTGAATTTTCTTAAAGTTGAGATTTAGGATTTTAGGGATATAGCAATATGAAAACCCAAGTCAAGAAAGAGTGTTTGAGAAAATGAGACCAAGGCCAAATCTGTCTAATCTAATTGATGCAAATATATTATGATGATGCAAATATATTATGAGGATGGAAACCCTTATACTCATTATAAAATAGATCCAGAAGAGATGAACTATGAAACTTAAAAACTAAGAAAACCCAATTTGGGCTACTGGTGATTTGGTGGTGTTATGTTGGTGTGAAGTCTAAGGTAGCAACACATTAGCAAGAAAGTGGAGACACATAGTGAGATTACGTAAACATTTAATCACACATAGACTCAATATAAAATCTTTTGTGTCATATTAGATTGTCTTTATTGCGGTGGCAACCTTTCCAATTGAGACATTAGTTATGATCTAGTTGCTAAGTTATTTAAGAATATTAGAGAACATGGAGCTACATCGTTGGCCCGCGATGGTAGCATAAGAGAAATTAGATAGAAGGAAGAGTATGTGGATGAAACAAGAGGGGTATAGCACAAAAGAGTGCCCAAATAGAAAGGGGGAAATTAAAAAGTTTGTGCAACGAAAATTCAAAGAAAGCATGCAGATAGGATTGGGAGTAAAACAACATACTATGTGAAACATTTCAATTTCACATATGATCATTCACAAAAAGAACTACATACGAGTGGAAATAAAATGGAAAGTACAATGTTAATGGCTTAAAGCTAAGAACTAGTTTGCATCAACTTAGATTGAAACTAGAAGATAGATGATACTTAAAGAAGAGTGATCATTAAAAACATATTGTTATTGCACTCAAGAAGTGGTGTAGACGAAATGACATTACATCGTGAAGTGTTCAACCTACAAGGAGATTCAAAGTTTCAAACCAATTAATTTGAGACACTAAACATGAGCACCTCGAGTAACATATTTGAGGAAAAATATAACAAAAATTGTTGATTTCTCAATCAAGATACACAAGAGAATAGTCAAGATACGAAAGAAAAAAGAAATTATGTAGGTAGAATGTCATTATACTTTTCTTTATGAATTTTGTATGCTTATCTACTATGTCACTTTCGATAGCTCTCATAAATTATCGAACCTTATAGACATTATTAAAAATATTCATTCATTCAATAGCTCCCATAAATTATCAAACCTTATAAACATTATTAAAAAATTCATTCATTCACTGCAGCCAATAGAATTTGCTATAACACATTGAAACTACATTTTATGCATTTCCGTGCATTATATTTGATACCTCTTTTTGAGAGATGATTGCACTGGTGCTCACCATGTGAGGGACTAGTCAGAGTTTACCGACAGTTTTGTCTGCGAGAAGTGGTGTACTAACTAACAAGCCTTTCATGAGTCTTTTTGTTCAGACACACACTTCAAATAGGTACACCTACATTCCCTTATTAATTTCATCTGCATTCCAACTTCTACTCAACCAAAAAGCCTGAATTCCCTAACTTTTTTGTGTGGACAGTCAGTTTACAAATGGCTTCCTTGCCTTCTGTCAGTGCTGTGTGGGATTGATAGGGCTTCTTTAACTGCACTTTTATTATGATATTTTATAGAATTCAATTGTTTGATGGGTATGTTTAATTATGTTTCTAGTAATATTTTTATGAGAGTTTAATTGTTTGGTGAGATATGTTTAATTGTATTTTAATTAAAATATCTATATTAGAATTCAATTGTGTAGTTTTTGTGTCAAATTTATTGACTCGTGAGAATGTATTTTCACTTATCATCATCATAGCTACATAAATTAGAAAGTTTGACTCATATTTCATGAAAGCACATGCTTATTTCTCATCATTATGATAACATAAATTACAAAAATTGACTCGTACTTCATGAACATGCATTTTTATTTTTCAAATAAATGCACCCACATTCCTTCATTACTTTCATCTGCCTTCCGAGCCTTAATTTCTCAGCTTCATGTATGAAAAAAGTCAGTTCACAAATACCTTTCTTGCCTTCTGTCAATGCTCTGTGTGATTGATGGGGCGTGTTTAACTATATTTTTATTATGATATTACTATCAGAATTCAATTGTTTGATGGGGATGTTTAAATGTATTTTTATTGTAATATTTCTATTAATATCTGATAGTGTAGTTTTTGGGTCAAATCTATTGATCAATATTTTTATTTTCTATTGACAGGTTAGTACCAACTTATGTTTCATGAGAACACATATTTATTGTTTTTCATCAACAGACATAAATACAAAAAATTGACTCATATTTTATGAGAGCACATTTTTATTTCTCATAAACAGACAAACATAAATTAAAAAATAAGACTCATACTTTATTAGAGTGCAATATAATTTCCATTTCACTGACAAACATAAATTGCAAAACTAATGAGAGCCCATTTTTATTTCCTTTGTGCAAACTGATGTAAATTAAAATAGAAATTATATCACTGAGAGTCTATTTTTATTGTTTTTGTGCGCAGGTTGATATAAATTAGGAAAATTGGCGCGCACACAAGGCGTTTTCATTCCTTATCAAGAAGCTGATATAAATTAAAAACATTGACTCATATTTCATGGAAGTAAATTTTGGTTTTTTTTAACTGACTTAGGAGAAATGACTTAATATCTGAATGCTTTCTAATGGTTGTCATGACAGTTATTGATTTAATTCTTATATTTGTTGATTTAATATTCAATTTTTTTTGTCAACATTACATCAGTAGTTGTTACTTTAAAATCATAATTGAATGAAATGTATCTTTAGTTGTAAAGGTAACCAATCATGTGATGTCACATTAGCTGCACAAATATGGGTATCCTTTTTGAAGATCATTGGTCTCACTTTTTCTTTTTCTTTTTTGCTGTTTTGGCAAAAAGTATGCTGATGTGGCATCATATTTGATGATGTGACCTTGAAATCTTAGTTATAAGTAGGGGACTTGTCAAGTAAGCTTCTGTAAAAAAAATTGAGTGTGATTTGAAATTTTCATGTTAGATAAAATGTAATTTATCTTATGCTTGCGAAACTTGATTGTGTGTATATTTTTGAGTCAACGTTTTGGGTCACACCTAGTAAACCATCTTCAGACAAAAGAGCACTAGGAGATGAACAATATTTGTTTTGATGGTAGTTCACTGGGTGTGACCCAAAACGTTGACTCAAAAATATACACACAATCAAGTTCCGCAAGCATAAGATAAATTATGATAGATTGTGAAAACCTACCAGATAAATTTTAATGATATAATTATATTTGTGCTCTTCCAAACCATTTTTCTTTTTTCTTTTGAGAATAATATGAATAAACAATGGTGAATGGCTGGAAAACCAATAAATGAGGTCCATCCATAGCATCATTGGCCACTTAAAAATAGGAAAAGATTTGAAAGTAAAAGATATTACAGGTGGGTACTTTGGAAAACCATTGTCTCTATCATGGATGGATGATTTGGGGTTAAAAGGATTGATATTTTGGGCAATTGATGACAGAGCTTGGTACAGATGAAAAGACAGATTCCATAATTTGAAGGTGGGGGGAAAGGGAGAAAGTTGGAGAAGCAGTTTATGTGTGAAAGGACTGTACGTTACTGTGAAGAGGCAAAGACGTAAAAGAAGGGGAAAGACATAAATAAATCTCAGTATTGTTTGGAAGTAGCAGACAAAGCAGATCCTCCCTTATCTTGACACGTGAACTGTGAAGATACTTAAAGTATTATATATATCGCTTTTCCTGTCAGTTTCTAATGGATTGGTGAAATATTTATTAGTAGCCGGAGAATAAGGTAGAATATTTTTAATGGGAGAGGGTATAATACCTAGTCCTATACTTAATTTTGTGCATTTAAGATATTAAATAGTATATCAAATTTTTACCATTTTATTTTACTTGTCTTTATATGCAATTTAATTGCTTGTAACTGTTGTTGTGGGATCTGCCATGTACACAAGGGTTAAAAAGTGGTCATCTTAAATTATGGTATGATATCTACTTAAAAATGCCCCAAAAAACACCTACTACAACCAACTCAAGAATTATCAATATTTAACTTACAAAGCCATTCAAAACCCTCAATGTTTATGTACAAATGTCCCATCATAGTTAAAAAAATTGTCACTTCCGTGGTTGTTTTAAAGTTAGTGTTGGGGGATTGGTGAGCAAGGAGTGGATTGTAATTGGAACATGAGCACTAGTAACTACTAAGCATATATATTTTTAAAATTGTTTATTTTATTTAACAATGAATTTAATTGTTCTAGTTTTTTAAATTTCATTATTGTCGAAACATTTGTAATGGTAATAATGGTGTAATTGTGTCAGCGTGTTAACAAAGAATTCATTTTCTTACTCTAAAACTCTAAATTAAATTTGATAGGCTTTTATAGGTTAAAGATTAATATTTAATAAGTAATATGTGATTCCTAGTGTGTTTGCATGTAAGGAGCTTGTATTGGTTTCATGTTGATGCTCAAATGAGAAAGATATTTGTAATTGATATGCAGTTAAAATAATATAATAAATAAATCAAAGAACTAATAGACTGATGCAGGAGCATCCTGAGTGTAAGAGCAATCTTGCATCACCCAAAAATATTTTTGTTTTTGTATTCAATAAGGGCTATCTTGTGCAGAGCTGCTATTTACGGAAACTTGCTATTTTTAATAAGTTGGTCATAAATCTCAGAATGTTCTGATTTTACATGTGGAGGTTCATCTCAGTCACGTCAGCCTGCCAGCAAAGTTTCATGGCTAGATCAGGTATAGTTTTGAAGATATTTAAGATTTTTGGTATTGGTAGCAAGGTACAGAAACTTTGAACTCGGTTTTGAAGGCTTTAGAGGCCACGGATAAGGTCAAAAATTTGGGTAATGTGCACTTGTGCAAGTTAAGCCTGTAGAGCGCTTCGTGGCATTTTTGAAATGGGGTTATAATAGTCAATCGGGTCAACTGGTGATGACTTATGGTCTCTGAAAGTCGGTCCACCTGAAATGGCGGAAAATAATTTTCTTTCAAAATTTTTGTTCGGGTTTCAAAAGTTATTTTGAGCCGACTTTGATGTAATAAATTGAAAAATAAAATAATTCTAAGTTTGGTCGGCCCTTGGGGCTAAATTTCTAGAACCTTCTCGGGTGGTGGAAAATGCCTATATAAAGAAGGCCCGTAGTGTTGTCTAGGGGAGTTCTGGGTAGTAGATCTGGGTATTGATTCGAGGCTCTCTCCTATAGAATATTGTAAGGGAATGCCCATGTGGCTTTACATATTGTAATTCTGAAAGTTTGTAATTCCACATTTGTGGAGATAATAAGAAGCCAATTTTCTATTCTTGCATATTGTTGTTGTTGTTTCTCTGTTTCTGTTATGTGTTTGCGGTATTAAGGGGAGCACCCTTCATCATAGACAGTTTTTTAGACAAGTGTATTTAAGATACTTATATTAGTAAAGAAATAGCTGAGATTTGATGGCAAATTATAAAGTTTCGTGTGAGACATTAATTTGGATAAATTATTATGATCAAATGTTTTCAATATTAGAAGTGGGAAACTAGGGTCATAACCCTTACAAAATATCATTAGAGTATAGTTAATAGGCCATAAATAATAGGTTAATAGCTCATAGACAACCAACAAGAAACAACAAACAAAATGTTTGATAGGAAAGAGGAAACAACTGTTTAATGTGCAAGACAACTGAGGGGGGGGGGGGGGGGGGGTTTGAATCAGTTGTCCACAAATTATAACCTTAAAATCCTTTAATTAGTTCCAACAAACTTAATATAAACTTTTGACCATTGAAAAATATGAACATGAAAAACAAGACAACCATAAACACAAGAAACACCAAATTTACATGGAAAGCCCTATGAAGGGAAAAGCATGGATAAGATTATTCTCAAATATATGAATACAGTTAAGGTGGATTACAATAAAGACCCACTTCTCAAAGAAGGGTCACTTCCCAAATGAAGAAGGATAAGAGAGAATAGATCCACCACTAATATACAACCACAACATCACTAAAAAAATTGTAGTCACCTTCGGCTCACTCCTTTCGGTAGCTAAAACATTGAAGTCCACATTTTTATACACACCTCACACTTAACTTATGTAATCAAGGAGACAAATCCTCTTTCATATATCCTCATTACATAAGAAAATACTCACACAGATTTTGCACAAGTATATACATATGTCACACTCTTACCATGAATGATCCATCCTCTATCTATATCAACTTTATATTTTTGAAATCTCCTACTGATGACTAGACAAAAGATTGAATAATTAGGTTGGCACTAAACATTCTCACGGTGAGGAGGAATGAGAAGTGGACCACCACACGTCATAACTAAGACAAAAATAACACCATACACATTATATAGCTTTTTATATTCAACGAGACAAGCAATTGAAGTGTAATCACTTGAGGTCACCAAACCTAGAGTGAAACACCAAGAACTTTTGAAACCATGTCTTTGAAGCTCAAAATGTCATGCCAACTAGATTGAATAAAGCTAAGGATATTATCAACCTTTGTCCAAAAGCACACCATCAGAAACTACTATGTTGAGAAATGTGAAGCACACATTTCACAGATAAGCTATTGTCATGTCAATTATCATACTCAAAATCTTGAATTTGAAAACTCCAAACTATACCAAACAACATATCAAAGTTTCACCATCAGATCTACAAAATAAAGAATAAGCGAAGAAAACTCCACATCACCACTATACAATCACATGTTGACATCAATGTAACAAAGTTTTGACATCAATGAAAACCATATCACAACAATCATACTAAATCACTACTTTTCTAACTCACTCATTCTAGTAAATACTACAACAATCTCCCCCTTTGTCATTGATGGAAACACAGTAATGCCAGAAACATACTTTTCTTTTTCAATTTGCAAGTTCACTCCCCCCCTCTGACATCAACAACAAAGGACAAAGATGTTGGTCAACAACTCATTCTACTCAACTCGCCCTAAGATGTACAATTCAGCTCTCAATAATATTTAGCTACACCTAAGAGGTAGCCACAATCATTAGTCCAAATCAAGGATATCCTTGAATTTCATTGGACGAATGCATAGCCATATGCATTCAACTTTGATAAGGTGGGGAAATCACCCCAAGCTTCCATCAGAGATATTCAAAAGTATCATTAGAAAGTGTCTTTGTAAAAATATTAGCAATTCATTCTTTTTTAGGTACATACTCAAGTTGTACCTCATTCTCCAAAATATTTTCCCTTACAAAGTGGTGCTGGATAGAAATGTATTTTTTCATTGAATGCAGTACTAGATTATTTGGAATATTTATTGCACTAGTATATTGTCACATAAGATAGAAATGGGATCATCAAACATTATTCCAATATCTTTTAGAGTTTGTTTCATCCAAAGTATATGTGTACAACATGAAGCAACTACAATATATTCTGCTTCAACAGTAGATAGTGACACTGAATCTTGTTTCTTACTTGACCAAGCGACCAATCTAGGTCCAAGAAAGAAAAAACCTCCACTTGTACTCTTTTTTTCATCAACACATCCAGTCCAAGAAGCATTAGTGTAAGCCATCAAAGTAAAGTATAATTTTTTGGGATACTATAGACCAAATTCTGTTGTTCCTTTAAAGTATCTAATTTTTTTTTTACTTGAACAACATGAGTTTCTTTGGGATCTTGTTGAAATATAGCTACAAGAAAAAACAACATGCATGATATCTAGTCTAGTAGCATTTAGGTATAACAATCCTCTAATCATTGATCTATATTTTCTTTCATCAACCATAAAAGATTCTTCATCCTTGCTCAATTTACAACCAATAATCATAGGAGTGCAAACCAGTTTGGCATTTTCCATTCTAAACTTCTTTAACATTTCCTTCACATACTTTTATTGTGAGATAAACATACCTTCACCTTTCTTTAGCATTTAGGTATGTAGATGATATACTGCAGTCATTATTGCCTCGTTCCCCTATATTTTTGGCAGATTAGCTTCCTTTATCATTTTTATGGCAACTTCCTAAAGTGTTATGTTAATCCTTTCAACTACACCATTATGTAGTAGAGTTCTAGGAGTAGACAAATCTCTCTTAATCTCATGATTCTCACAAAAAGTGGTAAAGTATTCAAAATTAAACTCCTATTGTCTTTCAGATATTAAGCATTTGAATCTTCTATCTACTTATTTTCAACCATAGCCTTGAATTTTTTAAGTTTCTCTAGAGCTTTTGATTTATCTCTTACAAAAGTAACCCATATCATTTTGAGTAATTATCAATTAAAAGTGTAACGTACATGTCACCTTTATTTTGTAAGACTACACAGTTCTATGTGCTCCAAATCGTATAGTCCAATAGTAAATTGTTCCTTGCCTCTGAAAGCTATCCTTGTTTGTTTCCCAACTTAACATCCTCTGCAAACATCTTTTGTCACCCATGTGATCCTTGGTATATCTCTTCCAATTGTTGTTGATCTTATCCTTATTAGGTTGTCAAAATTGATATGACACATTCTTCGATGCCACAATCAACTCTCATTGATTTGAGACATTAAGCAGTATCTACTAGCAATCTTCAAATGATACATATTTCCTCCAGTTTTCTTTCCAATAGTAATCATTGTTCCAGATTTATTTCTTATCTCACATCCATCTTTCTTGATAAAAATGTTATATCTATTTTCACACATCTATGCAACACTCAAGAGATTATGATTCAAGCCTTTCCCATAGTACACATTGTCAGTATTATATTTTCCATCAAAAGTAATTAAATTAATTTCAGCTATCCTAGCTACTTGATCACCTCCAAATCTAACTACACCTCCATCATACTTTTCAAGTTCTACAAACTTACTTCTATCACCAGTTATGTGATTAGAGCATCCACTATCAGTAATTCATTCATATCTTTCTCTTATAACATGTAAAGTAGAAGTTATTGTATTTGTGACCTTAGTAGATCTACTTTTGGAGTCTTGTTAGGAATAGCAAGACATGTTTCTTCTTTAATTTCCAAAAATAAGTATTGATCATCTTCTTCATAGTCAGATCAATCATAAAAAATACTAGCATCTTCTCTAACATAGTAGGCTTTCCTATTGAATTTTTTTTTTCTTTCCTTATTCTTTTGATTTGAAATTGTGTCAAGACATCTAGAAGCATAATGACATATCTTTCTACAACTAAAACATTTAAAGGGTAACTTACCTTTGTAATTTTCCTCAACCTCATCAAGATCTTCTTCTTTTGAATCTTCATCCTTTCTTGATTTGGTAGTCTTAAATGCAAATTTTTTCCTTATGCACAAGCAATGATCCATACATCCGTTATTTGGTATGCTAATTTAAATTGTACCGTCTCTCTCATTTTCTTCCTACATAACATCTTGGTGGATGTGGCTTCAATAATATGTTGGGTAAGTTACACTATGCACTTGGATGACATTTCTTGTGATGCCTTGTTCTATCTTTGGATTCTTCTTTGTTGCCTTATGTGACTAATTAAGCTCACATTATGCTTGGATGGATATATGCTTGTATTGTATGATCATGCTGTCATGTGAGGTTGTTACCTTCAGGGTGATATAATTTATGTTGTTGCATCAAAATGTTTCTTATATCCTCATGCCTAGTTGTGAGAACTATGGTGGTGTAGCGTGTTGCTTACCTGACTTGGGATGCCAAAATTTTTGAGTTATGTGGACTTAATTTCTTTTGGGTATCTAGATTTGAAATTGATTCTTTTATGATGTTCCCTAGCTATTCTCATGTTATGATTTTATATTGTAATTGTGAGATTCATTTGATTATAGTAAATTATGTCTTTATTTTCAATATCAGTGATGATGTTATGATGGTATCTAGTTTATTTCATATCTAAGGATACTTCAATTATGTTCATCTTATTCTAATTATATAGATGTTAATATTGATTCTCCGTGATATTATTTTTTTATCATGTTGATGGATATCTTATTTGGAGTTTTCATTGATATAAAATTAAGTGCCATAAAAAGGTTATTTAATATTTTAATTTAAATGAAATGTTTATTTATGTTGTACACTAAGGATTAAATATGGAATGACCAGTGTCGTAACATTTTAATACATATGAATGATCACGCCAATTGAGTGTCATATTCTATTAGATACACTTTCATTATTATATGGATGTTCTTCGGCTATATTTAATGTGTGCATGTTTCAGTAAATAGGTACGATACATCATCTCCACCCAAGTTGTAGGTTTGATTGTCTTTATCCTTAGCAGTGACATAGGAGTTAGTTACACTGACCATTCATGATTTTAGCTAATATTGTTCCTAGATAGAACAGTGTATCTATTAGCATAACCGATGCAGTGATTCTAAGTGTTGCATTAATGAAAATTGGTATAGATTTAATGACATGTGAATCAGTTATTAGGTTGTCATTGATGTCAACTAATTTTCTTAGTATTTTCAATATGTTACTAGACATTGTGTGAGTAAATAATGAGTTGCAATATGTTTCTAAAGTTGCTATTCTAATGGAAGAATATATTATGTGTTGTGATGTTAAGTTTTTAATTGTGACTTTTGATATGAAGCATTGATTTGGTTATGTATGAATGAAATCAAATTGGGTAACTTCTAAAACAGTCAGTGATAGATAGTAAGTGATTTGAATATTATCTCAAATCGGTAAAGTATTTGATGGAGCAATCATAGGATATGATTGATAATAATGTCTAGATAATATGTTGAGAATCACGACTCATATTGTTGATCGATGAAGATAGTTTAATGGACTGGAAGCAGTATTGATAGAATGCAAAGGTAAACAAGATAGAGTTCTTGAACAGGTAATGAATATTTGTGAATCGGTGAAGAAATTCAAGGTGGCAATGGGATCAGTGATGTTTTTAGTGAAGTAGTATGGAAGTTTTGTGATTTTTGGAAAGTATTTGACATCACATTGCTCGAGGTATGCGTTTAAGGTGGATTCTTCAAGAATTTTCTTTTGGTCAAATGATTTTTTGAAGATGGCTCAATTTCCAAGGTGAAATCCATATGGAAGTTGATGCGGTCAAAGAAAAATGGTTTATGAGTTGTCACATACATTATACATCTTACCTAATATGGTTTGGATCATTCATATCTTAGATCTAGGGTTTATTTTCAGATAGTGGAAGAAAATATATATATTGGAAAGTTGAAAAAGAAGTTATTTGCTAATTGTGAAAATTGTAAAAGGATTCGGTGACAAAGCAAGTAAAGGAATCAAGTGTCATCAAGCTAGGGAAGATTATAGTGTATGGAGAAGAGTTTCAAAACTTAATAGGATCTTATCATGCAGAGGTAGTGTAATTTCACATATCATTTTATCTGTTTCTTTCTAACAATTGTAACACTGAAATCCTTTAACAGGGTGGATCCTAATAGATTTTTTTTGTAAATCATCTAACAAGGTGGCATTCATATTGAATGTTTAAAGTCCTATAACAAGGATGCTCCTAATAGGGAAAATATTCTAATAGAGCTAAAGGAAAATCCCTTAACCGGGTAGCTCTTAATAGTCCTTTTGTAAACCTTTAACGGGGCAAGCTCCTCACAAGGCATATTCTAAAAGAGTATAGATTTAGTGGGTACCAAATCCCACCATGGTTTTTCCCATTTTGGCTTCCATGACAAAAATATGGTGTCTTAATTGTGTGATTGATTATTTTCAGATGCATTCTTTGTAAGTTTCTATTTATATTAGTTGTTGTTGAATATTTTAGTGCATAAATTTTATAGAGTTTGAAATCAATAAATTTCTTTATTACTGATTCACCCCTCCCCTCTTAGGAATCAGACCTATATTAACAATTGGTATCAGATATAAGTTCCCCTATTGACCAAAATTAACAACTTGAGGAAAATATCTGAACATGTATAGGATGGAAAGACCTAAGTTCACTAAGGACAATTTCTCTACATGGGTAAGCAGGATGAAGCTGAATTTGGAAGGAATTGGAGATCAAGCATTAGTTCATATCACAACCAATAATGTTCAACCTACTAGAACCCTAATTGATGAACACACAAAGAGAAATTTGGAGCATAACTCTATAATGATAGAAATAGAAAGTGCTATGTCTGATGCCGAGTTTGTAGATATCAAGGATATGGATAATCCTAAAGAAATGTGGGACAATTTGATAATAGTTTATGGCAGTGATTGTGTGTGTGAAAATTGTACCTGATCTGTAGACACAACACTTCAGTAAAACATTAGAGGTTAGCAAAAATCAAAATCGTGCAAAATTGAAATCTAATTTAACCAAGCGATTTACTTCCTTCTAGTAGGTGCGAGATTAATGTTCTCAGATTGTTATCGAGATCAGTGACCTGGATGACACCTAAATGAAGGATTTGAATGCAATTAATCTAGATATGAAATATGAATGCAATTAATCTATATTTTTGATATTTTCTATGCAATAAGAATGATAAACTGATATGAATCTATGCTAATATGGAAATTGATCTAACAATGATATGAATCTATGCTAAATGATATGCAATGCTCAAAACTAGAAAGATCTCACAATAGCTTGGATTTGCAAAGATGATTCTTCAGACTCCAATTCGACAGCGTGAGAATGCAAATTCGTGGATGCAAATTTTGAGAGATGAATTATGAAGAGTTGAGCCTTGGTTTTATAGAAATCCAGGGCTTTGGAGGTGCATGAGAAAAAGCCATAAATCACTCAAATAACTTAGCTTGATTTTTGAGTTATTTTTAAATAATAGATAATTAAGTCACAAAAATCATGCAAAAGCACAGTTCAACTCGAATTAGAAGTTTAGATCAACTTTAAAACTCAAAAAGATGTTGAGTTTCAAAAAGCTAACAACTTGCATTGATTTTCCAATTTGAGTTTAACTGGTCCTTGAATGTGCACATGGATAATTATGATTTAATAAATAAATAAAGTGATTTATGCTCAACTTAACTGATTTTTGAAATAAAATAATTAATTTATGGGTTTATTAACTATTTTATCAAACTTTTATTAAAAACTATATTATTAAATAATGATAACATGCTTTAATTAATTAAATAAGAATTTAATCAATTATTCATAGGATATTGGATTTATTGTCAAAATTAAATAATATAATTAATAATAGATAGAATTAAATTTAATTAAACAATTAAGTGGCAAGATATTAAATCTAATTAATTAAATATGAAAATATTCAATTAATCAAACTTAGGATAAATATGATTTATCACCAAATAATCATTAAATTAAAGATAATTAAGATAATTAGGAATATTGCTAGGAATATTCCTCGATGCAGAATTTAAGATAATCAATTAGGATTTGATGATGTTTAGATGTGCCTTAGGTTAGGACTTCTATGTTGATTTCATTTGAATTGTTGATGTAGGAGGTTAATGAACTTATAGCCCATTTTTGGGGTATTACATTTTGCCCCTCTTTGAATTACTGTGCAAAGCACAGTGGTTCAAAGATAGTCTGTGTTTGATAGAGATATGAAACTGATGTTTGAAATTGATAATTGATATGAGACAGAAGCTGATTGATATTGATTTGATATGGAGATAATAGGTCCTGAATGACCAAAGATAATGTTCACTATAGCAGCAAATGAACCTATGATTGCGAAAGAGTGTCAAAACGCCTGATTCCAAACCTTAGGATTGCTAAGAAGTGAGTGACCGATTCTAGACTCGATTGTCTTAGCAAAACTAGCAGGTATCACATCTGAATCCTTCAATTGCCAAAGAACCAAGGAAAGAACACTATGATCTGATGGTTGCAAAAACTGATACAGATTACAAGATTAGGAGGATACCAGATTGATATGGATCGACAAATCTGATATGCCCCAAGTGATGATAGATTTGCCCCGAGCGATGAGGACTTTTTTTGATGAATCAATAACTAGACGTGGTTGTTGTCTTGATTACTAAGGAAGATTGATAGAATTTGATTTACAGAATTGAATGATGTGCAATACCATGCCCCCTTCGGGATTAAAATTGAAATCTGACAAGAAAAGTCAGCGTTGATAGTTTAGAAACATGTTAATCGATTTGAGAAGTGGTTAAACACGTCTGGGAATGCATTTTGCATCATTTAGAGGTCCAAAAGACCAAGTATACTAGGTTTGACCATGAGTTGACCATAGTTGACCAAGTTGAAATTTTGATAGTTTGATGTAAGATAATCAATTAAGTTGAATACTGGATTTCTGTGATGATCGAAGGTTGAATATGCAAGTAGTTAATAATATGAATGATCTCAGATTTTGATTTTTGATCCCGAAAAAGGATTCTACTTGCTATTTCGTTAGAGGAACCTTCGTGTGAGATTCAACTCTTGTTAGATTTGAAGATGTGATTTGAAGAATCGTTTAAGCATTGAATTTAGTTTAGCCATTGTGAGATCATGCAACATGCAAAATGCAAAGAGACATGCAAAATGAAATGCAACCTAAGACCTAGGACCTAGTCACTGATCATGTGTCGATTTGTTATCATCATTGAACTTTTAGGTAACCGGATAAATCAATACAATGCCCACTAGCTATGAAACCATAGACATATGAATATCAATTTATATGCGCAAGAATCAATACAACACCCACTAGTCAACAACCATGGATATATGAATATTGATTTTATTTTCAGAATGTCGGATTAGATATAAGCACCAAGGCATAAATGCCAGGATGACCTAAATATCATGTCCATTTTGATATAGAAATTTGTATAAGCATCAAAACATAAATGTCATGATGACCTAAATATGCCTTGCATTGACAAACACATCAAACAGCCAAGAGATTATTCTAAATCCAATGTGAATTACTCGTAGTGACCCTTTATCATTCACATCCTTAGGTAAGATTGCGTTTCACAGTAGGAGAAAGAACTCACTCAAAAAGACAATAGTGAGATCAAACTTCCTTGAATTTTCCAGGTATCAATGGTCGAGGTACGCATGGCCATCCAATTCAAGATAGAGGCTCTTACAGTCGGACACCATTTCAATCCAGAATTTCCAAAGATGTTAGATTTTCACATACAAGTAGAAGATAGAAAAGATTATGCCCCTAGTCATCACTCTCTAAATCCTATAAAGGACATCATCGAAGAGCTCAAAGGGACACAATATGCAAAAATCTCAATGCGAATCAGTAAGCATACAAGGAGATAAAAGCATGAAAAGCACAAATTGTTTTCAGTTTGTGTTTGATTGCGTTGTTGTAGATGCAAAATCCTTTTTGGAGACAAGACAGACTTGACTAACTCAAATGAAGCTTCAAAGGACTCTGACTGGGTATGAGACATCTAAGATATACTGGAGGCCATAGGATATGACATTGATTGCCCCCAAGTTTGAACATTGATAGGATACAGACACTTGAGTTGTTTGGTGTATAGACCGACTTATTGAAAACTGAAAATGCAGAAACAAACTGGGAGATATGTACAAACTAAAGCAAAATTGAAAGCTGGGAAAGACCAAGATTGCACTGATAGATGGAGCATATTGAAACAAGTGGCACCCGTTTGCCAGGTTTTCACCATCTTGGTAGAGATTCTATTTTTGCTACCAAGGCGCCTGTTTCCAGGTTTTCACCAAGGCACTCTTTCTTTTTCTCATTTTTTTGTATTTTTCATTTTTTCAATTTTTTTTTTGAATTTTTGATTTTTTTGTGAATCATCAAGGTGCCTATTGCTAGGTTTTCACCAAGATGTTCATTTTTTCAAGACTTTTTCTAATTTTTAAGATTTTTTCAGGACATTTTACCATAGACTGAATGCCTTAGGCGTAGAATTTCTTCAGATGGAGAACATTGATTGGTTCTCGGAGCTGTTCTCCTTCAGTCGTTGAGAGTTGATAGGTGTCAGAGCCAAAAGTAGCAGTGATACAGAGGGACCCAACCAATTGGGTTCGAACTTCCCCTTGCGTTCTCGATGGGATTGATTTTTAGGATTTTCTCTCAAGACTAGATCGCCAACCTGAAATTCTCTATGTCTGACTTTCTTGTTGTAGCCTCTAGACATTCTCTTCTGATATACTCTGAGATGATCATATGCTGCTTGTCTGCACTCATCGAGTAGTTCAGTTCTTGTAACCTAGACACTCTGTAGTCATCATCAGTTACTAGACCATGCATTCTAATTCTGAGTGATGGGATTTCAACCTCAATAGGTAGTACTGCTTTAGACCCATAAACTAAAGTGAAAGGTGTATCCCCAGTAGGTGTTCTGATACTTGTTCTGTAGGCCCATAGAGCTGGATTAATCATGAGATGCCAGTCTCTGCCAGTTTTGTTTACTGTTCTGTGCAAGATCTTTAATAGATTTTTGTTAGAAGCCTCTGCTTGGCCATTTCCTTGTGGATAGTAGATAGAAGACCAATGTTGTGTGATCTTGAATTTGGCACATAGATCATCTAGGTCTTTATTCCTAAATTGCCCACCATTATTTGTGATTATGGAATGAGGTATCCCATATCTGCATATGATATAGTTCAATATGAACATAGATATCTATTTCCCTGTTGCTTGTGTCAAAGGGACTGCCTCTACCCATTTTGTAAAATAATCAGTGGCTGTGATTATATGGGTATGTCTGTTAGAAGAATGAGGATGAACCATCCCAATAAGATCAAATGCCCATTGATGGAAAGGCCATTGTGTTGTAAAGGGGATTAGATCCCTCCCTGGAGCATGAATTAGGTTGCCATGTACTTGACACTTTTGACAATTCTTAGAAAATTTGATAGCCTCTTTCTCCATTTCAGGCCAATAGTACCTAGCCCTAATAAGTTTTCAAGCTAGTGTTAAACCGTTCGAGTGTGACCCACAAATACCATCCTGGACTTCCTCTAATGCATGTTGAGACTCTTCCCATTCTAAACATCTAAGTAGCGTACCATCTAGACCTCATTTGTATAGATCATTACCAATGATGGCATATCGGGAGGCATTACGGATAAGGTATCTCTTTTCATGGCAGTTGAAGGTATCGGGGATGATTTGGTCCTAGAGATAGGAAAATAGGTTTTTATATCGGGATGAATCATGACCTACAATAGTGCAGATCATGTGGGTTTTAGGGGATTCATATGCAGGATAAGATAGTGCTTCCACTAGAAACTCGTAGCATAGCTCATGTTCAGGCTGCTGTAATAAAGTAGATAATGTTGCCATTGCATTGGCAGCCTTGTTCTCCATTCTAGGAATTTTCTCAAATGTGATAGATATGAAATATTTCTTAAGATCATCTACCATTCGCTTGTAAGGAATGAGCTTTTCATCTTTAGTTTGGTACACATCATTGACTTGATGAATAACAAGTTGAGAGTCTCCATGAATGTGTAGCTCTGTTACTCTCCATTCAATTGCTATTTTCATACCATTCAAAAGGGCTTCATATTCCGCAATATTGTTTGTGCAGGGGAACTTTAGTCTGAATGCTTTTGGGATGGAGTATCCTTGAGGAGTTATGAACAATATGCCTGCTCCAGATCCATTTTGTGTATAGGAGCCATCAAAGAACAATTGCCATTCTCTAGAAGATAGGTGCATAATAGAGGAGTCTGGAAATTCCATTTGCATTGGTGTGTCATCAAACATGGGTGCATCTGCTAGTTGATCAACAATAACTTGACCTTTTATAGCTTTTCTTTCAACATATTCAATGTCAAATTCCCTTAGAAGCATGACCCATTTAGCCAGTCTACCTGTGAGGGCAGCCTTGCTTAGTAGATATTTTAGTGGATCAATTTTTGCTACTAGATGCATGGTATGAGCTAACATATAGTGTCTCAGTTTCTGTGATGCAAAGATCACAGCGAGGCAAGCTTTCTCAATCATAGAATAGTTCTTTTCATACGCCACCAATGTTCTGCTTATATAATAAATGGCTCTTTCCTTTTTCTCTTCATCATGTTGCGCTAGCAATGCCCCCAGTGATGTGACTGTTTGAGAGACATATAAGATCAATGGCTTCCCATGAATAGGAGGCATCAAGATAGGCGGATTTGATAGATACTTCTTGATATGGTTAAATTTGTTCTCACATTCTTCATTCCATGCAAAGGTCACACCTTTATGTAATGTTTTTGTAAAAGGCTGTGATATGTCTGCTAGCTGTGATATGAATCTTTTGATAGATTGAACTCTTCCTTGCAATGTCCACATTTGATTGATATTTGTAGGAGGTTGCATCTCTATTATAGCCTTGACTTTAGCCGGATCAACTTCAATGCCCTTCTTTGAAACTATGTATCCTAAGAGCTTTCCAGAAGTGACACCAAAAGCACACTTCTTAGGATTTAGTCAGAGACTAAACTTTTCCATTCTATCTAGGATCATGCTCAAGTCCTTTAGATGTTCAGTTTTGATCATAGATTTTGCTAAAGTATCATCAACATAATCTTCTATAGTTTGATGCATCATGTCATGGAAAATAGATGTCATTGCTCTTTGATATGTAGCACCAGCATTTTTAAGCCCAAATGGCATGACATTCTAGCAGAAGGTGCCCCATGCACATGTGAAAGCAGTTTTCTCTTGGTCTTCTAGAGCAATTTTTATTTGGTTATATTCAGAGAAACCATCCATTAAGGAATACATCTCAAAACCCGCAGTCATGTCCACTATCATATCAATGTTAGGTAGTGGAAAATCATCCTTAGGGCATGCTCTATTCACATCTCTAAAGTCTGTACACACTCTAATTGACCCATCTGGTTTAGAAATAGGTACAATATTAGAGATCCACTCTACATAGTCAATAAATCGGATGAATTCGGCATTCAGGAGCTTCTCTAATTTAGCTTTTACCAAGAGTGCAACGTGAGAATGCATCTTTCTCAATTTTTACTTGACAGGTTTGACATTTGGACCAATAGATAAATGATGCATTATGAGATTAGGATCCAATCTTGGCATATTTGAATATTTCCATGCAAAGTTGATCTTCTTCTCTATGAGGAATGTTGTAAATTTTTGCTTCTCTTCTTCTGATAATGATTGTGCTACATGTACCAATTGTGGTTCCTCTATTGTACCCAAATTGATGGATTGAGTGGGCTCAATTAGAATTGGAGATCTGTCCTGTAAATGACTTGGAAGGACATCAAATATCTCATCCTTAGGCACCTTAGAGAGGTTTTCACCTTTGGATACATCTTTTATTTTTACTTTTGTAGGTTCTGAGACTGCCACAAAGTGGTTTTCACCCTCAGAACTCTTTTTCTTTTTCTTTTTATTCTTGTTTTTTTGACTAAGAGATTTGATGTCTGACTCAGTCATGCTGACGCTTAGTTCACTGATGGAAGTACTCATAGGCTCAACTACATTGAGGTAGCAAGCAAGGGCATAGTCATTCGGGAAGGTATAAATACCATGGCTTGGATTTGTGGAGGTTTGATCAATAAGTTCTGGATATTTGATAGTCAAAGTAGGGAAAGATTGGGAGATAGTGTTTACGGATATGGATCTATCATCATTGGTCCTAACCTAAAACTTGAGTTCAAAGGTGATACTACAACTTAAGACATCCAATTCATGAATAGGCTCAATGTCATCGTGGGAGTCCAATTCAGCCATAGGTGGATTAGACTCGATAGGTTCATCATTTCGCTCTAGACTTACGTTGGGTTAAGGTGCATATTGGTGAATAACATCAACATGTTTCTCTATGATAAGCTCATCTTCATCTGGTTCTGGAATGGCTCCCCATTCATAGTCATTTGATTCAGCTTATGATTGAGGATCTCTAGGAAATCTTAGAACATGAGTAAAGTCAGGGTGAATACCCCAAGAAGGGTTACCCTCAGATTCTGATTTGTATTCATACTCATGAGAATCTATCTTAGAATCACTACCACTTCCCTCTTCTTGATTGTTTTTGAGATTAGCTGGTTCTTGTGTTGAAACTATCTCTTGATTGATAGTAGGTTCTTGTGTTTCTACTACATTAATGCTTTTGATAGGATCATCTTTATCATCAAGAAGGTCTTTGATCTCTTTAGGAAATTTTTCATAGGGGATGAGTTCTGAACTATCTAAATCACCATCTGATGGTTCTATTTCTTCTTTCTTAAGAAGAGGTTCCCCTGGTGCGATCTGCTCTATGACATGAGAGCAATTACCTTGAGGTGATAGGGTTTCTTTTTAAAGCCTAAGCCAACTTTGTTTTTATTTTCTCTACCAGTATGTGGGAGAGGTGCCTCAAGACCTTTTCCTCTGATTCCTAGAGGTCCTTTACCTGAATATCCCATCTTAGTTATTAATTTATCTCTTGGACCATATGACTTGGAAGGGAGTTTGGAGATTGCAGAGTCACTAGTTTGAACAACTTGAGATTCAGGTTCATCTTTGTACAGCCATGATAGCACAGCCTCATCCTCTTCAAATTCTTGCTTGGATACTTGTTCTGCTACAAAATTCTTTTTATATGCTTCAAGAGGTGCTTTAGAGTCTGGTTTGGATTGTTTCAAAGATTTCCCATAAGACTTAGGCGAGATAGGGAGAGATGTCAAAGATAAGACTGGCTCGATAGTATATTCTCCCATACTATTTTCTTTGATATTAACCTCTTTTGCAAGATCTTCCATTTTAGCTATGGATGCTTCCTTAGTTGGTTCAATGGAAGAGACTCTATTATTAGGTACAAGCTTATCTGCACTTTCCTTCAAGGTGTTGCAAGTTGTATTCAGATCCGTGGGGATAGTAACCTCTACTCCTTCATAAGGAAACTTCAAACATTGATGGTATGTAGAAGGAATAGCTTGCATTTCATGTATCCATGGTCTCCCTAGAAGGACGTTGTAGGCCAGAGGTAGATCAAGCACTTGACAAATGGTATCTTTGATAACTGGACCCACTCTGATATGTAAGACGATGGTGCCTTTAGAAGATCTTTCTTGTTCATCATAGGCCTTGATAGTTATTTTCTTTCTAGGATCAATAGCCAATTCTAAAAATCCCAATTGTGTGATCAAGCTGTAAGAACAAATGTTTAGGCTAGCGCCCCCATCTATCAACACATGTTTGACTCTACGATTCTGGATCAAGACTTCTATATGCAAAGGCTGATTATGTGGGTGACTCAAGGAGTTGTCATCTTCCTCTGAAAAGGAGATATATTGTAGAGATGTAAGATGTCCAACCATAGTCTGGAACCTATCTAAATCAAGGTCATCAGGAACATTGGAACCGAGTAAAGCTTTATCGAGAATGGCTCTATGAGCGGGAGATATTTGAAGAAACTTAAACATGGAGATTTTCACATTAGTGTGCTAGAGTTGTTGAACAATGCTATAAGATGTAGGCCTTGTATCCTTTGGATTGGAAGATTTGGAAGCAGCCTTCTGTTTAGAAGCAGATGAAAGATTGAAGGGCACCTTAGGGACATTTGATGAATCTGGGATTTATCCTTTCAGATGCGTTTGAGCTTGTGATCAAGTAATTGCATTAGCTGAGGAATGATCTCTGTCTCTTCGTACAATTGTGATGACATTGCAACTTTCAGAGAGACATGGTTCAACCATATTGATGACAACATTATTTCCAGGGTACACATAGTTGACTTTTGCCCCCATATTAGGTTGAGAAGTTGAAACTTCTTGACCATGTTTCAAAAATGGTTCTGTGAACATTGTATGATCATTATTGCTTGTGGGATTGTCAATTGTGATGTCTCCACTATCGATCAGATCTTGAATGGTATGCTTTAAGTGATAGCAACTACTAGTTTTGTGACCTTTACTCTGATGGAAATCATAGAATTCATTTTCCTTCCACCATATCGGTTTGGGGTCCTGAGCATTTGGTCGGATTGGTGGTAAAGAGATGATGTTATCAGCTAGTAGAGTTTTCATAGCTGATTCTAAAGACTCTCGTAGAGGAGTAAATTTTTGATGTTTATCCCATTTTTTGTATTCTAGCTTCCTTTGAGATGGTGGAGAAGACTTTTGCTATGAAGCTTTAATGGCTTGAGTGCCAAGAGTGAGATTGTAGGTTGGTGCCTTTGATGGGGCACAGACAGTGTCAACAATGCCATCTGTGACGATGCCTTTGTTCTTGTCTTTAGAACTAGATCCAGATTCGTACTTGTCTTTTTGGAGTGTGATTTCTCCTTTTTTTACAAGCACTTTTCCAATTTTGATAGCATTATCCACCATCTTGTCAAAAGATGTATGATCTTGCATTTGTAAGGGATAATTGATTTCTGGAACAAGGTTATTGATAAAGATTTCAAGTTTCTCCATTTTGAGAATTGGTCTAGCATATAGAGAGAACTTCTTTCGCCACCTCTTGAGGAAAGTTAGGAATGATTCTCCTGGATATTGCTTGAGATTACAAATATCAATCATGGTGATGGGATGTTGAATATTGTGGGAATATTGGTGGTAGAATGATTTAATCAATTCCTCAAACATCTTGATTGTAGGAGGCAATTTTGAAAACCATTGAATGGATGATCCTCCCAGAGATCTAGGAAAAAGACACATCAGATAGGTCGGTTCATGCATGAATTCCATGGATTGTGTACAGAACTCTCTGACATGATCTTGAGGATTAGAGTGTCCATCATACTTATCATACTTTAGCATCTCCACTCTTTTTGGAAATGGTGGCATATACAAGTTTTTGTCTAAAGGAAAAGGGCATAGAGCTTCCATGGAGAACTCTTTGGGTTCCTTTTCTTTCTCAAGGCTATTAAATTTGACTTGTAAAGCATGTATCTGTTTCATCATAGCTATGAGTGGAGTTTCTTCCTCATGCATAATGATATCTTCAACATTAAAGTTGGGAGGAAGTTTAGCTCCTTGATGAGCTAGTTGTAAAAAGTATGCTTCTCTATCTTCTTTCAAGAAATGCTTCATCATTCGTTTGAAGTTATCATCATTTTGATATTGAGCAATTTCTTCAGGTGTGGGTTCCTGATCTGCCCCATGTTGAGATTGAGCTCTTTGAGAGCCAAAATTTGTCCCTGCTTGAGACATGGTAGGAGTTTGTGGACTCCTTGGATTAGATTGTTGAGGGGTATGTTGAGTACCTCCGTGAGTTGATGGAGGGGGTATGTAACTAGATTTCAATCGACAGTTGCCAAGACCATCGTCCTCGTAAAGACCAGAATTGATGAGTTGCTTAAGAGTTGGAGTTTGGAGAGTGGTGATAGATTTCTTGTGAGAGGAAGCTCTAGTCTCCACCATTCACCTCAAGTGAAACAAAAGAATAAGATCCAGATAACCGAAGAATGAATTGAATCAAGATGATCAGATGACGCAACCTTGTCAAGGTTTGATTGATTTGAAGATTTGATTAGATGTGGATGAAGGATATTGTGCCCTGGATGTATGGGTAGGTTCCCAAAAGATAGCGGACAAGATATCACAACACTTAGTCATTTTGATGATTGATTGATTGAAGATTGATAGTTATGACAAGGTTTTGACATAGGATGATAAGGACTCAAATTGATTAAACAGAAGGCTGAATCAGATTCAAAAGGCCACTTTAGGAAAATGATTAGATTCTTAATAGCTATTGCTCTGTTCCTAACATAGTGATTCATTCGACAGATTTTGAAATTAGGCTGAAAAAGCTAAATATCTGGCAATTTTGACAATTTTTTGACAACTTTCAAAAATTTCCCAAATGACACTCTGCAGACTCATACGACAGTGGGTATGCTATCAAATGATAGTTACAAAACTCATACGACAATTGCAAGCAAGATTTTGACTTTTAGAATTTTTTGGCATCAAAACTCGTATGACACTGGGTGGGTTATCATATGACAGTTGGGTACCAATGAAACGACAGTTGAAAATCTCATATGACAGTTGGGTAGCAATGAAAAGATAGTTGAAAATCTCATACGACAGTTGCAAGATTTTGACTTTGAGAATTTTCTGGCATGGAAACTCGTATGACACTGGGTACCCAATCATACGACAGATGGGTTGTAATGAAATGACACTTGATGGAAACTCGTATGACTTTCTGACCTCCTGAGATGGCTTTTGACTCCAGAAAGGATTTTACTTCAGATTTTGCAAATTTTGAGTTTTCAGATTTGAATTGTTTGCAAATTTCAATGTCTAGATTTTGAGGATTGTAACAGATTTGTCCATTTTCAATAACCAGATAGATAAACAAGCATGCAAAATAGCAAGCACATGATTTCAAGCATGTTTGAAAATAATGAACAAGGGCAAAAGAAACCTTGCACATGAACAATCAAGTGACTTATTCGTTCTAATCCTCAAAAGCGCTAATTGTGTATGTTCCAAAAATGTTTTGCAATAACGCACATATACCCTATAAAATGAAAATTTGGCCTCACTAGGGTTTTTAGTAATAGTTTGACTCTACAACTTTTATGATCCAAAGGGGTGAACTCCAATCCCGGCGCACCATGGTTTTGACACAGTCTGAGAACTTAATCTTCAAGAGCTGCTAGGGAGATTTGACAACCCAACAATGAACCATACCCATGGAGATTTCTTCCACAAGGACATTTATATAGCGGCTGTCACTACCACGGTGAAAATGGCTATTATCGCTTGAGATTCCATCAATGTAGTTTTCCCTGTGAAGGGATTGTCCACTATGGTTAACCCTCTCTAAAGGTGACTCACAATAGTATACCACAAGGGGACTTGGCTCTAGATCCAAGGTTTTGATACCTCTTCACTTTTAACCCAAACAAAGCAAGAAGATTAATCCGACACGCTAAGACAAAGTTTGTCTCACCAAGGTCTATGATATCAACCCCACGTGATCTATCAACCCCTCCAGAGAGAGAATGTATCAATCAATAAGGGAAGATGCACTAACCAATTTTGATTCACAAAAGCTCATGATGTCTACCCCACATGATCTATCAACCTCTCTTGGGAGAGAATGTATCGATCAATAAGAGAAGACGCACTAACCAAGTTGAATGTGAAACGCACTAAGTATCCTCCCTACCTACAAGGATTCTATCGTTAAGAAGGATTTCATTGGGAATCCAATCTCTCAAGAATCATGAATAGTGTTCATAGGGCCTAATTACTATGTGAGCACAGATGTATGTTTTCAAAAGCAAATCTACCAAACGTATCCAAAAAGCAGAAAGAGGAACACTTAACGCTTAAAGTGAATATGAGATGAGTCCACAAGGTGGAACACTTAACACCTCACACAAGCTGAAAATGAGTCCCCAACTTAGAAAACAAGTGAGTTCCTAAAAGCACAAAATGGTTGCCAAGTGGAACACTTAACACTTCTGTCCTGTTGACCCCTCCCCTTTATGGTGCTGAGATTGCAACCACGGGGTGGAATGAGGGGCCGGCGGATTAGCGAGTCCAATAACCCAAGATAGCAATCAAGATCAATCACAAGTATCTGAGACTACTTAATGAATCTTTAAGGTGTTACAACCTAGTATTCAATTATGCAAATTTGAAGAAAAGCATGCAAAGAAAACACTCAAGCCAAACACATGAGAGATTTATTTTAGGATCCAAATTGAAATGTTATCAGATTAAAGAGAATACCTGGGATCCTTGCAATGCGCTTAGTAGATTTTACCTGATTTTTTGTGCTTTTTCTAATCAAACCCAGCAGAAATCACTCAGAAACAACAAATTTCAATTGTTAGGGTTAGCTGTCAGTAAAAGTCCAAAAATCAAATCTGACAAACTAACTGCAAAAATGAAATGAAAATTGAAATTTGGTACCGAAACTCGTACGACACTGGGTCTGTTACCAGACGACAGTTGAAACCTAATGCCGAAACTCGTATGACACTGGGTCTAATACTAGATGACAGTCTAGAAACTCGTACGACACTGGGTGTCTGATGAAACAACAATCTAGCCTCCAAATGAAAATGGGTGCCTGATGAAATGACACTCGGTCAACTGTCATATGACAATGGGTTTAAAATCATATGACTTTTGTCAGAAACTCGTACGAAGATTGTACGGACAAAAAATAAAAATTATATTTTTGCACAGAAATTGAGGAGAAAAAGACAAAAATTGATAGAATTGAATTGGAAACCCATTTCAGGGCCCCACGGTGGGCGCTAGAAATATGTGTGTGAAAATTGTACCTGATCTGTAGACAAAACACTTCAGTAAAACATTAGAGGTTAGCAAAAATCAAAATCGTGCAAAATTGAAATCTAATTTAACCAAGTGATTTACTACCTTCTAGGAGGTGCGCGATTAATGTTCTCAGATTGTTATTGAGATCAGTGACCTAGACGACACCTAAATGAAGGATTTGAATGCAATTAATCTAGATATGAAATATGAATGCAATTAATCTATATTTTTGATATTTTCTATGCAATAAGAATGATAAACTGATATGAATCTATGCTAATATGTAAATTGATCTAACAATGATATGAATCTATGCTAAATGATATGCAATGCTCAAAACTAGAAAGATCTCACAATAGCTTGGATTTGCAAAGATGATTCTTCAGACTCTAATTCGACAGCGTGAGAATGCAAATTCGTGGATGCAAATTTTGAGAGATGATTTATGAAGAGTTGAGCCTTGGTTTTATAGAAATCCAGGGCTTTGGAGGTGCATGAGAAAAAGCCATAAATCACTCAAATAACTCAGCTTGATTTTTGAGTTATTTTTAAATAATAGATAATTAAGTCACAAAAATCATGCAAAAGCACAGTTCAACTCGAATTAGAAGTTTAGATCAACTTTAAAACTCAAAAAGATGTTGAGTTTCAAAAAGCTAACAACTTGCATTGATTTTCCAATTTGAGTTTAACTGGTCCTTGAATGTGCACATGGATAATTATGATTTAATAAATAAATAAAGTGATTTATGCTCAACTTAACTGATTTTTGAAATAAAATAATTAATTTATGGGTTAATTAACTATTTTATCAAACTTTTATTAAAAACTATATTATTAAATAATGACAACATGCTTTAATTAATTAAATAAGAATTTAATCAATTATTCATAGGATATTGGATTTATTGTCAAAATTAAATAATATAATTAATAATAGATAGAATTAAATTTAATTAAACAATTAAGTGGCAAGATATTAAATCTAATTAATTAAATATGAAAATATTCAATTAATCAAACTTAGGATAAATGTGATTTATCACCAAATAATCATTAAATTAAAGATAATTAAGATAATTAGGAATATTGCTAGGAATATTCCTCGATGCAGAATTTAAGATAATCAATTAAGATTCGATGATGTTTAGATGTGCCTTAGGTTAGGACTTCTATGTCGATTTCGTTTGAATTGTTGATTTAGGAGGTTAATGAACTTATAGCCCATTTTTGGGGTATTACAGTGATGTTCATGTTCAGAAAGAAAAGGTGGATTGTCTCAGAGGAAATTATGATGAAATGAGAATGCATGAAGGTGAGAACATTGTTGAATACAACTATATGATAAAGGAGGTTGTTACAATCAAAGGAGCTGGTGGACAAATTGAAGAAGATGAAGTGGTAAGTAAAATCTTGAGAACCCTACTAGCACAATATGCTATTAGAGTATCTGCTATACAATAATTGAGATCTATTAATCCTACAAATGTGACTCTATATTCCTTGGTTGGCAAGAAAATTGCTTTTGAGTTAAGTAATTTTGATAATAGTATGCCTAGAATAGAATCTACATGTATGCAAATTAGTTGGATATTATTCTAAATGATAAATTAACTAATAAAAGATTAATAAATATATCTAATAAGAAAACTACAATGAAGAATGCAATAACAAATGAAACCAAATTAACAATTTACCTTCACCTAGAAATGCAGCTTGTCTCCATTGTCCTCCTAGCTTTGATTTCTTGAAGATGTTGAGCTCTCAGATTTCCAAATGAAGCTCTTTCCCAAGATGATTCCAAAGTGTGGAGATTGAATGAAATGAGTGCACAATTGAAACTTGATTATGCAAATATGGTGGATGAAATGCAAATAATGGGATGATAATATGGATGCTTGATTGCTTGATTTTCTTGGATGCTTGATTGCTTGGATGCTTGAATGTTTGTTCTCAAAATACCTATTAGCTTTCAAATGGAAAATGAGGCTCCTTTTATAGAGTTTTGGAGGATCTAGGCCTAGGTGGCAGAATCCTACGGTTGAGAATGAATGGTGGAAGATCCTAGGGCTAGAATTGACATGGTTGAAGGGGTTGAGAGAAAGGGGGATGTAGTTGAGATGTGACAGAAAGAATAGGGATGATGTTCCTCTCACATTGACATGGAGGAGAAGAAGGTGGAAGGGAAAGACACATGTCAAGTATCTCACAAAGACCAAAGAAAGAAAGAGGGAGAGACTTTTTCCTCATGAGGACTCTTTGCACAAGTGTCCTATGAGTCACCCTTGACCCTTAGAGGTGGCTTGAGAAGCCCCTTAGGAATAGGGAATGTCTCTTGACTTGGTTGTTGAGAGGAAAAGTGGTCATGGGACCAAGTCCTATGAGGCCACATAGCCCTTAAGAATAGGACATGTGTGGGTGAGGATAAATATGAATAAATAATTAATAATAATTATTTATCTTAGCCAAGGTGATGTGTCAAGTGACTAGGTGGATGAAGTGGATTAGGGAACTTAGTCATATTTAGGTGATTGTGTATTTAATTAAATCACTTTAATAGACTTTTTAGAAGACTTAGGATATAGAATTAGACTATAGTGAATTTATTAAATAAATTGAATAATTTACTTAATAAATAGAGGAAACAAATATTAATTAAATAATAAATATTTAATTAATTTATCAAGTCAATAATAATTAAATAATAAATATTTAATTAATTAATGAAGCTATTTTTAGGTGTATACATTTTGCCCCTCTTTGAAATAATGTGCTGGTCACATTGTTTCAAAGAAAAATCAAGCATTTTTGCCCCTGCTCCAGACAATGTCTCAGACGACCTATGGATGCCCCCTCGAGAGATTGATTGACAAAAAAGATTATTTGAATTTTGTAAAAATATTTTTTGTTTTTTTTTTGTTTTTTTTTTGTTGACGGGGTTGTTCAATCAATCTCACAAATGAACGGTAGGAAATATGGATGAAAATGGGGTAGAATGGAAGAAAAATGGCAGGTAGGGTCCACACACCAAGCACATCGGGTCCACAAGATATAAATACGGCCAAGGCGTCCACAATAGGCTCATGTGCACACTTGTCACTTGGAGATTAGAGCGTGAGAGAGAGAAGAGCAGAGCCGCTAGGATGTCATTCCTCTTGTTAGATCACCGCTTCGAGAGAGTCAGACGCTTCCAGCGACCACCTGATTCGGGTGAACTGGTAGGTGACGGGATCCTGCTTTGTATTTCCATGATTTGATGCATGTTATAGTAGATTTGGAGTATGTTTAGGGTAGATCAAATGATAGATTAGATGAGAAAATTTATTTTGTCTAGGCATAGGATGAATGCGCAGTTTCGGCACATCAATGCGCAGCAACTATGGATGTTTGCGCAGAAAAGCAAAATTTATGTGCATTCGTTAGGAAGAAGTGCGCATTCATACTAGGAGAATGGCAGTGCTGTGCATATGTACTTATTGCGCATGTGTTAGGAAAAGCTGCGCAAATGGTCAGTAAAACTGCGCATATGTATAAAACTGCGCAAATGTTGATAAATGTTGCGCAAATGTGGAAGAAGACTCCACATCGGTAAAAACCTGTGCAAAGGTGAAAGAAAGTTGCGCATGCATGTTTCAATGCTGCACATATGTTTAGGTGGTAGAAGTTGGTCATAATGGATAGTCAATTAGGTCAAACTTGATGTCGATAAGCCAATTTGATCTGTCGGCGGTTCATTGTGATTGATTTGATCAAGATTGGCAACATTGTAGCATGTTCGCTAGTTAGCCAGTCTAAAATAGACAATTGATAGAATCATCTGTTGAAACACGTGATAAACATGTTTGAAATTGATATGATAGGATAGATAGATTGATAGATCAGTTTATCGAAATCTGATAGGTTGATTGTTGTTGAATTGAATAGGAGGATATCACAGATGTTCTGATGTCACGGGAGAGATATCCCATCACATAGAACCTGAGACCAGCATTATCAGAGATAGAGAGACTGGTGATAGGAGCATCGGGATTGTACCATGTGATTTACACGCCTAAGATTTGGGCGAATCTGAGCATGATGACCACATTAGCTAAGAGATGGCACTCAGAGATGAGTACGTTCCATCTTCCGACAAGGGAGATGACAGTGACACTAGAGGATGTATATCGCATCCTCCGGCTTCCCATCACAGGAGAGTTAGTGCAGTATGATCGACATGGTGGAGTTACAGAGTGCAGAGCCATCTTTGGGGATGATGACATAGAGGATGGAGAGATTAGTTGGGAGGAGATGGTCGACATGTATGACCCTCTGCCAGTGGTTCTAGCAAGCACCATTGGGGGATTCGTATGCCCTGATCGGAGGTCACACGGATTTGTAGTTGGATGGGGCTGCACATTATAGTGGATGATGGAGGGGACCCGATTTGCTTGGGGGGTGTGCTTATTAGCACATCTTTATCATGATTTACATCAGGTGGTTTACCATGGGGGTGCATCTCTATCAGCAGGTGTGACACTGCTCTATGTTTGGGCATGGGAGCATATTGCAGTGATGCGACCAGTGGCCATTAGATTCCAGGGTGCAGGGAAGCCCTATATTCATTTGTACTCCTCAGTTTTGTCTCAAGCAAAACTGGGACATTTTAAGTTTTGGCGCTACACTTTTGACACACTAGACACAGTGACATGGAGACCCTACCTAGGGTGTGAGCCATGAGATGATGAGTGACAGCTTGGTTTTTGTTTTGAGGTGCGATGGTTGATAGGGTGGACACCCTTTATTATTGAGAGACAGCTGGTTAGCCAGGTTCTGCGACAGTTTGGCAAGATACAGGGTATGCCCTAGGGAGTGACCGAGTTTGCATGGACACATCAGGAGAGATGGGATTGGGGGCCCATGGCATCATTTGATGTTGCACGGAAGGAGTTTTTGGATGCACCATACCAGGCATGGTCCATGAGACAGATAGTGGTTGACTCTGGGATGACTAAGGATTTAGAGCAGTTTTTGAGAGATCATCCTGTGCCACAGATTATAGATCCAGCAGCGAGACCTCTAGAGAGAGATCCAATAGACAAATGTCGAGGGAGGCAGTGAGGTTGAGATAGGAGGGGATGAGGGAGAGGAGGAGATGGAGGAGGTGGAGATGGAGGTGGTGGAGATGGAGGGAGAGTTGGCCCATGGATGAGGGGAGGTGGAGTGAGGTAGAGGGGACAAGGACGGAGACAGTCACCAGCACAGCCAGCACAACCAGCTACATGAGTTCCATTACAAGTACTAGGTGCATAGGTACAAAGACCAATGACTGTAATACAGATACCAGTTGCTACAGTACAGGCACAGGAGGAGCAGGCAGAGATGGACATCGGGGGACAGGATCCCTATTTACACAGAGATGCTGCGGAGGAGGAGCCGGATATTGATGCGTTGCTAGTCTGACTAGCATTTATCCAGGTAGAGGCAGACTGGGTTCCAGGTCTGGAGAGATAGATTGAGAGGATGGGCAGACAGATGGATGTGCTGCGGGCAGAGAGAGATTCAGCTGTTGAGAGACTCGGGGAGTCAGAGATGCTGCTAGCTGAGTTACAAAGGACTGAGGACCTAGGTCCTCATGGGGACATCATGAGAGCCATGATACATGCCGGGAAGGAGATATCCTACTGGCGAGAGGAATACAAATAGGCAGTCCCGAGAGATCAATGGATTGGGAGCTATAGAGAGAGCTCAGTTGGCATCAAAGCAGCAGCATATGAGCGACATGCACCTGCTGGTAGTGGAGGGGTATCATCATGTCCTCCTAGAGCACCGACAGGTTCAGGAGGTCAGGGTGGATTCTCAGCATCAGGGAGTGCAGTAGCACAGGGCCACATTGCCTCCCATAGACAGCGACATACAGAGTCTGGAGGCAGTGGTTCATAAATTTGTGAGAGATCATTGTATACACTTTTGTATCATTATGATTCATTGTATCAGTACATTTTGACTTGACAAACATTGACTATAGACACATTTTTATTGATTTATATCATTGGACATTTAGATATTTTTGTTGTTTTATGAATTGTATGTGATGTAGTTCTATCATGATTTATGTTGATGATTTATATACATGTGCGTACTGACATATGCAGGATGTGATGATGTACTTTCAGATGCATAAAATGTATGTCTTAGAATGCAAAATAAATTATATGCATGTTTTGATTTTGTTGATGCTGAATGGTTAATAATCATATGATGGTGACATAAATGCACATCTTAAATGAATTTATTAATGCTATGTGACTATCAATGCAATATTTGTGATGAACAATGTGGATAATGAATAATAAATGATATAATGCAAATGATATCTAAATGTAATAAATGATGATGATTTAAATGTAATAATGGATAACATGATAAAAGAAAATAAGATGAAATGATAGCTATAATAAATGACCAAATTATATATAAATGAACACTCCTAATGAAGATAAATTATGTCTCTAAATGATTTAAGTGTGAAATGAAAAAAGTCATAATATGTGTGGTTGTCCAAATGTCCTCAACTTAGATAACAATGTATCTGACACAAGAAGAATAGACTAAGAAAACAGATAACCTAATAAGAAAGGTAACCTATAAATCCCTATAAAAGGAGCACTGATATGCAAATCTAGGAAATGGCATAATGCAATGCAAAATGAAATATGAAATGAGGATCTCCACAACTTCATGTAACATCTTAGAACTTCATAATAACTGAAATTTGATTTTCATCATTGAGCTCGTTATGTTGCAAGAAAATGCAAGCATCATGGTATAATTAAACCAGGATGACCTGAGCACTTTTTGCATGGAGTTTAATATTGCAAACTTGACAAGCATCTAGGTATAATTGAACCGAGATGACCTGAGTTTCATTTGTGTAACAGACAAGGAATATTTCCTCCTCAATCAAGGAACAAATATTTGGAGTTGAGGTATGTGATGGCATATCATCATAAATAGTATTTGCAGAGAAACATGATGTTTATGTTGTTCATACTATGAAATGGATGAAGGCACTTATACATAGACACCCCAAATTATTGGATCCTTTGATTTCATCAGAAAATACCCCACAAACAGCAATCAAAGAAAATACCATGCTCCATCCTAGCTATTCTAATCAATGACATATGGGAGTTTCAAACTCATGTCAAAAGATATCCCGAAATAGCATAAGAAACATGATAACAATGAAATCTAGATATGAATGCATAATCTACAACAAACCATTCTAACATGTCTGTCATGAATATACATTTCTTTTGCCAAAAAGATTGATGTAGGACATGTTGATCAATTCAAGTGATGATGTATCGTCAAGATATATAGATAAGTGGTCATGTGTCGAAGAATAGATCATAGATTTGGATTCAGCATGAAGATATCATTGTAAAAGGACATTTGATTTTGTCTGCTTGCCTGGTGAAAATAACTCCATTATGTCCTCTAAGAGTCACGACTATCATAGATCCACTTCCCAAACTAAGTCAAGGACATGCCCCCAGCTAGGTGATGGACTGACTTATTATGGATGAAGAAAGACACAACAAGACGAAGATGAAGACCATGACAAAAGATCAAGTTATGGTTGGATTTTATTATGGATAAATACAAGGAATGGTGCATGAACTGGCCATTTTATTATGATATATACATGGTGGGGATGAGGACTGACAAACCATTTTATTATGGATATATACAATGAATGGACACACTAAAAGAAGCCTAATAGATAAAGGAGCCAACTTGTCACATATAGCGCCTGTTTCCAGGTTTTCACCATATGCTTTTATTGTAGTTTTTCTTTTGATTTTATGATTTTTTTAATATTTTTAATATTTTTTTATTTACAGAATATATATACAGCCTATATACATGCCCCTTGCATTGGGATTTCAAGGATAAAACTTCTTGAGATGGATACTGTTAAGAGGCTCATCCAAGGGATCCCCTTCAGGTGTAGATAACTGATAAGCTCTAGAACCATAGACTGTTGTGATCACAAAAGGTCCTAACCAATTAGGTTCGAACTTACCCTTCTTTTCACGGTGTTGTTGATTCTTTGGATTTTCTCGAAGGACTAAGTCACCCAACTGAAAGTCTCTGATTTTTACCTTGCTGTTGTACTGACGGGATATTATTTGGATATTATTCTAAATGATAAATTAACTAATAAAAAATTAATAAATCTATCTAATAAGCAAACTACAATGAAGAATGCAATAACAAATGAAACCAAATTAATAATTTACCTTCACCTAGAAATGCAGCTTGTCTCCATTGTCCTCCTAGCTTTGATTTCTTGAAGATGTTGAGCTCTCAAATTTCCAAATGAAGCTCTTTCCCAAGATGATTCCAAAGTGTGGAGATTGAATGAAATGAGTGCACAATTGAAACTTGATTATGCAAATATGGTGGATGAAATGCAAATAATGGGATGATAATATGGATGCTTGGTTGCTTGATTTTCTTGGATGCTTGAATGCTTGTTCTCAAAATACCTATTAGCTTTCAAATGGAAAATGAGGCTCCTTTTATAGAGTTTTGGAGGATCTAGGCCTAGGTGGCAGAATCCTACGGTTGAGAATGAATGGTGGAAGATCCTAGGGCTAGAATTGACTTGGTTGAAGGGGTTGAGAGAAAGGGGGATGTAGTTGGGATGTGAGAGAAAGAATAGGGATGATGTTCCTCTCACATTGACATGGAGGAGAAGAAGGTGGAAGGGAAAGACACATGTCAAGTATCTCACAAAGACCAAAGAGAGAAAGAGGGAGAGACCTTTTCCTCATGAGGACTCTTTGCACAAGTGTCCTATGAGTCACCCTTGACCCTTAGAGGTGGCTTGAGAAGCCCCTTAGGAATAGGGAATGTCTCTTGACTTGGTTGTTGAGAGGACAAGTGGTCATGAGACCAAGTCCTATGAGGCCACATAGCCCTTAAGAATAGGACATGTGTGGGTGAGGATAAATATGAATAAATAATTAATAATAATTATTTATCTTAGCCAAGGTGATGTGTCAAGTGACTAGGTGGATGAAGTGGACTAGGAAATTTAGTCATATTTAGGTGATTGTGTATTTAATTAAATCACTTTAATAGACTTTTTAGAAGACTTAGGATATAGAATTAGACTATAGTGAATTTATTAAATAAATTGAATAATTTACTTAATAAATAGAGGAAACAAATATTAATTAAATAATAAATATTTAATTAATTTATCAAGTCAATAATAATTAAATAATAAATATTTAATTAATTAATGAAGCCATTTTTAGGTGTATACACTACATTCAAAGATTCCCTAACCATTGGTTCATCGAATAAAGGAAAATAAGTCTCTAACATTTTTTTAAGGAAATCATGATTATGATTCTATCTTGTTTGAGGAAAGAGAACAAGAAGATTTGGAGGCACTGCAAGGAAGGAGATTACCTAGAGGAAAATGAAAGTACAAAGGTACACTTCTCTTAAAATTCTTTTCATGTAGAAAAATTGGTCATATTGCATCTAGATGTTCTGACAATGATAGGAAGGATAAGCTCGGGAGATTTAGGAACTTCGAAGACAAGAGCAAGAATACGTTACCTAGAATAAGGAGTGACTAATGAAGAATCAAATGGAAGAGATGATGAGGAGGAGATAATATTGTTTGTTGTAGTCAAAGAAGAACCCTCAACTAGTGTAGATGGAGATAAACACTACTTATTTTCTAAAGTTGAAGACTGTTGGCTGTGGCATAAAAGATTTTGTCATGTTAATTTTGATAATCTAATAAAGGTTAGTAAGAAAATATGTGTTAGAGGTTTTCCTACTTTAGCTAAGCCTAATAACTTTATGTGTAAGGAGTGTCAATTGGGAAAGTTGACTAGTTCTAGCTTTACTAGTAAAGTCCATTCATCACAGAGTATTGTTGACCTTGTACACACTAATTTGTGTGGACCGATGAGAACTCAGAGCTACTATGGAGATAAGTACTTTATCTTGTTTGTTGATGATTACTCAAGAATGCTGTCTTTTATGTTTTTAAAGGATAAATTTGTTGCATTCTACATGTTTAAGGTGTATAAAGTAAGAGTTGAAAAAGAAATAGGTAAAACACTTAAGTGTCTTAGATTTGACAAAGGAGGTGAGTTTACTTCATAAGAGTTCATGATATTTTGTGAAGAACATGGAATCAAGAGACAAAGGTCAACACCAAGGAAACCCCAGCAAAATAGAATTGTAGAAAGAAGGAATATATCCATAATTGACTATCCAAGAACACCTTTGATACAAAAGGGAGTGTTGACATTGTCAAAATGTTGGCATTGTAGTTAGTGTGAGTGCTTAGTGCATATTTGATGTTGGTTTTCATTGATGGAAATCATGCATTCATTTGATGTCATAATATGAACATGTACAAATTGTAAGATATAAAATATGCAATGGGGTCTAGGACAATGATTTGCACATAAAAGAGACCCCAAAACTGATATTTTACACATACATAAAATTATAATGATATGGAAAGTAAATATAGAAGACTAATATTGAAATGAAGAAATAAAGGTACTTACCTTCGAAAAAGAATCAGTTGAAAACCTTGTCAAACAGTCTCAGAAACTATTGATTTTTACAACCTTGAAATGAAACTAAGAGATCTACAAAACCCAGAAATCTTTTTCTTTTCTGAGGAAGGTCATCCTTGACCCAAATGTAGGGTAAGATCTTACCCCGAAAAATTGACCTTGACCTGCACTGCTTTGACGGAAATTATGTTCATGGATCCTGAAAGTTTGACGAAAAGAGTATCCAAATCTGCACTGATATTTGTCATCCCGCACCTATACCTACAAGAAAAATGGTTTTGTTTGTTGGGGGGGAGGGTTTTGCCTTAGTCAAACCCCAATTTGGGAATTAACCTTGAAATTGAATTGAAATTGTAGTAGTAAACAAAGTAAATGGAACAATTCACCTTGCTTATGTTGAAACCCTTGTGGGGGATTCAAATCCTTGAATCCACAAGTATGGATGTTCCAAATGAATGTAGAATTGGATGTAGGATGTCTCAAATCAATTATCTAAGATCTTCAACACCAATCTTGAATGGATCTTTGAATAGGAAGAGGCTCTAATGGAAATGAATGGATGAATCTTTAACAAGAGGGCTCCATAGAGCTTCAATCCTTCAATGGCTACTAATGAATCTCCTTGATGAATTGGATCTTGAATGCTTGAATGCTTGAATTCTTTCCTTCTCCTTCTTGCTTGCTTCTTGATTGCTTGATTTTTCTTGCTTGAGAGATGGAGAAAACTTGATGTCAATTGATGGAGAAAATGAGAGAAGGCTTCCTTTTATAGTGATCTAGGGCACAAACTCTTAGAGAGGCCGACATATGAGAAATAAATTCCCATTGGGCCCATACCCCTAGAAATGGACCTAGATTAAATGCAATTTAAGAGTTTACCATTTTGGAGACCAAAATAGCCGACTCAAAAGCAGGAAAACAAATCTTTCCGAAACCCGACATCTGAAAATCATGGAACCTTGAAATTTGGACCCTAGGTCAAGGTCGAGGTCTACTTTGACCTAGGTCAAGTTCAAGGTCATCCTTGACCTTAAAGGTCATCGTTGACCCTAAAGGTCATCCTTGACCCTGAGATCAAAAATATCAGGATCTCAGTCTAGAATGCCAAAAAAATGTAGAAAGAAGGTGGAAAAGGGGGCAGAATCAGGGGAAAAAGCTAGATCTAAGTCAAGGACCCATTTGAGGTGCTTGACATGACCCCAAACCACTTACTCGGAGGGCTAAACCTATCATAAATGGAAGTGCTTCCATTTTCTGACGATACACAAATAATATTGCAAAGTAGAGGATGTTAGTCAAACTAGTAAATAGAAAGTAAGACAAGTAAACCAAAAAATTAACTAAGTACAAATTGGTGAATAGAGTGAAGTAAGACATTGGAACTAGTAAAGGAAATTGATAAATTGTACAGATCGGTTGAAGAGATAGGTGTATTGGAAATAGGTGAACATAATTTTTTGATCGTAACTCAGTATGGTGAATAGGTAGCTAATTTGGTTATGTTACAACCGATCAACAATATTGTTCACAGTTTATCAAGCCAACTTGGAAAGATCAATGAGTGGTAACGAGTGTTATAGATGCAGTGAATCTACACAATCAAGAAGTAAAGTATGGTCAACAAGGAACCATTTAATTACACCTATTGGGATTGCAACCTTGATTGTGTATGATTCCTAGGTGGAGTTAGAGAAAATAAGAAATATGTTTTTTCTTCTTGGGAATGAAAAAAAAGATGTAAGAATTAAATAAGGCATTGAAAGTAAAATGTGTTGTGGTTGAAATTTTTTTTTTTGATGGTCATTATGGTTAATGATCAAAACCCTAAACATTTTATGGAGTAAATGTATGAAGTCTATTTAATGTTTTGGTGAGATAGACAGAGTGATGTGTTGGAGAAACATAATAATACATTATCAGACATATCTAAAGATGTGATCAAGTGATTCAATGGATAAGTCATAGAAGTTTAATACATAGTATTGTATGAGCTCAAAGGATTTGATTTAGAAAGCATTTTCTATTAAATAGGGCATTAATATTTTTGTTTCTTATTTTTTTCATCAAGTTTGTAAATCCTTTAACAAGGTAGTTCTTAGCAGGACTTATTTATAAATCCTTTTATGGGGTGCACTCTTGACAGAGTTGTAAAAATCCTCTAGTAAGGTAGACTGTAATAGGTCTTTCAATACCCCTAGTAGGGTATTAATCACTTTTAACAGGGTGAGTCTCCAAAAGAGTTAGTGTAAGCCTTTAATAGGGAAAACCTCATAACTGTAGTGAGAAGATTCATGGGTATTCATTCCCACCATAGTTTTTTCCCTCTGAACAAGGGTTTCCATGATAAAATAAGTGTGTTATGTGTTAGATTATAGAGGGGGGGTGAATCAGCAATCCCTGATTCCAAATACCTAAAAAAAAATTCTCCAATTAACTCAGTAGCAGCTCAGTAAAACACACTTCACTAATTTTACTAAGAATAGTAAAAAGAAATATAACAATCAATAAATCATTCACAAAAATGATGCATCACATATAACACTAGTATTTAACATAGAAACCAAGCTTTGGGAAAAACCACTATGGGAATTGTCACCCACTAAGAAAATACTCTTCTGAAGTATGCCCAGTTAAGAGCCAATCCTATTAAAGATTACAGTCCACACTATTAGGTGCGACCCAATTAAGGGATTTACCTCAAATCTGTTAGGATATTCACCCTATTAGGAGTGGCTTGGTTAGAGGGCTTCAAGCACTCTTTAGAATTTTACCTTTTTCAAGGATTTTATAATAAGACTGTTAAGTCCACTATGTTAAGAGATTTATCTATTACAAATGCTCGTAAGCAACAATAAATAAATTGACTTGTAGATTTGTAACTGTCTTTTCTTAATCAGATCATGTGTGCGCTCTTCAATATTCACTTCAATTCTTCATTATCCACTAGCTTCAATACTTCATCAAATCCTATTTTACCACTCAGAATCTCTTCCTTCCTTCTTCACTACGTCAGTTGATGACCCTTCAAATATTCAATTTTCCAACCATTTGTTCATAAAAATCCACTCATTATATAAACATTTTTTTCCTCTTAATCTCCTCTATTATGTTTTTCTTTGATCAATATTAATTGTCCAATTCATTATACCTTGAATTTGGATCTTGGTAACACGTTTTCTTTTCAGCTAAGAACTTAATCTTTTCTTGAAACTTGTTCCATCTACATTAACTATTTAGATCTTCACCTTGAATTTTCCTATTTGTAGATCTTTGTAACTAACTTTCCTTGTCATCATGATCATCTAGCTCATCATAGATAATCCTTAAATGTCAATTCAATATTTATTTAATATATGTTCCTTGCTCAGTGTCCTCCATTTGTATTTCGATTAACTTCTCTTGGTACCTAAACCTTTATTTTATGTTTGGTGCCTTCCTTTCCTTTTCCTTTACCGATTTACTTCCTTTTTACCTTTTACCTTTACCGAGTGACATATCCTTCTTGTTGTAGCTTAGTTTCTTCAACCAAATTACCTTTGTGAACATAAACAAATCTTTTGTAATCCTTAGGTTCCCTTTTGTTATCCTCTTCATTTCTTTCTCCAAATTCATCAATTTTCACATTTGCACTTTTAACAATTTTGTTAGTAGCTTTGATAAAACATTTATATGATTTAATATTTGATGAATAACCAAGGAATATACCTTCATCTCCTTTTGAGTCAAAATTTCCATTTCTAGCATCTTTTAGTATATAACACCTACTTCCAAAAATTGTAAAGTAAATTACATTCGATGTGTGACCAAACTAGAGTTCGTAAGGTGTCTTGTTGGTTCCTTTCTTCAAGTGTACATGGTTGAGTGTGTAGACAAAAGTGCCTATGGATTCTCTCCAGAATATTTGAGTAAATTCTTTATCAATCAATAGTGTTCTAGCATAGTCAACTATAGATCTATTCCTTCTCTCAGCTATCCCATTTTGTTGTGGAATTCTCAGTGTAGATACTTGTATTTTGATTCCATTTTCATTGTAGAAGATAGTAAATTCACCTCCTCTATCTGATCTTAAAAACTTTAGTTGTTTTCCTATTTCCTTTTCAACTCTTTCTTTATACCACTTGAACATTTGAAATGCATCATATTTTTCTTTTAAAAACATAACAGACATTATTCTTGAATAATAATCAACAAACAAAATGAAATACCAATCGCCATAATAGCTTTGAACTCTTATAAGGCTACAAAGGTCAGTGTGAACTAATTCCAAGATACCATTTGTAGAGTAAGATTTACTTGAGAAACTTGATTTAGTCATCTTACCAATCTGACATTCTCTGCACATGGCTTTATTAGGTTTTCTTAGTCTTGGTAGACCTCTGACTCTATTCTTTTTAATCACTTTAATCATGTTATCAAAATTCACATGACAAAGTCTCTTATGCCATAGCCATCCATCTTCAACTTTAGTAAATAAGCAACTCTTTGCAGTAGTATCAAGATAAAATAAATTACCTTTAGATTTTTCACCAGTTCCAATCAAATCTCCATCATTACCATAAATCTTCACCTTTCAATTCTGAAATTCCATTCGGTGGCTAGTATTGTTCAGTTGTGCAACACTCAATAGATTATAGTCTAGTCCCTTAACCCAATATGCATCATTACTTTTCATCTTCTCATTCAATATAATAGATCTTTTACCTTTCACAAGAAATGGAGCATCATTGCCAAATCTGACAAATCCTCCATCATACTCTTCTAGATTATCAAACTTGTCAATATCACCAGTCATGTGATGTGAACATCCACTATCAATAATCCATGGGTCAGGTTTACTTACATGAGAAACAAGTGATTTTTTTATCTTCGTACTTTTATTCATCATATTCTTCCTTTACTGCAATATAGACAACTTCATATCCTTCTTTAGTATCACCAAGTTCATCATCGGTTACACCTTCCTCAATTAGGTAGCAAGACTTATTACCTTTGTCCTTTTAATCTCTAAATCTTCAGTGTCGATTATCTCTTTTGTCATTCTTATCATTCATGTCATTGTCAGGACATCTAGATACAATATGACCAATCTTATTACAATTAAAACATTTTAAAGGTAATTTTCCTTTGTACTTGCCTTTACCTCTCAGTAATCTTCTAGCTAGAAGTGCCTCTAACTCTTCTTATTCTTTTTCCTCATTTAGAATACTATAATATTCATTTCCATATGAGCTATTGTGAATCTCTTTATCTTTTCTTGATGTTCCAATGCTTAGAGATGACTTAAATGCAGTTTTAATGGTTAGTAGGCTATTATCATAATTACTTAGCTCAAATGTAGTTGGCTTACCGATTAGTGCTTCAAGATTAACAACATTTATTGGTATAGATCTTAATTTATGAATAGCAGATAATCTAATAGCATACTTAGAAGAAAGAGTTCTCATTATTTTACTTACCACTTCTTCATTGTTCAATGATCCACTAACACCTCTAATGGCACTCACAACTTCCTTGATTCTACTTCTATATTGTGTGATATTCTCTTCATCCTTCATTCTCATTTCATCATACTTTCCCTTGAGACTATCAACCTTGGTCTTTTGTAGATTATTATCTCCTCCATATATAAGTGTAAGCCTATCCCACATCCCTCTTGAATTAACAAAGTCCTTACCATCATTGAATTCAACATTGGTGAGGGAAGAAGCAATCTCTATCATAACCGAGTTGTGTTCCTTCTTTTCTCTGATCTGATCAACTTTCATAGGTTTGGGAGGTGGTGGAGTGTAGTCATTTGTAAAAATATGCAGTGCAGATTCTCCAATCCTAGATAGATACAATCTCATCCTACCTTTCCATTTTGAGAAACTTTCCTTGTTCAACTTAGGTACTTCTCTCCTATACATCTTTGGATTCTTTACTCAAGTCTTTTAAAATTATCTCTTCAGAGTACTTATCTCTGATACCAATTATTGGATTACATAGAGAGGGGGGGGGTGAATTAGTAATCCCTGATTTCAAATACCTAAAAAACTTTTCTCTGATTAACTTGGTAGCAGCTCGGTAAAACACAATTCACTAATTTTACCAACATCAGTAAACAAACTATAAAAATCAATGAATCATTCACACAAATCATGCATCACATTTAACACTAGTATTTAACGTGGAAACCTAGCTTTTGGAAAAATCACTATGGGAATTGTCACCCACCAAGAAAATACTCTTTTGAAGTACGCCCGATTAAGAGCCAATCATGTTAAAGATTACAATGTACACTATTACGTGTGACCCGGTTAAGGGATTTACCTCAGATATGTTAGGATCTTCACCCTGTTAGGAGTAGCCTAATTAGATGGCATCAAACATGCTTTAGAATGTTCTCTTTTTCAAGGATTTTACAATAAGACTTTAAGTCCACTTTGTTAAGATATTTCTTTGTTACAGATGCTAGTAAGAAACAATAAATAAATTGACAAGTAGATTGCAACTATCTTTTCTTAATCAGATCCTTTTTACGCTATTCAATATTTACTTCAATTATTTATTATCCACTGGCTTCAATGCTTCATCAAATCATGTTTTCCCACTCAGAATCTCTTTGTTCCTTCTTCACTACATCAGTTAGTGACCCTTCAATGATTCAATTTCCCAACCATTTGTTCATACAAACCCATCCTTTATATAAACAATTTTTACCTCTTAATCTCCTCTATTACATTTTTCTTTGATCAATCTTAACCATCTAATTAATTATACCTTGAATTTGGATCTCGGTAACATGTTTTCTTTTCACCTAGGAACTTGAAATTTTGTTGAAACTTGTTCCATCTGCATTAACCGTTTAGATCTAAGTCATAGATCTTCACCTTGAAATTTTTCTTGTCTATTGATCTTTGTAACTAACTTTCCTTGTCATCATGATCATCCATCTCATCATAGCTAACCATTAAATTTTGATTCAATCCTTATTTAATATTTTTTCCTCATTCGATGTCCTCCATTTGTATTTCGATTAACTTTGCTCGGTCTCTAAACCTTTCTTTTCTTTTCTATTAAGTGTCTTCAGTTCCTTTTTCTTTATCAATTTACTTCCCTTTTATCTTTTACCTTTACTGAGTGACATATCCTTCTTGGTAGCCAAAACTCTTTTGCTTACCGACTTATCAAATCTTCATCACCGTGCTTTACCAACTTAACACAATTATATGTTACATAGAAAATAATTATATCAACATAATCTAATCATTGTCTGATCTGTATCAGTTGCCCATTTATGTTCTTCAACTTAACAACATCTCATTTCTTCTTCTTCTCAACTCATTCAACTTATATCATTACCGAATGATATGTCAACATAATATAAACCAAAAATTAATCGCTTGACATCAATGACAAGATAATAACTAATCTAACCTTTCTAATATCATGTATTCATTTATTCTTGGTCGGTCTTGATCATCATCACCATCAGATAGTCAATCTTTAACATTACTATCATTTATGGTAACATTATGTGTGTTCCTATATTGTTATTTGGTTTAATTCACTTTTACATAATAGTGTCAGTTATATGCTTCATAGTATGAAAGTTTCTTTTGTTGTTGTTTAAGGGTATCAGTAAGAGTTTGAAAGTTTTATTTGTTCTGATTCACTCCCCCTCTCAGTACCTATTATTTCCAATAGGGAGTGGCTCAAATATTTTGGAGAGAATTTGTAAGTACTAATATCTATACTCTAAACTGGGTACAACTTAAGAAATGTACAAACAAAACACCTTATGAGTTGTGGTATGGTCATACTCCTAGTGTCAATTATTTAAAAAAAAATGGAAGTCAATTTTACATAAAGAAGCATGAATAAAATGGTAAATTTAATTCTAAGAGCGATGAAGGGATATTTGTAGGATATTATACTGGAAGTAAAGCTTATAAGTGTTTTAAAAAGTGTACCAACAAGATGGTTGAAATTAAAAATGTTAGAATTGATGAATTTTCTGAGAAAAATGAGGAAGATAGCAAGAAGGAACTAGAATACTATGAAAGGTTTGTTTATGTTCAACTAGTGGAGCTAGATATAGTACCTTAGGTAAATAAAGTGGTCAATGATCAAAAATCTATGAACTATCCACAATTGGTGAATGATCCACAACTGGTGAATGATGATGAAGGTAACCAAAGAATAGAACTGGTACTCCCAAGGTATGTGAAACTTACTCACTCTCAAGATCAGATTATTGAAGATAAACATGATGGAGTGATGAAAAGGAGTAAGGTAAGGGAAATAACTTGTTTACTATCTAAATTAGAACCTAAAATTGGTAAAGATTCTTAGGAAGATAATGATTGGGTTAAGGCTATGAAAGATGAACTAGATAAAATAGAGAAAAAATATGCATGGACTATATTACCTAGGCCTACTAACAATAATGTTATAGGTACTAAGTGGATCTTCAGGAATAAGATGAATGTGAAAGGAGAAGTGATCAGAAACAAGGCAAGGCTAGTTTGCAAAGGGTATGCACAAGAAGAAGGAATGGACTATGGTGAGACCTTTGCACTTTTGCTAGTCTTGTGGGTGTAAGGATACTTTTGGTATATTCTACTTATAAAGGTTTTAAGGTCTATCAAATGGATGTAAAATATTTTTTTCTGAAAGGTATGTTAGAAGAAGAAGTATACATTATACAACCTGAAGGTTTTTCTACTGAAATAGGTAACGACATGGTATGTAAATTGCATAAATCATTGTATTGACTAAAACAAGCTCCAAGAGCATGGTATGAAAGGCTACATGCTTATCTTATTTAGATTAGTTTCACAAGAACTAGTGACAATAGAAATGTATATCTAAAATCTAAAAGTGAAGACATGATATTGATTGCTAAATTTTTTTTGATGATATAATATTTGGTGGAAATGAAGCATTGAGTGGGTCATTTGCAGAAGAAGTGAGGAAGGAATTTGAAATGTCAATGATAGGAGAAATAAAATTATTTATTGGTCTTCAAGTAAAACAGATGAAGAAAGGGATATATAGTCAATCCAAGTATGTGAAGGAGATTCTAAATTTTTTTGGCATGGATGACTCAAAACTAGTAGGAACACCTATGGTCACAAGATGAAAAATATCTAAGGAGGATGAATCCAAAGATATAGATCCATGATTAGTAAGTTATAGTATGTTGTTTATAGTAGACTGGATATTGCACATAATGTTGGTATTATTTCAAGGTTTTCCTAAAATCCAAAGGACTCACATATGGTTGTAGTGAAGATGATCTTTAGATATATCAAGGGGATTGAAGATTATGGCCTATGGTATGGTAAGGATGGAGATTTTTCTTTGAATGTGTTTACTGATGCAGATTGGGCAGGTAATGTTGATGATAGGAAGAGCACAAGTGGTGGAGCATTATTTCTTGGTGAAAGATCAGTCTCTTGGACTAGTAAAAAGAAGAATTATATTTCTCAATCTACTATAGAGGCGGAGTATATTGATGTTTCTATTAATTGTCAGCAAGTGATATGGATAAAATAGATTCTTAAGGGAATTCATGAGCTCACAAAATTAGTTATTATCTATTGTGATAATACTAGTGCAATAAACATTTCCAAGAATCCAGTGATGCATTCAAAGACAAAGCACATTGCAATAAAATATCATTTTCTAAGAGAATAGGAACAAGAGGAGGCACATATTGACTATGTTCCTAATAAAGAACAAGTTGCTGATATATTCACCAAGCCATTAACAAAGGATACTTTTGAGTATCTCAGAGGTAGATTAGGGTTATTCCCATATCTAAAGTTAGTTAGAGGATGATGTTGATTGCATCAATTCATATGTGTTTATCAGAATATCATGTGTATGTATTGATGTAGAGGTGGAGTACTAAATAGGGGGAAAATTATTTGTGTGATGTTGTGATGCAGTGATGAGGAAAGAACAAGTAAAGAATAATCAAGTATAATTAAAGATGACTAAATGATTAAACAAATTTGGCATTATTATCAAAGGGGGAGGATATGCATTATAATGGGAGAATATCTATGAACACAAGAGAAGAACATATAGGATGAGATGAAAGGAGTATATGTAGGTGATGAATCAATATGACAGAATGAGAAAATGTATGATTATAGGTACAGACATAAGTGGAAACATTTTTCAAAAGTCAGTAAGAGGATTTTCCACAAGAGAGACATAATGTTTCCAAGAAGAACTCAGAAGTTAAGAGTGTTTCCATAAATGCCAAAGGGGGAGATTGTTAGCATAACTAATGCAGTGATGCTAAGTGTTGCATTGATGAATATTGGTATAGATTTAATAATAGGTGAATCAATTATTAGGTTGTCATTAATGTCAACTAATTGGCTTAGTGTTTTTAGTATGTTACCAATATTGTGTGAGTAAGTCATGAGTTGTAGTATGTTTCTAAAGTTGTTGTTCTAATGAAATAATATATTATGTGTTGTGATGTTAAGTTTATAATTGTGACTTTTGATATGAAGTATTGAGTTGGTTATGTATGAATGAAATCAAACTAGGTAACTACTAAAACAATTAGTGACGAACAATAAGTGATTTGAATGTTATCTCAAATTGATAAAGTATTTGATGGAGTGGTCATAAGATATGATTAATAACAATTTCTAGATAATATGTTGAGGATCATGACTCATATTGTTGACCAGTGAAGATGGTTTAATGGACTGGAAGAGGTATTAACATAATGAACTAGTAAACAAGACAAAGTTCTTGAACATGTAATGAAGATTTGTGAATCAATGAATAAATTCAAAGTGGCAATGGGATCAATGATGTTTTTAGTGAAGTCTTAAGGAAATTTGTGATCTATGGAAATTATTTGACATCACATTCCTTGAGGTATGCGTTTGAGGTGGACTCTTCAAGAAGTTTCTTTTGGTCAAACAATTTTTTGAAGATGGTTCAATTTCTGAGGTGAATTCCATATGGAAGTTGATGTGTTCGTATAAAAATGGTTTATGAGTTGTTAGATACATTGTATATTACCTAATATGATATGGATCATTTGTATCTCATATCTATGGTTTATTTAATACAGTGGAAGAAAATCTTGTTAGAAATAGGAAATACTAAGAGGGGGGGTATGAATCAGTATTTCACAAACTTTTACTTTTGCCCAATTATGGATATATGAAATTAACTTGTAGCTTGCATAAGAAAATAACCTAACTAAACTGAATAAAAAGCATAAAAATAAAATGAATGAACTCATAACACCATGTTTGTTCTCGAGGAAATCCTAGCCAAGGGAAAACCCCGGTGGGGATGATACCCACAACTGATCCACTAATCAAAAGTATCTGGTTAAGGATGTTGACCGTGTTAGGAATCTATTATATACATATAGTGTCTATGTCCTGGTTAAAGGAAATTAGGACTTGTTAGAAGCCTCAACCCTATTAGGAGTTACTATTACAAAATAAAGATGTTTTCAAGATGAGCCCACTACCCAAACATGCAATATACAATGATAACTTCAGATAAAAGGGTAAGATACAAAAACATTTTACTGCTACTAAATAACTTTATTATTCTGATCTATCTTTGTAGGCTCTTCGCTCTAATTTATAGTACTTGCTTCTTTTCTTCTTTCAAACTTACAATTTTGCATCATATATTTCATATATCAACTTCTTACAACTTCTTCATACTTTGCATTACATTATTCTTACTTATATACAAGCTATTATGAAATAACTTCCTGTCAGGTTACAATACATTATACTCTCCTCAAAAGATAAATTCATTATATGATGCCTTAGGATTAACATCTAGGATATCATCTCTAATTAGTTAAGTCATTATTTTGATAAACAAAATAATCCCTTAACTTGATATAATCATATTATGTCTGATGCTTTGTTATGGTCGGCTTAACACTATCTTTGTAAAATAATAATATCTTTTTCCATACATGTCGTACATAATTGTGCTCTCAAATGTAGCTTTGATATACATAGAATGATCAATATTCAAGTGTGCATGCAATGAACCTTCTTCTGTGAACATCGCTAATCAAAACTATCTCTGTGAAGACTGCTAAACACTGTTATACTTAGAAAATTTTCAAGTGTGCTCATATAGAACTTCTTCCTTTGATCATCTTATCTTAATGTTGATTATATGTTTCCATAATGAAAACATTGTGATATCCTAGTTAGCCAAATTACCAACAATCTTCCCATTTCTCATTGGTGGAAACATATGGGAAAATTGGCTAAGTCCCAAAAAAAAAATTTATTTCAAAATTCAAAAAAAAGTGTAACATACAGCCATTAAAAAAAATGTGGATCATACAAGTCTACTTATTTCTCCAAAATGATAATCCCCCTAAGAGTATACTTCATACTATTTCGCATATCTATATCTTCTATATATATACAATTTTCATACTATATTACTCCCCCTTTGACAACAATGACAAAGGTGTCAATAATATATAAGTATGTCAAAATTTGTTTTACCTCCTTGATCTCAATGCTGCAAAGCTAGAAGACTTGCTACACAATCTACAAAATTTGCCTTCAGATTTTGTATTTCCTTGTCCCATGTCTTCTTGACTAAATCAAAAATACTGAGTAATGCACATAGTCCTTAAGACGCTATCTCAACTGCCTTTAGGTTTACATATGTGAGCTTTCCATATGATGTCTTTGAGGAAAGAAATTCTTCCAGTTGATTTTCTACATTACTAATCTTCATTGATAGATACTCTCTGAGTAGAGAGAATCTCTTCAATTTTCTTTCTTTTTCATCCTCAAGAAGTCTCATTTCATCATAGATTTTTCTTGTTTTCTTCTCAATATCTGTAATTTTTACATTAGGACTCTATAACTCATTCACTATTGCTTGCAACTCTTCTTATTTATTCTTTATCTTCTCTAAAAATTTTGTTGTGTGGCTCTGGGATAGTGTGCACTAGATGTACAATGCTTTACCTCTCTCTAAACATTTCCTTAACTCTTTTATAGAAATGTCCAAGTTATCCAAATCATTCCTGATATTCTGACAAACAACTTGAAATAATTATGCATCATGGGCTGCTTGAGCTTTGATTGATGTAAAATATGAAAAATTAGTGAGTTTGGTGTCAAAAGATTTCATTACCTCTTTTTCCTTTTCTTGGGGATCAACTTCACTAACTTGAGTTGATATCACTCCTTGAAGTTTGCTGGTTACTTCAAGTAACACTCCTTGCAAGATTTTTACCTTCTTATTCTTTCCAATTATCTTATTTAGAGATGAAATCAGCTCTATTTGATCATCATCATCAACTTCAGATCCTAAGCTTGTAAAAACTGATTCTATAGGTGGTCTAGATGGATTTTCTACTGTTCTCTTAGTCTGTGAAACAATTTCAATCTTCTCTTCTTGCACCACATGCTCCTCTTCTGCTACCTTAACCTGAAGTTATTCTTTCTTATCTTCTAATCTTGTTTCTACAACTCCTTCTTCCTTATTTTCTGCTTCATCCTTCTGCTCATTAACTTCTATCAAATTTCCAACATTGGCTCCTTGGTCATCAAATGGGTTCTCTTCTTTGTCTAGGGTAATGTTTATGCCTTCAATGTTCATAGACTCATCATCAATGTTGATAGAGGGTGGTGGAACTAGTGATGATTCAGTTTGAGGTTCTACTTCTATTGTTGGTTCAGATTAACTGAATATTTCTCCCAGTCTAGAGGTAATTACCTTTACAACTGCTTCCTCAGTTTCTCTGTTTATCTCCTCATAATTTCCTCCCATTATCAGAACTATCCTTCTTTTCCTTCTCAAATGTGTGCTAAGGTTATTCATGATTTCTCCGAAGTGGTCTTCATCCTTAATCTCAAAAAGCTTCCTCACATATCTTTCTCTTATGTCTTTGCTTTCTTCTATATCTTTCTTCTTCCTGTTTATCAACTTCTCATATAAGTTATCTAGAATCTTGCCTTTTATATCTTCAAACTTCCTATCAGCAAGAATCATATGTCTGACAACTGCATTTTCAAGATTCAGCCTCTCAAAGTTATTATACATTTCATAATACTTGTTTAATTTTGTGAAATCTCCTTCATTTATGATTAAAGGGTTCACTTTGTCTATCTTAGGCTTCCACTGCTTCTTTTGTTGTTGTCTGACTCTTAATCTTCTTGTGGTTCAACTAGAGTAAAGATGGTTTTCTGCCTCTTGCCCAATCCACTTGCCATCTCTTTAACTCTCTTGGTGTAGTGGAGGTGGATCTGTTGGACTTCCTTATTGCTAATGTAATACCCCAAAAATGGGCTATAGGTTCATTAACCTCCTACATCAACACATCGAACAAAATCAACATAGAATTCCTAACCTAAGGAACATCTAAACATCATCGAATCCTAATTGATTATCTTAAATTTTGCATCGGGGAATATTCCTAGCAATATTCCTATTTATCTTAATTATCTTTAATTTAATGATTATTTGGTGATAAATCACATTTATCCTAAGTTTGATTAATTGAATATTTTCATATTTAATTAATTAGATTTAATATCTTGCCATTAATTATTTAATTAAATTTAATTCTATCTATTATTAATTGTATTATTTAATTTTGACAATAAATCCAATATCCTATGAATAATTGATTAAATTCTTATTTAATTGATTAAAGCAAGTTGTCATTATTTAATAATATAGTTTTTAATAAAAGTTTGATAAAATAGTTAATTAACCCATAAATTAATTATTTTATTTCAAAAATTAGTTAAGTTGAAAATAAATCACTTTATTTATTTATTAAATCATAATTATCCATGTGCACATTCAAGGACCAGTTAAACTCAAATTGGAAAATCAATGCAAGTTGTTAGCTTTTTGAAACTCAACATCTTTTTGAGTTTTAAAGTTGATCTAAACTTCTAATTCAAGTTGAACTGTGCTTTTGCATGATTTTTGTGACTTAATTATCTATTATTTAAAAATAACTCAAAAATCAACTTGAGTTATTTGAGTGATTTATGGCTTTTTCTCATGCACCTCCAAAGCCCTGGATTTCTATAAAACCAAGGCTTAGCTCTTCATAATTCATCTCGCAAATTGCAAACTTACTCTACAGGAATCATAGCATATCAGATTTGGAGAATTTGCACAATTGGAGCTTGAAAGATAAATTTGAGGATTCAAAGCTTTGTGAGATCAATTTCAAATTCATACCTTTCATATTATTGTTAGAATTTTCATTCTCATATCATATCATTTCTAGATTAGCATTGCATATCAATTTTCATATTAGCATAGATTCATATTAGTTTTCATCATATTATTGCATAGAAAATATAAAAAAAATAGATTAATTGCATTCATATTTCATATCTAGATCAATTGCATTCAAATCCTTCATTTAGGTGTCATCTAGGTCACTGATCTCGATAAGAAATTTGAGAACATTAATATCGCACCTACTAGAAGGCAGTAAATCGCTTGGTTAAATTAGATTTCAATTTTGCACGATTTTGATTTTTGCTAACCTCTAATGTTTTACTAAAGTGTTGTGTCTACAGATCAGGTACAATTTTCACACACACATTTCTTGTGCCCACCGTGGGGCTTCCCTTCATTTCTATCAATCTTCTATCATTTCTCTATCAGAACTCCCCTGATGTTGCCTGTTCTGGTGGTATTCTCAGTAGGACGTTATTTTTTGTTTCTTTTTTGCCTGCAAAAAAAGAAATTTTTTTTTTTGGGCACTTTTTCTATCAAAACTGTCCGTACAGCGCAATTTTTAATTTCGGTCCGTACAGTGTCGTACGAGATTTTCAAATTGTCGTATGAGTTTTTTGGACTGTTGTTTCATCAGACACCCAGTGTTGTACGAGTTTTTCAGACTGTCATTTCATCAGACACCCAGTGTCATCTAGGAGCATACCCACTGTCATACGACAGTTGACCGAGTATCATTTCATTAGGCACCCACTATCATTTGGAAGCTGGATTATCATTTCATCATACACCCAGTGTCGTATGAGTTTCTGGACTGTCATCTGGGAGCATACCCACTGTCGTACGAGTTTCAGACTACCATCTGGTAACAGACCAACTCTCGTACGAGTTTTTGGACTTTCGTTTGGTAACAGACCCACTGTTGTACAAGTTTCAGCATCAGGTTTCAACTGTCATTTCATTTTTTAGGGCAGTTTGTCATATTGGGTTTTTAGATTTTGACTAACGGCTAATCTTAACAATTGAAATTCTCTATTTTTATTGACTCTTGCTGGTTTTGATTGGAAAAAGCATAAAGTTTGCTAAAATTAGGTAAAAATCTACTAAGCGCATTGTGAGGATCTCAGGTATTCCACTTGTGCTGATAATATTTTGATTTGGGCTTAAAATAAATCTCTCGTGTGTCTAGCTTAGGTGATTTTTTTCATGCTTTTGTTTTACACACTTGCATAATTGATACTAGGTTGTGACACCTTAAGTATTTATTAGCAGTCTTAGATTACTTGTGATTAATCTTGATTACTATCTTGGGTTATTGGACTCGCTAATCCGTCAGCCCCTCATTCCGCCCCGTGGTCGCAATCTCAGTGCCATAAAAGGGAGGGGTCAACAGGACAGAAGCGTAAAGTGTTCCACTAGGCAACCCTTTTGTGCTTTTAGGAACTCACTTGTTTTCTAAGTTGGGGACTCATTTTCAGCTTGTGTGAGGTGTTAAGTGTTCCACCTTGTGGACTCATCTCATATTCACTTTAAGCATTAAGTGTTCCTCTTTCTGCTTTTTGGGTACTTTTGGTAGATTTGCTTTTGGAAACATACATTTGTGCTCACATAGTAATTAGGCCCTATGAACACTATTCGTGATTCTTGAGAGATTAGATTCCCAACGAAATCCTTCTTGACAATAGAATCCTTGTAGGTAGGGAGGATACTTAGTGTGTTTCACATTCAACTTGGTTAGTGTGTCTTCTCTTATTGATCAATACATTCTCTCCCAGGAGAGGTTGATAGATCACGTGGGGTTGACATCACGAGCTTTGGTGAATCAAAATTGGTTAGTGCACCTTCTCTTATCGATTGATACATTCTCTCCCTGGAGAGGTTGATAGATCATGTGGAGTTGACATCATAGACCTTGGTGAAGAAAAACTTTGTCTTAGCATGTCAGATTAATCTGCTTGCTTTGTTTGGGTTAAAAGTGAAAAGGTGTCAAAAACCTTGGATCTGGAGCCAAGTCCCCTTGTGGTATACTACTATGAGTCACCTTTAGAGAGGGTTAACCATAGCAGACAATCCCTTCACAGGGTAAACTGAGTTGACGGAACCTCAAGCGGTAATAGCCATTTTCACCATGGTAGTGACAGCCGCTATATAAATGTCCTTGTGGAAGAAATCTCCACAGGTATGGTTCATTGTTGGGTTGTCAGATCTACCTAGCAGCTCCTAAAGATTAAGTTCTCAGACTGTGTCAAAACCCTAGTGCACCGGAATTGGAGTTCACCCCTTTGGATCATAAAAGTTGCAGAGTCAAACCATTACTAAAAACCCTAGCGAGGCCAAATTTTCATTTTATAGGGTATATGTGCATTATTACAAAACATTTTTGGAACGTACATAATTAAAACTTTTGAGGATTAGAACGAATAAGTCACTTGATTGTTCATGCGCAAGGTTGCTTTTACCCTTGTTCATTGTTTTTAGACATGCTTGGAATCACTTGCTTGCTATTTTGTGTGCTTGTTTATCTATCTAGTACTGAAAATGAACAAATCTGTTACAATCCTCAAATCTGGACATTGAAATTTGCAAACAATCCGAATCTACAAACTCAAAATTTTGTAAAAATTGACGTAAAATCCTTTCTGGAGTCAAAAATCATTTCAAGAAGTCAAAAGTCATACGAGTTTTTCCAAGTGTCATTTCATTACAACCCATCTGTCGTATGATTAAGTACCCAGTGTCATACGAGTTTCCATGCCAACAAATTCTCAAAGTCAAAATCTTGCAACTGTCATATGAGATTTCCAAGTGTTGTTTCATTACAACCCATATATAGTATGATTGAGTACCCAGTGTCGTACGAGTTTCCATGCCAACAAATTCTCAAAGTCAAAAATCTTGCAACTATCGTATGAGATTTTGCAACTGTCATTTCATTGCTACCCAACTGTCGTATGATTTTTTCAACTATCGTTTCATTGCTACCCAACTGTCGTACGAGTTTTGCAAATGTCATTTCATAGCATAGCCACTGTCATACGAGTTTGCAGAGTGTCATTTGGGAAAATTTAGAAAAATTGTCAGAAAGTTGTCAGAATTGCCAAATACCCATCTTTTTTAGCCTAGTTCCAGAATCTGTCATACAAGTCACTGTGTCAAGAATAGAGCAGTGGCCATTGAAAATAAGTATACATGTCTCAAAGAATCAGTACACATGAGGAATAAATTTTAATCATGACTATGATGAAGCAGTTGCAAGCTATGCAAGTTGAACTTAACAATCTTAAGAAAGAAAAGGAACCTAAAGAGTTCTCCATGGAATCTCTATACTCTTTTCCATTTGATAAAGACTTGTACATGTCACCATGCCCCCGGATAGAATTTGAGCAACATGATAACCCTTATGATACCTCTTCCATGGAGAGTGACACATCTAGCTTTGGAGACTATGATGACTATGATGATAGACAATATAATGATACCTATTACACCTCTATTCCTAAGAGTCCTCCTCATCATGTGTTCTTGCTTACTACAAATGGGCCGTCACATTGGATAGATAGTGATGGTGATCCATATGATTCTGATTTTGAAAGAGATTTTGACAGCTTTTGTGGACAATGCCTTGATTATGATCCATCTACTACTGCTGAGGACTATAAAATGCATCATGTTAGCTTGAAGCATCAATATTATAAGAATCCTTCTCTTAAGGACTCTCCTGTTGAAAAGAAAGATTATCTTCTCAAGAAAGATCATGTTAATGTTGAACCTTTATCTGGTGATGGTTCCCTTCCATCCCCTACTTCCTCCAATACCCATACATTTCCTAAAGCTTCTGAGTCTTTCAAATCTTTCACAAAACCTTCATCCGAGACAAGCCCTGATACTTTTCATGTGGTTCCCTATATTTATCCTCCAGGGCTACCTCTTAAAGAAACTCAAGCTAACCTTCACTTGGCTGCAAATACTTTCAATAATGATAAACCTAAAGAGCCTAAGCCTTCATATTCTATAATCCCAACTTCAGCTAGTCCTCCACCATCTCTTCCAAAGTCATCCATATAATCCCAACATGCTTCCTTGTCCTTAGAAGTGGCTCCATGTCAAGAGGACTCTAAAAATGATGAATAAAAGAACATAAAGAAAGATCAAGATCAAGAACCCTCCATGTCATCCACTCCTTTTCCCGATGTCTCTTATCCGCTTCATGGTTCTTTTGATCCTGTACACCCTTTTTCATGCATTCCATGTCTTAAGTCTTCTCCTAAGCAAGATCAAGCTACTACTTACACTGTTGAGCTTATTGACAATCAGAATGACCTTACTACACTTGTGCTTTCCAAAGATAATACTTCCATTAAGGTTGGTAAAAATGGTGTTGTTACTTCCAATGTTAAGCCTATTGAAAATCAAGAGAAAAATTATGTGCATAAACCATCCAAAGATCCTTGTCAAGATCAAAGTCTTCCATCTTCTTATTCTACCACTCCATGTTTGCTTCCACTTTCTACTCTTCCTAAGTCTTTGCAAGCTTTGAACAATCCTATCAAAGAAGGTGCTCCTATTCAAGATGTTCACGATCCTATTGAAAATCCTATTGCTCCCTCTAAAGATGTTGATGTCCTTGGTTGTCATATAGATGATGATGAGCTTATTGATTATCCTTTTGTATCTTCCATGTCCATCCTTGGACCTCTTCCACCACTACTAAGGGCTTCATGCCTTCCTTCCATCTTGGGTCCTTATGTCCCTTCACTTTCCCCTCCTAACTCTCCTAATTTTCCATCCATCTTGGGTCCTTACATCCCTCCATCTCCTATCTTTCCTCAAGATCAACATAGATGCATACTCTTGAAACCTTTTCATCCATCCACCCATCTAAACCAGTCATATCCTCCCTCTTCCACAAGTCCCAAGTCCTTTGGAAGTAACTTGAATGTTCAATACAAGAAAAATAAGCAATACAAGAATCCATAAAAAAAGAAGATCACCATGTCTCCTCTAATAGACATGGAAACATAAAGTCAAAAGAGATATCTAAGAAAAAAATTACAAGACAAGTATGGGTTCCAAAATTCATCATTGAAGATATTCTCTCTAGATCATCAAAAGGAAATAAAAAGCCTATGGCTATATGGATTCTAAAGTCTCTCTTGAAAGAGTCTGGTGTTGAGCAAAAAGTGAAATTGACATTCAAGCTTCCAAAGGCTTCCACTTCATTTCCCTCCAAGAATATTCTTCCATTCCATAAACCTAAACCACAACCTCTACTATCCATTCGACATATTCCTTCACGTATTCCTTCATTCACGATTCCTCCATCCTCTCACCACCCTTCAAGGTATGTTTTGATGTTGAGCTTGCCTTCCTTTCCATCTACCCTTTCACAATCCTTCCATGCATTATCCTTCTACCTTCTATCATTTTTCTTCATTTTCCTATTCCTCCTATCTTCCAACCTCACTCGCTTTACATAAAACCTTATCCTCCATTTTTCTCTTCCATCTCCCTTTCCCTATCAGCATCTTTGAGCATATCATTTTGAACCCTTGGCATATCATGGTTTATCCTTTCAAGGAGCATTATCTAAAGAGCTTGCCTTCTTCTAAAGAGAAAAAATAAAAAAAAATAAGAAAAAATTGAAAATATACCTCGGTGAAAACCTGGAAATAGGCACCTTGGTAGCAAAAGTAAAGAGAAATAAATTCATCCTATGGTGAAAACCACTCCCTTGTGGCACCTTGGATAAGTACCATGATGAAAACCTGGGAATCAGGCATCATGCGTAATTCTTCTACATATTTCATTCATTTCATCTTCTCTCTTTGATCTTGACAATGTTGATCTATACATGAACATTTGGCTATCTTGTGAGCTATCTTATAATGATCTTGCTTTCATTCCCTTCCTATTTAGCCTTCATGTTTATTTTCTTCCATTCATTCTAGTCTTTTTCTATCATTTCCCCTTTGGTCTTGATCTAATAAAAAAAGAAAGAAAGAGTAAAACACGATGCTTTGAAACCTCTTGACATGTCTACTCCTTTGGACTGCATCCTTTCCTGCTCTGGCATTATGCTTTTGTGACTTATCCTATGCTAGCCTTTCATTGCTTGTCCAAATGCACTTTACATGACAATTTTTCCCTAGCTTGGATATTCTTGAGGATTTTTCCCTTGAGGATTTCTTCCCTTCATTCTCCTTCATTCTCTTGTCTTCCATCTCTTCCACCAGATTGCCAATCCCTCTTTTGTCCACCTTGCTAGACATTGGGATTACATGATATGATCTTGCTTGGGAGTTTGCAAATGGAAAAAGATGCTATCAAGTATACCAAGTATCAGAATAAGTATCAGAACAAGTATCAGAACAAGTATCAAAACTAGTATCAAAACTAGTATCAGAATAAGTATCAGAACAAGTATCACAACCAGTATCAGAACAAGTATCAGAACCAAGTATCAGAACCAAGTATCAGAACAAGTATCAAACCCAGTATCAGAACCAAGTATCAGAACAAGTATCAGAATGCCTACAGGGGCTACACCTTTTTCTTTAGTTTATGGGTCTGAAGTAGTACTACCTATTAAGGTTGAAATCTCATCACTAAGAATCAGAATGAATGGTCAAGTAACTGATGATGACTACAGAGTGTCTAGGTTGCAAGAACTTGAACTACTAGATGAGCACAAAGAAGAAGTGTATGATCATCTCAGAGTATATCAGAAGAGAATGTCTAGAGGCTACAACAAGAAAGTTAGACATAGAGAATTTTAGGTTGGTGATCTAGTCTTGAGAGAGAATCCTAAAAATCAATCACATCAAGAACGCAAGGGGAAGTTTGAACCCAATTGGCTGGGTCCCTTTGTAATCACTGCTACTTTTGGCTCTGGTGCCTATCAACTCTCAACAACTGAAGGAGAACAGCTCTGAGAACCAATCAACGTTCTCCATTTGAAGAAATTATATGCCTAAGGCATTCAATCTATGGTAAAATGTCCTAAAAAAATCTTTAAAATTGGAAAATGTCTTGAAAAAATGAACATCTTGGTGAAAACCTAGCAATAGGCACCTTGATGATTCACAAAAAAATAAAAAAATTTCAAAAAAGAAAAAAAAAATGAAAAAGAAAAAAAAAAGTGCCTTGGTGAAAACTTGGAAACAGGTGCCTTGGTAGCAAAAATAGAATCTTTGCCAAGATGGTGAAAACCTGGCAAATGGGCACCACTTATTTCAAAATGCTCCATCTATCAGTGCAATCTTAGTCTTTCCCAGCTTTTAGTCTTGCTTTAGTTTGTACATATCTCCTCGTTTGTTTCTGCATTTCCAGTTTTCAATAAGTCAGTCTGTACACCACTCAACTCAAGCGTCTGTATCCTATCAATGTTCAAACTTGGGGGCAATCAATGTCATATCCTATGGCCTCCAGTATATCTTAGACGTCTCATATCCAGTCAGAGTCCTTTGAAGCTTCATTTGAGTCAGTCAAGTCTATCTTGTCTCCAGAAAGGATTTTGCATCTACAACAACGCAATCAAACACAAACTGAAAATAATCTATGCTTTTTTTACATGCTTTTATCTCTTTGTATGCTTACTAATTTGCATTGAGATTTTTACATATTGTGTCCCTTCGAGCCTTTCGATGATGTCCTTTACAGGATTTAGAGAGTGATGACTGGGGGCATAATCTTTTCTTTGTTTTCTGCTTGTATGTGAAAATCTAACAACTTTGGAAATTTTGGATTGAAATGGTGTCCGAATGTAAGAGCCTCTATCTTGAATTGGATGGCCATGCGTACCTCTACCATTGATACCCAAAAAATTGAAGGAAGTTTGATCTAACTATTGTCTTTTCGAGTGAGTTCTTTCTCCTACTGTGAAACACGATCTTACCTAAGGATGTGAATGATAAAGGGTCACTACGAGTAATTCACACTAGATTTAGAATGATCTCTTGATTGTTTGATATGTTTGAATGCAAGGTCTATTCAAGTCATCATGACGTTTACGTTTTGATGCTTGTACAAATTTCTATATCAAAATGGACATGATATTCAGGTCATCTTGGCATTTGTGCCTTGGTGCTTATATCTAATCCGACATTCCAAAAATAAAATCAATATTCATATATCCATGGTTGTTGACCAGTGGGTGTTGTATTGATTCTTGCGCATACAAATTGATATTCGTATGTCTATGGTTTCATAGCTAGTGGGCATTGTATTGATTTATCCGGTTACCTAAAAGCTCAATGATGATAACAAATTGACACATGATCAGTGACTATGTCCTAGGTCTTAGGTTGCATTTCATTTTGTATGTCTCTTTGCATTTTTCACTTTGCATGATCTCACAATGGCTAAATGAACTTCAATGCTTAAACAATTCTCCACTCGCATCTTCAAATCTAACAAGAGCCAAATCTCACACGAAGGTTCCTCCAATGAAACAACAAGTAGAATCCTTTTTCGGGATCAAAATTGAAATCTGAGATCGTTTATTATGTCAAAATTATGATTAAAAATTTTTGGGCCTAGGATGGTCTATTGCTTGCATAATCGACCTTCCATCATCACAGAAATCTAGTATTCCACTTAATTGATTATCTTATATCAAACTATCAAAATTTCAACTTGGTCAACTATGGTCAACTCATAGTTTCACCTAGTCAAACTTGATCTTTTGGGACCTTCTAACGATGCAAAATGTGTTCTTGAACGTGTTTAACCACTTCTCAAATCAATTAGCATGCTTCTGAACTATCAACGCTGACTTTTCTTGTTAGATTTCAATTTTAATCCTGAAGGTGGCATGGTATTGCACATCATTCAAAGTCTGTAAATCAATTTCTATCAATATCTTTCATCAGTGATCAAGACAACAACCACGTCTAGTTGCTGATTCATCAAAAGTCCTCATCACTCGGGGCAAATCTATCATCACTTGGGGCATATCAGATTCGACGATCCATATCAATCTGGTATCCTCCTAATCTTATAATCTGTATCAGCTTTTTGCAACCATTGATTCATCAGTGTTATTTCCTTGGTTCTTTGGCTACTGAAGGGTTCGAATGTGATACCTACTAGTTTTGCTAAGACAATCGAGTCTAGAACTGGTCACTCACTTCTTTGCAATCCTAAGGTTTGGAATTAGGTGTTTTGACACTCTTTCACAATCCTCGATTCATCGTTGCTATACTGAACATTATCTTTGGTCATTCAGGACCTATTATCTTCATATCAAATCAATATCAATCAGCTTCTATCTCATATCAATTATCAATTTCAAATTAGTTTCATATCTCTATCAAACACAGACTGTCTTTGAACCACTGCGCTTCACAATTAATTCAAAGAGGGGCAAAATGTAATACCCCAAAAATGGGCTATAGGTTCATTAACCTCCTACATCAACACATCAAATGAAATCGACATAGAAGTCCTAACCTAAGGCACATCTAAACATCATCAAATCCTAATTGATTATCTTAAATTCTGCATCAGGGAATATTCCTAGCAATATTTCTATTTATCTTAATTATCTTTAATTTAATGATTATTTGGCGATAAATCACATTTATCCTAAGTTTGATTAATTGAATATTTTCATATTTAATTAATTAGATTTAATATCTTGCCACTTAATTGTTTAATTAAATTTAATTCTATCTATTATTAATTGTATTATTTAATTTTGACAATAAATCCAATATCCTATGAGTAATTGATTAAATTCTTTTTTAATTGATTAAAGCAAGTTGTCATTATTTAATAATATATTTTTTAATAAAAGTTTGATAAAATAGTTAATTAACCCATAAATTAATTATTTTATTTCAAAAATCAGTTAAGTTGAGAATAAATCACTTTATTTATTTATTAAATCATAATTATCCATGTGCACATTCACGGACCAGTTAAACTCAAATTGGAAAATCAATGCAAGTTGTTAGCTTTTTGAAACTCAACATCTTTTTGAGTTTTAAAGTTGATCTAAACTTCTAATTCGAGTTGAACTGTGCTTTTGCATTATTTTTGTGAATTAATTATCTGTTATTTAAAAATAACTCAAAAATCAAGCTGAGTTATTTGAGTGATTTATGGCTTTTTCTCATGCACCTCCAAAGCCCTGGATGTCTATAAAACCAAGGCTCAGCTTTTCATAATTCATCTCGCAAATTGAAAACTTACTCTACAGGAATCATAGCATATCAGATTTGGAGAATTTGCACAATTGGAGCTTGAAAGATAAATTTGAGGATTCAAAGCTTTGTGAGATCAATTTCAAATTCATAGCTTTCATATTATTGTTAGAATTTTCATTCTCATATCATATCATTTCTAGATTAGCATTGCATATCAATTTTCATGTTAGCATAGATTCATATCAGTTTTCATCATATTATTGCATAGAAAATATAAAAAAAATAGATTAATTGCATTCATATTTCATATCTAGATCAATTGCATTCAAATCCTTCATTTAGGTGTCGTCTAGGTCATTGATCTCGATAACAATCTGAGAACATTAATCTCGCACCTACTAGAAGGTAGTAAATCACTTGGTTAAATTAGATTTCAATTTTGCACGATTTTGATTTTTGCTAACCTCTAATGTTTTACTAAAGTGTTGTGTCTACAGATCAGGTACAATTTTCACACACACAACTAGCACATCCAATTCTATAATGTCTTCATCAATATTTTGAATATCTTCAGCAGGGGCTGCATGGGTTATCAAGGGTGGAACTAACAACACTTCCTTCTATCCAATATCCTTAATTGCAGCTAATGTCTACTTAACAATGAAAAATTCATGCTTAGTCATGCCTGTATCCTTAAAAAATTTCTTTATTGTATTATCTACACTTTTCTTTACCAATTTCTACACCTGTGACTATTGTGTTGTACTAAAGTTCTCTTCATAGCTTCCAAATCTAGAACTCTTGGCATCCAAATTTCTTTTAAGTATCCTGCTCACATAACCTTCAATTTCTTCTTCAGATACCTCATACTCAAGAGGATCTACAAACTCTATTCTTGGCTCAACTAGTTCAATGTAGGTAAAGTTTGTATCTACTAAGAAACATATCTCATTCTTATATTTCTCAACAATAGATGGTGGAAACCTTGATCTTCTTCTCATTTCATTCCGAAAGGTCTTTATGATAAGGGTTGCACTCTCATTTACTTTATCAATGGGATGTCTTAAATATACCTTTTTTTATCATGTCCATTGAATTTATGTCATCATTCCAATCACCTCCTATGGTGTAAGGAAATCTTCTCAAAAGATGGAAAAACATGTAAGTGATCAGCGATGAGAATCTAAATTATGAATTCTTGGTCTTCTTGATCTTTTCAAGATTTTCAATCAATTGTATCCTCAAAATCTCACACATATCTAGTTTCACTCTGTCTACACACATAAGATAGGCTGTATGTACCATGCCTGCTGCCATGTTATCTTCCCTTGAACTTGCACATAATTTTGAAGTTAGGATTTTACATACATATCTTACATTATCTTGATCAATCTTGCTTATAACTATTCCTCTTCCATTATATGAAGACTTGGTGTTGTCCAACACTATTTTCTTAACATTCTTCTCATTCAAAGGAATTGCTCCTATCTTAGATAGTCCTATAACCTCATGTATAAGACCTGTTGTAATGTCTATAACTCTATCATCCAACCAAAACTTTCCATTATGTATTCTGCTCAAAATTATTTTGGTCCATTCATCATTCCAAAATTCATAGTGAAATGTGTACTTAAAGATATCCATTTGACCTAAATATTCAAATCCTTCTTTGTAGGTCATGTCTTGTTTGTAAATCTTACTATACTCCATGGTTAAACTACCATCTCCCACTATCTCAAACTTGTATTTTAGATATCCTTTCACATCTTGCAAATGTAAAACTCCATCTGGAATGGTTGATAAAGCCAAACTAGGGTCTTCCTCTAAAGGTTCTACTAGTTCCTTCTTCATCTTAGGTCTAGCTGAGTCTCTGATGTTTTGAAATAGTGATTCATCCATGATTATATCAAAATGTAACTACTTTGATAATGAATACTTAGTTAAATACCCCAGAATCATGATTTAGGGCTTTGCGTAGATCTGGCAAAGAAACTGTCTCCAAATCTTGCAAACTTCTTTCAATCTCCACTAGCTAGCTCTCTATAACTCTTGTAAACACTTGAATAATCAACTGATGTCAATAATCCACTTTTATCCTTCAAATCTTTCAAGATAAAGCCATCACATTAATTTCTTAAGTGTATTCATGCCAAAAGTTGTTCTTGGTTACCTGCAAAACTTCATTCTTTTCGTGTAGTCACATACATGTTCATAAATTCATATGCTCTTAACCATAGCTTCCTTATATAATATACTATCTCATATTAACTTTGTAAGGCTTCATTTAACTTACTCTAAATTTTATACTATTCTGATGCTTATTCTAATACATAGTTCATGAAATTGATGCTTAATTACTTTGAGATGAATTAGGAATGATTCACACTTACTCTCAAATACTTCAGCTATCTAATTTCTTGGTATACTGAGTGTGATCACTTGATCTATAGCTTTAACAAACTCAATTTCCTCCAAGTTATTGCAACTTTCTTTGTGATTGTTGATGGTGTTCACATTTCTTTTGGTATAGTTTGCATTTCTTCTAGGATTAGGATTTCTCATGTTATTCATTCTGCAATACCTTACTGTGTGACCAATGTTATTTCATATCTGACAAATTATTCCATTGTTTCCATATTTCGGTCCTGACTGGTTGATTTGTGATCTGTAATTTCTGGCAATGTGTCCAAATTTGTTGTATCTATAACACATAACTCCATTTCTTTTGTTCATTTCTCCAATAGGTCTCTTATCTGCAGGGTTAGTATTTCTAAACATTCTACTATTACCATTATCATTAGATCTAGGTTTCTTACAATTAATAGCTCTATGTCCAAAACCATGAAAATTATAACAATAACGAGAGATAGGTTTGAATTGCTTACATGTACAATCTCTTTTCATGTGTCCAAAAGAATTGCATGAAAAACATCTACCTTTAAATTCTCTTCGCATTTCTTTAGGTGGTTCATCTTGCTTAGGTGGGTTAGATATATCTTCAGATTATTTAGATTCATCTAGTTTCTTTTCTTCTTTATTCTCAGGTTGTTCTGGATCTGGTTCTTTACATTCTTCAATCTTCTTTGGGAATTTATCTTCAAAGTATCCAAGACCAGTTTTATCATAAGAGGGTTTTTGATAAGAAATTCATTCATCAATATTTTCACTACTGGAATATAATTTCTCAAGATGTTGTTTAGACTGAGTTAGTTCTCCTTTCACGATTGTGTTGTACTTCACAAGTTCGTCATACTGCAATTTTGTAGTTTCAGGTTCAGATATCACTTTGGTAAGTTTATAGCTCAGATTTGCATTTTTCAAGTTTCAGATTTGATTCATCTTTGTTGCTATATAACCTTTCAAGCTTAATTTCAAATCTACAATCTTTAGTTCATGCTTAAGGATCTCATTTTCTTTCTTTAGTTTTGAAACTTCATCACAGTCCTTGATTTGACTTGTAGGTTCTTTCTTTGATTTCATATCTTCTATCTTTTCTTTTAGTTTCTCAATGTAATATTTCACATTATCATATTTCTCCTCCAGAGTATCTCTTTCTTCAGTAAGAATATCAATATGTTCAAGAGCTTCATCAAGATTTTTCTACAACTGATCCATATCCATAGAGATCTTACTCAAGCTATTAGGATTTCTCCAAATAACTTTTTTCTAAGTAACTAAGCTCTGATACCAATTGTTAAAAATAGGAAATACTAAGAGGGGGGCGTGAATTAGTATTTCACAAACTTTTACTTTTTCCCAATTATGGATATATGAAATTAACTTGTAGCTTGCATAAGAAACTAAACTATTTAAACTGAAATAAAAGCATAACAATAAAATGAATGAAATCATAACACCATGTTTGTTCTTGAGGAAACCTTGGCCAAGGGAAAACCCTGGTGGGGATGATACCCACAACTGATCCACTAATCAAAAGTATCTGGTTAAGGATGATGACCCTGTTAGGAGTCTATTACATACATATAGTGTCTCTATCTTGGTTAAAGGACCTTAGGCCTTGTTATAAGCCTCAACCCTGTTAGGAGTTTCTATTACAAAATAAAGATGTTTGTGTTGCCCAAAATTTCCTGATTCCATACAAATTTGGCCACAGGCTGGAATCCATCCAATATTTTGTAACCTTGTTGAACCTCTAAAAAAAATTTCATGGCCTTGTGTCCTATCCTCTGGTCTCTGAAATCACTTAACTCCATGGTCTGCAAGTCTTTATTTTTGAAAATATGACCATTGGCAAAACCCCCCAAAAGCCTTAAACCCTAAACCCTTTAGCCTGTTATATTTCACCATTACCTTTTCGGTCACTTAAGGGTTTCTTTTTCCACGTGCTCTTTATTTTTCTAACTATTCATGAGATCTCCTAGTCGGAAAGCTTTTTCCCTTTTCATTCAATGACTGAGCAACTGTGTTCACGAGATCTCCTATTCCTGGTAGTTAAGTCCTTAGCATCCTACGATTTGGTGAGCGGTTACAGTTTGTTTGGCGGTCTCAATTTCTTGGCAGTTACAGTTCAGGCATGATCAACAGTTGTCGCTATACCACTGAGGGGATGTGCTCAAAGGTTAACATCATGATGTAATGATGGCCATTGATCTTCATCATAATGTAGCACTTCTGTGCCAATTGGTCCATTGCCATGTGGTCCGAGGTGTTTGCTTCTAATTGGTCAAAGGATTGTGATGTGGAGCCATGTCAAAGTGGGCCCAGTGTGCTGTCTTAACTTTAGATCTAACAGCTGGCATATGAGCGTATGGAATATTCTGAGCCCATGTGATCATATGCCAACTATTGATCTTGCTTTATTGCTAAGGCTCTACCAAGTGGGTCCTCGTTGTGATGTGCTCATTTTTTATTGGTCGGCCGGGTGATGACAGGGATTTTTCAGTGGGTCCTAGTATCTTAAGTGAGGTGGTAGTTAATGAGGATCTATGGTTGTCGCATGATCATGAGGAATCTTCTTCCCCTTTGTGATCATGCGACCACCGTCTAATGCAAGT